>OX276388.1:3061000-3673200 GCA_946251805.1 Cybosia mesomella
CGACAACCGCTTCCGTAAAAGTCACGTTAAATCAAACTACGGAACCAAGTGTGAAAGTGGACCCCGCGCTCCAAAATGCAAGTTTTGAAAGCTACTAGAATTTGCGTTCTAACGATGATAGAGTGCACTCTGTTCACTGTAATTGTAGCAACAATAAACTCTCAAACCTCTTGAAAATTCAGACAATAAACCTATTGTAGTCCGGATATTGAATTATTCGATATAATTACTAGTGGGGAAACATAAAGCCCCGTCCACGGTATCCAGGAGGCAACAAGAGCTGACGTTAACGTGACAGTGTGGATAGCGCCCTAACCTCCCCATGTCTACAAAATACATACAGAACTTATGCTGCATATAATGCACGTTCGAGTAACGCATACATAGACTTTTGCTCACGGATGCGAATTTTGGAGCACGCGGGTTGAGTGCTAAACCTATCAGTTGTCTTAGCAAGTTAATTATACGACTTAAAATAAGAGCCACTAAGTTTTTGTGCTGTATCACAAAAACAGTAAAGTTTACAAATTGTTTATAACTACAAAATAATGGCGGAAAGGTTCTCGAATGGCGACCGCGTACCGGACAACGTTCCGAGGGCAGGCCCCCTACAAGGTTGACCGACGATCTAGTAAAGGTCGCGGGAAGCCGCTGGATGCGGGCAGCACAGGACCGATCGTTGTGGAGATCCTTGGGGGAGGCCTATGCCCAGCAGCGGGTGTCGTTTGGCTGACATGATGATGATGACAAAATAATGTTATTGCTTAAAGTTAAAGCTAACAGTTGTTCAAAATCATTATCTTATTATTTAATTTTAAGCTTTTATACTTGCTGTTGCCCGCGGCTCCGACTGTGTGGAAATCTGGTCCCATTGCCGTGGGAACTTCAGTTCAGTACACATGCAACTGAACATATTGAGACTACTCCTCGCTCCCGGTCACCATTCGAACATTTATTGCATTGGTAAAACTACAGAACTTCGATATCGCCAATGGGTTGTGAAAGAAAGAAAGAAAGAAAGATCATTTATTCGCATGAAATATGGTTACAATTGGTTCTGAAATCTATAAAGTCCTTATCATATTTCGCCTATATTAGGCATGCAAATTTTTATTTATTCATTGTCAATTTATTTTTCAAATTTATACATTATATTATCATTTGTAATTCTTAAATCATTAAAATTGAATGTCATAGATTATACACAAAAAAAATAAAAACTTAGTAAAATATGTCAATTGTGAATAAGAATGTCCTTCAAGTGGAGGTCTGATAGTGTCGTGACGTCACAAGTGGCCCCATCTGAAAACCAGCGCTGCGCATATCACACGGTATGCGTAGCATTGATGCTGATATGGCGGTCATATTTAGGATCGCACAGTGTACCTAAATACGAATTCCTAGATTTTAAGATATTTATTAATAATGTAATGTGTTCATTGTGCGTGTCCTAAATTAAATGTTTTTAGGGATTTTCTTTAGAAAAGCCCTATTGCTATCGAGTTGTCGTCGACGTCGTCGTTGCCAATTTTCTGTCACGGTTTTGGGTATGAAGGAGATGAGCTATCGAGTTGCTGTTTTCGGTAATAGATTCGTGCTGGGGTGAACCATTGCAAGATAAAGAAATAATCGCAAAAAATCGCAAAATCGAAAATCCCTTGTATTCGGCTGAGCTCGTCTCAGGAATTCAACTTGCTTCTTTCTTCTTTTCTTTCCTCTTTTCTTTCTTTCTTTCAGTCGCTTCACGGAAAATAGGTATTGGAGTGCGGCCACTTCGAAGTTAGACCGAAAAACTCGAAGAATCATTAAATTATCCCTATACTAAATTTCAATATCCAGATGCGTTCAGCCGGTTGCAATTGATTCGAGTAACAAACATCCAAACGAGTAGGAAAGACAGTCAATGTAAAATGGAAAGTACTGTGACACCCGGAAGTTTAAAAAAAAAACTTTTTAAGACTTTATATTGTAGACCGGGAGCTACAGGTTTTTGACCATGCAAAATCCAAGAACCGGCAACAATGACCGCATTCCTATTCCTGAGACCCCGAATAACTACAAACATATCTTGCCACCAGCTGTGATGGTTCATTCCTGCCAATTTTTCTTTTAACTTTTCAATACTTGCGATTTGTCTACGACAAGGACAATACACCGAGTTGTAGACAATCTCTTCACAAATATAAAACCGTTTGAAAAATCATCGTAGGTTTTTTTATTCCTCCGTGGTACTTCATAATTTAAATTTGTATAGCCTATGTCCGTCACATGCATTAAGCTAAAAATCATTAAAATCGATCGAAGGGTCTAGGCGCTAGAGGGACTACAAACGAAATAGATTATCAATCATCGTCAAGTGGAGTGAAAGAAGCTTTCGCTCGGCTTCGTCTCACTCTCAGCTCAATTAAAACGGACGTTATAGACTTTTAAAAAATCCCGCTAAAAGCTCAGATTTTCGCAATTTACATAACATAACATAAACTCACGCCTATATCCCCGAAGGGGTAAGGCAGAGGTGCTAGCACCCACGTTTCGCCAGTTTATGTTTTAGGTCCCAATGTAATAGGTGGCGAGCCTATTGCCATTAACCGGGCTCTTATAAACCTGCGATAAATACACACATAACTTCGAAAAGCATCGAAAAGTCATTGGTGTGTGCCATGGTAATACCTGGGATCGAACCCGAGACCTCGTCTCAGCAGTCCTTTACCCATACCACTAGGCTACCGCGGTTTTCGCAATTTACCAGAGATGTAATAAATAGATTTATTTATTTATTTATTCATTTACTTGCAGAAATGTGGTCATACAGGATGTTACATAAAGATAATACAGTTCCGCACATCTACCATTCAGTGGCATGCAAATATTAACTTAGGCTCTATTTAATTTCTTCCATGCAAAACAAAATTGAGACACAATTATTATAAGAATAAAATTAGACTACAATAATTTGATTTCGATTGAAGTCCACTTTAGTAAGGACCACCTCAATGGTCACGTAATTTTAAAACATTATAGCACTAGCGTCGAATTTAAGAGTGTTCAAGAATGCGAAACTTGCAATTCCAATAGCGATCGGTCGGAATTAAGTTCAAGAGTAACGCGTCAGTTTATTGTTTATTATTAGTTGTTTGGAGCCGCGACTACATTGCGTAAGAGTGTCGAGGGGAGGGTATAAGTGAAGTGTAGGGTTATTATAGTATCGAACTTTTATTTTAACTAGCAGCCCAATATATTATGTATAATGACCAGCAAACTTTTTTTTTATGATACTGGTGGTACAAATTTGATGACACAAATTTGTCACAAAATTCGGCCGGGTCCTCCTTCGGCGAGCATGTGATGCTCGCGAAGGAGATGGCGGAGCGTGCCCGGGAGAGGTTCAGAACTCTCCCGGCCCGCCGAGCCCGCAACATGCTCGCCGCGCATCGCAGGCGACTCAGGCGCCGGAGGTCGCTTAACGACCTCCGTCCTCCATGAGCGCAGGCCTGGGGGTGGCAGGTGAGGCCGCCTGTCACCCTAGCAGAAGCAGGCCGGGACGGTGGGGCGACTAGCGCCCGTCCCCCAAACCGGGGCAAGACGGGGACACCGTGGTTCCCAAACCCGAGGGGGCCATCTCGAAACCGGAGATGGCCCAGGGTCAGTCGGGGTGCGAGGGATATGCTCTATGCTCTAGTAATCCAATTTCACTTTGATTGCGTTCAGGGGTCAGCAAGTGCATAGCCGGGCAGGGGGATTGTGGTCGCAGCACTAGTGGGACCGGTGGGTGCCACGCGGTGCTGCGACGACAATCCTCTTCTGATGAGGCCGTCAAGCTGAGTGCCACCATTGTTAACATGGTAAGTGTATGTAATGGTGGCTCTCTTTCCTGAGACTTTACCTTCAGCTTACCATTAGGCGAGGTGAAGTCAAATTGTCGTGCCCTAAATATAAATTTAAAAAAAATACCACTCAGGTGGTAGACAAGCTCACGGCCCACCTGATGGGAAGCGGTTACCGCGGTCTATGGACGTGTGCAACATCAGGGGCGTCACACTCGAGCTGCCGACCCAGCAAAAAACTTCTAATGCCCTGTTTGAAGAACTCCATATTGTAGACGCTTGGCAAAAAAAAAAAAAACTTAAAATATACTTCTTAACAATGTATTCTAGCTGCGCGAAAAGCGTTTCTTAGGTCTCTTTGGAGCCTCTCTCTCTCACCAACCAACCAGTCGATCACAGATTCGATTTAACGAATCACGAGCTCAAACGGCTCGAATCATTGGTTGACCAATCCTTTTTAGGGTTCTGTAGCCGAATGGCAAAAACGGAACCCTTATAGATTCATGACGAATCTGTCTGTCTGCCTGTCTGTCTGTCCGTCCGTCCGTATGTCACAGCCACTTTTTCCGAAACTTTTGATTTGGTTTTCCGGTGAATATTCCTCGATGGTAAGACCGATCTGGACATTCGACCCCTTACGACACTCAGTAATGTCTACTTGATCACCGTGGCAAATTTGGTCGAGATCGGTCAAACGGTCTCGGAGGAGTATCGTTTGTTTGAAATGCAACTTTGAAACCAAAGACGCTTCGCTCGCCTTCGGCTCGCTCCGCTTATTTAATAATAATTGTTTTTAGGGATTTTCTTTAGAAAAGCCCTATTGCTATCGAGTTGTCGTCGTCGACGTCGTCGTTGCCAATTTTCTGTCACGGTTTTGGGTATGAAGGAGATGAGCTATCGAGTTGCTGTTTTCGGTAATAGATTCGTGCTGGGGTGAACCATTGCAAGATAAAGAAAAAATTGCAAAAAATCGCAAAAAAAAAAAAAATACGCAAAATCTAAAATCCCTTCTATTCGGCTGAGCTCGTCTCAGGAATTCAACTTATTTTTATATAGAATGTATTTTAAAATATAATTTATATGTATGTTAATTGTAATGAAGGGAATAATAATTCATTTATTTCAGACATAGGTCCAAATGTGTTAGTAACAATTATCTTACAACTATATTAGTTTTACATTACAAACAAAAAATAAAAATTAATAAACATAAATACTGGCATGCAGGCGAATCCACCTTTGTAGGACTGGAAGGTCCCACCTCTCGGACAATACCCTCAGGATGCAATTAGTGCTGCCCAGCAGTCGAGTGGACATTGACGCGCTCCGCTTTCATATGATCGCATAAAAACCATCACAATGTGCCTCCAAGGCTTGATCTTATTTATTATAGCTGTGCCCGCGACTTCGTCCGCATGGATTAAGCTTTTTATGGCTTTAGTTTTTTTTTTGCGCGGAACCATAATTATTTTTTCTAAAATTAAAGTAGCCTATGTTACTCCTTGTTATATTACCTATCTGCCAGTGAAAGTCCCGTCAAAATCGGTCCTGCCATTTCAGAGATGAGCCGGAACAAACAGACAGATAGACAGACACAAAAATGGTAGAAAATGTTATTTTGGTGTATGTACCGTATCATATACATGTTGTAAAAAACGGTGATTTCAATATTACAAACAGACACTCCAATTTTATTTATATGTATAGATTTGTTTTTCTTGATTTATTCTAAAAAAAACAATCGAACTACTACACACGAGTGCCACCATGATACATCCTACTTGTTATTGAGCTGAGTGAGACGAAGTCGAGCGAAAGCTCCTCATACCAGACTTCAGGATTTTCTTTGTCACAGGTCTCCTCCTAAACTACTAATCCAATCAGAACCAAATTTGGCATGATTAAAGAGGTCAATCAGAGGAAGGTTTATGGATATATTTTGAAAAATATAATGCTACCATAGAGGAATGATCACCGTTAAAAAAATTCCCGTTGGACATAACATAACATAAACTCACGCCTATATCCCCGAAGGGGTAAGGCAGAGGTGCTAGCACCCACATTTCGCCAGTTTATGTTTAGGTCCCAATGTAATAGGTGGCGAGCCTATTACCATTAACCGGGCACTTATAAGCCTGCGATAAATACACACATAACTTCGAAAAGCATCGAAAAGTCATTGGTGTGTGCCATGGTAAAACCTGGGATCGAACCCGAGACCTCGTCTCAGCAGTCCATTACCCATCCCACTAGGCTACCGCGGCTATTATCCAGTTGGAATTACATAATAACCGCTCGAGACACTGTGACCAAACTTTACACGCTCAGAAAGCATGTCCAGAGTTGTGACTTTCAAGAAGAATTTTCAAAATCGGACTTGCCACGGAGGAATGATCACTGTTCAAAATTTTCAAAATCTGATTCACGATGTCTCACTCAGCTCAACATTGCAAGCAGCGATTCGCCTTGCAGACCTAGTTATTCAGCATCACGCATTTTGACAAAGTTCACAACCCTATTACGCTATCCGAGTATCGGTATAAAAAATCCTATAGTAAATGTATCAGCTTAACTTCTGTATGTTATTATTTTGTGCCTCATCGTCCGTCATCTCGCCTCTTGCGCGCTCCGCTCCGTGTAGGTTTTTGGATGGAATTAAAACTCGCTTTTTTTCGCATCCTTTGATTGGAGCGAACTAAATGAATACTACTATATGAAACGGATGTTACTAGGGCCTTACCAAGATCTATACAAATAAAAAAAATTGGAGTGTCTGTTTGTAATATTCAAATAATCGATTTTCAATTATTGCACATGAATGTTTACACAATACTTATAAAAAAAAATCCATTCCCGCAGGGGGAACGCACAGGTAGATTTCGTGAAGCAAAAATATTTTTTTGCCCCTCTATGACCTATGCTTCTTCTATGACCCACGCCGAGCGCATTTTTAACATGTTTAATTATTTTTTCTCGAAAACGGTAACTTTTAGCGAAAAACTTTTCAGACATTTATTTTAGACTTAAAAATGGCCTATCGATTAAAAATGTTTCCGACTACAAGAATGTTCACCGGTTAGAAGTTATGAATTTTTTTCCGAAAAAATTAGGTTTTTCCCCCCTCCACTTTTAGTTAAAGTTTTAATCTTATAGGTTTATTATTAAAAGTTGTTGGTATTCATGTATAATATGGGATAAAATTAGAACGGTTCGAATATCTTTCATGGAACGTGAAATTTTGAGGAAAAACTGATTTCACAAACAGTGAGGCCCTACCGTCCCCTTAGGCCGGATTCCACCCGTTCACGAACTTAAACTAAGTTTACACCCAAGCAATTTTTGACCGCAGTTTGAAAGCGATCGGGGCAATAATGCGACCTCGAGAGTACCGCAAATTTTGGGAAGTGGAACCATACATACATATATATAAACTTTTTGACCAGTGGTCATTTCGGACTCAGGGGGTTATAACTAAACCTCCTATGAAGAATTTTTTTTTAAATTCGACAGTAGTCAAGAAACCAATAGGTAGATCGATTTCATCGAAATCTACCTAAAAAAGTTTAAATTTTTTTGTTTGTCTGTCGTTCTGTCGGTTTGACAGAGGTAATCTTTGGAACGGCTCGGCCGATTTTGACGGAACTTTCACTAGCAGATAGGTAATGTTACAAGGCATAACATAGGCTACTTTAATTTTCGAAAAATAATTAGGGATCCGCGCAAAAACATTAAAACCCACAAAATTGTGAATAAAATCTGATTTACTCTGAAACGGCTGGGCCGATTTTGACCGGACTTCCAAAGGCAGACATTCATTTTTTTTAAATAATTAGTATACCGCGCAAAATAATTAAAACCCACAAAATTGTTTATAAAATCTGATTTACTCCGGAACGGCTGGGCCGATTTTGCCGAGACTTTCACTGGTAGATAAGTAATGTCATAATACGTAACATAGGCTACTTTTGTTTCAGAAAGTTAAAAGGGTTCCGCGCAAAATTACTAAAACCCTAAAAATCAAATGCCACGCGGACGAAGTCGCGGACACAGCTAGTAATAAATCATCATCATCATCATCATCTTAGCGTTGTGTCCTCGGAGCCCAGGGCCTACTTCCCCGCTTCTCCTTCACCACTTCGCACGATCTTGGGTATCCATAGTAGCGAGACAATTGGCACGCCTGTCATCCCTTACGACGTCAAACCAGCACTACTCGGGGCTTCCCCTCCTACCGGGGGTAATCCCACAACGTTATCTAAACCCAAACTAAGCAGTTTGTCATATGGGTTGTGCTTACGTAGATACTTTATTACTGTAAACATTTGAAAAACTCCCGGACCAATGGAACTATCATCATCATAACCAACCTCTATTAGTCCACTGCTGGGGATAGGTCTCCCCTAATGAGCGCATTATATACAACTATACATATTGGCAATGAGCAAGACTGGAGCCCGCGACCTCTACTCCACAGGGGTCGTTAAGATCTTCGGGGCTAAACCACCCTTATGTGCAAGTACACCTGCCGATTGACGGACGAGGCTCTGGCGAAGGCTCTCTCCTTGGGGTTGGTCAGACGATAGTCGCTCTCATACTCCAAACCTAAATGAGGAAGAAGCGGGCCCTTACTCCGAGGTAAAAACCTCGGACGCATCCGAGAACGGCGAGAACTATCTTAATATGATGATAAATGAAAATGGGCAATAAAGCGTCGGTAGCTTAGTGGTTAAGGAGGCGACCCTACGATCGAGAGGTCCTGGGTTCGAATCCTGGCCATTACATTACCGACGCGAACCCACGCCTAACAATAGCAATTATGCTTAGCTGGAGCGGTTAGGGGGAATATTAGTAATTTCGGTTACTAATATTCTTTAGAAATTCATCAATCAAATTGTCTTATAAACTACAACTGAATCAACAAAAACTATTTAATTATTAATGAATCACTTCCTGTCTGAACTGAACACCAAAATGTGTGTTTCTATGTACATATTGTGATTTAGCACAACTCGTGTAACGGGCCGGATAATTGATGCGGAGAACAATAGATTCGGATAACAATCCTACTAATTGACATGGTCACGGCGAGACTGAACGCTGCTGAAAATCAACCCAACCTTCGGGTTCAATGTAAATAAAACAAGTTGAATTCCTGAGACGAGCTCAGCCGAATACAAGGGATTTTCGATTTTGCATTTTTTTTGCGTTTTTTTTTTTATCTAGCAATGGTTCACCCCAGCACGAATCTATTTCGAAAATTATACGAAAACAGCAACTCGATAGCTCATCTCCTTCATACCCAAAACCGTGACAGAAAATTGGCAACGACGACGTCGATGACGTCGACGACAACTCGATAGCAATAGGGCTTTTCTAAAGAAAATCCCTAAAAATAACATCAAATAAGTCGCGATAGGATCCGATAAAAAAAAAAAACAATGCGTGAATGCGATAGTTTGTATGGATAGATGGATCGATGAATGGATTTTTGTTAATCTTTCACGCAAAAACGGCTGAACGGATTTAGCTGAAATTGCGGTACAGGGATAGATTATAGTCTGGAATAATAATAATTTTTTTTTTTTACGTGCGGAAATCCCTTCGGATACCCCCCCGCTGGCCAGCGGGGTTGGTTATGTCGTGTCTCGACTAAAACCGCACGGTGTCCTCCCCAAGTGTCCGTAGCCGGGCACCCCGGGTTAGCCCTCGAAAGGATAACCCATATTATACTAAAATAAACTTGGATTCTATATTCTGTTTTCTTGTATTTTTGGGGGTTTGTTATTAAAAAAAAATTAATTTATACACTCTTTGAGGGGTAGCTTAGTGGTTAAGAAGTCGACCTTACGATCGAGAGGTCCCGGGTTCGAATCCTGGCCATTACACTACCGACGTGAACCCACTCCTAACACAAGCAATTTAGCTTAGCTGGAGGGGTTAGGGGGAATATTAGTAATATCGGTTACTAATATTCTTAAGAAAAAAAAATGTCTCAAAGAGTGTATAAATTTAAATATGATCGCTTTTATTACATTTCTGTATAGTTTATATTTCCGAAAAAATTAAACCTTATATCAGATTGTTTTAAAACAGCATGTTTGCAGTATTTGGATTCTCAGTGAGTAAGTAAAACAAAACTATTTCCACATGTTTTTGTGAAAGTTGAAGACTTAAGTCGAGCTTCGGGAAAAAAACATAATTACATTTGGGTGACTAATGCAGTGGAGGCGAGCACCTTCAAATCACAAAACTGATTGTTTCATATTGTTAACTGTAGGTTTCCATTAAAAAACAAACATTAAATTCGATATCCTGGTATTTATTCCATCAGTCTTAAAACCCATATCACATTCGAAAACCCTGTCACATCCAAGTATCTAAAGTGCAAGTTGTCAAGATATTGACGATCTTATTATGGAGAATGACGACAAAAATGTAAAATATATAAAAAATATATTACAGATTTATTAAAAAAAAAAACTATTATGCAATGGGTGTAAACATTTCTCTCAAAATACAATTTAACGGGAATTAACGCGATCATGTATAGGTATATATATACAGGGGTGTGTGTTGGGTAACCTCCTCGAGTGTCGCTCCGATTCCGATCCCGCTGCAGTCCGGGGGGAACGGAATCGGAGCGGCCGGTACACCCTGGGCGGCGGTCAATGGCTTCCCCTTCACCCCTTCATAGGGTTGGCATTGATCGTCGGCCAATACCCAACGTGGCGGGAACACATCGCTCTCCGTACTCCTCTGCTTTCAGAGGAGACAGGATGAGCGATGCTGTTAGTGGTGAGATGGCCCAGGGTCAGCCGGGGTGCGAGGGATATGCTCTATGGGTAACCTTACACCCCGGCGTCTGAAGACCCGAGACGGCGTGCGGTTTTAGTCGGTGCAAGCCCGACATAACCGCCCCCGCTGGCCGGCGGGGGGGTATCCGAAGGGATTTCCGCACGATAAAAAAAAAAAAAAAAAAGGTATATATATACAGGTTGTCTATAAAAGAACTCCGGGGTATTGAGGCAAAATATTTTAATGAAATAAAAAACATACATACATGTTTTATACATGACTGAAAAGCTTACATTTTCAAGTTTTTTTTAACACTTAGTAAAGTTCTATATGAACCCGGTTAGTGGCACGGCAGACGTCTAAACGGTATTCTACCTCTTCCCATGTGCTGGCGAGCATGTCTGGGGGGACGGTTGCCACACAATTGACTATTTGTTCCCTGAGATGTTGAACATCACGAATTCATGAACATGAAGCTCGGATTCTGTCCACTTTCTCTTGAGACGCACTCGGCATGCCCGGCGGCGACTTTTGCTTCAAAACACTTCCTGTTTCCTTAAATGCACTGAACCATTGACGAATGGTTTTGTCAGAAGGCGGGTTAACACCATAGTTACGTCGAAAGTTCCTTTGTACGGTAACTACAGACTTCGTTTCTATGAGCCAAATAACACCTTGAGCCTTTTGTTGCGGAGTCGCCATCATTTCAAATTTCGCGACGTCGTTTCAAGGTCAACGCCCTGCAGCACCGCCAACAGTTGATACAAAAATTCCCAATTGGTATGAGTAAAACTTTTTGAGCTACTCTTTTCAGAGAAATCGACTAAATTTTGCTATCTTTTATAGCTAGTGAGATATACATTTTTAAAACCCCGGAGTTCTTTTATAGACACCTGTACATAGGTTTCCAACATCTTGATTTTTTAACAAAAAAGAAACTTATTTTATATTGAAAATTAATAAAATATGTTTTTTTACGGTACATTTTGTTAGGATGACAACAATTCGTACAATATTTTAAATATAGTCAAAATGCCTATTCAACGTTTACACCAAAAAAATTCAATTTTCGGAGACGGACAGACAAGACTTTTTGGGACAAAACAGAGGCTACTGCTGGGCCTGTAGACAAAGTCACATTCTACTAGTGGAATCGCTTCGAAGCGAACCTTCAAATGTTCATTATGTATGAGAGTGACATTATTTGTTACACGTGACATGTCGACAAATGTTGAATCTCCCATACATTTCGGTTTTTTGAAGGTTCGCTTCGTAGCGATTCCACTAGTAGAATGTGACTTTGTCTACAGGCCCTGGTCTCTTTTAAGACAAAAGATTGAATGAAATATATAAAAAAGTAGATTAAAATAAGTTATATCTATTCTTCTCTGTGGCGTAGCGGTAGTGCGTTCGACTGCTAAGCCAGAGGTCGCGGGGGATTCCCGCTCAGTGCAAATATGTATGTTTGCATTGGTCTGGGTGTTTCTATGTATAATATGTATTTATTTACAAAAAAAAATTAAGTATGTTTATCCGTTTTCTATAACCCATTTGACAAGCTGTGCTTAGTTTGGGTCTAGATGGCGTTGTGTACTCTGTACTACAATATTTATTTAATTACTAGCGGCCCGGTACGTGCTTCGCTACGTCAAAATGATCCGCCATGTATTGAATTCAAGGGCTTACCCGGGGTGCCCGGCAACGGACACTTGGGGAGGATCCATCCCTTCAGATACACCGGCCAGCGGGGGTGGTTATGTCGTGTATCGACTAAAACCGTCGGTGTGCGCACGAAAAAAAAAATTCTGAGAGATTTTCTTAATATTTTTTTCCGTAAGAACCTTGTACAGAGTATTAGAAAACTACAAAAAAAATCAGCCAAATCGGTCAAGCCGTTTTCATGCTATGTCGTGACAACGGAAAACGGGTTTCATTTTTATATAATATAGATTTATATTTCACGCATTTGTGTTTTTTATTTTCTTTTTAAACAGGACGTGTCGTTTGTTTTTCTCGTATTACACACATTAGAGTATACAAAATGATTATATAATCAAATACATATTTTGGTTAAGGTATAAACTAGTGTCATAGATGTAATGTATGTGGTTGGGTTACACGACAGTCACTCTCGTAAAAGTCCAAACCAACCAAACCCGATTATTAATAATTGGAGCACTAATCCCGGTTGCACCCAAAGCTTGTAATTTGGAGCCCGGGGTACGCCCTCCTGCTCCTCCTTGCTATAATTTGGTTTATTTTGGCTTTTACAGAAGCGACTCCCGTTTCAGCCACTCAATCAGCAGGTTTACCGGCGTGGCAGGTGGGGTTGGCTTGGGTTCATTATCATTATGGGGCCATACATATATATAATATGTATATATGTTGATCTAGTTGAAAGAAAATTCGTGCCGAAATGTTTTTCGTGAATTACTTTCTCTTCTTTTCTGGTTTAACGACTAAAAGTCACACAACCAAAGTTGTAGAGAATTTAATTTGCAACAAAACTGTTTGTACACATTTCCTGCTCGTCGAATAGTTAATTCCATTCGCATCCCTTGTTCAAAATGGCGGCTGCAGGACAAGCGATCCTACAAACTAAGATTAAACTTGGCACTAACCCCCTCTACAATATTTTTCACGTAGCATGGGTACGGTGACGTTTGGGATTTGAAGTTACTAGAGATGTAGTCAAGATAAAATCGCATGAAATAAAATCGATTATATATCTTATCGAGATCATTTATTAATGAAGAAGAAATCGATTCTATTAACTAATAATTTTGAAGAAAAAAAGTAAAACAAAATTGATAACCTGTTTAATTATTTATTAAAAATCAAACATGTTCATCATCTTCATCATCATCATCATCATCATCATCGTCATCTGACTCGTCGACGTGAATAATTATTTGGGAATCAATTATGCAGTCTATTCTAATGTCTCGCTCCCAGTCATGTAAGATTAGATTTTTGGTTTTCTCCACTACTTTCTTCCAGTCATCGCCAGTGACATTTTTGCATCCCTCTTTCAATAACCCCATCATTTTTGTGGCTGTAAAAGGCGGAGCTGTATTTTTTCGTGCAGCGTATCCTGAAACAAGATAAAAAACAAATTGAGTCATAGAATTCAAGTAATAAACATAATCATATTTTTGTCAGTATGTAAATAGACTATGGTTAAACAAGTTACCTTTGATTTGGGCCCAAATTAATTCAATGGCATTGTACTGACAGTGGTACGGTGGAAGCCTCAGGACTTCGTGACCATATTCGTTTGCCATCATATCTAATTTGTATGTCGTTTGGGGCTTGTGCATTTTTACGAGCTTCACTAGCTCCACCTTTAATTTCGTCTCATCGGCTTCCACATTATTGGCTTGGAGCCACTCGATCAACTCGCTCTTCTTATTGGAAGAAGTCGGCGGTTTGTTCAATTGCACGGAGTGATATGGGGCATTGTCCATAATAATTGTGCTGGATTCTTCTAAATTGCTAAGCATATTTTGAAACCACTCCGTGAATACTTCCGCATTCATATCTTCGTGATATTCTCCCGTCTTTTTCGATTTAAAAGCAAGTAGCCCATTTTCTACAAATCCTTTCGATGTGCCTGCGTGACAAATAATCAATCTCTCCCCTTTTCCTTCTGGCACTTTGGTCGAGGCATGAGGTGTATCGTCAGTCCACATTTTACCGACCGTATGATTGGCATTCAGCCAAGTTTCATCCAGGAAGACGACATTGCTCCAATCGGTAATCGCTTTAGCCTTTTTCAAAAAGGTAACCCGCGCAAGTGCTATATCGCCCCTCTCCATGACAATTTTTCTTTTGTTTACTTTTTGAATTGGAAACCAATGTCCTTCAATACGCGCCACAAGGATGTAGGACTTCCAGTAAACAAATCAGCATCTTTTAAAGACTTGACCAGCTTTAGAAGCGTCGGTAATTCTTTATTCTGGTAATAGTTATAAATGTGGCTCCGTATAGCATCGGCCGCAAAACTGTCTACATCTGTTACAGATGCCTTTTTGGTTCGCTTTTTATTAGGGGTGGACAACTTATTTTCTTCTGTATCGTGAGCACCATATTTTTCTCGAGTGATTCGAGAAACCGTGTTCCGCCCAATGTCTAACGCATCTGCCACTCGATCCAAAACGTTGGACACAGGCAATAGCGTTCCGCCATTCTCACGTTCCCGCTCAAAGTAATCCCGCAATCGAACTACAAATTCACGGGCTTGACTACCAAGCACAGTCTTTTTCGTTCTTTTTGGCATTTTGCCAAAAAAAAACAACAAAACAAAAGTCAATAACAAAAAACGGTAACGAAAACAACAAAGCACAACGATAGTCAATAACAAAAACAAGTAACAAAAACACCACGCAAGCTCAAAACAAAGAAAACAGACCGCATACAAGGCAGACGCACTCGTACTGAGTTGATATAACAAGATGGCTGCCAGCTCATGCTTAAGCAGTGTTGCTATATTATAATAAAGCTCCACAAAGACAAAAATGCTTTGTTTAAAGTTTATTATTACATAATTATATTTTATAATCGTATTTTAGTTAAAAATACAACTAACGATTTATGATACTTTATTCGACAATTTATCGATTATAACGATTTTACTATGTCAATCTCTAACGCAACCTGTTCCGATTCACGCATCAAGAATTATGTATTTGGAATGTTTATATTTAAAGTTTAAATAATTACGGAGAAATAAAAATAGTTTTAAGTTAAAAATGCAAAATAAAACAGTTTTCTTTTTATCTTCGTATTAAGTGTTGTTTCCTGTATTCCGCGTTAGGTAAATTGTTTCGAAATGAATCATGCATGAAATGGAATTCGTCAAATGTCACCGTACCCATGCTACGTGAAAAATATAATAGATATCCAATAAATAAAATGGCGTTCGCTGTCTTTTGCAACCCCAAATGTAAATTCCTTTTCAATATTTTCAGATAACAATTTTTTTTTATTGTAATGGTAATATAAAGCCATATCTTTATTATAAAAATGAATCGCTCAATGTGTTGCTAAGCGCTAATCTCGAGAGCAGCTGAACCGATTTCGCTAATTTTTTTAATAATATTCCTTGAAGTACGAGGATGGTTCTTACGGAGAGAAAAATTTAAAAATTGCCAGTAAAAAAAGTTTACAGGCATATTTGGGGTAAATAGATGCCACGGGGCGATGTATGCCACGGGCGAAGCCGCGGGGGACAACTAGTATGCAATAAAAATTGGCTATAAGTACGTAAGGACCGTCGATATAATTTATAGTAACATTTTAATGTCCTCACAAAACTTGAATGTCTGCTAATTAGTTAAAAGAAACTGATATTAAATAATGACCATTAATTAAGAGGGCTTACTAACATCAAAAAATAAAAAATAAAATATACAAACGTATACAATTATTTGGGTTTCAAAACTGAATATGTGAACATCGTTCCAAAGTGCCTCCTTCTACCACATGTTGAACCCAAATTACAAACTATGCTTAGTTTAATCTAGATGGCGCTGTATTAAATATTTTTCAGTTGGCCTGAACGGAATTAAATTGCATCATTGTTCATCTTACATGATACTTATTTGTATATCTGTGGACAGTTATAGTATTTATAGTAGTAGATAGAATACTTTATATTGGCATATACATCACATTAGCAACAAAAACAATGTGAGGCTTAAGATTCTTCAAGTAATTGTTAGTGTACAAACAAGTGTAATGCACAAAATTTATTTTACACTTACACAAAGTTTCATTCAAAAATGTTGAGATTTACTTGAAATTTTTTAATCCATACATCGTTGAGGGGGTACCTTTTCTCTGCAACTGTCTGTATGTTCCCCAGTGTATCGGTTCATCAAATCACTGACATTTTATTGTAAATAACTTAACTTAACTGGTGGTAGAAATTTGATGACACAAATTTGTCACAAAATTCGGCCGGGTAGGTACCACCGTGCACGATTGCGAAAAACCCTCCATAGTAATCGAATTTCGGTTTGATTGCGTTCAGGGGTCAGCAAGTGCATAGCCGGGCAGGGGGGTTGTGGTCGCAGCACTAGTGGGACCGGTGGGTGTCACGCGGTGCTGCGACGACAATCCTCTTCTGATGAGGCCGTCAAGCTGAGTGCCACCATTGTTGACATGGTACGTGTATGTAATGGTGACCCTCTTTCCTGAGACTTTACCTTCAGCTTACCATCAGGCGAGGTGAAGTTTTTAACACCTTCGAATAAAATTCGTTCAAGGTTAAAATATGTTGTTGTTCATCTAATGTACATATTGGATGTATTGGATGAGCTCCTAGGTACGGAAACTTTATTATTGTCTAAATAGTTTTAAAGTTCACAGCCTCCGTGGCGTGGCGGTATTGAAAGCGGCCGCTACGCAGGAGGCGCGGGTTCGATCCCCGCTCAGTGTAAATATTTGTATGCATGAATATGAGTATTTGCATGAGTCTGGTCGTGCCTCGGAGAGCACGTTAAGATGTCGGTCCCGGTTGCCATACGAATATGTATGGCAGTCGTTATAGGGGAAATGGGTGAAATGGCCCCACATAGAAGGGCTGATCACCCGTCTGGTCAAACGGCGTCCCCACTGGCAGTATAAATAGTTTAAAAGGTGTATTTTGACAGCCATAGTTTAGGATTTGGTGTCCACAAAATAACTCAGATTCAGTTATCAAATGAATTTATGATCGACACATTGTTAATCGTTTTAAAATAGTTGTACTTTTTTTTAAGTCTATGTTTTTTTGTAAATAATTATGTGATGTGGTTCAAAAATGAAGATAAGATTTAGTGTCCAATGCAATTTTTACAATATTTAGAATATAACATGGCATTCAGGTAGTCGGTTTTAGTCGGTTCAAGCCCGACATAACCGCCCCCGCTGGTCGGCGGGGGGTTATCCGAAGGGATTTCCGCACGAAAAAAAAGAAAAAAGAAAGGCACACAATATATATATCATCTATTATCATAAAAAGGTTTACCCCAAATCTTGGGGTTAATCTCTAGATCTACTGAATCGATATTAAAATTCTTTCACGAATAGAAAGCCACAATATTTGTGAGTGTCATATCATAACACTAGTACCCAAGGGAGCGGAGCAGTAATCATAGATGGCCACAAATCGGGCAGTAAACATAACATAACATAACATAAACTCACGCCTATATCCCCGAAGGGGTAGGCAGAGGTGCTAGCACCCACATTTCGCCAGTTTATGTTTAGGTCCCAATGTAATAGGTGGCGAGCCTATTGCCATTAACCGGCCACTTATAAACCTGCGATAAATACACATCGGGCAGTACTCATGGACTTTAGATGAAAACGAATAAATTACGGGCATATATGAATGCTACAGTGCAACAGGGTTTCGAAATACGCCACGAGCGAAGTCGGCGAATCAGATAGTATAATAATGTAAACTTACGCCAATGTGTGCAGGTTTCGCCAATAGGGTTCTCCACTCGTCCATTCCCACACTTCAATTAGCCACACATAGCAATGAAGTGCACGCGCCGCTCACTATACGACAAATCCATTGTACACTTTGTTTTTGTTAACTTAAATTTATGTTAATATACCACTTTTTATACAGTCCACTAGTTATTTTCTTATCGAAACACTGCATACGCAACATACTAACTTATTATACATTCAGTCAACAAAGTATCGGGAATGGATGAGTTGTTTATGGTTCCAAATTCAAATTTTTGTTCTTTTTTTATTGTTGTTAGATTGGCAGGACTGTTTTCCATTTTGGCGCGGAGTTTGAGTTGCATCTGTTATTTATATTAAATAAAGTGCTGTGTTTAGTTATATCATATCTAGTGTGTATAACGAATTTCATTATGGACAAAAACATCGAACAAAGAGAGAAACATGTTACCGCTCGGCTAGTCCCAAAAGACCTGGATTTTCTCCAAAAACTCAATCGCATGAGAGTCGCTGAGGACATGCTAGAACGAGTCAATTCCGACCCAACATTCATGAAACGCATTGTTACTGGTGACGAGACGTGGGTTTACGAGTTTGCCATGCAAACTAGTCAACAAGCTTCGGAGTTGCGCCTACTGAACCGAAACCTTTTTTCTTTTTTTTCGTGCGTAATTCCCTTCGGATACCCCCCCTCCCGCCGGCCAGCGGGGGCGGTTATGTCTGGCTTGAACCGACTAAAACCGCACGCCGTCTCGGGTCTACAGACGCCGTCTCGGGTCTACAGACGCCGGGGTGTAAGGTTGCCCATAGAGCATATCCCTCGCACCCCTACTGACCCTGGGCCATCTCCGGTTTCGAGATGGCCCCCTCGGGTTTGGGAACCACGGTGTCCCCGTCTTGCCCTGGTTTGGGGGAGGGGCGCTAGTCGTCCCACCGTCCCGGCCTGCTTCTGCTGGGGTGACAGGCGGCCTCACCCGCCACCCCCAGGCCTGCGCTCATGGAGGACGGAGGTCGTTAAGCGACCTCCGGCGGCTGAGTCGCCTGCGACGCGCGGCGAGCAAGTTGCGGGCTCGGCGGATCAGGAGAGTTTTAAATCTCTCCCGGGCGCGCTCCGCCATCTCCTTCGCGAGCATTACATGCTCGCAGAAGGAAGTGGCGGCGGCCCACGCGCTCGCGCTCCGCGCCATTGCCGCAATCATGCTGCCGAGCGAAAGGACTCCCACCCCGATGGCTGCCACGAGGTCACGCCTCGGGGCCTCCCACGACGGGCAGTCCGCCAGCGTGTGCAGCTCTGAGTCCTCGCTCGCGTCGCAGTGGTGACACTCAGGCGTTGGCTCCTTCCTGATCCGATGCAGGAGGTCCCCGAAGCACCCCTTCCCGGAGATCACCTGCGTCAGTCGGTACGAGAGGCTTCCGTGTCGCCTCTCTAGCCAATCTTCCATGATGGGCCTTACCGCCGCTATTGCGGCGTGCCCTACTGAACCGAAACCTGGAGTCGAAAAAACCACGCCAAGTCAATGCCATGTTGACTGTTTTCTTTGACTATCGCGGTGTTGTTGCACTCGGAATTCTTGTCGGAAGGTCAAACGGTAAATAAAAAATATTATTTGAGCGTTATGCGGCCTTTAAAAGAGCAAATTCGACGAAAAAGGCCAGATTTGTGGAAAGAAAATTCTTGGATTTTGCACCATGTTAATGCGCCTTCTACACAAGGCCATCATTGTGAACGAATTTTTGACCAAACACTCAACAAATGCCATCGAGCAACCACCATATTCACCAGATATGGCTCCCTCCAGCCGACTTCTTTCTTTTTCCTTAACTCATATTACCATTTCGTGGCAACCGTTTTTAATCGGTAGAAGACATAAAGGAGAATTAGCGGCGAGAACTGGACTCAATTCCGGAAACAGTGTTTAAAACTTGTTTTGATAATTGGATTATTCGTTGGCGTAGGTAAGTGTATCGCTTCTGAAGGAGCATACTTTGAAGGTGATAAAATAAATTTGGATGAATAACAAGCATTTTGTGAATAATTGATCTGACAGAGTAGTACTTTCACGTTCCATTATCTTCACTAATATTATAAAGAGAGAGACCGAATTCTGTGAGTTTGTTTACAGTGTTACGTGCGCGGGGTACATATTAAATGCCGTTTATACAACAAAGAGGTTTATTCGCTCACCACAAACTAGACAACTAAATAACTAGCACACACAGTACTCTTCAAGTCAATGCAACAGTTCAAGTCGCTCAGCAGTTCACAGTAGTCCACAGTCGTTGCTTAAGTCGCAGGTATAATACTCTTGATACTCTTTGGTAAGATGTGTTCGCTTTCGCTTTCGAAAATAAACTGACTGCGTGTCGATAGCCAGGCGCTTTTATAGCTCTTAATTCGGAGGGTAGAATGTTCCGGAATCATCTACAAATTAGGTATTTAACTAGAGCGTTCGAGAAGAGTACCTACTTACTAAGTAGGTCCAATAACACGCCGACGGTCGAGGTGACTGACCTTGTTATCAAGATTTGTAGGTAAAGTAGGTATAGGTATTTGAAGTACTTGTGGTTTTGTGTTGGCTTTTCTAGATTCTTCTACACTGTTCGGTAGAGTACTTCGACACTAATAATGCGTTTTAATTTCTAGAAGATTCGATCGGTAGTTTTCGAGATATCGACGATCATTGAACAATATGTTTGGGGTAATCTTCGGGACCACTGCACTTATTGTAAAAATTCTTTCATCATTTGAAAGTTACATTATCCCCGATAGCTATTACTATGAGTAAATTTCGATGCCTTTTTGTTAACTCATAAACCAAAGCAAAGCGAGGGCGGGCTGCTACAACAATTTTTACGGAATTAACGCAATTATGGCATAGGCATTAAGGTCGGGCAGTTCAAAATGAATGTATAAGAGTATACGTATGTCATGATCACGTTAATTCCCGTTAATGTCGTATTAACGGGAGTTAACGTGTTTTCTTTTATTTGCTCGAAAGCTAAGAGAAGGTTTTGGTCAAGCACCAGTACACCCATCTAGCCGTGGCATGCGACGTTCTATCGTGACGAAGCTGTAAAATATGATATACATCTAGAAGGCTGTGTTAAACGCTTGTTCGAAGTGGACCCACGTTCCAGTCACGCCTTACGACTCACCGACTGTTTTTGTTGTTATTTTGTTTATAGTTATCTGAATTCATTTGTTTTGTTTTGTGACACTACCCAACCCTATACTACGGCTGTGAATTTGCCTTTTTAGGGATTTTCTTTAGAAAAGCCCTATTGCAATCGAGTTGTCGTCGTCGACGTCGTCGTTGCCAATTTTCTGTCACGGTTTTGGGTATGAAGGAGATGAGCTATCGAGTTGCTGTTTCGGTAATAGATTCGTGCTGGGGTTAACCATTGCAAGATAAAGAAAAAATTGCAAAAAATCGCAAAAAAAATTATAATCGCAAAATCAAAAATCCCTTGTATTCGGCTGAGCTCGTCTCAGGAATTCAACTTGTTTAATTATTTATCCTGACTATAATAAAATTTTCTTACCTAGGACTACAATTTCATCCATCCGCAAGGAATGTCATGACATCCAATGTATAATATACATTGGATCAGTAACAACATTCTAACCTTCAACGAATTTTATTCGAAGAAGGTGTTCAAAAATTCCTATTTAATTTGTAAAGGAAAAAGCTTTAAGGCCATACATTGTACTGAAACACTCAGGGTAGTCTATCTGTTGCGGAGAGTCTTAACACCGACTTATGTATTTTTACGTTTTACTACTACCGCCATCTTTCTTGTGTGCGCGAACTAATAGTCCACTCTACAGTAGAAAATGTCGAATATCGTCGTTTGACTGTTACATTATATCTGTAATTGTTGTGTAGAGTTGTGAATGTGTAGTGCAGATAGTTTTTTAGTTATTTAAGACAAATACTACGTACGTGAGACGTGTTTAGTTGCTTGTTTGTTTGACGTTCGAGTCATTACACTGATACACTAATCACCGACTGTTTTGCTGATGTTTTGTTTATAGGTGCCAAAAGTCGGTTCAAGCTCGACATAACCGCCCCCGCTGCCTGCTGGCGGGGGGTATCCGAAGGGATTTCCGCACGAAAAAAAAAAGTGCTAAAACTGCCATCACACCAACATTTCCTTATGTGAATGTGCCTAGAGACGAAGATGTGTAAACTTCATACAGTGCCGTGACTGAACGTGCCACTATTTATTAGAAGTTTGACGTACATGGATTTAAGTGGCAGAGTTACTCAGAAATTGATGTTTTTCGATAACTATTGTCCATTTTTTTTCTTTTGTATTTTATGGCACCAATCATCATCGTATTGGCGTTATTTCAATCACTTTTCGTTCAATTATATTGTTACGTGCGCGGGGTACAAATTAAATGCCGTTTACACAACAAAGAGGTTTATTCGCTCACCACAAACTAGACAACTAAATAACTAGCACACACAGTACTCTTCAACAGTTCCAGTCGCTCAGCAGTTCACAGTAGTCCACAATCGTTGCTTAAGTCGCAGGTATAACTCTCTTGGTTCACTTCGGTAAGATGTGTTCACTTTCGCTTTCGAAAATTAACTGATTCGTGTCGATAGCCGGGCGTCCTTTTATAGCTCTTAATAAGCGGGGTAGAATATACTAGAGCGTTCGAGAATAGTAGGTATTTACTGGGGCGTTCGAGAAAATAAGTACCTACACAGTCGTGCCGACGATAGAGGTGAATGCCCTTTTTATCGCGATTTGTAGGTAAAGTTGGTATAGGTAGACAAAAGGGTGTGTGATTTTGTATTGACTTTTCTGGATTTTTCTAAACGGATCGATAGAGTACTTCGACATTAACAATGCGTTTTAATTTCTAGAAGATTCGATCAGTAGTTTCCGAAATATCGACGATCGTTGTAACATTACCCCCCTCTTAATCATGCTCGTCCCGAGCATCATTTGTTCCATGATATCGCGTCAACCTATCCACATGGACTACCTTTGGTTTTCCCCTAAGGCCCTTCTTAATGCGGTAGGTGATGTCATTGATTCTTGTGACAACCGTATAGGGTCCTTCCCAGCGAGCTTGAAGTTTTGGAGATTTCCCTTTTCTGCGTAGCGGGTTGTGAAACCATACCAGTGTTCCTTCTTCAAAACCGTTGGTGTTTGCATTTCTATCGTACCGGGTTTTCATCCTTATACCTGTCTTCAAATTGTTTTCCCGTACCATTCTGTGCACCTCGTCCAGCCGGTTTTGAAGTTCACTCACGTAGTCCGTTACGGGCTTAGGACTTTCGGGTGGCGTGCCGGTTATTGCATCCACTGGTAGCCTTATCTCTCGACCAAAATTTACTTTAGCTGGAGTGTGTCCCGTATTGTCATGCACCGCAGATCGATAGGACATCAGGAACAGTGGGATGTACTGGTCCCAATCTTTTTGGTGTTCGTCGACAACTTTAGCCAAGTGATTTTCCAACGTCTGGTTAAACCTCTCGACCATTCCGTCTGACTGTGGGTGCGCTGGAGTCGTACGGGTCTTGTTTATACCGAGGAGTTTGCACATTTCTTGAAACAGAGCAGACTCGAAGTTCCGTCCTTGGTCGGAGTGGATCTCCATAGGTGCGCCATATCGACTGACCACTTCCTGAACTAGTTTCTTGGCTACAGTGACTGCTTCCTGGTTGGGTGTCGCAAATACTTCCGGCCACTTAGTGAAGTAGTCTTGCACTACTATGATGTATTTGTTACCCTCATCAGTCGTTGGAAAAGGTCCAGCAACATCAATGGCGATACGTTCCCACGGTGCTCCAACGTTGTACAGCTTCAATTTTCCTTTGCTTCTTGTCGGCGGTCCTTTAACCGAAGCACATGCAGTGCATTTACGGCACCAATCCTCGACATCTTCCCGACAACGAAGCCAGTAAAACCGCTGTCGCACTTTAACCAGGGTTTTCTTGACTCCGAGATGCCCGCCAGAAACACCATCGTGGATGTGCCGTAAGAGTGGGGCCACCTTGCTTCGTGGTACCACTACTTGCATGGTTACTTCCTTACCATCGTTAGACTCCCATTTCCTATACAGGACATCTTCTACCAGAACTAAGCTGTCCCACTGGGCCCAATAGCTTTTGGTAGTTGAACTGTAAGCAGATACATCACTCCATCGGGGTTTGCTTCCAAGTTGTTTCCAGTGCAGTATAGGTTGTAGATCATCATCATCTTCTTGCGCCTTCTTCATACTGCTTCCACTCCATTCGTCGTCAAGTCCATTCACCTTTATGACTTTAATCTCTTCTCGGGCTTCGTTCCTCTGACAATGCTTGCAATCTTCGACACACGGCCTTCGTGACAAAGCATCAGCATTGCCGTGCCCTTTTCCACTTCGGTGTTCTATCACAAAGGGAAATTCCTGTAGTTGCTCGATCCATCTTGCTACTTGGCCTTCCGGATTCTTGAATTGCAGCAACCACTGTAGCGCAGCATGATCTGTCCTTAGTGTAAACTCTCGTCCTATAAGGTACTTATTAAAATGCTGTAAAGACTTCACCACAGCGAGAAGTTCACGACGAGTTACACAGTAATTCCTTTCCGGTTTAGATAGCGATTTACTGAAGTACGCTATTACAACATGGCGATCTCCCTGCACTTGTGACAACACTCCACCTATTCCGGTGTTACTGGCGTCCGTGTCCACAATGAATCTACCTTCCCTAGTAGGATAACCCAATATAGGGGATTCGCACAATCGTTGTTTAAGCCTACTAAAAGCTTGCTCGCAATCCAGGTCCCAAACGAAGTCTCGTTTATCTTCCGTCAGTCGGTGTAGTGGTTTAGCAATATCCGAGAAATGCTTAATGAAGCGTCTGTAATACGCGCATAGTCCCAGAAACGCGCGAACCTCCGTTTTGTTCTCTGGAACAGGCCATTCTTGAACGGCTTTTATCTTCTCGGGGTCGGTTTTGACACCTTCCGTTGAGATCACATGTCCAAGATAGCTGACCTCCTTTTTAAATAGAGCACACTTCTTTGGACTCAGTTTAAGGTTAGCCTCACGAATCCGAGTAAAAACTTTTTCCAGGTTCTTCAGGTTTTCTTTGAAGCTACGTCCCATAACTATAACATCATCCAGGTAAACCAGACAGACGTCTCCAAGTAGACCCACCATTACTCTTTCCATGAGGCGTTCAAACGTGGCCGGTGCATTACATAAACCAAATGGCATGACATTAAAATGCCATAAACCGTTTCCAATTCCAGTACTAAAGGCTGTCTTCTCTTTATCGTCCGGACTGATCTCCACCTGCCAGTAGCCGCTTTTTAAATCGATGGTTGAAAACCATTTCATACCACTTAGCATGTCCAGGGTATCATCGATTCTAGGCAAAGGATAACTGTCTTTCTTTGTGATATTATTCAACATTCGGTAATCCACACAAAACCTTGTACTGCCATCCTTCTTTTTTACTAGTACCACAGGTGATGACCACGGACTCGTAGAAGGTTCAATCACCTTGTTATCGGCCATGTCTTTAATCATAACTGCTACCTCCTCTTCTCTTGCCCATGGTAAACGTCGAGGTCTTTGTTTTATAGGCCTGGAGTCACCTGTGTCAATCCGATGTTTCACGAGCCCAGTCCTTCCACAGTCATTTCCGGTTGCAAAGATGTCTCTGAATTGTAGCAAGAGGTCTCCGGCTTGACGCAATTCTGATGCCGATAAGTTTTCCTTTGAATTCTCGAGAAGTTGCTGGATGTGATCTTCGGAGATTTGTGTACCGCCTTGTTTAGTAGTAGTGTTGTTCAGCCGCCTCAGGTACTTTACTTCTTCACATTTTCCAACCACACTATTCTTCTTCAGGAGAACTATTTCGTCACTGAGGTTGAGGATTCTCACCCTAGCGATTCCGTTCGGCATCAGTAAGGTTCTCGCTGTTATTAAGTTTTCATGACTGCCGGTATCTTCCACAATAAGACATCTTCTTTGTTCAGTCTTCGCAGGAAACCTCACTCTGACTAATGTTTCCGATTTAGGAGCTAACGTCGTATCCGTTAAACAGTAAAGAGTGCACGGGTGCGATCCTTGTAAACAAACTTCCTGATCAGGAAATCTCAGCACTCCTCTAGGTATATCCAAGACACATCGGTGATTCCTCAAGAAATCCAGTCCCAAAATGCAATCATCAGTAATATTAGCAATTAATACTGACTGGTGGTATATTTGGTCGCCAATTCTTACCTCCACATCTGTTTCACCGAGGACGGTCACTGGCTGGCCAGTAGCTGTCTGAAGCTGGCACCTCGGAGATCGTTTTTCCCACCTTATGGTGCGTTTCAGCAATTCCGGCCTTACAACTGTACGTGAAGCTCCAGTATCCACTGTTAAACTGCAAGGTTGATTGTCTAAGATGGCCTCGATGATCAGATTATTTCCATTGACAACTTGAGTTATTGTGATGGTTGGGGCCTCATGTCGACCAGCCAGCGCCCGCCCCGCGGCCCTGGCGACATTTAGTTTAACGGAACATCTTGTTCGACTTGGGTCCCGGAGTCCGTGACCCTCCTCCGTTTTCTCGAAGGACACTCTGACTGGATATGGCCCCTTCCTCTACAGGAATAACACGTTGGGACATACCGTGGCTTCCTCTCCTCCTCAACTACCTCCTTGATCTCCCTGACCTTACTTATCCCGGCATTCTGCCGTACGGTTTCCACCTCAAGGGCATAAGCCAGTGCTTCTTTTAAGGTCTGGTGGTGACGCAACTGTACACTAGTTTTCACTTCTGCGTCCCGTATACCGTTTAGGAAGGCCTCCAGTAGAGTGGTCTCGATCATCACGGGTGTCGATGAGTAGGCCCGACGAACGAGCCTTTCAACCTCTACAGCCCATTCCTGGAGGCTTTCACCAGCTTTTTGTTTCCTCTCGCGTAGCTGCGCTCGGTAGACATTCTCCAGGTGCTTGTCGCCGTAGCGTGTGTCTAATGCTTCCATCAGGGACTCCAGTGTCCTTCCTTCAGGTGGCAGGTTTTCCAGTATTACTAAGGCATCTCCTCGTAATGCAAGTGTCAAGGCCATAAAAGACTCCTCGTTGCGCCAGCCTTTAGTTTTTACCAATATCTCAAATTGATACTTGAAGGCTGTCCACGAGGAGGTTCCATCGAAGTGTGGTAGGTCGAACTTCGCTGATGATGGTGAGGTCGCGACAACAGGTCCGCAGGTTTTTAGCCTGACAATCTCTCTTTCGAGCTCTTGTAAGCGGCCGTCCATGGTCCCAGTCTTCAAAGCCACTTCCTTACTGAGCATTTGCAAGCAGTCGTCAATGGTCCCAGTCTTCGAAGCCACTTCCTTACTCAGCATTTGTAAGCCGTCTTCGAGGTTCTTCACTTTATCTCCCAGTGCATGGATGCCTGCATCGATTTTACCCATGACAGCTTCCTGGTTGGCCTGTATCATCTCTTGCATGGAGGCCTGCATCGTCTGTCGACTAGCATCTTGGTTGGCCTGCATTTCTTGCAAGGAGGCTTGCATCGTCTGTCGACTAGCATCTTGGTTGGCCTGCATTTCTTGCAAGGAGGCTTGCATCGTCTGTCGACTAGCCTCTTGGTTGGCCTGCATTATCTGCTGTATAGAAGCCAATAGCGTCATCATGTTGATATCGGACGAGGTTCCATCTGGTGCTGCCGTAGTTACCGCTGAGATAGCAGGATCGGCCTGACGCCCTTCCTCTTCAAGGCTCCGTTGACGTGCAGCATCCATTTCCACTTGACGTCTGGTCCGTGGAGTACGCCCTTCGTCTTCACGTGGTAATAACGGCATCGCACTTCTGACACCAGTTGTTACGTGCGCGGGGTACAAATTAAATGCCGTTTACACAACAAAGAGGTTTATTCGCTCACCACAAACTAGACAACTAAATAACTAGCACACACAGTACTCTTCAACAGTTCCAGTCGCTCAGCAGTTCACAGTAGTCCACAATCGTTGCTTAAGTCGCAGGTATAACTCTCTTGGTTCACTTCGGTAAGATGTGTTCACTTTCGCTTTCGAAAATTAACTGATTCGTGTCGATAGCCGGGCGTCCTTTTATAGCTCTTAATAAGCGGGGTAGAATATACTAGAGCGTTCGAGAATAGTAGGTATTTACTGGGGCGTTCGAGAAAATAAGTACCTACACAGTCGTGCCGACGATAGAGGTGAATGCCCTTTTTATCGCGATTTGTAGGTAAAGTTGGTATAGGTAGACAAAAGGGTGTGTGATTTTGTATTGACTTTTCTGGATTTTTCTAAACGGATCGATAGAGTACTTCGACATTAACAATGCGTTTTAATTTCTAGAAGATTCGATCAGTAGTTTCCGAAATATCGACGATCGTTGTAACAATATGTTAGAACTACTAGAATTGGCCTTCTGATGTTAACCGTTGATGCGACCGAAGCTGGAGCACGCAATCTGAGAATCGGACATTTAGATAATCGTGAGATTTGGACATTTTTTTCGTGCCGAAATCCCTTCGGATACCCCCCCCCCCCCCCGCCGGCCAGCGGGGGCGGTTATGTCGGGCTTGAATCGATTAAAACCGCACGCCGTCTCGGGTCTTCAGACCAGGGGGTGTAAGGTTGCCCATAGAGCATATCCCTCGCACCCCGACTGACCCTGGGCCATCTCCGGTTTCGAGATGGCCCCCTCGGGTTTGGGAACCACGGTGTCCCCGTCTTGCCCCGGTTTGGGGGAGGGGCACTAGTCGCCCCACCGTCCCGGCCTGCTTCTGCTGGGGTGACAGGCGGCCTCACCTGCCACCCCCAAACAGAATCTATCTACTACCTAAAATAAATACTTAGGGCCATACAACAAACGTGTTTTTTTGCCGTTTTTATACATAAATAGTTAGGAACCCTTCGTGCGCGAGTCCAACTCGCGCTTGGCCGGTTTTTTTTTTCAATTATTTAATTGATCAGTGTATGTTCTGCGAGAGAACAATCAAAAGTATATAACACATCTAACTCCACCCGTTTAAACTGTATCGCATCGCACTTTTCATTGTAATGATATTCTACGACATTCTACATAGCGCTTTCCAGTCCCAAAGTGGGCATAGTTTAACTAGCTTGTGTTAAGCGTTCCAGAATACGGATAAACATACTTATATGCTTTTTTTGTAAATACATACATCAGAGTATGATACATAGAAACACCCAGACCAATGCAAATAGACATATTCGTGCATACAAATATATGCACTGAGCGGGAATCGAACCCGCGCCCCCTGTCGTAGCAGTGGAATGCACTACGGCTACGCCACAGAGGCCGTCGCATATCGCTTTATAGTGATTAAGCCTACCTCAAAGACAAATTGCTTAGGTTTTTAGTGAATTCATTTCGATAATACACTGTGTATGACAAAGATTCAATTAAATTTTTAAGCAATTAAAATGCTTACTTTTCGTATAAATTTAGATCGGAAAAAGAGAACATCTAGGACGGAACTTGTCCGCGACCAGTCCCTCACATGCTCTAATTGAGACGTAAATAAATATATCGGAGAATTTCGAATATCTGGGACGTCACTAGGTGGCTCAGTTGGTCAGAGCATTCCCCCTGTAAGGGACTGGTCGTGGGTTCAACTCCCGTCCAACATGTTCTCTTTTTCCGATCTAGTGTCCGATCAGTGAAAGTTATTGCCCCTTATTGATCGGACACTAGTTTTGTTACATACTGTATAGACTATGAACTACGAAGTGTAAAAACATCAAAGGAAAAAAGAAGAAGACAGAATTAGAGGTTTACAAGGCGGTCCCGTCCTGAAAAGACTTCAGCAAGAAATCAACGGACTTTTTTGCAGTCTATTAAGAAATATATTTAATTAATCTAATTAAAATCATAGCCTTGTAGAGCAAACAGTTAATTTCTAAACTCGTTTATTATAAAATATTCGTGAAACTAAAAGACAGTTTCATTTACATTACATAACATAAATTCACGCCTGTATCCTCAAAGGGGTAGGCAGAGGTGTATTACACACCCACGATTCGCGAGTTATGTTTAGGACCCAATGTAATAGGGGGTGAGCCTATTGCCATCTACCGGGCACATTATTAAGCGAGCGATAATTAACATTTATTAATACACACATAACTATGAAAAGTCACAGGTGTGTACCCGGGGCGACTAAACTTGTGAATTTATTTACGGATACATTTCTAATTTTAAATTGGGGAGCTATACAGTTGCCCTGGAATGAATTACTAATCTGTTGGGGACTACCTTTTTTGTCGTGCGGAAATACCCTCGGATCCTCCCCCTCCCGGGCCTTCAGGCGCCGGGGTGTAAGGTTGTCCATAAAGCATATCCCTCGCACCCCGACTGACCCTGGGCCATCTCCGGTTTCGAGATGGCCCCCTCGGGTTTGGGAACCACGGTGTCCCCGTCTTGCCCCGGTTTGGGGGAGGGGCGCTAGTCGCCCCACCGTCCCGACCTGTTTCTGCTAATATTATAAATGCAAAGTGAACTATGTCTATGTGTTTGTTACGCTTTCATGCCTAAATCACCTAACCGATTTTGATGAAATTTGGTACAGAAATTGGCTGCCAAAAAAGGCGGGAAAAAAATCACATATGGGATGACAGTTTGCATGAAATTTCGCCATTTCGAAGATAACACCATGCGATAGAGATAGCTCGTATGGACTACCACATTCACACTTTCACGCCTTTAGAACCTATGTACTTTGCTGAAATTTGATACAAAAATAGACTCTAACTCTAAAAAAGACGTGCTACGTTTGTACACGATAACCGACGTTCACGCGGGCGAAGACGCGGGCAAGAGGTAGTTGGTTATATTTTTTTTTAAATATATTTTATAGAAGGCTTACAGGCTAATTAACAACTTAATTTCAATCAATAAATATTACCAAATTGCTATTTACAAGCCTCCACATATAGGTAAAAAAAAAAACAAAAAGCATATCAGTACAAAATTAGGTATTTGAGTAATTACTAAGTAAAGAAGCAAAACAATAACCAGTAAGAATGACAATTAATTTAATTTAATTGCGTAGTCCATATCATCATCATCATCATCATCATATCAGCCGTAGGAGGTCCACTGCTGAACATAAGCCTCCCTCATTGACTTCCATTTCGACCGGTCAGTAGCGGCCTGCATCCACCGAGTCCCTGCGCTCTTTACCAGGTCGTCGTGCCACATTCTTATCCCGTAGGTTCCACCTTTTGCTTTTTAATCTGGTTGTAAAAATTACGTCTATGTATAATAGACAAGCAGCGAAACTTGTACGTGAAGTCATTGAAATTAAGAAATCTAGTGGGGCGGAAATCACACAGTGATTGTCAAACTTCGGGCCCAACTTATTTTTAGGGACAATTTGTATGGTAGGTCGGAGGTCGCTTAACGACCTCCGTCCTCCATGAGCGCAGGCCTGGGGGTGGCGGGTGAGGCCGCCTGTCACCCCAGCAGAAGCAGGCCGGGACGGTGGGACGACTAGCGCCCCTCCCCCAAACCGGGGCAAGACGGGGACACCGTGGCTCCCAAACCCGAGGGGGCCATCTCGAAACCGGAGCTGGCCCAGGGTCAGTCGGGGTGCGAGGGATATGCTCTATGGGCAACCTTACACCCCGGCGTCTGTAGACCCGAGACGGCGTGCGGTTTTAGTCGGTTCAAGCCCTACATAACCGGCCCCGCTGGCTGGCACGGAAAAAATAAATAAAAAAAAGGTACCTGAAACCTTGAAGGTTGAACCTAGATTTTGGGGTTTGTACAACCCCAAAATCTAATCAGTTCTTCCCTTTAACCAAACAAGATGATTGGCGAAAGAATTTTTTAAATCGGATAAGTGGTTCTTGAGTTATTGCGTAAACAGACATCCAGACATCCAGACCAAAAGACAGACCGACACAAAATTTTTTTTTGCTTAATTAGACTTAGAATCATGTGAAACGTCGAGAAAAGTGATAAAAAGTGGGTGTAAGATTTTGATTTTTTTTTGCGTGATTTTAAGACTTCGGTGTCCACCTGGTTGGTGGCCCGAAGTAACATAAAAATTTCAATCTGAAAGATCGGTTTAAATTATCTGCAACATGGAATCCAGTGAAAAAATCGGTTGTCTGTAAAGTCGGTCTACTGACAATAGTTGAACGTGACAACGTCATAAGAAACTACTGATGGAATGGTTGCATTTTTCAAAAGAAAATTTTAATTTTATTTGTTTAACCACTAAGATCGTTTATAAGAATTCACTGCACTTCATACTTGACGAAAACATGTAAATGTATTATTGTATAGCAGCTGTCCACGAGGACGCATCGCTCACTCAAGTAGGAGAGAGACAGATGTCGAACGCTGCCGAACGCGGAGGCCGATTGTGCCTCGTTGTCGCTCGTTCCGCGCTCTCGCTTGCACTTCAAGCCTTAAATGGAACGCCACATTTTTCGTGCTTGCAGCCGGCTCTATCGAATTATAAGACGTTGTCACGTCAAAAAAGCTTGTTACCTCGCTTTTCTGCGCAGTCGGATAGACACTGGTTAGTTTGTTTAGAGAATAGGGACACTGTAAGTGTAGTATGTGACGGTACATGGCGAAACGTAAATATGAAAAATATCGAGAATGTGCGGTTGGATGAAGAACTTTGCACGTCACGGACTCGACGATGGAGGACGTGCACCACTGCACCAGTTAGCCTGTGACCACGGCCAGTGTGGCCTGGTCGAAACGTCAGGCAATCCAAAGTTATGTATATACCTATACATGATCGCGTTAATTCCCGTTAACATTATTGTATACTAAACAAACGGTTCAGAACAAAAAGTGTGTCGCATTTCGAGGGTGAGGCGGGAAATGGGCGAGGCTACGGGCCTCCTCGCCATAGATTTTTTAGGGTTCCGAAAACACAGAACCTTTATAGATTCGTCATGTCTGTCTGTCTGTCCGTCCGTATGTCACAGCCACTTTTTTTCTGAAACTCAAATATAGAAATTTAAAAAGCATTATTATGTTACTTGCTGCTACGGTACCCTTCATGGGCGAGTCCGACTCGCACTGGGCCGCTTTTTTTTTATGCCACTCAGGTGGCAGACAACCACCTGATCGGAAGCGGTTACCGTTGCTTATGGACGTGTGCAACACCAGAGGCGTCACACTCGCTGTGTATAGTTATGTCAATCTCAATAAACGTTAAAATATACAAAAACTAGTTACTTACATGAATCAAACTTTAACACACTTATCAGTCGGTTTTAAACAATTATTAGTAATTAAGAGATTTTTGAGCTGAGTGAGACGAAGTCGAGCGAAAGCTCCTCATACCAGACTTCAGGATTTTCTTTGTCACAGGTCTCCTCCTAAACTACTAATCCAATCAGAACCAAATTTGGCATGATTAAAGAGGTCAATCAGAGGAAGGCTTATGGATATATTTAGAAAAAATTAATGCTACCACAGAGGAATGATCACTGTTAAAAAAATTCCAGATGGAATTACATAATAACCGCTCGAGACACTGTGACCAAACTTTACACGCTCAGAAAGCATGTCCAGTGTTGTGACTTTCAAAAAGAATTTTCAAAATCGGACTTGCCACGGAGGAATGACCACTGTTCAAAATTTTCAAAATCTGATTCACGATGTCTCACTCAGCCCAACATTGCAAGCAGCGATTCGCCTTGCAGACCTAGTATAAAATATGTCGATTTGAATTTTGGCCCCTTTATACTACAGATGACATGATCTCATATAAAACAAATTTAATTTACTCTGTGGCTATGACAACAAACACTGGCACAATGTTACGGGTCCAATGGTAGTCATAAAACTTTACCAATTTTTTTGTTCCGAACAGTCAGTCTACTATTATATAGAATTCATTGGGTTGTCAATGCAATCATAGAACAATAATCTAGACGTTCATAAGTGTTACTGTGTAACCAACATAAATTGATGATATTAGATCTCATTTGAATGCCTCTTCATCAATAACCGACTTCGAAAAGTAGCACGTTCTATGTACATATAATATATTTATTTTTAAATGTATGTCCACCGATATTTCCTTTGTTTAGGAACCGATTTAAAAAAATCCGTTCCCGCAGGGGGAACGCACAGGTAGATTTCGTGAAGCAATTAATATTATTTTACATAGAGAACTACGGACTTTAAACAGTTTAATTTTTTTTTCTCGAAAACGGTAACTTTTAGCGAAAAACTTTTCAGACATTTATTTTAGACTTAAAAATGGCCTATCGATTAAAAATGTTTTCGACGGCAAGAATGTTCACCGGTTAGAAGTTATTTTTTTTTTCCCGAAAAATTTTGGTTTTCCCCCCCTCCACTTTTAGTTAAAGTTTTAATCTTATAGGTTTATTATTAAAAGTTGTTGGTATTCATGTATACTATGGGATAAAATTAGAACGGTTCGAATATCTTTCATGGAACGTGAAATTTTGAGGAATAACTGATTTCACAAAAAGTGAGGTCCCACCGTCCCCTTAGGCCGGATTCCACCAATTCACGAACTTAAACTAAGTTTACACCAAACAATTTTTGACCGCAGTTTGAAAGCGATCGGGGCAAAAATGCGACCGTGAGAGTGCCGCAAATTTTGGGAAGTGGAACCATACATACATATATATACCTATATATACATATAAACTTTTTGACCAGTGGTCATTTCGGACTCAGGGGGTCATAACTAGACCTCCTATGAAGATTTTTTTTTAAATTCGACAGTAGTCAAGAAACCAATAGGTAGATCGATTTCATCGAAATCTACCTAAATAACCTTTTTGCATTGGGTTTTCGGTTTAGCTGTAAGTTGGTCCCATATTATTAGTATGGGACCTTGTTTATTCCGTATTTGTATACACAACCAAAAATAAATTCCAAATAACTAAAAATGGCACTCCGAGAGTGCCGACAGGAGTGAAAAGTTGAACAATTACGTGTGTATTTTTTGAATCGCCAGAAAATATTTACAGAGGCTTCGATAACGGTAACAATGCCCAAAGCGCCTTAAAAGTTTCACTTTAAAAATAAAATGAAAATATAATGTACTCACTCCAGCACCGCATCAGGTATACAGAGTTTTTCCAAATTCAGGTACTGCTGAAGCTCATGTAGATAATTCACATACATCATCTTCCTTCCAAACTTGACACTGATGGCTGGTTTCAGCATCTGCCAGACAATTCTGATGAAGTTCGTCGGGTGGACCAGGTACAATGCTTTCAGATTCTTCTTGTATTTCCTGTCGAACGCCTTGTAAGCCTTCCAGAGCCATGACAGAGGAGGTTTGTTTTTACTTGTGAGCCCGCAGTGGAAATACACGACACTATAGTCTTGTTCCACATATTTGTCTAGCGTGAACATCAGGTACCTGAAATGTTAAAACAAAATTTCTACTTCAATTAAAAGAGAATTAAGTATATAACATTAATTTGAAATTATAAAACCATTCGATACAAATTTTCGAATAAAAAAAATTTGCATCAAAATCGGTTCATCCGTTCGGGAGCTACGATGTTACAAACACAGATATAGACACGTCAAACTTATAAACCCCCCCCCCCCTGTCGGGGGTTAAAAATAGGAATAACGGTATATGTTATAAAAATATCAGTTGTCACTGTATAGGTATTGAGGTATAAAAAAGATTGTGTGAAATTAACGATTCTGTACCCAATAATTTTTTTTTTAAATCTTGCCTGCTCTTTCGCGATGGACGCAGAAACTACTGAACGGATTTTGAAGCTTTCTTGAGAAAATCTTGGTTACACTTAAAAACTGCCGTATGTTTGATTGCATTTGTTTGAGTAAAACCGAAGATGTGACCAAAATGGCATCATCAAGGTATATTTTGGTCGTTATAACCGACTTCCATGCGAGTGGAGGCGCGGGCACAGCTAGTTTGTTATATATTAGTAACACGGTGTTGAAGAGGTGGAGGAGGAGAGGGGAACAAGATATTTGGGGCCCAAATTAAGCTCAACCTGGACAGCGTCCGTGGCGTGGCGGTATTGAAAGCGGCCGCTACGCAGGAGGCGCGGGTTCGATCCCCGCTCAGTGCAAATATTTGTACGCATGAATATGAGTATTTGCATTGGTCTGGTCGTGCCTCGGAGAGCACGTTAAGATGTCGGTCCCGGTTGCCATACGAATATGTATGACAGTCGTTATAGGGGAAATGGGTGAAATGGCCCCACATAGAAGGGCTGATCACCCGTGTGGTCAAACGGCGTCCCCACTGGCAGTATATATATAATCTCAACCTGCCGACCGACGGAAGAGCCCAGAGCCTCCCAACCCCGACAAGGGGCATCTTCGTTATGATGAAGGTGCCCTTTTGTGAATGAATGAATGAATTATATAAGGTGTCACAAAATTAGGTCTCTGAATTTGGTGAGATGACTTCGTATCGACAAAATATGTATTTGACACTAAAAAAAAAAATCGGGTCAAATAAAAAAAATGTATAAGTATAAAAAAAAAAATGAGAAAACAAAACACCACCAGCGACCAGCGTCACGTGACGCGACGAGCCCGTGACGCACGTGGTAGGCGTGCAGTCCTTCTCGCAGTATTCTCCAAGCGGATGTGTGGGAAATACCTAAATCGCGACCAGCGTCACGTGTGCTCGTCGCGTCGCTGGCTGGTGGTGATTTTTTTATATATTTTTTTTCTTTTTTTTTACCCGATTTTTTTTTTGTTTCAAATACTTATTTTGTCGATACCAAGTCATCTCACCAAATTCAGAGACCTAATTTTGTGACACCTTATATTGACAAATGGCCGCCGGAACAAGTTAGCAAATACGCATACACTCAAGGTAAATTATTCTTGTAAAAATAAGTGAGATCTGGCGACAGTGGGATCTTACAACTATAGTATAGAATTTCGAATATCCAGAACGCATCTGGGTAACTCAATTGGCCACAGTGGTCCTCTTAGATAGAGGAACTAGTCGCCGGTTACCCCGTCCTGGATTTCGACCTTTCTGATTTAAATTACGTCATACAAGTAGCCTAAAACCAAATGTCAACAATTTGCGTTATGTATTATTTTGAACATTTTCAAGTTTTGTATCAAATGAAAACTGTTAAGCACTTTATCTTGATTTCAATATAGACACGTTGGAGGCGTCGGTAGCCTTTTTTTTTTCGTGCGGAAATCCCTTCGGATACCCCCCCCCCCCCCGCCGGCAAGCGGGGGCGGTTATGTCGGGCTTGAACCGACTAAAACCGCACGCTGTCTCGGGCCTTAACACGCCGGGCTATAAGGTTGCCCATAGAGCATAGTCCCTCGCAAGGCGTCGGTAGCCTAGTGGTTAAGAAGTCGGCCTTGCAGTCGAGAGGTAACGAGTTCAAATCCAGGTCATTAGACTACCAATGCCAACTAAATCGAGGGGTTACGGCAAATACTAGTAATTTCGGTTACTAATAGTGTTTATAAAACATAAATATATTACGTGAGTAATTTATCGGGATGGAGGTCCTTGCTGGGCGGCAACCTGCAGGCCGACACGACGATTATACGCCGCCCCACTTCATCGTCTCCCACCACCTCGACCAGACCGGTGCCGTTCAGCTCTGCGAACGAATCGTCCAGAGAAGATTCGATCTGGAAAAACGAGTATAGCTTATAAGTATCGATAATTATAATACAGAATACTAATGAAGGACAGAAGCGGCGGCTGTTGTTGAGGCAAAAATCTTGGAACAACTTCCGCGCATGTGCTCTAACTGGCCAATCAAAAAACCAATAAACTGATCAACCAATGACACGGGCGTTTTGAGTCTGTGATTAGTTTCATATAATGATTGTTGATTGGAGCTCCTCCACCGAAGTGACCTTACTCTAAGAGACCGTAAAACTCGTTACAAATCAAGATTTTTGCCCAAATCTATACGGTAGCACGAGAAAAGCATACGATTATAAATTTACACGATATTTATACCTTTTATACATTTACCGCGGTAGCCTAGTGGTATGGGTAATGGACTGCTGAGACGAGGTCTCGGGTTCGATCCCAGGTTTTACCATGGCACACAATAATGACTTTTCGATGTTTTTCGAAGTTATGTGTGTATTTATCGCAGGTTTATAAGTGCCCGGTTAATGGCAATAGGCTCGCCACCTATTACATTGGGACCTAAACATAAACTGGCGAAATGTGGGTGCTAGCACCTCTGCCTACCCCTTCGGGGATATAGGCGTGAGTTTATGTTAAGTTTATGTTATTTTATATGACAAGATATAAAGTTGGGTACTGACGGAACGCCAATACATGTTATTGTATATACATGACAACGCGACGGACCGACTGATCATCCGCGCAGTTTTTTCGTTATTAGTCATTCAAATGCAACTACCAACCCGCCCTTCTCTTCGGTATATCTTTTTTTTTGTGTTATCTGAAATTACACTTAATATTATCGCATATGTCCATCAGAAATAATGTATCTATCAAATGGTGAAAGAACTTTTCCAATTAGCGCAGTGGATCCGAAGATTATACCTTATATAAAACAAAGACATAGAATTCGGCCTATCTGTTTAAAATACAGGTATAGATAACTTATATAGACGATCCGATCCGGAACGCCAACATAAGTCCGGAGATTCGAAACGGCATTTCCGTGGAGTGTAGCATAGGCCGAATGTAACATGTTACAAAGCGAGCTTGCTTGTCTCCCCAACTAACTGCACGAATGTTCGTATTGTATCATATTAACGTTACGTCATGTATCGAAAATCCCCCCTTTCCAAACCGACGAGCTGTGCAATTGGTTGGCTAGTTAGGAATAAATATTCCTGATCACCCAACTGCTGCGTGTGGTTGGTAACGATACGTACTAACTGATTATAATTCACGGCATCTTTGTACGAGCGGCTCTTTGCTCGCATGTTTCCACGTACTGATGTACACGAATGCTCGCTTTGTACATCAACTTCGGTCAGTAAAGACTTCCTCGGTAGCACAATGATAGCGATTGCGACCGCTATGCGTGAAGTCTGTTGAATCCCCGGTCAGGCAATATCGTGTGTTTCGGTCAGGAAACCCTCAAATAGTGCGGAAGTGGTAAATGTGTCCACATAACAGCAATAGGCTCGTCCCTAGTGAGTGTTACTATACCTCAGGCTATCCCTTCGGGGATATTTAGAAAATTAATAAGTGACGTGAGTCATATTGTGACTTAAGGTGGTTAGAATTTACATTGAATGCCGAGTTCACAATGCAATCGGTGGAGCTACGAATAAGTCCCAGACAATAAAACTCACGTCACTCTTTAATGCCGAGCATTGTACAAATTATGAGCAATAAACTATTCAGATAACTACTAGAGAATTTGTTTTGAGAAATAGCTTGAAGTAAAGCGTAAACGCAAAAGTAAATTACATATAGTAAAAAACATATAACTTAAATAAAATATCGCTATAAATTATTAAATTAAGTATTTAATATAAGTTAAGTTGATATCCTTAAAAGATGGGTTTAAATTATTTCTAACAAACTTTGCTGCTATTTACAAATTGATTTGAGCGTAGTAAAAAGCCTCATTATTATTAAATTGAATTTGAAAGACAACTGATATAATAAAAACTAGCGCAAACATATTTAAAATGCTTAAAGTAAAAGTTCGATAGTGGCAAACTGCACGAACTTGACCAAAGATCAAGGGAATATATTAGTAATTAATAAATGCTTAAAAAAGCACTTATTTTTAGAAGTTTTAAATTAAATTCAGAATTAATATGTAATAAAAACGGATAAAGGGGAATAATAACTCTAGGACACATAACAGAACGCATATTACAGTCTAGCAGTATGTAATATGGGTTCTAGAGGAGAAACATAAAAAGCGGATCCAGTCAGCAGCTTGCAGAAACAAGCTTTGTCTACTCCAACGACATAACGTTACCATCGTATTACCTTCCTCCTGCCAAAACGCTCCAATCAAAAATACGTCAGTTTTGTAACACAATTAACAACATCCCGCAACAAGTCCGCTTACATTCACAAACTAATAACAATATAAATATAGAACCGACTTACTTCCGCGTAAACTTCTGGCGCCCTGGCTAACTCCTCCTCAAAGTTTTCCTCTATCGTGCCATCGCTCGCAGATCGTTCCAGAAGATTATCAGGTATATCCAATAATTCCGGAGGCAGCGGTGCTGTGGATAAAAAAAGGTATGATTGAAATCATTTTTACATTATCATTCTTTCACGTGAGGTGTAACAGTTGCAGCATCTTACAGATTCAGTACAACTTGCAATTCGATACGAAAAAAAACACGCGCACACGAGCACGCACGCATGCACGCACTCACACGCACCCCAAGTCCTGTACCTACGTAAAAAGACGGGCATTTTCAGAACGATCTGTCAAAACATAAACCTACCTACGTATTCACGAGATTATTAAACCTTTAGCATGACTCACATTTTAAATTCGTTTTCTATGATATTTTGAAATTTTAATTTTATAAAGCATGAAATCACATTTAACAATTACTGTACCGGGCCACAGTTTGTAAAAAAAAACATTGTAAATAATAGCGATTGGAAATGAGTAGCCAAGAGTTTTTATTGCGAGCTTCTTTTTTAAAAAAGCGGCGATAGCTCAGTGTTGTACGTAACGGACTGCCGAGACGAGGTCTCGAGTTCGATCCCCAGTCGCCCCGGGCACACATCTCTGACATTTCGTAGTTATGTGTGTATTAAAAATGTTGATTATCGCTCGCTTAGTAATATGCCCGAGTAGATGGCAATAGGCTCGCCCCCTATTACATTGGGACCTAGGCGAATCGTGGGTGTGTAATACACTTCGGGGAAACAGGCGTGAAATTATGTATGTGTCTTTTCTCAGTCTTTATCTTCATCGCCAGAGTCTTTTCCCAACTCAGTTGGGATTGGTTTCAAGTCCAACTACGAAACGGCCGAACTTCTGATAGTTTCCGTAAAGCGACAGCCATTTGCCTTCCACAACACACTGGCGATATCGTTCAGTTCTTAGAGCTCCAACTCCTTGTAACAAGTGCCACAGATGTTCGTATGGCAATGACGGTTTAAGGTCTATCCACACACATCAGGACCTTTGACCGGCCGTGTCCCGTCAGGGGCTCATTTGAGTACATTTTATATGAACTCGTTCGTCGCCTGCCATGAAACGGCCCTTTTGTGTGTGGATAAATCTTAAACGTGATCTCCGACGTGTGTCTCAATATGTTAAAGAAACAATAATGTAGATGTTCATAAGTGTTACTTTGTATCCTACATCTACTGGTGGTGGAAATTTGATAACACAAATTTGTCACAAAATTCGTCCAAGTGGGTACCACCGTGTACGATTTTTTTTTTTTTTTTATTTGTTCCGTCAATTGACTGCACCCCGCTGGATGGTGAGAAGCTAGGGTGAAGTCCAGAAGATATGGGCCACCATCCCAGATGCTGACGATCCCAAAATGGTAGCCCCTACCTTGACGGCCTTTTTTTTTATAAATTGCGAAAAACCCTCCATAGTAATCTAATTTCGGTTTGATTGCGTTCAGGGGTCAGCAAGTGCATAGCCGGGCAGGGGGATTGTGGTCGCAGCACTAGTGGGACCGGTGGGTGTCACGCGGTGCTGCGACGACAATCCTCTTCTGATGAGGCCGTCAAGCTGAGTGCCACCATTGTTAACATGGTACGCGTATGTATTGGTGACCCTCTTTCGAGAGACTTTGCCTTCAGCTTACCATCAGGCGAGGTGAAGTCAAATTGATGTGTCCTAAATAAAAAAAAAAACATCTTCACAGTGATTTTACACTTGCGTCCAAAGTTTACACTATAAAACCCGAAAAAAAAAAAAAAAGAAAAAAAAAGATACGCTTATTGTTTTTAATTGGTATGTCGGCTTTTCTGGGAGCGAGTGCCGACTGACAACACCTTGTCCGTTACTTAGCAGCTGCACCGTCTTGCAGGTGAGGTTGGTTTGGAGCTCAAAGATGACCTCCATGAATAAAGATATCGGATTTGATGAAAGATTTTTGGCAGAGCGAGTTTCAAGCAGAAAGCTAAACTTCTGTCTAACGCTTCTGTGACGAACAAATGAAACCGAAAGCAATTTCGTTTTGGAAATTCCTGAAACCTCAGTGCATAGGGATCGCTCCACGACGCCCTCGGCTACAATGAGAGGGTGAGAGGGTGTTACTAGAGTAATTGCAGTGGCCATAGTCACATCTTCCTCCCCTCCCATCATCAGGCCAAAAAGACGTCATTGTTAATATCGAGTTGCGTTTACAACCCGCCTACACCTACCTAGCACCTAGAACGTTGCTAAGAGGCAGTCGGAATTTGTCTGTAACACGATTAATAGTTCACTTCACCAGCTAAAGATGGCATTGCGGGCCTACCACGGCGCGCATTAAGCAATTCAGTCATTCATTAATTAATTAATTCATTTCATCAGTTCAGCGGCCCGGAGGGAGAGAGATGGGGCTATACACCGTGTATAGCTTACACCTTAGAGCAAGCAAACCAGTTTACAGAAAAGTATCATACTTACACTATGTTACTCTCCTCTCACTCTAACTCTCTTAAGCACACATCTATACACACACCTATACAAACACATAACATACACACACATATTATGCACATACCCATACATAGAATAAGGGTATACATCACAACTCACACATAACACACACAGGTCACAATACACTCAAATTTTGTAATCTGAAATATACCCAGAAGTGGGTGGAGCCGCTGTTAGCTGAAATACAGGTAAAAGCCTAGTCCCCCTCTGAGACGCTGTCAAGGCGAGTGGCAAGTTTTTCTCTTAAATGATTATTGGCAATGTATTTCCTCAATATAATCCCTAATGAAATTTGTTTATAATAAATATAATTTAAGTGTATGTTTGTCATGTTAAAAAAATTACTTAAAATATGCATATGGAGTGTATGTACGATATGACTTTATAAAGTGTAACTTGAGCTACTTTTAAGAGCAAGACGGGAAAACCATGGTTCCTAAACCGGAGATGCACCTGGGTCAGCCGGGGTGCGAGAGAATTGCCTTAGTCGGTATCTGAAGACCTGTGACGGCGTGCTGTTTTATTCGGTTCGAGTCCGACATAACCGCCCCCGCCGGCCGGCGTAGGGAGAGGATAGAAAGAGAGGTAGGACATGACGGTATTCCCGTCCAACTGAGCAGTCCGACTGGGGAAGTACCTCCGCCCTACAGAATACCGCGGCCATAATAACCTCGTGTTGTGTTCCCGGCGGTGAGTAGGGTAGCCAGAGCTCACTGAGAGTTTTTGTGCTGTCAGAGGGAAGAGTCTTCCTTCTGACAGCACAAAAACTAAAAAAGAAGGGAGAGGCGGGAGTAGCCTTTGGTCTTCCCGGAAGACTAAAGGCTATTCCTACTTTGCAGTTTCTTTTTTTAGGGTCGGCAGCGCGAGTGTGACAGCCCTGGTGTTGCACACGTCCATAGGTGGGCCGTGAGCTTGTCTGCCACCTGAGTGGTATAAAAATAAGTTGAATTCCTGAGGCGAGCTCATCCGAATACAAGGGATTTTCGATTTTGCGATTATTATTTTTGCGATTTTTTGCGGAATTTTCTTTATCTTGCAATGGTTCACCCCAGCACGAATCTATTACCGAAAACAGCAACTCGATAGCTCATCTCCTTCATACCTAAAACCGTGACAGAAAATTGGCAACGACGACGTCGACGACAACTCGATAGCAATAGGGCTTTTCTAAAGAAAATCCCAAAAAAAAAAGAAATTCCACAGGAAAAAAAAAGGATATTCTAAAGTGAGACACTATAATCTAGTCAAGACGTCTGGGTGGCTACCGTAGAACATACACCCCAAGTGTCGGGAACGAACGATGCACGAACAAAAGTTTAATGGTAGGTCTACATATCGTACGAGTCAGAACGTGACATTTATAAAGGTCATAAACGGTTAGCAGGTAAGGAAAATTTATCTACTTTTTAGGGTTCCGTTGCCATATGGCAAAAAACGGAACCCTCATAGAGTCGTCATGTGTGTCTGTCTGTCCGTCCGTATGTCACAGACACTTTTTTCCGATACTATAAGAGCTATGCTGTTGAAAATTGGTAAGTAGATGTATTCTGTGAACCGCATTAAGATTTCACACAAAAATAGAAGAAAAAACAATAAATTTGGGGTTCCCCATACTTAAAACTGAAACTCTTTTTTTATCGGACCCATACTTGATCTATGGATAGGTCTTCAAAAATGATATTGAGGTTTCTAGTATAATTTTATTCTAAACTGAATAGTTTGCGCGAGAGACACTTCCAGACTGGTAAAATGTCCCCCCCCCCTGTAACTTAAATTAAGAGAATTAAAAATAAGAGAATGGTAAAACTAAAAAAATATATGATGTACATTACCATATAAACTTCCACCGAAATTTGGTTTGAACGAGATCTAGTAAGTAGTTTTTGTTTAATACGTCATAAATCGTAAACCGCAATTTATCTTTCGTTCAATCCGGAACCCTTCATGGGCGAGTTCGACTCGCACTTGGCCGCTTTTTTATTCTATACTATTAAAGCTAATTGCTCCTTAGAGACAAGGCAGGCTTAAGACAGACTATTGCTCTACAGAAACATATGCTGAAAGTGCGCACACTACGAACAAACATGTTTCATAAAAAAAGCTTCCTCCAAATACCTACAAGATCTGCAAGGCGACAACTATCTCTTGCCTCTGATCTGCGCTCAACCTTTTTTTTCCGTGCGGAAATCGCTTCGGCTGAACCCTCCCCCCCTCCCCTCCCCGCCAGCCACCGGAGGTGATCCGGTGCGCCCTATGGTAAGCGGTAATCTTCCCAAAGCTGGTGTCACTCGCTTGTTATTTGACAGGAAGAGTGGAAGTGTCTTTTAAGTTCGAAGAAATGCATCTTTCTGCTTATAAGAGAATATTAGACGCCGACAGCACTCTATATACAAAGTGGAGATCCCTCACGTTCTGGTCAATCATGTTTGCGTTAGCCCCGGCCGCATCCGAGGTCGCATTTTTTTTTTTTCGTGCGGAAATCCCTTCGGATACCCCTCCGACGGCCAGCGGGGGTGGTTATGTCAGACATGAACCGACTAAAACAGCACGCCATCTCGGGTCTTCAGACACCGGGGTGTAAGGTGGCCCATAAGGCATTTCCCTCGCGATTTGCCTTATACCGCTTTTATGGTAGCGACTGCCGTTTGACCTCCGAGCCCCCAGAAGAATCCGGATATATATCCAGATAGATCCCGAAGGTTTTTTTTTTAAAGAATATTAGTAACCGAAATTACTAATATTCCCCCTAACCCCTCCAGCTAAGCTAAATTGCTTGTGTTAGGAGTGGGTTCACGTCGCTAGTGTAATGGCCAGGATTCGAACCTGGGACCTCTCGATCGTAGGGTCGACTCCTTAACCACTAAGCTACCGACGCTTCAAAAGGGCTTTCTAGCAAGAATGCTCTATAAGACAGTCGTTCTTCCCCGGCCTTTCCTTTTAGGGTGGGAGGTCATACGAGGCAGTTGCTCCGATTAAAAGATGAAAAGCCAAACTAATAGGTGAAGACGGTGTAAGCAGACTCCGGCCTCCGAAGTGAGGTCTCAGATGTTGATTGGAGTCAGCGACTCGTTCGTACTGGGTTTATAGCCTATCTACCTCTATCTATATTAGGTCGTTACATATGAAATTGCCGTTTTTCTTGAAGAAATTGGAGGAAACCCAATTTTCAGTACTAACATTTTTGCAATTTTTTTTTTGGAATGACAAATCCAAATTTTATGATTTTTCTTGACAACATTAAGCTAACAAACAGCAACTTTATTTACATTTTTGAAAAGTGACAGCTGTTAAGTAATACGAAATTTATCATCAAAATGGATAGCATTTAGGAAGTACTGTTTTTGAAGATCGAATTAATTTATCAAGCGGCCAATAAATACAAAATTTAATACAGAGTTGTAAAATCTTGAAATCAACTTTCAAACATAATATAAATAATGGAAATAGCTATTAAATTACAGGAATAACGACCTCATGAATTTGTAAGACAATTTCGGCAATTTCATAGGTAAAGACCTATTATAAAACAAAGTACTCCGCCGCGTCTGTCTGTATGCGATAAACTCAAAAACTACTGCACTGATTTTCATGCTGTTTTCAACAGTGGATAGAGTGGTTCTGTCAAGTTTCAAACTATAATGATATTTGGTGGAGATGTTGGAATAAAATAAGCCGTTTGCGAGCTTCCAACGAAAACGCTACCTAAACCCCTTTTTTTTTTTTTTTTTTTTTTACGTGCGGAAATCCCTTCGGATACCCCCCCGCCGGCCAGCGGGGGTGGTTATGTCGTGTCCCGACTAAAACCGCACGGTGTCCTCCCCAAGTATCCGTTGCCGGGCACCCCGGGTAAGCCCTCGAAAGGATAACCCCAGGGTTGCCGGCGGACTTTGGCCGCCACCGCGGCCTCGCCAGGTGGGGTCGGGTTTTATCCCGCTTCGGTGAGTTGGCAGGCGTGTGTAGGGCACACACGACACGCCTCCGCCACGGCCTGCTTCTGTAAGGACGGCGAGTCGGCCAACTGCCGTCCTCAGGCCCCGATCATGGAGGTCGGTAGTCCCGGGCGTAGATGAGTCTGCGGCGTCCTCGCCGCAGACTGCGAAACTCGGGGGGCAGGGTTCTCTCCCGCTCCCTCTCCGCCGTCTCTTTCGCGCGCATTACCTGCTCGCAGAAAGAGGCGGCGGCGTGCCACTTGCTCCCGTCGGAGACCACGGCCCTCACCATGGTCTCCAACGAGAGAACGTCCACGCCCAGGACCGCAACGAGATCCCGGCGTTGACTCGCCCACGCAGGGCACTCCACCAACGTGTGAAGCGCCGTGTCTTCGCCAGGATCCTCGCAGTGCTGGCACTGCGGCGTTGTCTCCCGGTGGATGCGCCACAGATACTTACCGAAACACCCGTGTCCGGTAACCATCTGGCACATCCGGTAGGAGAGGTCCCCATGGTCCCTCTCCAACCACTCCTTCATGATCGGTCTCACCGCCGCAATGGTGGATTCCATTGGCACAGAATTTGGTGCGACTTGAGCACCTTGGGTGCTCAAGTCGCACCCTCCATGTCTCCATGAGTTCCCGGTGGAGCTGGGACCGTTGAGCCCTGATTTCTCGGGGCTCCGGCCTATGGCCCCGCTCCGGCGCCTCCTTGCGCCACTGGTACAGCAGCGCAAGGGCTCTCGCTTCCAGGTCCCATGGAGGGGTCCCGGCTAGGAGACATGCCGCCTCGACTGAGATCGTGCGATACCCCCTGATGACTCTGACGGCCATCGCTTTTAACGGGCTGTTTAATACAGCCACGTTGCGGGCCGCCAGAGTCTCCGCCCATACGGGGGCCCCGTATAGGGCCATGCTTCGCACGATCCCCAGGTACAGTCTCCTAGTGGGGGCGTTGGGTCCCTTAACGTTGGGCATCAGCCGCGATAGCGCGGCCGCAGCCCCCCTCAGTTTCGGGACCAGACTTCGGAGATGAGGTCCGAAGTCCCATCGGCTATCGAGTACGAGCCCAAGTTACTTCATCGTGGGCTCGATGCCGATGCTCACGCCCCCTACAGTTATGCTGGTTCCCGCAGGTGGCCCCCTCCGGGGCCCGTGAAAACACATAGCCTCGGATTTGTGGAGAGCCACCTCGAGTCCCAGCCGCCGTATTCGACCCACGACTTGAGCAACCCCTGCCGTGGCCTTCAGTGCCGCGCTTCGGTACGTTGCTCCCCGCGCCATAACGAGGGTGTCGTCAGCATAGCAGACTATGCTGACACCCTCGAGCAACGTACCGCGCAGCACCCAGTCGTATCCGATGTTCCACAGGAGTGGCCCTAGGACCGACCCCTGCGGAACACCGCACGACACTTCTCGCCGCCCTGGCCCTAGCCAGCTCGGGTAAACTATGGCCCTCTCGGATAGGTATGCCTCGACAATGCGGCGGAGGTAAGGAGGCACTCCGTGATACGCGAGCGCCTCCCTAACACAGCTCCAGGGTAGGGTGTTGAAGGCGTTGGCGATGTCCAGAGACACCGCCACCACCACCCCACCCCGCGAGACTACTTCCTCCGCCAGGCGCCTAACGCGCATGATCGCTTCCACGGTGGAGCGCCCCCGGCGGAAACCGAACTGGTTGTCCGCCAGGTCTGGCCCCACGTTCGTGAGATGCTCGACGAGGCGCTCTGCAATAATCCGCTCAAAGAGCTTGCACACCTCGTCGAGCAACACGATCGGCCGGTAACCGGATGGTTGATCCGCCGGCCGCCCCGCCTTCCGGATAAGGACCAGTTTCCCCGTCTTCCACGCCTTTGGAAACTGGCCCCTTTCGAGGCATGCGCTAAAGAGCGCCACCAGTCGAGGCCCTAGCTCCTCAAGGGCCAGGACCCATGCTCGGCCTGGAATGCCGTCGGGTCCGGGGGCAGTGCTTTGCCGAGCTTTAAGCCGGAGCACTGCTACCCCTAGTTCGCTCTCTCTGACTTCGGGCACATCGCTCTCGCTATTATCAGCGTCAGGTGCCTGAGGCGGAGCCATACGCGGAGGAACATGCTCCTCCGCTCTCGCTGGGAACAAGGAGCCCAGGATCCCCTCCAGCCGCTCTGGCTGGAGGCTCTGGGTCAGTAGGGGCGTCCTTGGGCGGATTTTGCCCCTGACCGCAAGGTAAGGGCGCCCCCATGGGTTCTGCTCCAGAGACTCCAGCAGCTCTTCGCGGGCCCGCCGTTTGGCCTGCTTTATTGCTACCTGGAGGGTCCTCTTGGCCCCCTTATACGCCTCATATAGCTCCACCTCTCGGGCTGCCGCATCGTCTGGGCGGCGACGCCTCCGGCGAAACCTGGTGTACTGGCGGCGAGCGGTCACGCACGCTGCTCGCAGCTGTGCAATCTCCGCTGACCACCAGTACACCTGCTTCTTTGCCGGGCCGGGCTTTACCCTAGGCATCGCCGCATCGCAAATATGCGACATGGCTCTCCTGAACCATTCCGCCTCTGCGTCGACATCGGCAGGCCTGGCCGGTGACGGAATCCAGGCCTGCACTATGGATGCCTCCAGGAGAGCCTCCCGATTCAGGCGTCTGAGCGCCCAACGTGAATCCGGGGGATTCGCGATTGGCGGCGGCAGGTTGGGTGGAGGGGAGACGTTGAACCGAATATACCTATGGTCAGAGGACGTCTCCTCCTCCTCCACCACGCGCCAACCCTGGACGCGGCGGGCAAGAGCAGGGGTCGCGAATGCAACATCCACGACCGAACTGAGCCCCCGCCGCTCCCAGGTGGCGACACTCCCCCGGTTGAGGACCTCTAGGCCACGGGTGTTGGCCCAGTCCTCCAGAACTTGCCCCTTGGCATTGGTTTCCCGGGAGCCCCAAGCCAGAGACCAGGCGTTGAAGTCTCCCAGGACCAAGACAGGGCGAGGACGGCACGCAGCGAGAACGATGTCCAGTCCAGCGAGCCATAGCTCAAGCTCATACTGGTCAAGGCTTGGCGAGAAGTAGACGGCCACGACAGCTAACCCCTCATAGTCCGCCGCGACACAGCCTCGGCCCCTTGCAATGACTGCAAGGCGCGAGGTGTCCGCGGCGGAACCCCCGAAAACGGTCGCTACGCCGTCCAGGTCCACCGGGCTTCCGAGGTGGACCCAGTACGGCTCAGCGACCACGACCACATTAATAGACCACTCCACGATGCTCTGGTACAGAAGATCCTGAGCACCGGTGCAGTGGTTTATGTTCACCTGCAGGATGCGGATTGGCGTGTCCATTAATGGACGTCCATCTCCGCATCCCGCCGCGAATGTGGCCGCTCTTGAGCGGCACCCCCGCTACCCGCTGCGGACGAACGGGGCTTTGGCCTCGAGGCGGCGCAGGATCGGCTGTCTGCCCGGTGCTCCGCCGCTTTGCCCTCCGCTACGCATTTGAAGCAGCGCGGAGGAGCATCGCAGGTGGTAGCCTTGTGCCCGGGCTGACTACAGCGGAAGCACCGGTCCCCCACGGTGTCTCCCGCTGTGCACTGCACTCCCACATGCCCCACAGCCAGGCACCTAAAGCACCTGGTCTCGCGGGGCTGCAGGAGTTGCACCCGCGCCTTAAGGAAGCCCCCAACGAGGAGGCTCCGTCCGTCCGCAATCTTCTGCGCCGCTGCGACGGGGCAGTTGACGACTGCCGTGCCGTGACCGGTGGGGCTGAACCGGATTTCTCCAGCTCTCACCTGATCACGGGGGCAGCCGCCCGCCTCCACGACGGCGGAGATAATTTCCTCCGTCTTGGCCGCATAATCCAGACCCGAAATGCGCAAACCTGCGCATTTGTTGGGTCTGGTGATGCGGACGGCTTCCGAGTCCAGCGACTCCCTAAGCCTGGCCGCTAGGGCATCAGCCTTGGGGCCGCTGGTGGCGCCGGAGACCTCGAGGAGGCGAGCTCCGGTGCGAGTCGTCTTGCACCGGAGTCCACCCTCAATCTCGAGGGCCTTAAGGTCCACAGAGGCTTTCACCTGCCTTAGGACCTGGGCGTACCCCACGCCCTTCTCCACACCCTCCGTCGTCACCGTCAGGACGACGGCAGTGGAGCGTGGGGCGCGGAGCCTCTTCGGCGCCTTCGCCGCAGCGGCCTTAGCCGCCTTCTTAGCCGCCTTTTTGGCGGCTTTTTTTGCCTTCTTTGCGGCTCCCGCTACCATCCATCCCTCCCCTCTGGAGGAAAATTCGGGTGCAGCGGGAGCAGCGGCGGCTGCAGCGGGTGCGGGGGTGCCACGCTTTTTGCCCTTCCCCTTCCCATTAGCCTTGGCGGGCGTTGGGTTCGCGGGGACTGCTGTCCCCGTCTTGAGACCGGGACTTCCGCTGGCGGCAGCTACGTAGGATGCGGGCCGCGCCAGTGAAGGACGGTACGCCCGGTCCTCCAGCACGCCAAGGCACCTCTCGATTGCCGCCAGCAGTTGTGTCATGCTCGGTGCAGATGTCGTCGGCGGCTCTGGCACTTGCTTGTGCGCCGGCTTAGGTGCCGACTTAGGTGCCGACTTTGCCACCGACTTAGGCGCCTCCCCTGGCGGCACAAGAGCCCTCGGCTGGACCACCGCCGGCGCCGCCTGGGCTCTTGGGGCCTTCTGGGCCTCCGGGCAACCCCTGACCATCAGGGTGAGTTGTCTCACCTCCTCCCGGAGGACCCGCTGTTGCTCCAAGGAGTTGGCGAGCTCAGTTTCCAGGCTTGTCACCCGGGCCCTGAGCTTCACCTCCTCCTCGGAGACGCTCCTAGCTAGGAGCTCCTCCAACGCTGTCTTGGCGACGGCGACGTTTTCCGCCACCGTCTTCTTCTTCCCGGCCACGTTTTTGGCACCCTTGATGGTGTCCGTGATCCGGGCTAGCGCTGCATGGAGCTCCCTCGCAGCGGGGACGCCTTGGTCCCTGCCACTCGGTAGTGGAGGGACATGCACCGGCACTCTACCCGCCGTAGTGGCCAGCACCTTCGCTGGCCGGTCGTCCTCGCTGGAGGAGACCGCCCTCTGTCCGGAGGAGCTTCTGCTCCGGTCTAGAGCGGGTCCTCGCGAGCGAGGCCTCTTGCGACGGAGACCTACGGTCTCCATTCGGCTGGGAGCTGACTCGCTGTCAGTCCCAGCCGTGGACGCAATCTCCGCGTCCGTTCCCTCTCCAATTGGTAGTGGAGTGGCGGGTCTGGCGAAGACGGCCTTGGTCGACCGCGTACACGACCGCGGCCTCACCTCTTCTGCCCCCACCACTACCACTCCGTCGTTTCCGTTGCCATTATTCGTGCCTGTGTCGTCGTTTGTAAATCCGTCCGGTTTGTCAACAATTTTTTTTAAGTTATTCATGTCATGTCCCACGAGTATGGGGGAAAGGTGGGCCATCCAGGCGGAGCCCCCTGCACCTGGATAAGCCTATATACTATGGAGGTCGGCTGGTATCCATAGGTTTTTACGACTTCGCTGTCGGGTGTTATAGACTTTTCCTTGTCGTGGGCCGGCCAATAAAGGCAAGCCCTCCGGTCAGCAAGATCACAGCGTTCCCCATCTGGAGCCACCAGTCAGGTCGTTGCTGATCACCTACCGATTACGGAACGCGAGAGGATGGCTAGTCCTCTCTCACCAGCGGTGGCACAAGTGCCCGTCGGCCCCTGCATTAGCAGTGGGCTAACCCGCCCCTGGATCCCCCAGGATCCCACGGTGGCCTCCGCCACGAACACCATCACTCATCCTGTCTCCTCTGAAAGCAGAGGAGTACGGAGAGCGATGTGTTCCCGCCACGTCGGGTATTGGCCGACGATCAGTGCCAACCCCATTAAGGGGGAAACCATTGACCGCCGCCCAGGGTGTACCGGCCGCTCCGATTCCGTTCCCCCTGGACTGCAGCGGGATCGGAATCGGAATGACACTCGAGAAGGTTACCCGACACACACCCCTACCTAAACCCCTTGAGATAAACAAAATGATCTATGGTGGATTGTGCGTGTGTGATATTGTGTATCTAATTTAGAATGTGGTGGTGGAATAGGGTTCCATGGGTAGTAGGAACGGGATCAGAATTCCACGCTGGTGAAGCCGCGGGCAACAGCGGATAAAATATAAAATAGGGAGAATAGGTCGCGTGTCGTTGCCCGCAACCTTTAATGCTCTAGATTCATTGACCTTCTATACATAAAGGTCTAGTAACATTATTTCATTGTGACGGTTTTTCTTTTTAACTGAGTTCAATACCAAGTTGGTTATGTTCGTATGTAATTTCGTAATTTCTTGTATGAATTTTAAGCGATATTTTCGTCTTTTATGAACCGATTTTAAACATTTGAGTTGGGATTTTTTTTAAAGAAAATATAGTGTATCGGAGAATTTCGAATATCTGGAACGTGTGTAGGCGGCTCAGTTGGTCAGAACATTCCCCTGTAAGGGACTTGTTGCGGGTTCAAGTCCCGTCCTAGATATTCTCTTTTTCAGATCTAAATCTATAAAATATAAGTGACTCAAAATTGCTTGTGTTAAGAGTGAGTTCACGTCGGTAGTGTAATAGCCAGGATTCGAATCTGGGACCTCTCGATCGTAAAACCGACTTCCTAACCACTAAGCTGCCGAAACTTTAGTAGGTAAACTAACGACGGCTTTAAAAGCTCCCATGTGACTCTAATTACCCTTTACCTATGAAATTGCCGAATTTTCTTACAAATTCATGAGTTCGTTATTCCTGTAATTTCATAGCTATTTCCATTATATATATTTTGTTTGAAAGTTGATTTCAAGATTTTACAACTCTGTATTAAATTTTGTTTTTATTGGCCGCTTGATAAATTAATTCGATCTTCAAAAACATTACTTCCTAAACCCTATCCATTTTAATGAGACATTTCGTATTACTTAACAGCTGTCACGTTTCAAAAATGTAATAAAAGTTGCTGTTTGTTAGCTTAATGTTGTCTCATTCATACACAAAAAAAAATCATAAAATTTGGATTTGTCATTCCCAAAAAAAAATAGCCGAGGTAGCCTAGTGGTATGGGTAATGGACTGCTGAGACGAGGTCTCGGGTTCGATCCCAGGTTTTACCATGGCACACACCAATGACTTTTCGATGCTTCTCGAAGTTATGTGTGTATTTATCGCAGGCTTATAAGTGCCCGGTTAATGGCAATAGGCTCGCCACCTATTACATTGGGACCTAAACATAAACTGGCGAAATGTGGGTGCTAGCACCTCTGCCTACCCCTTCGGGGATATAGGCGTGATTTTATGTTATGTTATGTTATGTAAAAAAAATGCAAAAATGTTAGTACTGAAAATTGGGTTTCCTCCAATTTCTTCAAGAAAAACGGCAATTTCATATGTAACAACCTAATATTTTCATTCGTATTGGACCTAGGATTCCAGAGAGACACGAGGAAACTCATCAAATTCAAGTTATTAATTTGCTTTGTTTTTTTTTAATCCTACTGATATTATAAATGTGAACAAACTTGTGAAGATGTTTGAATGTTTGTTACTCAAGCGGCTTTATACAAGTTTAGAACCCGAAAAACCTCTGCCTACCCCTTCAGGGATACAGGCGTGAAGTTATTTTTAGGGATTTTCTTTAGAAAAGCCCTATTGCTAAGGAGTCGTCGTCGACGTCGTCGTTGCCAATTTTCTGTCACGGTTTTGGGTATGAAGGAGATGAGCTATCGAGTTGCTGTTTTCGGTAATAGATTCGTGCTGGGGTGAACCATTGCAAGATAAAAAAAAAATCGCAAAAAATCGCAAAAAAAAAAAAAACGCAAAATCTAAAATCCCTTGTATTCGGCTAAGCTCGTCTCAGGAATTCAACTTGTTTATGTTATGACACACAAGTTTGTTAAATTATGCTTACTTCGGGTCTAGATAGCGCGGTGTCGAATATCCTAGACTGATAAATATTTATAACCATGGGTTTATCCTTTCGAGGGCTTACCCGGGGTGCCCGGACACTTGGTGAGGACACCGTGTGGTTTTAGTCGGTCCGATTCCGACACGCCCACCCCATCGCTGGCACCGATGGGGTGAAGCCTGTGGGGGGTTCCACAAGAAAAAAATCAGATACCACCCGTTAATAATGAAGGTAGCTCGTGCAGTGTGTAGGGGGAAAGAAGCAAATGGCAGGCTGTTGTCTCTGCGTACCTACCCTTTTTTTTTTCGTGCGGAAAACCTTCGGATACCCCCCCCCCCCGCCAGCGGGGGCGGTTATGCCGGGCTTGAACTGACTAAAACCGCACGCCGTCTCGGGTCTGCAGACGCCGGGGTGTAAGGTTGCCCATAGAGCATATCCCGCGCACCCCGACTGACCCTGGGCCATCTCCGGTTTCGAGATGGCCCCCTCGGGTGTCTCAGCGTGCCCCAGAGGGAAAATGGCGGAGTGGCGTTACAAAACAGAGTAACACTAACTAATATGAAGTCTAGTAAGGCCCGTATTAATAAATCGCTCTCAATACCGATCTTGAGTGCTGCAATTTCAATCGATAAAAAACTATACCAATTCAAGATTGCCACTAGTCTAGACATCTATACATATAAATAAAATTTGAGTGTCTGTTTGTAATACATGTATATGAATATATATACGGTACATATACATACACCAAAATAATATTTTTTTAAATTTTTGTCTGTCTGTCTGTTTGTTCCGGCTAATCTCTGAAATAGCTGGACCGATTTTGACGGGACTTTCACTGGCCGATAGGTAATTTTACTAGACGTAACATTTTAGAAAAAAAAATGGGTTCCGCGCTAAATAACCAAAACCATAAAAATCGAAATCCACGCGGACGAAGTCGCGATTGACAGCTAGTCAATGAATAAGTATTGACAGCATATCGTTTGAGTTCAAGATTGACCTCAAGTCGATGCTTGTCACTGTCACTGTCATCGTTTATCGTTTTTTGGACATACAGAATAAAAAAAAGAAAAAGGTATCCGGTTCTACTTAACCAATTGCAATCAAACGTACGGTAGATTGTAAGTCTGACCAAGACCTTTCTGATAAAAAAACCGCATCAAAATCCGTTAAGTAGTTTTTGCGTCCATTGCGAACAAACAGACAAGAATTCCATAAAAAATATTTTTGTGTTCCGAATCGTTCATTTAATAACCTCTGTTTTTTTTCTAAATATCTCCAATGTACAAACACAACTAATACACAATTTTATTATAGTTTAAAAACGATGCACATTTCATATTAGTTAATGTTTTACAATATCTTTAAATGACGACATAATCCTCTGGATACCCTCAAAGTTTGTACCCGGTATACAGTCCAAACTGCGTTTATGTCAAGTAAAAGTGCCTGCTAAACGGCAATGGAACTGAGTACAGAGACTGGTTAAATTACTCTTTGCCTAACACTGCTGTGTATATACGTTTGTATGAAATTACTTAGAGCACTGCCGTGTCTATACGTTTGTATGAAATTACTTAGAACACTGCCGTGTCTATACGTAGGTATCAAATTACTTAGAACACTGCCGTGTCTATACGTAGGTATCAAATTACTTAGAACACTGCCGTGTCTATACGTAGGTATGAAATTACTTAGAACACTGTCGTGTCTATACGTAGGTATCAAATTACTTAGAACACTGCCGTGTCTATACGTAGGTATGAAATTACTTAGAACACTGCCGTGTCTATACGTAGGTATGAAATTACTTAGAACACTGCCGTGTCTATACGTAGGTATCAAATTACTTAGAACACTGCCGTGTCTATACGTAGGTATGAAATTACTTAGAACACTGCCGTGTCTATACGTAGGTATGAAATTACTTAGAACACTGCCGTGTCTATACGTAGGTATCAAATTACTTAGAACACTGCCGTGTCTATAAGTAGTTATGAAATTACTTAGAACACTGCCGTGTCTATACGTAGGTATGAAATTACTTAGAACACTGCCGTGTCTATACGTAGGTATCAAATTACTTAGAACACTGCCGTGTCTATACGTAGGTATCAAATTACTTAGAACACTGCCGTGTCTATACGTAGGTATGAAATTACTTAGAACACTGCCGTGTCTATACGTAGGTATCAAATTACTTAGAACACTGCCGTGCCTATACATATGTATGAAATTACTTAGAACAAGATAACAAAGGGACTTTTCGAGGTGAAAGTTTGAGAACTATTACCCAATATCAATGTTGAAGGCGTTTAGATGACAACCTCGAAGCTACGCTAGCAGATGTTCCGTCATCGAAACTCGTATATTTGCTCATAATTCATATTCAAGGTTGAATATACGTCAACTTGCTAATCAACACTGCACTGATGTTGCAATACTCTTAATAAGTTATATCCTTTTGTAATGCTGGGTATACGCCAAACGATCAATAGCGATCAACGAATTTGAATAAGCCAGCGAATTTGATTAAAGGAGGCCACGGCGCAGGTTTTCCTTCGACGTTTGGGGGGTCGACGGCAGACTCACAACAATATTGCTACTTCAGATAAGTAGAAATGAGAACTCCAAAATGCAAACTTACATTCAAACAACTTAGATTGGTGGTCGAATAAAGATACGTCACGGCGAAAGCATGTGTGTAAATTTCGTCATCATAACCGCATAATGATCAACGAGTCTCACAAGGTGGGGTTAATTCGCATTGGTGCTGTTAGTGTGTACCCACCATTATGGGTTTGGGCAATGACTACTATTTCTATGTATAATAAGTAAGTAATTACGAAAAAAAAAGTATGTTTATCCGCATTCTGGAACCCATAACACAAGCTTGTGAAACTATGCTTACTTTGGGTCTAGTTAGCGCTATGTAGAATGTCGTAGAATATTTATTTATATTACTAGCATTTCAACTCCAACGATGACTGGTATTCCATTACTATCCTGGCTGCATGGAATTGGAATTGAAACCTATGGGTTCGAAGTACATAGTCGTGAACCGACTCCTAGTACAAATATTTTGGACTAGTGCAAGTGACTTCGCCCACGTGATGTACTGATCCTGTTCCCGCATCCTGTAGAACCTATGCCCTAGACGTACGCTTCATTCGACGAATATGGCGTCGCCGATATTCTGCCGGAATTCCATTAAAAGTTATTGCATATAATATATGACTAATGGCACTCTCCGGCTTCATCCGTTTTTTTTTTTTTTACTTTTGAAAACCCCACGGGCTTCACCCCATTGGTGCCGACGATGGGGTGGGCATGTCGGAATCGGAGCGACTAAAACCACACGGTGTCCTCCCCAAGTATCCATTGCCGGGCACCCCGGGTAAGCCCTCGAAAGGGTAATGGCCCGTGGCGTATTACGAACACCCGATGCACCCCTTTAACCCATATATGCGTAAAGCGTAAGCTATTAGTTTTCATATACTGTATGGTACTCTGTCGAATTTGTTAACATTTATGATTACTGCTCCGATCCCTTGGGTAGTAGCGTGACGATATATAGCCTAGGACACTCTACAATAAGGTGACTTTCTATTGGTTTTTTTTATATTTAGGACACGTCAATTTGACTTCACCTCGCCTGATGGTAAGCTGAAGGTAAAGTCTCAGGAAAGAGGGTCACCATTACATACACGTACCATGTTAACAATGGTGGCACTAAGCTCGACGGCCTCATCAGAAGAGGATTGTCGTCGCAGCACCGCGTGACACCCGCCGGTCCCACTAGTGCTGCGACCATAATTCCCCTGCCCGGCTATGCACTTGCTGACCCCTGAACGCAATCAGTTCCGACGAATAAGATCCGCGACGTAATTTCCGTCAAGTATAGTGTAGCCCCTTTTCTTTTTTCGTACGGAAATCCCTCCTGGATCCCCCTGACGGCGAGCGGGAGTGGTTATGTCGGATTCTAACTGAGTATAACCGCACACCGTCTCGGGTCTTCAGACGCCGGGGTTTAAGGTTACCCCATAAGGCGTTTCCCTCGCACCCCGGCTGACCCAAGCTTTGGTCCTTACGGTTCCTTGACTCATCTTCACTGTCATGTATATTATCTAACAAAACGTCAACAACACCTACAGATAAGTGACATTGAAGAGAATTATATGAAACGCTTTGTAAATGCGTAATACCAGTTTATACCTGCGTCTTAATCCGCTTATGCGCTAATAAATGCTTGTCCTTGATTTTATATTCCGTAGCAAAATCTTAAAAGTGTACCTATATTTATGTATTTATTTATAATTATCTCTTCTACATCTATCTTACAGGTACACTCTAATACAATAATTAAGCGTAGCCGAAGGCGAGCGAAGCGTCTTTGGTTTCAAAGTTGCATTTCAAACAAATGATACTCCTCCGAGACCGTTTGACCGATCTCGACCAAATTTGCCACGGTGATCAAGTAGACATTACTGAGTGTCGTAAGGGGTCCAATGTCCAGGTCGGTCTTACCATCGAGGAATAATCACCGAAAACCCAAATCAATGGAAAAATTCGACCGGTCACGTTGACCTATTGTTGGATAGGCAAATCTCGCTACGCTTAAGTTTGGGTTGATTGCGAAGCTGGTAACCGGCCTAGTTTAAGTACTTTTATACAACTAAATACAAAAGATACACTAAAATCGGTCTAGTAGTGTGACATACACCGTTATGCTGCTTCAACCGTGTTATATGCTGGTATATTTAAATTTATTATATCTCCGCTTTTCGACACGTATCGAAATAGCATGATATTAACAAGATTTTAATCGATAAGTTTTTTAAATACAACATTTATGGAATTCGTGCCGTCGCGTTGATACGAACTAACGAACAAACAAACTAGCAGAAAAAAAAAGACATTTACTTATAAACATGTTATACAAATATACCATCGTGAGTCAGACAGTATCCCGACTACAAATATATTGTCACTGATAAGAGACTCACTGCTGTCTCATATATCCGACCATCAACGGCTATTGCTCCGCCCGCGCGATATACTGATCCCGTAATCGCGACGTGCAGGAACCAAACTGCCGGCAGCAAATAAAAATAAGTGCCGGCAAACATTTTAAACAAAAGTTGTAAAGGTCACGCATTTACACTATCCGGACCAACCGAAAACAACAACACAACCAATAAAAGTCGTGGTCAACCAATGACCCGAGCCTTTTGAGCCAGTGATTGATTTATTCTAATATATAAAGGGCCGCGATAGCCTAATGGTATGGGTAATGGACTGCTGAGGCGAGGTCTCGGGTTCGATCCCAGGTTTTACCATGGCACACACCAATTACTTTTCGATGCTTTTCGAAGTTATGTGTCTATTTATCGCAGGTTTATAAGTGCCCGGTTAATGGCAATAGGCTCGCCACCTATTACATTGGGACCTAAACATAAACTGGCGAAATGTGGGTGCTAGCACCTCTGCCTACCCCTTCGGGGACATAGGCGTGAGTTTATGTTATGTTATGTATAATAGGTCGTTAGCCGACGCGCCCCGCACTAACACCAAAAAGACCTGAAAAACGCTTTCTGCGCAGGCAGAGTTGATTGTCAAGAAGTATACCGGTCATTATATATATAGTCACGTTGGTTTCGCCTCTTTCCATTGGGGTAGGCAGAGATCTTTCCACTTGCAACGATCCTGGCATACGCCTTACACTTCAACTTTCATGTCACGCCGTACTATGTTTAAATACGCCCGAAATCGAACTTCCTTCTTTTGTTCCATGGATCGATAGTCTTTTATTTAAAATACAAATGTTAAACTCCCATCTGTTAATAATATTTAGTTTAAGTGAAAAAAAAATGTAAATATGACTATTCTTCAGGTCTCTCAAAACTAAAATACCTTCCATTTTTTATTCAAAGGTGTTGATAACTTTTAACACGGCTTATTTAATAGACCTATATGAGATATACATATTTCGTGTTTTGTTGTGCTCTTATATCCGAAGTAGTTCAGAGAAAAAAAAACATGGTCATTTCTTTTTTTTGCGGGTGGTCCCGAGCTCTGGCTGCTTGTAAGTTATAATTTTAAATCATGTTAGCACGATTCCATATATTAAAAAAATAGATAGAATGGAGTTATAAGGAAAAGGGCAAGAGGAACACACCAGCCATAGAGAATAAAAAAATGTAAACATATTTATTTATTTTTAATACTGGCTACAGATGCTTCAATATCGGTTACGAAAACTTCTTCATTAGGCTACTGCTTCTTGCACTCCATAACTTTGTAACATGGAGGATATAACGAATTCCCTTGCCTTTGAATGTCTTATTTTGCATCAATGATTAGTGCCAATGCGTTTTCCATTGTAGAAGTTTGAGCGCCCAAGCTAGACTCACGGATATTTCGAGCAATTTCCATCGAAACTTCTGGCATCTGCAGAACTCGTACTTATAGTCAGTGTCAAAGGTGAATGAATTTTATTTCTCTTTGAAAGTATTATTAAACTACTTAGTAAGTTCTATTAAAACTATTTTTAATTTTGATTCCAATAAATTTGTTCATTTTCAGTCAAATTTTTAAATTTTGAAATCTATCGTCATCATCAACTTTTGACGCTGACTGCATCAATAATTTCCTCTATACTCTGCACATCTCGACTGCTGCTACGTTTTTTTTTTTTTTTGTTTATATTTAGGACACGTCAATTTGACTTCACCTCGCCTGATGGTAAGCTGAAGGTAAAGTCTCAGGAAAGAGGGTCACCATTACATACACGTACCATGTTAACAAAGGTGGCACTCAGCTTGACGGCCTCATCAGAAGAGGATTGTCGTCGCAGCACCGCCCCCACCGGTCCCACTAGTGCTGCGACCACAATCCCCCTGCCCGGCTATGCACTTGCTGACCCCTGAACGCAATCAAACCGAAATTGGATTACTAAGGAGGGTGTTTCGCAATCGTGCACGGTGGTACCTACCCGGCCGAATTTTGTGACAAATTTGTGTCATCAAATTTCTACCACCAGTAACCACCACGTGCGCAAGCATCTTCATTGGCGGCAACAATTATTTCAGAGAACACTTTAATCTATTTATGTGGTGACTCTTCTACCAGTATTGCCTGAAGTCGCTACTTGGGTATGCTGTTCACTGCTGTTCTGGGGATTAAGCAGGCTAAAGTTTATTTTGATTAGTTTTCCACTGATAGACTTGATATACCAATCTGTGGTTCTTCATGAAAGAATTAGGCGACCGATGGCTACTTTTGTATTTATCTTCACGCTTGCCAATTAAACGTCTTACTGCATTCCCGGTGTTGTCTTAATCTTCATTACGTCTTCATCAAGCTGCATTGAGGGTTTTCTTTTTTGACCAAGCAAATTGGTTACTATTTGTATGCTTGCCACAAAATTCAAATCTTCTGGTCTGCCGCGTTCTTTGAAGTATTGCGGCAACATGGGTCTTAAACGGCTCCGTATGGCCTCACCCCCGCTCCTCCAGACTGGGTGTATTGGCACGGGGTTTTAGCAATAGCCTAACGAGGGTGGACCCCTTCCCGTACCACACGCAATCTTTCATCGGAAAAAAATTGTCACATCCGTATGAACTCTCAAAAAATGCCTAATAAATTAGAAGTTTGGGGGTTTTTCTATAATAAGGCAACATAATAACTTATCATTTACAATTGTACATACATGCAGCAGAGCTCAGGTTCCCCCGAAAAAAAAAAATATAACGATAGATTTTTTTTTTAAATTCACCGAAACTAATTAATATTGGAATACAATGAAACAAAATATGTTTATCTAATAGGTCTATTGAGTAAGCAGTATTATAAGTTAACAACGCCTTTGAAAACATTAATTAGGAGATATTTTTATTTGTAGAGACTTGAAAAAACGTCATTTACTTATATTTACAATATTTTTCACATACAACTGTTTCGTCCATCCTCTCTACGTGTCCGAACCATCTAAGCATCCCTTTCTCTATATTGCTCACTCTACATCTACCCTGCATCGCATGATAAAAAGTAGGTAGCCTACATGCATGCCTGTGGCATGACGGCCTCTGTGGCGTAGCGGTAGTGCATTCGATTGCTACGACAGGGGGCGCGGGTTTGATTCCCGCTCAGTGCAAATATTTGTATGAAAGAATATTTCTATTTGCATTGGTCAGGGTGTTTCTATGTATAATATGTAAGTATTTACAAAAAAAAAAGTATATAAGTATGTATATCCGCATTCTGGAACCCATAAACTATGTTTACTTAGGGTCTAGTAAGCGCTGTGTAGAATGTCGTAGAATATTTATTTATTTATGTGCTATTTTTTTATTATAATATTTTTTATTTGTCTCCCTATAAAATGGTGAATAAGCTTATGCTACTCGTAATAAGACTAAAGACTGCTTATAAAGAGTGAAGATTAAATTGTTTGTTTGCGTTGAATAGGCTGCTACATTATCCCTGAGTAACACAGGCTACTTTTTATCCCGATATTCCCACGGGATCAGAACTTACGTGGGTGAAACCGCGCGGCGATGCTAGTTTGTAAATATTAGGTCTTTACATATGAAATATGCCGTTTTTCTTGAAGAAATTGGAGGAAACCCAATTATCATTTCATTTTCATTTTTTTTAGGAATGACAAATCCAAATTTTATGTTTTTTTGTGTATGAATGAGACAACATTAAGCTAACAAACAGCAACTTTTATTACATTTTTGAAAAGTGACAGCTGTCAAGTAATACAAAATTTATCATCAAAGTGGATAGCATTTAGGAAGTACTGTTTTTGAAGATCGAATTAATTTATCAAGCGGCCAATAAAAACAAAATTTAATACAGAGTTGTAAAATCTTGAAATCAAGTTTCAAACAAAATATAAATAATGGAAATAGCTATTAAATTACAGGAATAACGAACTCATGAATTTGTAAGAAAAGTTCGGCAATTTCACAGGTAAAGCTAAACTTATTAAAAAGAAATCCTATGATCCTATAGCAGCGCAACGCGGCCCCGGCGCAAGCCTTTACAATTTGTTGCGCATCATTTTTAATCTTACGATATTTCCGACGATATTCAATGAAATTATGTAGTGTAAAACGTAACTAGGTCTGCAAGGCGAATCGCTGCTTGCAATGTTGAGCTGAGTGAGACATCGTGAATCAGATTTTGAAAATTTTTTAAAGTGATAATTCCTCCGTGGCAAGTCCGATTTTGAAAATTCTTTTTGAAAGTCACAACTCTGGACATGCTTTCTGAGCGTGTAAAGTTTGGTCACAGTGTCTCGAGCGGTTATTATGTAATTCCATGTGGAATTTTTTTAACGGTGATCATTCCTCTGTGGTAGCATAAATTTTTTCAAAATATATCCATAAACCTTCCTCTGATTGACCTCTTTAATCATGCCAAATTTGGTTCTGATTGGATTAGTAGTTTAGGAGGAGACCTGTGACAAAGAAAATCCTGAAGTCTGGTATGAGGAGCTTTCGCTCGACTTCGTCTCACTCAGCTCAATTATTATGTATATAAAAATCTTAAGGTGACTAATGTATTTAATTTGATAAGGATTAATAGTGTATTCGTCTATATAGATATCCAATTACTACATAAATTGTGACCATTTCTTTAAAAGTTATATATGCCATCGCGGATTTTTTTGTAGACCTATAAAAGAGGAACAATCCTACCATACATTGTTTTTTTACATCTCAAAGGGCAGCGTATTCGATTTAAGCTCTCAGTCGGCTTGATTTCTTTCGTCATCTTGAACAATTTAACGTCATATTTCAAAAATCAACACAAAACAGTATCAAACTATTAATATTATAGCTTTTGAATCACTATCTATTGATGTAAACCGCATCAAAATCCATACAATCCGTTGGGTAAATCCGGGAAACGACTTTGTTTTATACTATGTAAAGATTATATAAAGAAAACGAGTACATTTAAGAAGGAATTGGGAGACTGGCTTCCAAGCTAGGTAAGAACCTGTGATATGGATAACCAGGTTTTCATTCCACAGAAAAGTCATACTTAGTCAAAGTAAACAAAAGCAGGAAGGAGTAGGTAAGCAAATTTAAAGATTAAACAGTAAGCTAGAGAACTAGAGGTTTTAAAATCTTTTTTTATTACCTCTATTTCTCTAGAGTGAAAGGTTTCGTTTTTTTTATTGAGACTATGATCGAGCTGATCTGGTGAGGGAGCCAAAATGTTAATACTGTTCAACTGTAACGCGTTTAAATGAGTTTTAATATACCTATTACATATTCAATACTAAGCGAGTTTTTAGATAGTTGGACAATAGCCTCACATTCGCAAGAAAAATGTAAAACTTAAACTTACGTCACTTAACTGAGATTTGGATTGGAAGAAATCTTTTATTTGGGATTTTAAAATTAAGTATAACAAAAGAAGTATCTCAGTACGCTTATCTGCATTCTAGAACACATTTAACAAACAATGCCTCGATAATTTGTCCTAGAATATTAATTTATTATTTATTTATTTAACAAAATAGCATTTAGAGTGAATTCCAGGAGGGATACAGAGGTGGTGTAGTGAAATTGAGGAGAGAAAAGACGCACCTTTATATAATCTACTAGCTGACCCAGCAAACTTCATTCCGCCTTAGAATCAAGGTATGTTGGGCACCTTATCAGCTGACTTTATTTCGTCAATGTTTCATATTTTTTATTATCCTAACTGCTAAAATAGGCACAGTATACCGAGGAGGCTATCTCAAAACCGTAGATGTCCCAGGGTCAGCCGCAGTGCGAGGAAAATGCCTCATTTGGTCAAATTACACCCCGACATTAGAAACCCGAGACGGCGTACGGTTTGGTACAGCTGTCGGTGGGGTAGCCGTTAAGATTTCCGCAAAAAATATCAAGTATCATGAAAGTCGGGCCCAGCTGTACTCAAGTTATAATCGGTATTACTAACACGACTTTGGTTTATATAAGGTCTTGTGGAAGCTCGAAGAAGTCTGAACACCATCTCCGGGGTCTGTAACTTTCATTCTTAATTCGGTAGTCGTAGCGATCGCTAGTGTCAAGCTATCAAATACGAATATCTTGGTTCTTAAAAAGTGTGTTAAATGCAGAAGCAATATCACCAAAAAAAGTCCAGGTCTAGAATGCAGCAGGTGCGAAAATGTTGTACACACTACAAATTTTGTCACAAATTTCGGCCGGGTGGGTACCACCGTGCACGATTGCGAAAAACCCTCCATAGTAATCCAATTTCGGTTTGATTGCGTTCAGGGGTCAGCAAGTGCATAGTAAGCAGGGGGATTGTAGTCGCAGCACTAGTGGGACCGGTGGGTGTCACGCGGTGCTGCGACGACAATCCTCTTTTGATGAGGCCGTCAAGCCGAGTGCCACCATTGTTAACATGGTACGTGTATGTAATGGTGACCCTCTTTCCTGAGACTTTACCTTCAGCTTACCATCAAGCGAGGTGAAGTCAAATTGACGTGTCCTAAATATAATTTAAAAAAAATATATAATGTGCCAAACTATCGCCTGAACAGCTCGCAGCTCTTCGAGCATCTGATGAATTGGAATGGTGTTGTTATGACTGCCTGCTAAGCACGACCCGTCAAACCTCTTTCTTTATTCCGGAAGAAGAAGCTGAGGAAGCAACTGGACAAGTTCCAACTGCTGTGAGAAAGCCTATGAAGAACCTAGCCGATGAAATAAAGAAGACAATCAAAGACGAACTGGAGGGCTTTCAACAATCCATGGAATTTGTTGGAGATCAGGTAACGGGTATAGAAGAGGTACTGAGAAACAACAGAATAATACAACTCGAAAATGAAAACATTGAACTAACGAACGCTAAAAAGAATCTCGAGTTGCGACTGTCAGCGATTGAACGAAGGATAAAAGAATCTGAACAAAAAGGTTTATCCACATACGTTGAGATTGCTGTTCCAATCTCAGAAGTTCTAAATACCACGAAAAAAATAGCAGCGCAACTGGAGGTCAACAGCGATACCATACACGACGCTCGCCAGGTCACAGGACGATCGGAGAGATCTGGATACCTCGTAGTCGAGCTCAATACCAAAGTCGCTCGCGAAAATTGGTTATCAGCTGCAAAGTCAAAAGACCTTACGGTAGGTGACGTGTCTTCCTTAGTCGCCATAGAAAAAGCAGCTGATACATTTTTTTATAAGAGAATCCCTGACCAGAAATAGGAAAGCTCTGCTGTACCAAGCCAAACAACGTCTCAAGTCACCAACCGGACCTTTCAAGTATGTATGGTGTAAGGCGGGCAAGTTGTATGCCAAGAAATTAGACGATAGTAACAACGTCGAAATAGTACGGTCTACCCACGACATTGATAAGCTACTAAACTCTCGCAATTCAAATGTTTAACAACTTATAGTTAACTAGCTTTTGCCCGCGGCTCCGCCCGCGTAGATGTCGGTTATCGCGACAAAACATAGCCTATGTCCTTTCCCAAGGTCTAATCTACCCCTGTACCAATTTTCAGCAAAATCGGTTCAGTGGTTTAGGCGTGAAAGCGTAACAGACAGACATACAGAGTTACTTTAACATTTATAATATTAGTAAGGATTTTCAGATGTGTCCAGATTTTGCTATTATATTTCGATAAATTAGATAATGATTTACCTATTACCCAAGAACTGTTCAATTGTGTCAATAACAACTCATTTTTCAATTGTATACCTACCAAAAACATTAACTTGTCATGCCTTCATGTAAATACAAGATCAAAGTTTAAATTTTTTTACAATTTTTGTTTAGCTAGCCAGTCTACTGATTGCATTGTGTTGACAGAGGTGAGAATACCTGACGCTGAACTTTCGCAGTTATTCTCTATTCCTGATTATCGGATGTACTCACAACTCCGCACTCATAAAAAAGGAGGTGGAGTAATCATTTATGTTAAAAAGCATTTAAAATTCACGCCGATATTAAAAAGAACTCAACTGACGGCCTCTGTGGCGTAGCGGTAGTGCATTCGACTGCAAATAGTAGTAGTGTGTAAATAGTGCAAATATTTGTATGCATGAATATGTCTATTTGCATTGGTTTGGGTGTTTCTATGTATAATATGTATGTATTTACAAAAAAAAAGTATATAAGTATTTTTATCCGCATTCTGGAACCTATAACACAAGCTAGTTAAAATATGCTTACTTTGGGTCTTGAAAGCACTGTGTAGAATGTCGTGGAATATTTTATTTTGACACAAACATCTCACAATGACACCGTAACTATCTGCGCTGTATATAGACAGTACCCTTCTCAAATAAATTGTTATTTATAATATATAATAATACTGAGTAGTTTTCCTGAGAACACTGTCACGGTGGTCCTGGGTGACATGAACATCGATCTTAAATTACACACACTCGCTAAAACACTGTACAACGGATATGCTGTCCGAGTGCGGTTTAGTGTGTGGCATTTCTGATTACAATCGAATAGAAAAAAGAAAACAAATGATAAAAAAATTGGACGGTGGTAGAGTCAAGCAACAGTCATTTTGGCCGTTGCATGAATGGGCCGACTCGACCGGGGAAGCACCACCCTCTCACAGAATATCGACGCCAAGCAACATTATTTGAACTGTTGCGTTCCGTTTGGTGTGTGAGATTGCCGGAGCCCAAACTCCTTTCCCATCCCCTCCCAAACTCCTTTCCCATCCCCTTTCCTTTAAAGGGTCGGCAGCGCGAGTGTGACGCCACTGGTGTTGCACACGTCCATAGGCTGCGGTAACCGCTTCCCATCAGGTGGGCCGTGTGCTTGTCTGTCACCTTAGTGGTATAAAAAAAAAATACGTACTCATGTATTGACTACATATTTTCACAAACACACAAGTTGACCTGTGAACTGTGTCGAGTGCCGCCGTGTACGGTACACGGCGGCACTCGACACAGTTCTGGCCGATCACCGCACTACTTGCATTTGCCTCACTGGTAGTGGCAGGCCGCGTGATCGACGTGTAATACCTATGTGCCTATTACGAAATATTTTATTTAACAGTTTTAGTTGGGATGATACATCAAGCTATACCACTGCGGAGTCCATTCTTGAGTTCATTACAAATGATTTTACTCAATCCTTAAAAAAAATGGAAACGTATTATCAATATAGAAACCAAAAACAGAAGACAATTACCATGGACGAGTAAACATTTAGTAAAACTTTGGGAACTGAGAGATGTAGCTTCAGGAATTGCAGAAAAGACCCACGCAATAATGTCCTACGCTTAGAATACAATAGATTAATAAATAAAACACTCAAAACAGTAGAATGGTATAGGAATAAACATAGTAAAGATCTAATTATCAAATAATTATCTAAGTAATAATTAAGTAATAATAATTTAAGTAAGTCATAATTTTAGCAAATTATCATAATCCTAAAAACACTGTGTGTGGTAACTGTGGTTAATACAGTGTGTGGTAGAGTATCGCAATATATTGATAAATTTATCCTAGAGGCATTCAATGTTGGTCGGTCCGATTCCGACACGCCCACCACATCGTTGGCACCGATGGGGTGAGAGCCCGCGGTGGTTTCCACATGTTAAAAACAAGTTGAATTCCTGAGACGAGCTCAGCCGAATACAAGGGATTATCGATTATGCGTTTTTTATTTTTTGCGTTTTTTTGCGATTTTTTCTTTATCTTGCAATGGTTCACCCCAGCACGAATCTATTACCGAAAACAGCAACTCGATAGCTCATCTCCTTCATACCCAAAACCGTGACAGAAAATTGGCAACGACGACGACGTCGACGACAACTCGATAGCAATAGGGCTTTTCTAAACAAAATCCCTAAAAAGGAAGCGTTCAATTCTCAGAATCTTACACCATTATCCCGTATCTAATAAATTTGCTAATGGTTTTGACAGCGCTGTTAAATCAATCATACCAGATTGCAAGTCCGTTCTTCTTACTATCGCCAACCATTCTAGAATATCGTCCAGCCTCAGTATGAGGCAACACCATGATGACTTCATGAGGCAACACCAGAAAAAAACCATAAATTTATTAACTCATTATTTATTAGAAAAACTCCTGGTCTAGATAAAATAAGTGTACTAGATATACAGAGTATAAGTAATAAAATGGCTTCCACAATTGCAAATTTGATTATTGTTAGTATCAAGACAGGTCGGTATCCGGATGTACGAAATATGGGTTGTGTGAGGCCAGTGTATAAAGAGGGGTAATGACACAACGTAAACAACTGTCGACCTATATAAGTGTACTAGATATACAGAGTATAAGTAATAAAATGGCTTCCACAATTGCAAATTTGATTATTGTTAGTATCAAGACAGGTCGGTATCCGGATGTACGAAATATGGGTTGTGTGAGGCCAGTGTATAAAGAGGGGTAATGACACAACGTAAACAACTGTCGACCTATATAAGTGTACTAGATATACAGAGTATAAGTAATAAAATGGCTTCCACAATTGCAAATTTGATTATTGTTAGTATCAAGACAGGTCGGTATCCGGATGTACGAAATATGGGTTGTGTGAGGCCAGTGTATAAAGAGGGGTAATGACACAACGTAAACAACTGTCGACCTATATAAGTGTACTCGATATACAGAGTATAAGTAATAAAATGGCTTCCACAATTGCAAATTTGATTATTGTTAGTATCAAGACAGGTCGGTATCCGGATGTACGAAATATGGGTTGTGTGAGGCCAGTGTATAAAGAGGGGTAATGACACAACGTAAACAACTGTCGACCTATATAAGTGTACTAGATATACAGAGTATAAGTAATAAAATGGCTTCCACAATTGCAAATTTGATTATTGTTAGTATCAAGACAGGTCGGTATCCGGATGTACGAAATATGGGTTGTGTGAGGCCAGTGTATAAAGAGGGGTAATGACACAACGTAAACAACTGTCGACCTATATAAGTGTACTCGATATACAGAGTATAAGTAATAAAATGGCTTCCACAATTGCAAATTTGATTATTGTTAGTATCAAGACAGGTCGGTATCCGGATGTACGAAATATGGGTTGTGTGAGGCCAGTGTATAAAGAGGGGTAATGACACAACGTAAACAACTGTCGACCTATATAAGTGTACTAGATATACAGAGTATAAGTAATAAAATGGCTTCCACAATTGCAAATTTGATTATTGTTAGTATCAAGACAGGTCGGTATCCGGATGTACGAAATATAGGTTGTGTGAGGCCAGTGTATAAAGAGGGGTAATGACACAACGTAAACAACTGTCGACCTATATAAGTGTACTCGATATACAGAGTATAAGTAATAAAATGGCTTCCACAATTGCAAATTTGATTATTGTTAGTATCAAGACAGGTCGGTATCCGGATGTCCTCAATATGGGTTGTGTGAGGCCAGTGTATAAAGAGGGGTAATGACACAACGTAAACAATCGATATAACATTATGATCCTCAGTTGACAAAATTGTTGAAAAATTTGTATGTAAACAAATTAACGACTTTTATGAAAGATGCTCAATAATAAATAATTACGGTACGGTTTTCAACCGAACAAACCATATACAAACAACTTTTGACCAATTTTACAGACCACGTAAACTTTGCTCTTAATGGCCAAAATGATGGACTTATGACTATGCCCTATTCGTAGATTTTTTCGATACTCTAGATCATAACAAACTACTTTTTTTTTGCGCGGAAACCCTCACGATCTTCACCCCATCGGTGTCGACGATAGGGTTAATGAAACTGGAAGACTCGGGCCTAAGAGGGCCGCTATACAACTGGTGTGCTAGCTATCTTAATGACACGAAGTACCGGGTCCAAATCGCAAACGAACTCAGTGACACGCATTGCATGACCCATGGAACCACTCAGGGTTTTTAGCTTACGTGAATGACATAAACTCAATATTTGATCACTGCAAGTCTTACCAATTTGCAGATGACACGTGCCTTCTTATTGCACGAAAAAATCTAGAAAGATTCGTACAAATCATGCAGCATGATAGGCTCAGTATGAGGTGGCATGATGTGGGACTCGTGCTTAATGCCCAAATGACGAAATTAATGCATTTATATGCATTAATTAATGCCAGACCTCGCCTAAAATGCCAGCGCTGCGAGTACCAACTAGTATCTCACAATTGTCTACACAATGACCCATCAATCTGTGATGTCACGTCATGCTCAAATATTGAAGAAGTTGAAACGCATATAACGGGTCTAGTAATTGACAGTAAATTTATCTGGGGGCCTCATATTAGTCACGTTTGTGATAAGCTACATGCAATATTGTCTAAAATGCACATAATAAAGAATCGCATGCCCTTTAAAACTCGACCCTGCTATATAATGTATTTTTTGATGCGATGATTACCTATAGTTTATCAAGCTATGGTCGAACCTATAGGACCTATCTCGATTCGATATATAATTTACAACTCAGAATATTAAAATGAATAGTGCCTCCCAAGATCAGAACCCAATTCACTAAAGAGTTTAAGTTCTTTAAATATTGTAAAACACTTCCAACTTCCACTTCTTGAAATTTAACGTTTAAAGAACAATTCTTTAAAAGAATTGTTCTACACAAAATAGAGCATCCTGTATATACGAGTCGCACAAAAAAAAAACAGATTATTCCGAACCTGACCCGGTCGCGGGTTAGGTTAGGAACTTGAAAAAAAAAAGTAATATTTGTTCCGAACATAACCCTCTTCCTAACTTTCCACCCAATTTGGGTTATGATAGGAACGAGACGTCGGGTGAGGTTAGGAAGATGGTTACGTTCGGAACAAATATTACATTATTGTTCAAGTTTCTAACCTAACCCGCGACCGGGTCAGGCTTTCGCGTCAGGTTTGGAATAATCGAAAAAAACTCGCCACTTTGAGCGCGAGGAATTGCTACGGTGAGCGGACGAGTGAATTCCTTGTTCCGTGCTTTATTAATTCTTTGCCTACCTCCATAAGAGATCAAATTAACGTGAAGTGTGTAAAATATAAGTTAAGATCGAATTTTTAATCGAATTTGCAGGTATTCTCGGTGAGAATACCAATCATTATTTGCATAATGATTGTATTCTCACCGATTTTCCAATTATGTATTACGTAGATTTCGATGAAATCGATCTACCTATTGGTTTCTTGACTACTGTCGAATTTATAAAAAAATTCTTCATAGGAGGTCTAGTTATGACCCCCTGAGTCCGAAATGACCACTGGTCAAAAAGTTTATATATATGTATGTATGGTTCCACTTCCCAAAATTTGCGGTACTCTCGAGGTCGCATTATTGCCCCGATCGCTTTCAAACTGCGTTCAAAAATTGCTTGGGTGTAAACTTAGTTTAAGTTCGTGAACGGGTGGAATCCGGCCTAAGGGGACGGTAGGGCCTCACTTTTTGTGAAATCAGTTTTTCCTCAAAATTTCACGTTCCGTGAAAGATATTCGAACCGTTCTAATTTTATTCCATAGTATACATGAATACCAACAACTTTTAATTATAAACCTATAAGATTAAAACTTTAACTAAAAGTGGAGAGGGGAAAAACCAAAATTTTTCGGGAAAAAAGTCATAACTTCTAACCGGTGAACATTCTTGCCGTCGAAAACATTTTTAATCGATAGGCCATTTTTAAGTCTAAAATAATTTTCTGAAAAGTTTTTCGCTAAAAGTTACCATTTTCGAGAAAAAAAAATTAAACATGTTAAAAATCCGTTCCCGCAGGGGGAACGCACAGGTAGATTTCTTGAAGCAATTAATATTATTTTATATAGAGAACTATGGACGAATTTTTTTTTTCTCGAAAACGATTTTTTTTTAAATTCGACAGTAGTCAAGAAACCAATAGGTAGATCGATTTCATCGAAATCTACCTAAAAATAATATTAATTGCTTCACGAAATCTACCTGTGCGTTCCCCCTGCGGGAACGGATTTTTATTAATATAAGATATTGTTTAAATTTGTCTAATAGCTATTTATGTACTAAATTAGAATCACATTATGTACTAAAGTACAATCATAGTACCGCACACACGCCCCAGTAGCTTCAGTGGTACAGTAGGTTAAGCTTTTGTATATATTGTATTCTCGAATAAATAAAAAAAGAAAAACGCAACAGCACTTGGAAATATCCTGTACCGCTTTGACCCTGGAACGCACCAACTTATAGATGAACTTCCGCCATTCGGACGATTCCAAATGATCATAAAGAGGTAGTTTCGTCTAGCTCTAGCTCTTGGTGGCGCACTTTGCAGCTCGGAAACGCGTCACGATCTACAGGAGATTTGGATGCTTGTCAGTTTTTAAAAAAGGACTTTCTTCACCCTTGTCTCCCTCTGGACTGTGTCATTCCACCACCAAGTCTATTTGTCACCCTTGTGTCCACCCTTGGACATGCCAAGCACCGCCTTCGCCGCTCCAAGAATAGCTGCCTGAATCTTGTCCCAGCAGTCCTGAACAGTTTCGCTTTCAGTATCGGCGCACTTGTCACCGATAGCCGAGCAAATTTCTGGGACGTGACGATTATTTTCGATAGCGACTGCCGTCTGATCTCCCACCCCCGAGAGGAACCCGCGCCAGAGCCTCGTCCGTTAATCAGCAATTGCACCACCGGCTTGCAGGAGAGGTTGGTTTTGGCCTCGAAGCTCTTTGCGGGGCCCCAATCGCAACGAATCGATCCTTCCGACCTTTCCTACCGAATTAGGTCGCTAACTCGTAGCAATGCAAACTAACCGATATTTGGCAGTATCTACTTTACAAGCTAACGATTATGGTCGGTATCTTAAAGAATTCCATCGCGAACTTAACGATTTATCGGTAGTTTTTGCTAGCATTTTGATATCTAGATTTTATGATCTACAAATTTCGAGAATTAGCGTGTCCCCAATAAAAAAGTGACAAAAAAGGCCTGTATATAGATATTATAAATATTATAATTGATTGATATTCAATTTGTAGGAAGTCAAAAAATAGGTACCTTTTTTTTTCGCGGAAGTCCCTTCGGATACCCCCCGCCGGCCAGCGGAGGCGGTTATGTCAGGCTTGAACCGACTAAAACCGCACGCCGTCTCGGGTCTTAAGATACCGGGGTGTAAGGTTGCCCATAGAGCATATCCCTCGCACCCCGACTGACCCTGGGCCATCTCCGGTTTCGAGATGGCCCCCCTCGGGAAAAAATAGGTATCTATAATACATTTTACAATCTAGCCTTCTTCTATACTTAGGTATAATATAAAGAGTAAAGTTTCGTTTTTTTGTAATTGATAAACTCTTAACGTACTAAACAGATTTAAAAGATTCTTTCATCATTGGAAAGCTAATTATTTCCCTGAGCAACGGTGGCTACTTTGAATCCCGATTTTCCCAAGGGATCCGGACTTACGCGGGTTAAATCGCGTGGCTATGCTAGTAGTGTATACGAAGATATTAATCAATTACATTATTTATCATAAATAAATCAAAACATAAGTGGACGACACGCATACTTTGATAAGGCAATACTGCATACTCCAATAATAAACTGACTCATATCAGATTTTCTTTTTAACACGCATTTTACTCGCATCACCCGTAATTGAGTAACCAACCTACTAATATTATTTTTAACGTGAAAGTTTGTGAGTATGGATGTATGGATGTTAATTACCTACTCTTTCACGCAAAAACGACTGTACGGATCTGGCTGAAATTTAGTATACGAATAGATTGTAGTCTGGAATAACAAATAGGCTACTTTATCCGTTCGGAAGTTCCATCGGATACGACCCCGCCGACCAACGGGGGAGAGTATGACGGACTCGAACCCGACAAAAACCGCACGCCATCTCGGGCCTGCGCTCATGGCGGAACGGAGGTCGCATCCCATAGTGGAGTTCCGGCAAGAGTCACCACTACAAAGGAGATCGTGCGGTACCGCCTTATGACTCTGTTGGCCATTACCCGCTGCGGTTGCCGGAGTAGCTGGGCATTGATGGCCTCTGCCCACACCCGGTGGGGCCATGGATCGCGCAATCCACCTGTAGAGTCTCCAGCAGGAGTCGTGGATCCCCTCATGTTGGGCAGCTGCCGCACCAGTGTGTTAGTTGTGCCCTTCAGCTTGGGGACCAAACTTCGGAGATGTTTTCCGAAGTTCCACCAGCCGTCGAGTACAAACCCCAAATCCTGTATTTGGGGCTTGATGCCGATGCGAATGCCTACCATAAGGCTGGATCCATTAGGTGGCTCGCTCCGAGGCCCATGAACGAATAAAGCCTTGGATTTGTGCAAAGGTACCTCGAGACCCAGCTGCTTCGAGACCTGTTCACACAAAGACCCTAGGTTGCAATTTGTTTTTGGTATTTATGAGGAGTATACCAAAAATAATTTCTTGATTGGTAGATTATTTTTATTGGTGGATAATCTTAGTCACTTATTCCCGGTGAAGTCGAATAAAAACACATACCATCTCTTCCTGTGGATGTCAATACAGATGTCTAATGAAATAGGGCTGGTCTACATCGTTAGACACAGCCCACAGACAGCCATAGAGTGAGCCAAGTATAAGTGCCCACTAAATCCTCTATCTACCAGCATGAGCCTATCCCAACACAATTGGGGTCGGATTCTAGTCTAACTAAGACATGGCCGGACTTTGATATTTTCCATGAAGAAACTGCCATATAACCTCCACAACCCACTGGTGATATCAAACTTCCTTAGTCTGATCAGGATGCCAAACTTTTTAGCCCTCCAACTATCCATAACCAATGCCATAAATGTTTCTATGGCAGCTGAGATGGACGGCTTAACTTGCTCTACAAGACACGGTGGATTCCAAATGTGTTAAGAATGGTCTAGGACATTTTACATAACACAATCTAGACCCCAACTAACTATAGCTTATAGTATGGGTTCCAGAAAGCAGCTAAACTTACTTACATACTTGTAAATATATACCTATATATTATTCACAGAAACACACAGGCCAATGCAAATAGACATATTCATACATGCAAATGTTTACACTGAGCAGGAATAAAATCCATGCACCCTGACATAACAGTTGAATTCACTGCCACCACGCCATAAAAGGTCGTCATAAAGAGGAGAGTTAGGCAATATGCAACCATGACTTGCGCAAGTTGTCTATTACAAATCTAAACTTTAAGTATTAAAAGTTAAAAGTTTAATATTTCTTACCTAGACCAGGAGTTTGTATTAATTCTGAGTCATCAAACTCCAGGCTCGGTTCGTAGTCGTGGTATTCCGACAGGCTCGTATACGTCTCCTCAGGTTCAGGGTTGCAGCCGTGAAGAACTAAAACAGGAAAAAACACATTAGATCGACATACAAATACAAGCAGAATTTGATTCATACTATTATACTTCAAATTCAGTTTATTTACCTTGGAATGCTCGCACGGGGCTTAACTTTGGTTGATGTTCTGATTCCATAGTCGAAACACCCACACCCTTATACTTTTGTTATCACAACTTACTGTAAACCAAACTGTGCTAAGTGAGAACTGGAAATGCGAAATGTCACTTACTTCCTATGTTTTTTAACTAAACTACAACACCCAGTTGGCACATCAATGACGTTTCCCTACGATTCACTTATCCAAATTACATTAAAACTGAATGGATTTAAGACGAATTTCAAAGTAAACAAATATGGTGCACCAGACAATTTCCACACAATTCATACAAATGGAGATGTGATATTTTTTGTAAATCATCTGAGCTGAATTTCAATCTCAAAGGTGAGTTGAGTGACAGACATGCCTAGGTAGAACCACAGTGCCTACATAATAAATGAAATAAAACTTTTATTTTATAAAAGTTTATCTGTGTGCATAACGTATGACGTCATACATAAACAGATTGCTAGTTACAAAATATAAATAGTTTTAAATATAGGTTAAATTAAATATAAAATAAATATTTTAGGAGTTTATATAATTTTGTTTTTTAGTTACTATGTTAATTCCCAATTAAAATGTTAAATATAATACAGGCGTGTTCGGTTTTTTGGTACAAAAAATAACAAACATTTATTTCTGATAAAATAAACTTTATGCGATGCTGCCCACAAACATTGCATGCTTAATTGTAAGATTGTAATCATAATAAGATGCATCCATTTTAAAATAAACTATTTAATTATCTGTGATGAGTGTTGATCTTGATTTGTCTATACTTCACACCACACTATCAAAGAGAATGTAATCACTAGGTACGCACGCTACATTTTGTTTTGTATCGTATTTGTGCTTACTATAAAAGTCCTCGAAATTTGTCGGCGTTCTGTTAACATTTGAAGTGTTTTCTTTGTATATAAAATATTAGTTAATAACGGACAACGAAGTAAAAAATGCTCGGTTACTCCAACGCTGGTATTCCAGACAGATCATGGCAACCACCGGTGGCCGTTTTTGAAACTACGTTAGTAAACAATTCATAAGTGCTTTTTTGGACTAAATACATAAAAATGTTAATTTCACAATATTTATACTAAACACTTTATTTCCAGAATGGGTACAATGATAATAGAAATGTATTGGAAACACGCACCAATTACGTGTAGAAACTTCATGGAGTTGATTCGGAGAGGTTATTACAATAATACGAAGTTTCACAGAGTTATTAGAGATTTCATGATACAAGGTGGTGATCCTACAGGCACAGGAAAAGGCGGACAGTCTATATACGGGCCTTCCTTTGACGATGAAATCACACATGAATTGAAGCATACAGGAGCAGGTATCTTGTCAATGGCAAATGCAGGGCCCAATACTAACGGATCCCAATTCTTCATTACATTGGCACCGACTCAGTGGTTGGATGGCAAGCACGCCGTCTTCGGCAGAGTGCAAAGTGGAATGACTGTGGTAAGAAGAATAGGCTTAGTTGAGTGTGATAAAAATGACTGTCCTGTTGAAGACATTAAGATCGATAGAGCTTATATTCCTAAATGATATAGATTAATTTTATGTTAATAGGCTACAATCAATTTAGGGCAAGTTATAAACAATTTTATATTGCACCAATTGTTTTAACTAGAATAAGGTAATTAAAGAGTTTAAGCAACCAACAGTAATTCATTATACTGAATTTCTTGTTGGTATCAAAGATTGATGTAAAGCCAGTTTGTTCTACCGCAAACCATGGTCATATCCGACTGTAATAAAATAACAACAAATAAATTGCGATGGAATCTGTTAAAAATACTTTTATTTCTATGTTGGTAAGGGTGTTCTCTCCCTTACAGCCAGAAATATAGGTAGCTATTTTTACGCTTTTATGGTTAGGCAGGGAGGGGAACTTGGGTAGTGAAGGTGAGTGTTGATGTACATAAACAAAAGGGGCCCCTTCTAAACATACACTTGGGTTGCAAGTCCCAAGCACTGTGCCAAGTTCCCAACTCAGCAACGCGATGGACCCGGCACCCGCATGGAGAATCCATGGATTGCTAGGTCTCTAGTAATAAGCATAAATATTGCAATACTGAAATATTGTCAGAACTATTGTCAACATCAAGTTGCATTAATGTTTTAATAATATTAGGTTGTTACATATGAAATTGCCGTTTTTCTTGACGAAATTGGAGGAAACCCAATTTTCAGAACTAACATTTTTGCATTTTTTTTAGGAATGACAAATCCAAATTTAACAATTTTTTTTGTGTATGAATGAGACAACATTAAGCTAACTAACAGCAACTTTTATTACATTTTTGAAAAGTGACAGCTGTTAAGTAATACTAAATTTATCTTCAAAATGGATAGCATTTAGGAAGTACTGTTTTTGAAGATCAAATTAATTTATCAAGCGGCCAATAAAAACAAAATTTAATACAGAGTTGTAAAATCTTGAAATCAACTTTCAAACAAGATATAAATAATGGAAATAGCTATTAAATTACAGTAATAACGAACTCATGAATTTGTAAGAAAATTTTGGCAATTTTATAGATAAAGACCTATTATTAACCATAAGTAGTAGTACAACAGTTGGTGTGTAAATTGTGTGCATATTGGGTATATTTATGGGTTATAAGCCTGTAGGTGTCAATCAGGTCATCTCGGATACCTACTTAAGTTCTGTTTGATACAAAAAATACCTACCAATGATTTTGTTATAGTTCTTCTATCCCTTGAGCCGGTAACTGAGCAAGAAGTATCTCAACATGTGATTGTAAGTCAAGGAGGCTCTTACAAGACCTTGTTGGTTTTTAATATATTATGGTACATGAATGTTCTACAAGTAGCAATGAGACTAAATAAATCAAGTTAACCCATTGGAAACCATTGAATTAATGTATATTTTACCGTTACCGTACCGTAGCGTACTTATGTTTAGACTCGGTCACACCAGGGGCCTTGATGCTCCTATAGCAATACAATTCAGCTGAGGAAGAGAGATGGAGCTATACACCATAACTGGGTGTCACCAGTGTGACTAACAGTAATATGTGTATTAGGTACATAACATGGGGACACCGGTGACTTTACGGATGATCTGTCCTGCATGTGTGGGCTATTAAATCCATTATCTCTGCATGTTCATAGAAATCTAATACTCCAGCAGCTCGCCTTCCCTTCGCTTCGGTTTACATGAGTTTTTTTTAACGCCAACCTTTGTTATTTACACATAATATATAACTTATGTCCATTGGGGATCTTCCAAATAGTGAACAAAAGCCTCAGTGCTCTGGTAAAAAAATTCAGCTGCAGTATAAGTATAGATATAGATTTAATTCATACTATTCACTTTTTTTTTTTCATAAGGTTACTTACATAAGATTCATTTTATTCATGATAATAGGACTGTTGCCCTCTCTGTAACGTTTCAAGTATCTAGTGGATAAATCTCTGTAAAGCCTTTGTTCACCCCTGAAGTGAGCACCACCATTTTATAATGGTAGCACCTGGAATGGTGGCCTTTATCTAAGATCAAGTTTATTATGCTCACTGAACGAAAATTGAACTCGCAAGCCCTGAAATAGCAGTCGAGTCTGATAGACTCACCTTTTAACTGACATAGACTTTACAATAAGTTGTGAAAATCTTTCAAATGTGAGTGATAATATTGGGTCAAATCTTGCAGCATTTCTAACCAAGGTTACAAACAACTGTTCACATGATTTTACATCAGCCAAAAAATCTGTGCGCACTTAACTTTTCATGCTCACCGCGCGTCGCAGAAGACTCAGGCGCCGGAGGTCGCTTAATGACCTCCCTTCTCCATGAGCGCATGCCTGGGGGTGGCAGGTTAGGCCGCCTCGCGCCTGTCGCCCCAGCAGAAGCTGGCCGGGACGGCGGGGCGACTAGCGCCCCTCCCCCAAATCGGGGCAAGACGGGGACATCGTGGTTCCCAAACCCGAGGGGGTCATCTCGAAACCGGAGATGACCCAGGGTCAGTCGGGGTGCGAGGGATTAGCTCTATGGGCAACTTACACCCCGGCGTCTTAAGACCCCAGACGGTGTGCGGTTTTAGTTGATTCAAGTCCAACATAACCGCCCCCGCCGGCCGGCGGGGGGGTATCCGAAGGGATTTCCGGAAGGGAAAAAAACAGGTACCTACCTAACATTTGTTTCTATTAAGTATACAAGGCTCACGCATAGGCCTTTAATAGTTAGTTCTGTGCTACACAGATTATTTTCTTCTTCTGCAGGGGATAATTAAAACAATTAAAGGTAAATGAATACTCATTTATTTCCCACCTAAACAACATCAAACACTTAGTTACCACTTACTAGAATGAACAGATTTTACAGTTAACACTTAATAGTTTAAAGTACGGAAGAACCACGTGGCGAAAATGCATGGGCAATGGTGATACATATGGCAAATTAAAAAACACAAGTACAGTGATACCGCATCAGCTTTAGGCTCCATACAACAATAATAATAGCTTGGTCACTGTATCTGATACCGGTGAACCGCTATTTTTTTATATTTTTAAAATATAATTTATAAGTTTTAAGAAGAATAAAGACAAATAATATTTCAATAATGCATTGTCACTGAATTCAAATTTGGTTTTACTTCAAACCGATAGGGTAACGTGAAGTTACAAAGTTTGTAATATATATCAGGCTAGCGGGCGGTCAACTCACTGAAGGTCTGCAAACTCAGAGGAATGCAGGCCACACTTGCCACACGGCTCGGTCCTCCTAAGAGTATGTACCCCAGGGTCCACTTTCGAATATGTAGGCCTCTCTATGTAGAAATCCAAGCTCTATAGCTTAGATTCAGTTCAATCTTGCCAGGCACTGCTCATTCATGCATCTCTAAATGGTTCAATATTCTTTTATATTTATCCATGTTCACGCCGATCTTGACCAAATTTGCCATGGTGATAGTGTAGACACCGCTGAGTGTTTAGAGGGGTCAACTGTTCAAATACAATGTACCATTGAGGAATAATAATCGAAAAACAGTTTCACGAGCGCGAGGCCTTAGCTATACACGTGACCGTAGTAAGATGCCTTATTTCTCAAGTAAGAGTCTTGCTCGCTCAGCTCAATTTATTTCAGTCGCACCCTGCATTTAATTCCTAGTTTAAAATTAGAGCTAGCAAGAATGGAAACGGTTCCAAACGAGCTTTCAAGTAAGTAAGCTTTCAAAATGCTTACATTTCTAATTTATTATGATTAGGGATTATCATACCATTTGCGCATAAACCTAGGTAATAAAATGAAATACGCAGCGAAAACTTTGCACAGTCCGTCTCCATGAGACTCATCTTATTGAAAACAAAATACATATAGGTACCTATATTATTATAGATTAGTACTACTTAGATGTATGTATCTTCATGCATCTTATTTTATTTCTAAGAAACGGTTAAAGCCCAAATATTTGTGACATTGAATTCACAAGTGATAAAGTCTTAAGTATAGATTTTATTTTAAACAGAACCCTGTTTCCCCTTTTTTATAAAAAATATTTCTATCAAAATCCTTATTCTTATACATGTACTTATTACCTAATTTCACATTCCAAGTAATTTTGAAATCGGCACCAGAGTCAGTCAATTTTGAAAACAAAAAATTACTATAACACACCTCACCTCATGGCCTCACAGTTTTCTCATTCATATTAAGTAATTTGTGGTAATTTGTGTAAAAAGGAATATCAAATTTTATGAAACAGGTTTTAGTAACTGAACTGTGGCTAGGAATTGTAACTATGGATATAGGTACATCAATATTTACACACTTAGTTTTTACTATCAGATACCTTACCAGACTTTAAATAACAGTATTGTAGGCATTTGACAAAGGGTCACTGGAGGCCTGAGTGTAACATTAATGTGCTGCTTGTGCAGGGCTGTCAGATCAACAAACCGATATTATACTGCTGGGTTCCAAAACATGATAAAACGCTCTTACAAGTGTTAGGGTCTGCGCAGACAAAACGGAGCGCAGCGGAGAGGATTTTATTAACGCACTTGAAAATAAACTTTAAAATTAATTCAATAACGAGCATAAATGCTTGAACCTGAAAAAAAAATGCCCGTCCTCGAAGATACGCGGGAATCCCCGCGGGGCGTCGAGTCAGCGCCCGCGTCGTACGCGTACTCTGTAATGAACAGTAAAATGGACACAGAAAAATTAAAAATAATATGTTTAGTATCATCTCATGATTATTTAATGTGTCGAGCAGAGCATATAGTGAGAAATTAGTAAAGATGAATGCGTGGGAAAGAATTTCCGAAGAAATCGGAAAGCCAGGTTTTTTTTTCGTGCGGAAATCCCCTCGGATACCCCCCGCCGGCCAGCGGGGGCCGTTATGTCTGGCTTGAACCAACTAAAACCGCACGCCGTCTCGGGTCTACAGACCCATCATATCATCATAACCCAGTCCACCATCGTTGACGAACTTTCGCGACAAACTGGCATGTTTACTGTAGAGTGGTAACCCAGAACGGTTTATTCGCGCAGGCTTACGAGGTCGCGCGCAAGCTCGAGCATACGCGATCCGTAAAGAAAATGCCCGAGACCGCGCGGGGATTATTCCTCTCTGTCTGCGCTGACCCTTATAGTTCACAAATGTATGGTTATGAAACCACCTACACAAATATACATCAACATTTATACAATATCAATGCAATGTAATGAATAAAATGACTCCGCTACTGAATGTCGAAGTTTAAAATGTCGACGAATGTTAGTTCTAAAGTTTTCATACGTCGGCCTTGCATACTTCGCTGCAGTGAACTTTCGAACTGGCGTACATCGAGATCCTGTACTTTAGAACTAACATACGTCGACATTTTAAACTTCGACATTCAGTAGCGGAGTCGAATAAAATATAACGACAATATGAATGTTACATCGAAATTTATATAATATATCACGACACACTTATTATATACTATCAGATACCTTACCAACCTTAACATCACAGTACCTACTGTAGGCCGTAATATTGAGTACAGTTATAAAACTACAAATTTTACTTGACAAAGGGTTACTGGAGGCATGAGTCTACCAGTAATGTGCTGCTCGTGCAGGTCTGCGTGACCAACAAACTGATTTTATACTGCTGGGTTCCAAAGATGATAAAATTATCTTACAAGTCCTATACTTCACAAAAAGTATGGTTGTGAAACTACTTACACATATAGGTACATGAACATTAACGTTATGACAAATGAATGAATATGAACGTTACATCGAAACATTTCATGAAAATTTAAGCATAGTCAATATTACCAAGACCATCACGAAGATGCTCAAAACAATTAGGATAGGACTGTAGGCTTGTCATGTCAGATTGATACAAACCAACGATGATGATAATAAGAGTGTTACATCGAAATATTTCATGAAAATTTAAGCATAGTCAATAATTACCAAGACCATCACGAAGATGCTCAAAACAATTAGGATAGGACTGTAGGCTTGTCATCTTGATGTCGCTTTCACACTTGTATAATTGAGTAGATGTCAGCAGTTGTGACACGTTTAGTTAAATTAGTTAATGTGGAAGACCTGGTAACAGCTGTGAAGTTTGGTGAGATATAGCCAGGGCTGCTGCTGGGTGTAGTTGACCAGATTGATACACGCCAACGATGATGATAATATGAGCGTTACATCGAAACATTTCATGAAAACTTAAGCATCCATTATTTTTGCCGCATTTGCAGCATCCTCACGCCGGGCATCTTGGGTGGCATGAGGATTATGATCATAATCTGGACCGTAGACAAACTTGCACCAGTGAACGCAGCCGTACGTGTAGTCAATATTACGAAGACCATCACGAAGATGCTCAAAATAATTATAGCAGGATAGGACTGTAGGCTTTACATCTTGATGTCGCTTTCACACTTGTATAATTGAGTAGATGTCAGCAGTTGTTGTGCCACGTTCAGTGGAAGACCTGGTAACAACTGTGAAGTTTGGTGAGATATAGCCAGAGCCGCTGCTGGGTGTAGTTGACCAGATTGATACACGCGAACGATGATGATAATATGATCGTTACATCGAAACATTTCATGAAAATTTAAGCATGCATTATTTTTGCCGCATTTGCAGCATCCTCACGCCGGGCATCTTGGGATGGTGATCATCATGAGGATGATGATCATAATCTGGACCGTAGACAAACTTGTGAACGCAGCTCCGAATAGTCAGTATTGCCAAGACCATCACGAAGCTGCCCAAAACAATTATAGCAGAATAGGACTATTCTTGATATTCTTGATGTCGCTTTCACACTTAGATGTCCGCAGTTGTTGTGACACGTTTATTTGAATTAGTTAATGTTGAAGGGCCGCTGCTGGGTGTAGCTGACCAGATTGATGCGAGCCAACGATAGTGATAATATGAACATTACATCGGAACACTCCATGAAAATTTAAGCATCCAATTATCTTTGCTTCATTTGCAGCATCCTCACGCAGGGCGTCTTGGGTGACATGAGAATGATGTTCATAATCTGGACCCTAGACAAACTTGCGAACGCAGCTCCGAATAGTCAATATTACCAAGACCATCACGAAGATCCTCAAAACAATTATAACAGTACAGGACTGTAGGCTTGTCATCTTGATGTCGCTTTCACACTTGTATAATTGAGTAGGTGTCAGCAGCTGTTGTGACACGTTTAGTTGAATTAGTTAATGTTGAAGACCTGGTAACAACTGTGAAGTTTGGTGAGATATAGCCAGGGCCGCTGCTGGGGTTACCAGACCAGATTGATACAAGCCAACGATGATGATAATACGAATGTTACATCGAAACACTTAATGAAAATTTAAGCATCCATTATCTTTGCTTCATTTGTAATATTCTCACGGCTGGTATCCTGGGTGGTATGAGGAGGATGATCATAATATGGACCATATACAAATTTGCACCAGCGAACGCAGCTCCGAATAGTCAATGTTACAAAGACCATCACGAAGATGCTCAAAACAATTATAGCCGGATAGGTCAGTAGGCTTGTCATCTTGATGTCTCTGTAGCTGTCCAGATTGATACAAGCGAACGATTACCTATGGAGACAATGTCAATTAAGTATTAAAAGTAATACTGCCGTGTTATGAAAAAAAGGCACTTAAATTTTATTGTGAAGAATGGACTTTCTGACTAGGTAGTTGTGCCTTTTAATGATATTAAGATATTCTAGTTGTAATTTTTAGATGAAAGTTAAAATTGTTTTTTTTTATAAAAGCAATAAAACATGTTCCTATATAAGGTTGGCTGACTTTTTGTTAAAGTACCTTAATTAATGGTTTCTTTCTCTTAACACACACGGTATTCCTAGCCAAAAAACCCTCGAAAAGCTTTACACTTGTTTCTCTCATATTTTTATTTTTGTTAGTAGAACCTTTTTTACATAACACAGCAGACTAGTTCTACTTGGACCTAATTGTGGGTAACTACAGATTCAGAATTATTATGAATGCAATGTGAACCATATTATATATAATTTTAAAACAAAATATTTATTAAGAAAATGCAATCTCTATCACCAGTAAAACCAAAATTGGCATTTAAAAATAATTAGTTACAATAAATTCATGTATTTCTGGATACTTAATTTATGCATACATTTAAAAATTGTTTTATTCTAGTTCTTTGTTTGAAATTACAAGCTTGTTCTTGACTAAAATAATTACAACAGCAATCAAATTTACCTGAGTGGCCGCCTGTAAGTCGTCGTCTCGTCTGTAAGCTGCCGTACCTGAAGTAACTCGAGCCCTGAGCAAACCCACAGACTGTAAGCACATTATTGATTTTTTTATTGACGCCGTGATCATGCGCCCCTTCGACAACAACACAACAAAATGAGTTCATTCAATACAATAGGTAGGAGTGGGCGTTCAACGCCCACTATACGTTGAGAAGCGACAGCAGCGTGGCTAGGCGGGTCGGACGATACTAATGAAATTAAATTCAATTATGAATTTGTCTCGAGATATCTCGATTATGAGAGTTACTATGTAGTTAATAGTTACCTACTGTGATTTCAACTTCAACTTTTGATAGTGGCTATGAGAGAGACTGTTGGGGGAGGCCACCACAAAGCAAAGAATTTATCTAATACTAACTGTTGCCCGCGTAGAATTCTGGTCCTGTTCCCGCAACCCATGGGAACCTATTCCCGTGATAAAAAGCCTAAGTGTTATTCCGGACTAAAATCATCCCTGCGTCAAATTTCAGCCAGATCCGTTCAGCCGTTTTTGCGTGAAAGAGAAACAAAGATACATACACACATACTCACAAACTTCATCTTGACAGACAGACATACAGATTATTTTTTGTGACGTGGGTAACTACATATTTACGGTGTTTGGACGTTTACTTGTGTGCTTGTGTCTGGTAACCTGTCTCCCGGTGCAACTTTTGGTAATTGAAGTGGGTTGAATTATTATTTTTTATTAAAATAGTTTATTTCTCCCTTTTTTAGTGAATGTAACTCAACATCTTAAGTTTATTACCGGTTCCATTCCACGCTCCACTCCACTTTCGAGTCCACTCTCCACTCCACTCTTCACTCCACTCTCCATTCCACTTTCCACTCTACTCTCCACTCCATTCTCCATTTCACTTTCCACTCTACTCCACACTACACTATCCACTCCACTCTCCACTCCACCCCAATCCCCTTCACTCTGCTCCACTCCACTCCGCTTCACTTCGTTCCGCTCCATTTCCCACCACTCCACTTCGCTCCGGTCCACTTCACAAAACAAATCTTCGATTAGCTATTAAATTAATAAAATTGCGTCATCTCACCAAACTAAACTGTCTCTAAAACTATTTCATTTGAATTTCAAAATTTTGTTCTATGTGCCGTCAAATTAAATCTAGACTTCATTAAAAAGGTATTCTAGTCTAGTTAGTTTTGTAACAGCAGAATCGGCACCAATATATACGGCCTTTGAAAATATGTGTTAAAAAATTCCAAACAAAAGACATTTGACATCATGTTCCATCAAACCCTCGATAAATTCACATTTTCTGTGTGATTTCGAGGAGTTTCCTGCTGCATCGCCGGAGTTCTTGGTCCAATACCAATAAAATTATATTGGACCAAATTGTAGTTAAACCGAACCCAATGCATAATTAATTTTCAAAATCCTTTATAAACGACGGAAATATCGACGAACATCTTTTTTTATATATAAAAATGGATTGCTGTTCGTTAGTCTGGCTAAAACTCGAGAACGGCTGGACCGATTTGGCTAATTTTGGTCTTGAATTATTTGTGGAGGTCCAGAGAAGGTTTAAAAGGTTGTTTTGTGTAACAAAAAGTTGTTATCGATTGAGGCAGTACGAAGTCTGCCGGGTCAGCTAGTAATAATATAAAAAATAATTATACCGACGAACATAGAACCTCCTCTTTTTTGAAGTCGGTTATAAATGACATTACAGTAGGTATATTAAAACCGGCCAAGTGAGAATCGGACTCGCCCAGGAAGGGTTCCGTAGCAGCAATAAAAAAAATTATATTTGAGTTGATTCAATTAAAGGTAAATTGCGGGATTTATGACGTATTAAAAAAAACTACTTACTAGATCTCGTTCAAACCAATTTTTGGTGGAAGTTTACATGGTAATGTACCTACATCATATTATATGAAAAGATATATGAATTATATGAAAGATATATTATGATTCAGATATCTTTTTAGGGTTCCGTTGCCAAATGGCAAAAAACGGAACCCTTATAGATTCGTCATGTCTATGTCTGTCTGTCTGTCCGTCCGTATGTCACAGCCACTTTTTTCCTAAACTATAAGATCTATTCTGTTGAAACTTGGTAAGTAGATGTATTCTGTGAACCGCATTAAGATTTTCATATAAAAATATATAAAAAAACAATGCATTTTGGGGGTCCTCATACTTAGAACTGAAACACAAAAAATTTTTTTTTCATCGAACCCATACGTCTGTGCTATCCATGGATAGGTCTTCAAAAATGATATTGAGGTTTCTAATATCTTTTTTTTCTAAACTGAATAGTTTGCGCGAGAGACACTTCCAAAGTGATAAAATGTGTCCCCCCCCCCCTGTAACTTCTAAAATAAAAGAATGATAAAATCAAAAAATATATATGATGTACATTACCATGTAAACTAAACTGTAAATACTGTAAATACGCCATAAATCGTAAACCGCAATTTATCTTTCATTCAATCAACTCAAATATAAAAATTAAAATAAAACATTATTATGTTACTTGCTGCTACGGAACCCTTAATGGGCGAGTCCGACTCGCACTTGGCCGCTTTTTTAGTTTTATTATTCTCTTATTTAATAATTTACAGAGGGATACACACATTTTACCACTTTGGAAGAGTCTCTCGCGCAAACTATTCAGTTTAGAAAAAAATGATATTAGAAACCTTAATATCATTTTTGAAGACCTATCCATAGATAAAGCCCGTCACAGACGCAGCTGTATTTATATTATTATGACTCATAGCAAGGCACATTAATATATCTTTTCAATACAAATTGCACACGCAGCTATAATATATATATTTCTATGACGCCACTAACTTATACCGTAATGTATATTATCGCATAGTAATATAATATATATTATTGCATATTATGGTATAGCAAGACATATTACGACATATTTTGAATATACAGCATGTTCCTACGTGTTCGAGGATTCGAGCGTAATTCTCCCTGTCCCTTTGCTGCCTGACGCTCCCGCGCCGCTTCATGATGATTTTGAACTCCTAAAATTTTGAGCGAATTTTTTTGAGTATAGTTCACGACACAGATTAAATTCGCCATGACTTTTTTTATTCTATATATGCGATTCAATCCACTTCGTTCTATTTTTTGTACCTGATGTGCCTAACATATCAAAAGCAGCATCAGAATCGTCTTCTGAAGAACTGTCAATTAAATCCAATAGCCATGTACTTGTTGAATTCATAATAACCAAACTAGTAATCAAAACAGCCTTTATTACAAAACGCGTGCATACGCGAGGCCGATCATCAAAGAAATGAAGGCAAAATATATATTAAAGCATCGTCTCCGTGTGTGGTAGCTTACTATAATATATATTATAACACGGCATATTAATATATATTATAGCTACGTGTGTAACGGGCTTAACCCAAACGTATGAGTTAGATCAAAAAAAAAATTTGTTGAAAAAAAAAAGTTGCATTTATAATTGCTCAAGTACAGTTTGGAACAGCAATGACTATAAATAGTACCGTGGTATATGGAGCTGTTACAAACTGTACTTGAGCAATTATAAATGCAATTTGAGCAGTTTTTTAACACTTTGAGCAATTTAAAATATTGTATACCTACATCAAAAGATATAGGAGTTTGAAAGTACGGATAAATGAATTTTTTTCAACGACTAAGGTGAGCAATTTTAAAGGACAACGTAGTTGAATTGAGCTATTGAAAATCTGTCGATTAGTATTTTTTTTATTACAAATATTATTATTTTGCGGGCTGGGGTGGGGTAGCTGAGTTAAGCTCCAAAAACGTAGTGTTGTAAAATTAGTTGCAATTGAATTGAAGAAACCATTTAAGTGTATTTTAAGCGTTATTAAGTGTCCATTATTTTCCACAAGTACCTTAAGTACAATTAATTATATTTGTTGGAATATTATAAACTGTGAAACTTGCCATTTTTGCAATTTTTGTTACGAGGTTAATAGACACACAAGAGGGGGAATAGACACGACTTACGGGGTTTATAGATACGACCAAGATACGACATACGGGGTTATTAGACACGGGAAGGCTTGAATAGAAACAAAACGGGGGTTATTAAATACGATGCCGTTAGGGTTGTCACATGTAGCAAAATATATCTGTAAATGATTTAAAGTGTAAATCACAATAAAAAAATATTGTCTAGATAAATACAAACGGTAAATATGCAACTCACAAAGCAGCTGATTATTTTTCTTACTATTGGTTTTTCGTGGTAGTTTGGTTATGGACCTTACTATCGTACTTCGTTCTTTTAACGTAAATTTATACTTTTTCCTATTTTTTATTCACGAATACCAAAGGACAAAAAATAAACCATCGGTGTCATTAAAAACGGTAGCTGATAAATATGGTATTAATAAATCTGTCTTATACAGGCACTGTACTAAAACCATGAAAAAACAGGGGGGTCAGCTAAAATGTAAATAATCGAATAAAAGTTACGGATCGTGCCTATTCACCCCGTTTTACGGTAGGTAGATATTAGTGTTGTGTGTAAGTATTATTATTCTGTGTCTTGTCTGTGGTCAAGTAACATCAAACAAACGCCAAACGCCCAACGGTACGTTTACGTTGTATATTTTTTAATATACAATTTTATGAAAGAAAAATGTTGTTACAGTATAACTCTTCGTAATAATTATCAACATTGAACATTTTTCATACTGTGATCATAGTGATTCTTTGAAATAACTGTATTTTCCAATGCACCACGCCACGCCCCACATTCCAGAACTCAACCGTTGAGTAGGTAGGCGCGGTCTTAAGCATTAGGACAGTTCATGATCGGGTTTATTTTTCAACAGGTTACCTCGGGTTAATAAAGAATAATGTCGGCATCTGAATTTAACCCTTACTTTACAGGGAATGGGACGTACAAAGATATAAATCCCCTTGTGTCGAAAGTTGGTGATTTTACTCCATTTTACATAGCGATTGCAATCTGCACAGTAATCCTCGGCAGTATTATTATACTGAACGTCATTTGCTGTTGCTCCAGATACTCAGATTACTGGCTGGACAGACATACAGGTAAATATTGCACATTCATGTAATTTATTATAGCCAAGCTCAAACTTGTAATGTAATATAAAGTAACTGCTCTTTACATAAAATGTATACATGTTATTTTATTGAAACTAAATTTTATTATGAGGGTCCTTCTAAGGTAAGAGGTCTGCGCTTGTTCAGTGAGGTTCAATTACTCACAGGGGCGAGATTAGATATACAGTTTACCAATGCATTATGAATACTTTTAGGCTACCAATGTTACGCCTCATAATATTAGCTATCTGCCAGAGAAAGTTCCGTCGTAATCGGCTCAACTATACCAGAGATTACCCGATTCTAACCAACAGTCAATTCATTCTTTGTTGTAAGTGCTGTGTATACATTCATTGAAAAGCTGTTATTTTAATGTTACGAAACAGACAATTCAATTTTATTTATAATTAGGCAGATGAAGAATAATAAAGACAGTGAGTTTTGTAAGACAAAGTTATTTTGAACAAATAATTGAGGTTTACATAATGGGCATCAAAAGTACGTTTCAATTTAGAATAACCCATGAATTTATTGCAATGGTTGATGCATGCGTTTGCTAATCATTCGTAAATAAAAATTATGGAATTCAAAACCTAGCAAATCCAGGATTTATTTACAAAAGGCAACATATCATAGGTAACGATTTTATTTTATGTATTGTGGTTGTATATAGAGAGTGTGGTGGTGCTGACCCTAGTAGTACTAGTACTTTTAATTCTCAATTGACATTGTTTCTATAGGTAACCGGTGGCTTGTATCGATATGGTCAGCTACACCCCACAAGCAACCTCCGCTAGACTTCACCGAACTTGAGAGCAATTTCCAACAAGTCCACTACATTCACCAATTCCACGACAGCAGTGAGGACTACCGTGAAGTTCACAAGCAAAACGTACCACCATCTGTCTCACAACAACCACTGACATCTTCTCAAGAATATTTAGAACTGCACAAGCGTGAAAGCGACATTTAAAGATGTCGTTTCTAATGTTATATCCTGCTGTAGCCGTTCTCTCTTTATTTGTGTTGGTAGTAATAATATTGATGTTACGGTTTGGAGCTCGCTGGTGCAGGCTTCGCCACAATACATTAAATGATCATTACTGGAATGAGGAAGAAGCATATGAACAAAAGGTATCATATGCTTAAATAATCATCAACTTATTTTGTTTTAGTGTATGAAGGTAATGTTAATGTTATGTTACTAATCATCCACTACTGCGTTTTTTTTGTTTGTAGTATACCGATGTTTTTAAACCAGAAATGTATCAACATATCACCTTGTGGTCCTCAAGATTATCAAGTCATAAAATACATGCAGGACAGTCTGTACTGTGCTTGTTCTGTATTGTAGGTTATCTTAAATAATCCTACTAATTGAATATAAAGGAAAAACACAAACAAGGAGTAACAAAGAATTATTATTAGCAATAGTGTTTCACTTACAATTCTGTCAGAAGTCATAATTTGATTGTAATACTATATTTACATCATTCTATAGGGAATCGAAAGACACTTTCTTCAGACTTGGTTCATTCGAACCAATAAGCTATGTGTAAAAAATTAAAATCAATGTTTAATTTTGTTCAGACAGCATACTGCATCGGGTGCTCTTTATTTACTGTCCTGAAAATGTAATAATTTGACTTCCACCATGTCTGCCATCTGCCTCTTGAAAAGGGTCAGTTATTTCATATTTGTCTGATGATGATTTTCTGCGACCCAGCAGTATAAAATTAGTTGGTCTAGTAACTACTTATAATTAAGTACCACAACTACTTTAAGATTTGTAAGAGTATTTTGATGAAATTTACATTCCTTTTTGCACAAATAGATATGTTGTAATAGTTAAGAAGTAATTTAATAAAGTAACTTTCTCAATTGTCTGAAGCCCTGTGTGCCTATATAATGATTAGGGAATGCATATTCGAAAGTAGGTCTGACATCAGGGATCCTTTCTATAGTTTTTTCTCATATAATTTGCCAATCTTTAAACTAACCTACTTAAATTTAGTATATCACCAGTGAAAATAATTGCAATCAGATTCAACTTCCAAGATTTTCTCAATGACGTAAGTCATGATAACTTGTTTGTTTGATTGCAGTGCCTATTGTTGGTCAAACCACTCTAAATACTATAGATTTAAGATATACAAATATATCACTTTGTATTTAGGTATATCACTTGGGAGCATTTGATCCTTCACTGTTCCTTTAGGAAGTACTAAGATTTATATATATATTTCTTTTGAAACATATCTTCATTACGATGAGCCTTGTGTAGAACAGACTACATTTTCACATTGACTTCATGTTGGTAGCTGTTGGTACATGACATGTTATCAATTGATCATATACAACTGATTTCATAAAAATGCATCTGCATTGCAAGAATTTCTTGAATTTATTATTCATTCATGACATCAAATAATTTCCTAATCATGAAGTATATTATAAGTGTCTAGTATTATACAATACTATTTATTGAAAACGATTCCGTCCTATCTGGCCTTAATTTTAAAATAAATTTGTATTTTATTCTTTTACATCTACTTAAATGTTTAATATTTTATAACTAATTTTATTTTTTTAAATGCACTTTTTTTGCTACAATTTTGTATCCAATTAAGTTGAATGGGGGTCAACACAGACATAAAAGAACATGTATGAAGGAGTAGTGCCTAGCAAGATTGTAACGAAATCTAAGCTCCATTTTAATACATGTAATTTTCTAAGTTTATGACAAGCATGGTCTTGATTTTTCAGAGTTTGTAGCCTCATTAGCCATCTTTCAAATCTTTTCTTCTACATTAGTACCCGACCATCTGTATTACGCAGGCATTCGAACCAGCACCTGATTGCTATTCAGTGCCAGGAAAATATGCTATTAATTGCCGATTCTCCCCTCTTGTTCTTGACCCCCCGTTTAACAGTAGAAAAGTAGGCTAGTGTTTAGTTTTAAAACCTTTTATGTGTAATACTTGGTACAGTTGTTACCTGCAGTGGATTATAAACGGAATGTTTAATGTTGCCTTGTAATCATTTTATGTCAGCAATAAAATAAGTATTAACATACATTTGATGGTTTTAATTAGCCCCTACAGAAGAAGAAAAACATCTGTGTATATCCAAGCGCAGAACTGTTTAACCGATTCATTGCCAAATTCATTTTCACAAATGGCTACCACTGGCCAAACAGATTGTTCAAATGAGGCACATATGCGTTATTGGCATGGCTGGAATTGCAGTGCTGCTGTGCGCCTTGTGGCACAAATATTAGGTATTGAGTAAATCACTAATTTGAATCCTGTAGAAATTATGTGAGCAGTTGGAACTGCTGTAAGTCTTCGTCCATATGGGCTTTATTAGAAAATGAAAGCAAGATTATCACAGCGTAAAACAAATAAATATAGTAGGACTAAGTACACAACGCCATCTAGACCCAAACTAAGCAGAACTTGTCATATGGGTTCTAGAATGCGTAGGTACTTAAGTACTTTTTTGTAAATAAATACATATAGAATACATTTCACAACACAGAAACCGCCAGCCCAATGCAAATATACATATTTGCATTGAGCGGGAATCGAACCAGTGACCTCTGGCTCCGCAGTTCCACGCACTACCGCTACGCCACAGGGGTCGTCAACAAAACATTATCACTAACATTTAAAAGATTTCATTATTTCGATATAAAGTCAAATGTTAGTTAAAAGAAATCTTTCAGAATTATATTGGCTTAGTTTATATTACTGTTGAGGACGATTGGACCTGTGCGTGGTATATGGAATTAGGAAGTTCACACATAATCCATCGCAGAAGTGTGATATGTGACCCTTCAGGGGGTGTACAGGTCCAACAGCTTAGGGGCCCAAACCAGCCTTATTTGCTAGACAGTGCAACTGCTAAACAACAAATGAGGCTTTGGTACAGGCTGAGGTAGGGAGGTCAGACGACAGTCGTTCCCGGAAAAGCCGACGATTATGTAATGAAATAATTTTAATTATAATGATAAATTTTAATGGATTAATAACTTTTTAAGAATATAACATGTAAGTCATGAATAAAATTATGTTATCAAGAATAAAGATATATAAGTACTTAGGTATTCAATAATAACATAACCGCCCCCGCTGGTCGGCGGGGGGGTATCCGAAGGGAATTCCGCACAAAAAAAAAAGGTATTCAATATTAGACATTCTAGTATTATTAACTTACACAATAATTGTGAATGTCCTTATCGAAAAAATAGCCCTCAAAGGCAAAACCACGTTTCGACACTTAAAAATATGCCAATCCAGACTTCATTCACCAATTACGACTTCAATTATTCAACTATTTTCTTGATCAGTAGAATATTTGGAAAGAAACAAAATATATATGTACTATCTGTCAATTAAGAATATTATTAACATAACATAATACATAAAAATGATTTATTTATGAAAAAAAATTAATTGAACATGCATAAGTATTATCTACCTATCCTCAACAACAGTAAGAATATACCTACATAATTAAAAGTGAATTATAATTTTAACACTACGTTAATATCTAAGAATAAAGAGACACTATTTATTACTATGTATTAGATTTCATTGATACCGATGCACACCAAGTTCGTTTCGAATTTTGGCACGTCACCATTATCATATCGCCGTTGAGTCCCGGCCAGTTTTTTTTATACCACTCAGGAAACTGACCAGTGGCACACGGCCTACCTGATGGTAACTGCTTCAGTTACCGCGGCCTATGGACGTCACACTCCCGCTGTCGACCCTGTAAAACCTTCTTGAAGATTCCCATATTGTAGTCGCTTGGGGAAACCACAGCAGGGAGATCATTCCACATTAACACTAAGTCATCATCACCTCAGCTTTGTTCCCCGTTACATCAGAGCCTTTCATCTCGGAGCCCGGGCTCCGCTTTCTGTTTTCTACTCCTCCACTTCGCACGGTATTTGACATTCCTGGCAGTGAGACCTGGTATAATTTTTTGGGTCTACTCTTCCTACCGGGGCTAAGCTTCCGTGCCGTGCTTCACAGCCGGGTTCACAGGTTTGTGTGTGAGTGTGATGAATATGTTTTGTGTATCTCGGTAACGGCTCGCACGATTTTCAATCAATCCCTCTATCAAAATGCTCTGACGTATTTCTTTTTGGAAAATTACCGGAAAAATATATAAAAAAATATATAAATATGGTTCCCAAAATTTATTCTATTTTCGTTACATAATAATTTAGTTATTTTTAGATCTACGATTAAAAGTTGCTTAACCAGAGTTGCAGATAATATAATTGGCAATAGAAATGCTTTTGCAAATTTTATCTGTGTGACGATTAATTTGCCCGATATAGTCTAAAAACCATTCGCACGCGATTTGTTACAAGATGGCAGCCGCAGACAATTGATGAATAAAAAAATTTTTCTTGATAAAATCGCGGTCGCTTCGGTTTATACGAGTTCTTTCAACTCAAACCATCGTAATTTACCTTTCAATGGTGAAAGTAGTTTTCGAATAAGTGCAGTAGTTCAGTAGATTACCCCAAACGTATACATAAACAAACTCACAAAATTCGATCTCTCTTAAATAATAATGCCGACCCTGTGAAAACCTTCTAAAACCTTTCTTGAAGAACCCCATATTGTAGTCGCTTGGGGAAACCACAGTAAGGGAGATCTTTCTAAATTAACACTAAGTCCTCATCCATCTCGGTTGCATCCGAGGCTATAACCTCGGAGCTCGGGGTATACTGCCGTCTTACCTGCCTGCTGAAGGCCTGCGTCTGGCGCCTCTAGGCCTCGTCCGTCGGTCAGCAGTTATACTGGCTTGCAGTCGAGGTTGGCTTGACCTCAAAGATGTTTGTGGGCTAAATACAGTCTGATTTACACTTATGCCTCTATCGGATTACAACCCCAACCTTCTGCTTACCGACGAGGTCACCGCTATATAACTGCTTCTTCTTGCCGACTAACGACAAATAACTGTCGCCTTCAGCGCTGACGAGGAACAATGTCTGGCGTAATTTTTCGTTCTTCGAAGTGACTCCATATAGATCCATACACCAAATATAGTTGAACAACTCACACAACGGATTAAAAGAACCACGTACGATAGACCCCCGAATAACTGAAGACATTGATAGACCGGAGTACGGGGGAGTCCCCGAAAAAATTGAACTAACGTGACTAGACGAGCTAATAATGGACCAAAAGGCTTTTATGTAGATATACTACTAGACTAAGTGTACGGAACAAAAAAGTTGGTGTCGCAAAAGGCCAATAATCGACCACCCACGCGACTAGCAACTTTTTGAAGGTTTCATACCAATGTCTTAAAAAAAAGAAGCACTATGCCTAATTCATTTGTCTCTGCGTCCCGTATGGTCCCGTTCTTCTCCCCAACTCCCGGCTCACCCCTGGTACCGTCCCACAGTTTCTGTTCTAAACCGCTTGTCTCGTAGAAGCTTCATAGAAGTCATTCTCTTTTTCAAAGTTTTCTCTTTTTTAAGTAACGACTCAACGTAATGTTTAATATGTATTTGCTTGCATATATAGCGTGCACTTTACTTTTCCGAGCAAGAAATACTTATTCGCACACCTTGTGCGCTCTTCGTGGCAAGCTCTCGGCGGACATTTTATTCACGATTTTACGAGTAGGTAGATATTGAAAATTCAAACACTGCTATAATTATATTTTTATTTATAGGTAAGTAATTATACTACAATAATAACAACAATACATTATGTAAGCTAAGCTTTCGTTACATTGATAACTTAGGCTGAATTTCACCGAAGAATAATGTCGTTAGCATTTTACACAATGAAATTCATTTACACGTCAAAACGCAGTTGAATTAAATGAATTTGCACGGGTGAAACCCAGCTTTGATTTCATTTCATTGAGTAAAACGTGAGGTTCTCGTTTAATTGAAGATATTTTCACTGATGCATTTCAACCTGAGTTGTTAATAATATAAAATTTATTTATCTAATGACTAGCAAAAAGCATACAGGGCAGTAACTTAGTTGGGACGGCGGCGTGAATAGCGACCCCCCCCCCTCCCTTTCCGGGGCAAGACAGGGACATCGTGGTTCCCAAACCCGAGGGGGCCATCTCGAAACCGGAGATGGCCCATGGTCAGTCGGGCTGCGAGGGAAATGCCTTAGGCAACCTTAGACCCTGGCGTCTGAAGAACCGAGACGGCGTGCGGTTTTAGTCGGTTCAAACCCGACATAACCGCCCCCGCTGGCCGGCCGCGCCCTCCCCCCGGCCAGCGGGGGCGGTTATGTCGGGGGGTATCCGAAGGGATGTCCGGACGAAAAAAAAGACAAAAAGAAAGGTATGCCACGCCTGGCTATTCCGTCCCCAGATGTTGGTGGACGCATTGTGGTTTCTATGTGTACGGATGTTGCTTGACTCCATCTCAAATAGCAAAATAGTGGAAGACAAATAGACTGCCAGACTCTCTTGATTGACATGCTATGGTAGTTGAGAAGACCAACGGTTCGATATTTCCTTTCTTTGACGCACGATAAAGAATTAGAATGGTCTACCTGTACACGTGTTCCTTCTTCTTACAATCCCGGGTTATTTAAGTGGGGCGTGAAGAAGCATCTGTCTAGGCCGTCAAATGGATAGTATCTAGAATGCTGGCCAATTTCTTCTAGACTTCACCCTAGCTCCTTATCACCCAACCGGGTAAAGACAAGTGACAGGTTAAATTTAAAAAAAAACGTACAAAAAAGGATCTTGATTCCTCATCGTACCAATAGTTGTGTCAAGCCCCCTCCAAACCGAATTCCTGGAACCACCACTGCTGTGCACAGGTCTAAGATTTCTTGCAACACATGCAAATATCACGCAGAGGTAACGGTACGGCAAAAAGGAAAGAGTTGCAGGAAAAGAGGCAAATTCGAAAGGAAAAGTTTGCAGGAAGGCTACCAAGTATATTATACAACTTCCCAACCACATGGAAGTGGTGAACCATCCCCTAATTAAGAGTAGAAGGCGAGCGAAGCGTCTTTGATTTCAAAGTTGCATTTCAAACAAATGATACTCCTCCGAGACCGTTTGACCGATCTCCACCAAATTTGCCACGGTGATCAAGTAGACATTACTGAGTGTCGTAAGGGGTCGAATGTCCAGATCGGTCTTACCATCGAGGAATAATCACCGAAAAACCAAATCAATGGAAAAAGTCGACCGGACTCGTTGACCTATTGTTGGATAGGCAAATCTGATTGCGAAGCTGGTAACCGTCCTAGTATATTACATAGTTTACCCGTAGTTCAAGTTTACAGTTATTCTCGTAACATTGTTGTGTGTAAGTAATTGAGGAATCTATATGTGTAAGAAGAAGAAAGACAGAAAAACATTTAATTCGGGACACGCACAATGAACATATTAACATCATAAATAAATATCTTACAATCTCAATTAATTTTTTAAGCAACTAGCTGTCTCCCAAACTTCGTCTATGGCATACTTCGCCCCGTGGCACCTATTTATCCCAAACATGCCTGTAATTTTTTTATGCAATTTTTTAAACTTTTCTCTCCGTAAAAACAATCCTTGGACTTCAACGAACCTTTCAAAAAAATAATTGGCCAAATTGGTCCAGGCGTTGTTGAGTTATGCGCTTACCAACACATTTTGCGCTTCATTTTTATATGTATAGATTAGTATGCTTACTTTTTCCTATAGATTTCGATCGGAAAAAGAGAACATCTAGGACGGGACTTGAACCCGCGAACATTCCCTTACAGGGGGAATGCTCTGACCAACTAAGCCACCTCAACATGTCCCAGATATTCGAAATTCTCCGATATATTATAATACGTCATCTTACAATCTAATAACGTGTAACACAGTAATCTATACATAATAAGTATGTTGACCAGCTGGACAGGATTCTTGAGGGGTGTGAGCTCCGCATCCCATCAGCAGGCGGTAGGACGACACGGGCGATGATGAATATTGCTGAAATATGAAATGAAATGCACTAAACATGAAATTGATATGAAATGAAATGAAACAAAGACTTCACGCAACAAGTGATGAGTTAAGACGAGAGTACACGATATATTTTATATAAATATTTTTTCATAAATTTATATAAAAATGTGACAAATAGCTAAATGAAAAAAATAATTAATAAACACAAAATAATAATGTTCTAATAATGAATATATCGATTGATCGAAATAATGTGGCATTTTATATTAGGTGTATATATTTATAATAGATCCCTAGGTAGGTACCTATGAAATTGCCGAAATTTTCTTACAAATTCATGAGTTCGTTATTCCTGTAATTTAATAGCTATTTCCATTATTTATATTTTGTTTGAAAGTTGATTTCAACATTTTACAACTCTGTATTAAATTTTGTTTTATTGGCCGCTTGATAAATTAATTCGATCTTCAAAAATAGTACTTTTTTTATTTTATTTATTTATTTATTTTATTTATTAGGGACAAAAAACAGTTATGCGTTACAGTAAATTCTTAAAAACTAGACATAACACTAAAAACGCACAACCCACACCATTGTCCACGGAATTATAATTTGGTTTAAAAGAAGAGACTTCCTAAATGCTATTCATTTTGATGATAAATTTCGTATTACTTAACAGCTGTCACTTTTCAAAAATGTTTGCTGTTTGTTAGCTTAATGTTGTCTCATTCATACACAAAAAAAAACCATAAAATTTGGATTTGTCATTCCTAAAAAAAACGCAAAAATGTTAGTACTGAAAATTGGGTTTCCTCCAATTTGTTCAAGAAAAACGGCAATTTCATATGTAACGACCTAATATATAGAAGGGACATATACTAATGCAAATGTAAAGACATCTTCATGCATCGAACGACTTTGTGTCGTACAATGATCGAGTGAAACGACAAGATATGAAATGATTGAAGCAAGTGGTTCACAACGTGACGCTAACGATGGTAATTCGTTACATTTAGGTACCTATATACATTGGGGTGTGTGTTGGGTAACCTCCTCGAGTGTCGCTCCGATTCCTATCCCGCTGCAGTCCGGGGGGAACGGAATCGGAGCGGCCGGTACACCCTGGGCGGCGGTCAATGGCTTCCCCTTCATAGAGTTGGCATTGATCGTCGGCCAATACCCAACGTGGCGGGAACACATCGCTCTCCGTACTCCTCTGCTTTCAGAGGAGACAGGATGAGCGATGCTGTTAGTGGTGAGATGGCCCAGGGTCAGCCGGGGTGCGAGGGATATGCTCTATGGGCAACCTTACACCCCGGCGTCTGTAGACCCGAGACGGCGTGCGGTTTTGGTCGGTTCAAGCCCGACATAACCGCCCCCGCTGGCACGCGGGGGGGTATCCGAAGGGATTTCCGCACGATAAAAAAAAAAAAAAAAGGTATATACAGTGCCTCGAGAAGGAGATGGCGGAGCGCACCCGGGAATGATTTAGAACTCTCCCGGCCCGCCAAGCCCGCAATATGCTCACCGCGCGTCGCTGGCGATTCAGGCGCAGGAGGTCGCTCAACGACCTCCGTCCTCCATGAGCGCAGGCCTAGGGGTGGCAGGTGAGGTCGCCTGTCACCCCAGTAGAAGCAGGCCGGGACGTTCTCTCTTCATAATATTTGTATAGAAAGTTTATAGTATAGATATCTCACTTGCTGATAGCGTATCAAATATACAGGACACTGTTTTAATTATTATAGGAATAAAAGACAGATCAGTGACAAGCTGCCAATGTCGACCTGTTTTGCCGCAAGATGTCCGCGATAATAACACTCATGCAAAGTGCTATCATGTGCATAGAAATCCAATACATACCAATGTATATTGTCGACGGATGACATAGGATTGATATGAAAAGAAAAAGGACAGGATACTGGTTCACTCACAAGTCCACTGCTGAACATAGGCCTCCCCCATTGAGTTTCGTCATTTTGGGGGGGTTAGGACCATAACCCGCCGCGCTGGTCCAGTGCGTGTTGGCGGTACTTAAGTATATGTAACTAATTTTTTTTGAATCATAATCATTTATTTGGTTACAGGTCTAATCATTATGTTATAATGTAATCTAAGTCCGTTGCGTGAATGTGACTTTCAATAAACGAATTGGTCTCATCAGCGGAATTTATTCTAATGATTACATAATTTATGTATTAATGATTATTTATTAATCATTATAAATAAAATAAGAGTTATTATGATTACCTAGTGGTATGGGTAAAAGACTGCTGAGACGAGGTCTCGGGTTCGATCCCATGGTACACACCAATGACTTTTCGATGCTTTTCGAAGTTATGTGTGTATTTATCGCAGGTTTATTAGTGCCCGGTTAATGGCAATAGGCTCGCCACCTATTACATTGGGACCTAAACATAAACTGGCGAAATGTGGGTGCTAGCACCTCTGCCTACCCCTTCGGGGGGATATAAGCGTGAGTTTATGTTATGTTATGTTATTAATTTAATATTGCTTTGTGATTAAAGCAATGATATTTATGGAACATATTTACAGTCTACCTATTGCTATATATATATCTCGTATCAAAACACAAAACAAAACACTTGACATAATACGTTGAGCATTGTGGCATAGATTTAACTTAAATTGTTGTACCCACGGGTTGTATGTCAGCTATATATGGCATATAGGTTACACGAGTGAGGAGTATTTAGTACACTGACTTGATTCACACTCGTCATCATTGTTTTTTTTTTAAAGAATACACTAGAACGACACTGCCAAATATACGTTATAGTATCGTGTAGCTATATATATAGCTCGTATCGTGTAGCTATATATGTAGCTCGTATCGTGTAGCTATATATATAGCTCGTATCGTGACTCTTTAAAAAAAAAATCAATGATGACGAGTGTGAATCAAGTCAGTGTACTAAATACTCCTCACTCGTGTAACCTATATGCCATATATAGCTGACATACAACCCGTGGGTACAACAATTTAAGTTAAATCTATGCCACAATGCTCAACGTATTATGTCAAGTGTTTTGTTTTATGGCATGGTTTTAGTCAGTCCGATTCCGACACGCCCACCCCATCGCTGGCACCGATGGGGTGAAGACCGTGGAGGTTCCCACACGTTGAAAAAATGGCGATTTAGTCCGCGTTAAGTTCGGGATATATCAGGGTATGTTTACTTGCCCATCATGGAGGATTGGCTGGAGAGGCGACACGGAAGCCTCTCCTACCGACTGACGCAGGTGATCTCCGGGAAAGGGTGCTTCGGGGACCACCTGCATCGGATCAGGAAGGAGCCAACGCCTGAGTGTCATCACTGCGACGCGAGCGAGGACTCAGGGCTGCACACGCTGGCGGACTGCCCGGCGTGGGAGGCGCCGAGGCGTGACCTCGTGGCAGCCATCGGGGTGGGAGTCCTCTCGCTCGGCAGCATGATTGCGGCAATGGTGCGGAGCGCGAGCGCGTGGGCCGCCGCCGCCTCCTTCTGCGAGCATGTAATGCTCGCGAAGGAGGTGGCGGAGCGCGCCCGGGAGAGACTTAGAACTCTCCCGGTCCGCCGAGCCCGCAACTTGCTCGCCGCGCGTCGCAGGCAACTCAGGCGCCGGAGGTCGCTTAACGACCTCCGTCCTCCATGAGCGCAGGCCCAGGTGGCGGGTGAGGCCACCTGTCACCCCAGCAGAAGCAGGCCGGGACGGTAGGGCGACTAGCGCCCCTCCCCCAAACCGGGGCAAGACGGGGACACCGTGGTTCCCAAACCCGAGGGGGCCATCTCGAAACCGGAGATGGCCCAGGGTCAGTCGGGGTGCGAGGGATATGCTCTATGGGCAACCTTACACCCCGGCGTCTGTAGACCCGAGACGGCGTGCGGTTTTAGTCGGTTCAAGCCCGACATAACCGCCCCCGCTGGCACGCGGGGGGGTATCCGAAGGGATTTCCGCACGATAACGTTTTAAGTTATTTCATTGTTATATTTCCAATAGCTGGCCCTCCCTGGCATCGCCAGTGGAGTATTTCGCGTTTCAAATCTATATGTCCGTGATTTATTAGTTTTCATTATAATGTATGGGAATCTGCCGGATTTGTTGACATTTATGATTACTGCTCCGCTCCCTTTGGTATTAGCGTGATGATATATAGCCTATGACACTCACACATAATGTGGCTTTCTATTGAATATGAAGATTTTTTGAAAATCTATGAGAGCCAGAGATTACCCCCTACAACCTCACAATCTTTTTGAGGTTTTGATGTAACATCGAAAGAAATTATGCCTGATTCTTCAATATATTAGCGTGATGATATTATTAATGAATTGTTTATGAGTTCCTAATTACCTATCTTTTATAAGTAAGGCAGCTCTATGGAGTTTCGAGATTTAAAATTTTCTGCTCATCAACTCATATCGGCTGTTGATCACATCTAAGTTTGATATCGAACTGCAGAATTTCGCCATCTACCTTGTAAAAATATAATTATAATCAATAATAGCTAAAAACAATTTTGCTATCCTGCTCCTTTCAGACCTATATTAGCGTGATGACATATTATACCGAAGGTTATGACCATACCCTAAGAAGAACGTTCGTGCAAAATATCAACTGAATCTGTTCAGCGGTTTTCAAGTGATGCTCAAACATCGATAATAACCTGCAGACAAACAGACAAAAATTCTATCGCTCCTAGAACACATATTAGTTACTCTTTGAAAAAAAAAAACTCAATGTACAGTTTTCACCTCGTGTAAAGATCTTGGTTATGCCAGCCAACTTTATTTTAATTGGAGAACGCCGCCTCTCTCATAATAGTTAGCGATATAATATGTCAAATACGTGGTAACGATAATGGGTCGAATACTTTGGTCAAATCGAATAAAAGAAGCAATAGTAGTCTGTCTTAGGCTGAGTGTAGATTAGGGACACGACAGTCTTAAGACAGACTTATCGCGACAGACTTGTAGGAATTAGACAGCTTTGTTTTGTTCGAAATATGCGCACTTTCATATGTTTCTGTAAAGCAATAGTCTGTCTTAATAAATGAGTACTCAGCCTTATCCAAGATCCTTCTTTGTTACAAAACTTATAATAATGCGATACTTATTGACGTTTTTTTGAATCCCATCCGCTCTTTTGGGAAGAGATTTTACCTTTCAAAATGGTTGTATAGGCCTATTACATAGATTGCATAAGATATTTTCAGGGTTGTTGGTTAAGTCAACCTAGATTATATAGATACATTTTCTAAAATAGGACAGAAAGGAAAGCCATACTATGCTTTTTTTTTTACGTGCGGAAATCCCTTCGGATTATGTCGTGTCACGACTAAAACCGCACGGTGTCCTCCCCAAGTGTCCGTTGCCGGGCACCCCGGGTAAGCCCTCGAAAGGATAACCCCAGGGTTGCCGGCGGACTTTGGCCGCCACGGCGGCCTCGCCTGGTGGGGTCGGGTTTTATCCCGCTTCGGTGAGTTGGCAGGCGTGTGTAGGGGGGCACACACGACACGCGGAGGCGGGCAGACTGCGAAACTCGGGGGGCAGGGTTCTCTCCCGCTCCCTCTCCACCGTCTCTTTCGCGCGCATTACCTGCTCGCAGAAAGAGGCGGCGGCGTGCCACTTGCTCCCGTCGGAGACCACGGCCCTCACCATGCCATACTATGCTTGGTAGTAATTTAATTGGTCTTCATCACGTTTTTGTGTGAAGCGCTTTTATCATTTAACTTAAATATAGCTTGCAAGCCGTTAGTAGTTCAGTTTTTGTGTGAGACTGTTAAGCATTTTAAAGTTATAATAAACCTTTATTTTGTGTCAAGGACTACTTTGATTAAGGCAAATAAATAGGTACTTACATTCCGGCAAGCAGACAATTGGTTCACATTTATTGTTGTGGTTCCAGGGAGAGATCGCTCGTCGCGCGAGAAATCTGGTTCACGATGAAACGAGCCTGTGGAAATAAATGCGGATTGTACCAAATTTTGTAAATATCTTCATCATCATCTACAACCCAGTAGCATCTAAGGCTTGCACTTTAGATCCTGAGGTCCTTTGTCCGCTCTTTTACTCGTCCTTTAAGTAAACGGGACCTTACCAAGATTTGCAAGCCGGCACGCCTGCTGATTGAAGGACGAGGCTCTTGCGAAGGCGTTCCTCTCACGGTTGGGGGATCAATAAGTAATCGCCAATTGAAGGAGAGCTGACCCTGGGCTCCAAAGTGCAGGGTTTGCAACCGGGGTAGGCGTTTGGATGAAGAAGACTTTGAGAGACGAAATCCTACGTAATCCCACTTCCCCCTAATATCATAAATGTGACAGTTTGGATGGATGGATGGATGTTTGTTACTAATCACGCCAGAACGGCTGAATGGATCTGGCTGAAATTTGGTACAGGGATGGATTGTCTGGAATAAGACATAGCTTACTTTTATCCCGGGAACATGTTCCCATGGGAAGCGGGAACGGGACCGAAACTCCACGCCTTTCACCCGCGGGCAACAGCTAGTATTATAAAATGTGAAAGTTTGTGAAGATATTTGGAAGTCTTTTTCTCAATCACACTTTAACTGCTGAACGGATCTGATTGAAATTTGCTACAATCATATAGATTATTGTCTGGAGGTTCCCATGAGCAGAATTCGGGCCCGTACCTTTTTTTTTCCGTGCGGAAATCCCTTCGGATACCCCCGGCCGGCCAGCGGGGTGGTTAAGTCGGACTTGAACCGATCAAAACCGCACGCCGTCTTGGGTCTCAAAACGCCGGGGTGTAAGGTTGCCCAAAGAGCACATCCCTCGCACCCCGATTGACCCTGGGCCATCTCCGGTTTCGAGATGGCCCCCTCGGGTTTGGGAACCACGGTGTCCCCGTCTTGCCCCGGTTTGGGGGAGGGGCGCTAGTCGCCCCACCGTCCCGGCCTGCTACTGCAGGCGACAGGCGACCTCACCTGCCACCCCCAGGCCTGCGCTCATGGAGGACGGAGGTCGTTAAGCGACCTCCGGCGCCTGAGTCGCCTGCAACGCGCGGCGAGCATGTTGCGGGCTCGGCGGGCCGGGAGAGTTCTAAACCTCTCCCGGGCGCGCTCCGCCATCTCCTTCGCGAGTATTACGTGCTCGCAGAGGGAGGTGGCGGCGGCCCACGCGCTCGCTATCAGCCAGTACCTTTTTTTTTTATTTGTGCAGAAATCCTTTCGGATACCCCCCCGCTAACCAGCGGGGGTGGTTATGTGGGGCTTGAACCGACTAAAACCGCACGCCGTCTCGGGTCTACAGACGCCGGGGTGTAAGGTTACCCATGGAGCATATTCCTCGCACTCCGACTGACCTTGGGCCATTCGCAGTGTCCCCTCTGATAATAGCAGAGGGGTACCTGGAGCGACCCCCCCCCGCGGGCCTTGCAGGCCCACCAAACCCCGACCCCCTCGTGCAATGGGGTCAGCTGGCACTGAAAAGGGCCGGTTTTTAGACTCTTGGCCGTTGACGTTGACGCCAGCTACTCCAGACGAGCAATCAATGATGTATTATCGCCCACGTTGCCCAGGGTGCACCAAACTTGGAGGTGATAAACCAAACTTGGGGGTAAATGTGGAAGTTTGTCAATAGGTATGTTAGTTGTGCGGAAATCCCTTCGGATACCCCCCCGCCGGCCAGCGGGGGCGGTTATGTCGGGCTTGAACCGACTAAAACCGCACGCCGTCTCGGGTCTACAGACGCCGGGGTGTAAGGTTACCCATGGAGCATATTCCTCGCACTCCGACTGACCTTGGGCCATTCGCAGTGTCCCCTCTGATAAGAGCAGAGGGGTACCTGGAGCGACCCCCCCCCCGCGGGCCTTGCAGGCTCGCCAAACCCCGACCCCCTCGTGCAATGGGGTCAGCTGGCACTGAAAAGGGCCGGTTGGTTAGACTCTTGGCCGTTGACGTTGACGCCAGCTACTCCAGAGGAGCAATCAATGATGTATCATCGCCCACGTTGCCCAGGGTGCACCAAACTTGGAGGTGATAAACCAAACTTGGGGGTAAATGTGGAAGTTTGTCAATAGGTATGTTAGTTACTCAATCTCGCACAAACGGCTGAATGGATCTACCTGAAGTTCTGTACAGGGACAGATTATAATCTGAAATAACATATATTTTTATCCCTGTAATGGATTCCCATGGGTTACAGGAACGGTATCAGAAGACCACGCGAGTGCGGACAGCAGTAATAAACAAATAGGAATGTAATCGGATAAAAGTGTTTTACCGAATTGCATTTTTGTGAATACAGAGTTAAGGTAGAACTGAAGGCTTGTTCAAAATCGGACAAAATCCAGAGAAATGGCCTTGATAACTTACCATCGGGTCTCATTACGACGTCGGGGTTCTGCTCGGCATCGTTTTGTTGGGACTGTGATCTCCGTTTATTGATAAAGGCAACCAATCCTAGCAGCAAACAAAAACCGGACGTCGCACCAACCACCTTCGCCCAATCCTTCCAGAGTGCACTATGTGCGGGATCAGTAACTGCTGGAAAAATATAAGAATATATACAACATACCATCACGCTATATTCCTAATGGTGTAGGCAGAGACAACATGTTTCCACTTGCTGCGATCTTGGCTTCGCTTCATCTACTTCCATAATTGTTATTACATATTGTATATTAATCATATGTAAACATAACAATATAAGAGCTCTGAAGATATTGGTGGGGTTTACCAAGAACTTCGGAGCCCAAGCTAACTACAACTGCAATATCACTAAGTCTGCAAGGTGAATCGCTGCTTGCAATGTTGAGCTGAGTGGAGACATCGTGAATCAGCTTTTGAAAATTTTGAACAGTGATCATTCCTCCGTGGCAAGTCCGATTTTGAAAATTCTTTTTGAAAGTCACAACTCTGGACATGCTTTCTGAGCGTGTAAAGTTTGGTCACACTGTCTCGAGCGGTTATTATGTAATTCGATCTGGAATTTTTTTAACGGTGATCATTCCTCTGTGGTAGCATTAATTTTTTCAAAATATATCCATAAACCTTCCTCTGATTGACCTCTTTAATCATGCCAAATTTGGTTCTGATTGGATTAGTAGTTTAGGAGGAGACCTGTGACAAAGAAAATCCTGAAGTCTAGTATGAGGAGCTTTCGTTCGACTTCGTCTCACTCAGCTCAATAATCAAGATAAAGAGAAGAAGAGTGGATCCTGGCCGCCGATGCGCAAGCTTTGGATGTAACCAGGTCTGACAAATCATTCATGCAACCACTATTATTATTTGATACTCATAGAAACCTCAACATCATTTTTGAAGACCTATCCATAGATATCTTACACGCATGGGTTTTACGAAAAAAAAATTTTTGAGTTTCAGTTTTAAGTTATGGGAAACCCCCAAAATTTATTGTTTTTTTTTTCTAATTTTGTGTGAAAATTTTAATGCCGTTCACAGAATACATCTACTTACCAAGTTTCAACAGCATAGTTTCTATAGTTTCGAAAAAAAGTGGCTGTGACATACGGACGGACAGACAGACAGACATGACGAATCTATAAGGGTTCTGTTTTTTTCCATTTGGCAACGGAACCCTAAAAAGGAGATTAAAAAGAAACTAATTTGACTTCACAGGCATGTACCCAATTTTAATTGCTACAGGAATTTAAAAACTTATTTATACTCGTAATAAGTTTTTATAAGTGCCCGGTTAATGGCACCTATAACACTGGGACCTAAAACATAAACTGGCGAAACGTGGGTGCTAGCACCTCTGCCTACCCCTTCGGGGATATAGGCGTGAGTTTATGTTTATGTTTTATGTATGTATGAATTTAAAAAGGAAATCAGTTTAACATTTACACCGCGCGCTGGTCTTTAGCTGGCTTCCAAGGACTTCTGACGTGTTATAGTGTCTCCAAAATCAAAAATTGTGACAACGCTACAAAATACCATAGTTTCCTTAGCGTTGTGCCTGGTCGCATCCGTCTCCTCCTTTTGTGTGCCACTGCTGTAAAGATATTCAACGTATTTCTTAGCGAGTAATTTTTAGGGATTTTCTTTAGAAAAGCCCTATTGCTATCGAGTTGTCGTCGACGTCGTCGACGTCGTCGTTGCCAATTTTCTGTCACGGTTTTGGGTATGAAGGATATGAGCTATCGAGTTGCTGTTTTCGGTAATAGATTCGTGATGGGGTGAACCATTGCAAGATAAAAAAAAATCGCAAAAAATCGCAAAAACAAAAAAAAACGCAAAATCGAAAATCCCTTGTATTCGGCTAAGCTCGTCTCAGGAATTTAACTTGTTTTACTACTAATCATTATTTATATGAGGTTAACCTACTAATAATCAAAATCAGCATTCTGTATAAAGTAAAAGCGGCCAAGTGCGAGTCGGACTCCCCATGAAGGGTTCCGCAGCAGCAAGTAACATAATAATGTATTTTTTTAATTTTTATATTTGAGTGTATTGAATGAAAGGTAAATTGTGGTTTACGATTTATGACTTATTAAAAAAACCACTTACTAGATCTTGATCAAACCAATTTTCGTTGGAAGTTACATGGTACCTTATATATTTTTTTTAGTTTTATCATTCTCTTATTTTAGAAGTTACGGGGGGGGGGGATACACATTTTACCACTTTAGAAGTGGTACACTCTCGCGCAAACTAATTAGTTAAGAAAAAAATGACATTAAAAACAAGACCTATCCATAGATACCACACACGTATGGGTGTGATGAAAAAAAAATTGAGTTTCAGTTCTAAGTGTGGGGTCTAACCCCCAAAATGTATTGTTCCTTTTTCTATTTTTGTGTGAAAATCTTAATGCAGTTCACATAATACATCTACTTACCAAGTTTCAACAGCATAGTTCTTATAGTTTCAGAAACAGTGGCTGTGACATACGGACGGACAGACAGACAGACATGACGAATCTATAAGGGTTCCGTTTTTTGCTATTTGGCTACGGAACCCTAAAAAGAAATCCAAGATTGGTTACCTGGCGTTGCCGAAGGTTTCAGAGTCTGAAGGTATATGGCGCGCGACTCGCTTCTGCCTCTCGAGCTGGTCGAATACGCCAAAGCAGTCATGTTTTGTTCATCTTCAAGGTCAGGCAGGTGGAAGTTACCCGCTGCATCGGACATGTTGTATAATACCACTAAGTCCTGGTCATAGACTTCTAGGTGAACTGTCTGGGGCCGGCCACCATCCCAAGCTGTTGAAATGTTGTGTTATATTTATACCTTCTAGGTAAGCATACAAAGTTACAGGAAAAGATTCAGACAGCCGTATCTTATTGGTCTAGCGGTTTCTCGTGTTGGGAAAACAACCCTCCAGACACATTCCATCATCAAAGGTTTGGTGAAAGGGCAGTTTGGTGAGGTACTAGGAATATCCAGCTTTGATAGGCAGTATAGGATAGGAGTCATACAAAGATGAGCCTCTGTGATGGCGGTACCAGTCTTCGCTATTCGTTATTCGCCTGGAGGGCGAACCGATATTCGTCCATATATGCTTCGCTATTTATTCGCCCTATTCGCCCGCATATGACGAAGTGTGGAGGGCATATTTGTCCATATATGCTTCATTGGCACGCATAACGCATAAACGCGAATAGCATATTCGTATATTCGTCCACTTGTCCACCATCGCATCCACTTGTTTTTTGACACGAATCAAAGGATATAAATAAGCCGTTAGTACTAAGGTAACAGCAGTAACACATATAAATTTGGCATGTTCGGCACATCAAATGACCAATGACGATCACATGATCCCTAATTCAGCATTAGGCGAATAAGTAATAAAGAATAGCGAAGTGTGGTTCCACCAAAGAGTTAGCCCAAGCAATCGACCCCTGCCATTAGTACAGACAATTGACCAGACAGTACACAGTAAGGTTGGCTTGGGCCTCGAAATTCGGACCCATACTACACCGATTGATACGGTTTTCACAGATTGATATTTTTTGTTAAGGTTTAAGATGAACGAGAAATAAAATTGCAGTTTTGTGTAGCTAATTCTCGAAACTGGAGATGGCCCAGGGTCCGTCGGGGTGCGAGGGATATGCTTTATGGGCAACCTTACACCCAGGCGTTTAAAGACCCGAGACGGTTCAAACCCGACATAACCGCCCCCGCTGGCCGGCGGGGGGGCATCAGAGGGGATTACCGCATGAAAAAAAAATGCTATTGGCTATGCTTCTGTGGGACCAAGTTTCATCGTTTCATAGGGTTATTTTAATTACTAAATTTTTAGGCATTTTCTTTAGAAAAGCCCTATTGCTATCGAGTTGTCGTCGTCGACGACGTCGTTGCCAATTTTCTGTCACGGTTTTGGGTATGAAGGAGATGAACTATCGAGTTGCTGTTTTCGGTAATAGATTCGTGCTGGGGTGAACCATTGCAAGGTAAAGAAAAAATCGCAAAAAAAAATCGCAAAATCGAAAATCCCTTGTATTCGGCTGAGCTCGTCTCAGGAATTCAACTTGTTTTTGTAATAAGGGTGTTAGTAACTGAAATGACTAGGATTCCTGAAATCGAGTTAAGCTAAATTGCTTGTGTTAGGACTTTAGGAGTGGGTTCACATCGGTAGTGTAATGACCAGGATTTCCAGGACATCTCGATCATTAGGCCAAGTACCTAACAACTTAAGCTACCGAAGCTCCAGTTTGATGTAACGTTTACGACTGTAATAAAGAAAAATTCTCGTCAATGATACTCTTTCACTACTAATCACCCGTCAAGGGTGCCAAAAACAACTCACCTTTTTTACATTGCACTCTCCAGATATTTGAATGATATCTGTTCACAATACATTCAGGTGCTTGCGGAGGACCTCCAAGCGAGATGTTGAACGCACAAGGACGCTTTTGTTCTCCGAATGCGTTTGTGGCCCTGCAGAGAAGTTCACCGATGTCGCCGTCGCGGGTCGTCCACGTCAGAGTGGACAAATAACGGTGAGGATAACCGGGCACTCTCTGCAAAATACATTGTGCTTAGTTGCTGCCTTGACGACTTCGGTCATGGCCCGTTTCTGAGAGCCTGCATTGCTTCGTACGTGTGTCGTTATGCACGATCGACTTGCACGATTTTGTGCAAATTATCTGCGCGAGATTAGCTCAGTTTGCATGAAATACCCGCATGTGTGCATACGCACGATGCAGCGCCGGCCCTAAGGGAAGTACTAAAGTTTTTATGTTTAGTATGACAATTAGACAGCTACGCTTGAAGGTAAGCTTGGGTGATAAACAGTGGCGCTTGAAATCGGTCACTAGAATTTTATAGGATACCTACCTATAACTACTCTTGACCTACCCTAATTAGTAAGAAGGGAGAGTCGGGCTAAGATAAGGTATACAAATATTGAAAGCATAGACATCGATGTCGATACATCGATAGTAAATGATGTAGACAAAATATCGCCCAAAAACATCGATGTATCGAAACATCGATAGCTTTTTTAATTTTAATGATCTATCAAATAGTAAAATTTTGTATGTTATCTATTATTTATAACAATATTATCTATTGCTATTGAATATGTAAGCCTTTAGAATGAGGAAAGTGTAGAGTAGAGCAAATAAAATTACATTTAACAGCAAACTCAAGCTGACTCAGGCAGGCTCTGCTAAAAGTAAAAAACATTTCAACTAGATGGAAGGGCACATTACATCGATACATCGATGTTTTGCAATAGTGAACATCGATGTTTTTTTTTATTGTAACATCTATGTATTTTTTTGTAGAGCGTTATCTTTGTCGCACATCAGACTAACAGTTTGAAACCTTTATAATCAAGCTGTCAAGCTGCAAAACCAAAGCCCGACGATCTTATGCGGCGGCATATAGCCCTCCATCCCGATGTGCCAATCCAAACGCATAGTACTTATTACACATGAGATCATCTGATAGAAAACCCCTTCAAACATTCATCACAACACAACAGTACTTACAGTTCCGCTGGTGTACAAAGTTTTAGAGTCAGCGAAACACCAACTAAACTTTAAAGGTTCTGGTGAAGCCTCCACTACGCACGTGACTGTCTCCACTTCGCGTCGGATGGCTCCAACGGTTTCCTCCCGATTCGAGACGCACATCGGTCGAACTGGAAAATTTAAGATATTGAAGATACCACTTTATTTAAGGCCCGTGCCAGAGTCTAGTCCGTCAATCATCAGGTGTAATGGCTTGCAGGGAAGGTATTGATGAATCCACCTGCTGACCTTACTATTTTAACTGCGAAAGTTTAGATGGATGTACGATTATTCCGAACCTGATCCGAAAACCTGACCCGGTCGCGGGTTAGGTTAGAAACCTGAAAAAAATGTAATATTTGTTCCGAACGTAACCCTCTTCCTAACCTGACCCGACGTCTCGTTCCTATCATAAATTTATTATAAAAAATTTAATACTGATTTGACACATATGCACTTTTTATTTTGAGAAAGTATAGAGAGAATGACCAATCTGCGCAATTCGGGTTATGATAGGAACGAGACGTTGCGTCAGGTTAGGAAGAGGGTTACGTTCGGAACAAATATTACATTTTTTTTCAAGTTTCTAACCTAACCCGCCACCGGGTCAGGTTTTCGGATCAGGTTCGGAATAATCATGGATGTACACCTAGTTATCTTTCACAATATGCACCAGTTTCAGTAAGCGTTTCCTTAGCAAGACACGAGTTCGGTGCTACGGACACAAACTTTTAAATGGATGGTTCGTGTAATAAATCGTGGTTCGTTTAATAAATCGATTTGCTATGTGAATATCCATACAAATGAAATGAAGTGTCTGTGTGTTACGTTAAAATAATAGCTTATTAAATATCGTTCATTGCACTGAACTTTCCTTTAAATTATGATCGCCTTGATATATATTTAAGCCGTACATTATTGAAGGAAATTTTACACATATCATATAAGGGATCATACATATCATATAAGGAGAGTTTGGGTTCTCGTAATGACGTTGGTACACAGACGGACTATTGGCCACCTCTCAAACGTCATATGGAAAATAATGTTAATGTTACATTACCATTGTCGCCTACACAAAAAAATTTTTTTCGTGAATAATTTAATTACAGACGAATCTAGTCAAAAAAACTGTTTAAACCTTGAGTCATTTAATATTTTTCACCAGAACGTGTGTGGTATAGGTAATAAAATAAGTGAATTGGAACTGTATATAGACAACATTCAGGGTAGGGTACATTTCTTGTGTTTAAGTGAGCATTTTTACAATTCAGAACAAATGTCTCTGCTTAACTTGAGTCATTATAAAGTAGTGTCCTATAGTACGAGAGTAAATAAGTTGAGAGGAGGCACTGCGATTTTAGCACTTAAAGACAGGGAATGTGTAGAATTGCCAATTGTGAAAAGTTTATATAAGATGGATAGTTTTGAGGTGTGTGGAGTTAGGGATGTTTCATCTGGAGTAACAATATGCTGCTGTTATCGTACTCCTTATGATGTAAACTTAGATACTTTTATGCCCCGTCTTGAAAAACTGTTGGAGCACCTTTTCAATGGAAATTGCTGTATTTGTGGTGATTTTAATATAGATCTACTTGTAGATACTCTAAAGAGGCAGAACTTTTTAAATTTATTGACTTGTTACAACTTCAGACCACTCGTTGACTCGATTACTTTCATTAGAAATGAACATCGCTCTTGTATAGATAATTTTTTGACAAATATCCACGATGATAGAATTCAAAATTGCGAGATTGATCATAATGGAATTGGAGATGGACATGCGGCGTTAATTTGCAATATGAAACTATGTAGTAGTAATTTTAATAAACATAATAATTCACTGACATTTATTAATAAAAGAACATTTAATTCTAAAAGGAACAGTAGTTATAGAGAAAGGTTAGCTGATGAAAACTGGAAACATATGGGTATAAATTCATTTATAAAACATTTTTTGACTACATTTAAAAATACCTTTATAAAACGCAAAAAACAACTTCGTGTAAATCCTATGTCAGGTCTTCGCTGGGTCTCGCAAGGAATTAAAGTTTCCAGTAAGATGAAACGATTCTTAGTTGCTAGTAAAAGTAATAGAGACGATTCAAGTATAGTACGTTACAGGCATAAATATATTACAATATATAAAAGAGTTATAAAAATAGCGAAGAAAATGTCTATACAGAGTGAAATAGCGAGATTCAGAAATGTCCCGAGAAACATATGGAGAATAGTAAATCGACATAGGAATAAAGGACATAAGTCAAATCAACACCTAATTTTAAAATCTAACAATAGAATGATAGCTAATCCGTCTGAAGTAGTAAATATTCTGGCAAATGAATTTTATAAAAGTTTTGGCCAGGACCAAGGCTACTCGCAAATGGCTTTGGATATATTAAGGAAAGGTACGAACAGAGTTGAAACTGAGATCTCATGGAACCCAATCACTCCTAGCGAAGTGCGGAGAACTGTGAATACAATGAAGAGCAAATTAACATGTGGATACGATGATGTCCCGATTTCGGTGATCAAGGATAACATTGACTTACTGGCTGAGCCTCTTAGCATTCTATACAATACTGCTTCGAACAGGGTGTATTCCCAGATCAGTTTAAGATAGCGAAGGTCACTCCTGTATATAAAAAAGGAGCAAAAACGGACCCAGCAATGTACAGACCAATTTCGCTTTTGCCAACACTGTCTAAGATTTTTGAAAAGTTGATAAAGGTTAGACTCGTACGACATTTCAATTTAAATAGGGTGTTAAACAGAAGGCAGTACGGATATCAAAAGCACGTAAGTACACAAGATGCCATAGGGACGTTGATCGAAGATATCGTGAGTCAACTGAATCAAAAGAAGAAAGTCGCTGGGCTCTTCTTAGACTTGAGCGCCGCCTTTGACACCATTAATCATGAGTTGCTGTTGTTAAAACTTGATCACTACGGAATTAGAGGCACAGCAGGGAATCTTTTAAAATCGTATTTACTAAATCGAAAAATGTACGTTGAAGTACAAGCTATCACTAATACCGAAGCCACCATTTATAGCAAGGGTAAGTGTGTGGAGGCTCATAGGTCAAAAATGACACAAATTAAAACTGGTGTTCCGCAAGGCTCAATTCTGGGTCCGATTCTATTTATAATTTTCGTAAATGATTTAATTAATTATATAGCTCAAATGTCACCGGTGAATACCAAGTTGATAATGTTTGCTGATGATACTAATGCGATAATATCCGCAGACGATGTAAACACTCTTAGTCTAAAAGTAAATGAGGTTTTGACCTTATTCCTTACTTGGTTTTCAGTAAACAGTCTTAAACTAAATGTTACTAAAACCAATGCCATATTATTTAAAACGACTGCAAAAAACAACAGCACTCTTGATTGTGTTCTAGAGGGCAGACCAGTTGAAACTGTAAATGTCGTTAGGTTCCTAGGAGTACATGTGGATGAGTTTTTAAACTGGAAAAACGAATTGTCCTATTTGGAGGGGACTATAAGCTCAGCTTGTTATGTTTTACGCAGTCTTCGAAATGAAGTCAATATTGAACATTTGAAAATGGTATATTATACACTAGTGGAGTCAAGACTGAGATACAGTATTCTTTTTTGGGGAGGTAGTTATGAATACAACATGCAGCGTGCTTTTATTTTACAAAAAAGAGCCATAAGGATAATAGTACGCATAAGACAGGACGAGTCATGTAAGACCCACTTCAAAGATTTGGGCATATTAACTGTTCCCAGCTTGTATATTTTGGTATTGTTGACCAATTTTGCAAAGCACATACAAGAACATGAATCAGACGATGAGCGAAGAGCAAGAGAGAATACACGTAGAAAAGATTTTCAAAGTAAAATTGTGCCTCGTCTTGACCTTGTCAAACATAGCACGATGTATAACTCCATCAGAATGTTTAACAAACTACCTATACACTTAAAAATATTAATTTATAAACGAGAGTTCCAAGCCGAATTGAAGGCATTTCTATTGAAAGGGTGTTATTATTCCGTCGAGGATCTATGATATGATAAATAATGTAATATAAATAATGTATCAAAGTTCATTATCGCATTCAGGTTGACTTTAAGCAATTTACTAATATTATAAAAAAACTATTGACATCTTGACATTTTTATTCTATTTGACATTTTTTTTATCGAATTTATATTGACATCAAATTTCATATTATAGGTATTCTTTTTCTTTGACATTAATTTATTGTAATTGTGTTAAATATTTTCCAATTGTAAATTATTCATAATGTTGTAAATGCTTTGGTTTATTTTTATTTTTAATTTTTCAAACACAATGTAAAAGTTGTTAATGAATAAATACTGAATACTGAATACTGAATTGGTTTTTGTGTTGTGGTGATCGTGTATTCACGATCACCACAACACAAAAACCAATTTTAGTTTCTTTTCAATATGAAATAGGGACTTTCACTGGCAGATAGCTAATACTATTAGCTATCTACCAGTTATTACAAGGGCTTTTATTAAATGACTTCCAATTAGGAGGCAGGTTCGCAAATCATCGGAATTTTTCTTTTCTTTCGAATACGACTGAACCGGTTTTCTCAACCGGTTCTACAAAAGTTCTTGTTTCTTTTTTCCAATAGTTGATTAAAAATGATAGCTTACATCTCGCCAAATCGACGAGAACATGTTGACTTAAACAAAAAAATTCAACCATTTGTACCACGGTAATTTTTTGTAAAATGTATAAAAATGTTTAGAGAAAAAAAGATTTTTTTTATAGAAATTCTCTCACTTTTAGCTTATAAATTCTTTAATTTTAAATTTAGGGCAAAACGTTTTATGACCATATTTGCAGGGCAAAGCAATTTGCTACAAATTATGTCTACGATTTTTTGTAGGACGCATAGTTTCTGAGATATCGCCTTTTTCTAAGATGGCGGCTGGGGGACAAGGGCGGCAACCCCACAAACTTGGGGTTAAGCTTCTATTGACCTTCCATGTCACAAAATAAAATTGCGTCCTCTAAAAAATGTAAAGTTCATGTAACATTCCAATGGACTACTAGTAATTCTAAAAGTATTGATGTTCAGAATTTTTTTCATTTTTACGTACACTCGCTCGTAGTAAAAAGAGATATTCTGATAATAAAGAAGAGCAGAGGTCACATTGATTTAATTTGAAAGGCAATACACGTGTTCTCAGAAATCGATCCGACCGATACTAAACAAATTTATAATAGGTCTTTACCTATGAAATTGCCGAAATTTTCTTACAAATGCATGAGTTCGTTATTCCTGTAATTTAATAGCTATTTCCAGTATTTATATTTTGTTTGAAAGTTGATTTCAAGATTTTACAACTCTGTATTAAATTTTGTTTTTATTGGCCGCTTGATAAATTAATTCGATCTTCAAAAACAGTACTTCCTAAATGCTATTATTATATTATACTATATATTTTGGTGATAAATTTCGAAAATGTAATAAAAGTTGCTGTTTGTTAGCTTAGTGTCTTTCATACACAAAAAAAATCATAAAATTTGGATATGTCATTCCTAAAAAAAAACCGGCCAAGTGCGAGTCGGACTCGCATACCGAGGGTTCCGTGCAAACCTGTAGGTGTATAAATAAAAGTTCACCCATCACGATAATCGACTCATAGTTATGGTATTTTTATTGCACAACTAGCTGACCCGGCAGACTTCGTACTGCCTCAATCGATAACAACTTCCATATTTATTCACCTTTTAAACCTTCTCTGGACCTCCACAAATAATTCAAGACCAAAATTAGCCAAATCGGTAAAGCCGTTCTCGAGTTTTAGCGAGACTAACGAATAGCAATTCATTTTTATATATTGCAAAATATAAATATTTTTTATTATATGATGTAACTAAAAATTTACGGTTTTCGCAATTTTTCTTTTATCTGTACTATAAGACATTACTTCGTACCAAATTTCAAGATTCTAAGCTCACGGGAAGTGCCCGGTTTTGATTCCCGTGCGAGTTTCGAAAATTTGTGGAAATTTGCGGCATAAACGGCTGTATCTTTTGATTGCTTTTGCTTAGAAGTTTGATTTTTTCACAGCTCCAAGGGACAGTAGACCTGAGTATTAGATACAAATTACAGTTTGATACCTCCACGCGTTCCTGAGAAAAACGGTCTTGACAGACGGACGGACGGACGGATGGACGGACGGACAACGAAGTGATCCTATAAGGGTTCCGTTTTTCCTTTTGAGGTACGGAACCCTAAAAATGCAAAAATGTTAGTATTGAAAATTGTGGTTTCCTCCAATTTCTTCAAGAAAAACGGCAATTTCATATGTAACGACCTAATATATGGTCCTTCATATTCTGAGAAAATTACACCCACTTACGTAATAGGATATCATAACAAATTAACCAATTATTCGTCTTATTTTTCTGTTTACGAACCGTTAATCATGATGTTATTCCCTTTTTTAGGAATTTTCCTACAAAAACAATTGTTTGAGATAAAATAAAGACACGTTTTCCTCTTGTTTATAAATGGCTACCAACCCGCCCGCGCTTCGCTTTCGATTCGCGAAGAAAAGTTAAGAAAGTTGCGCAAATTAAATAATAAACGACTATTTTAGTATTCCACGATGGACGGAGAACTGCTTACAACAGCTAGTACTGTAAATATATGTGATATATGTGTATTGTGGATATGAGTGTCAATGTATGTTTACCCCACAGATAAATGGAAGTTTGTTGCTTAACCACGTCAAAACGGCTGAAGGGATCCAGATAAAATCCATTTTTTTAAATTCATCTAAATAAAATAGACTAGGAATTCAGTGCAGGGTGCCACTGAAATAAATTGAGCTGAGCGAGCAAAACTCTTACTTGAAAGGAAGAGTAAGACTACGGTCGCGCGCTTAGCTAAGGCCGCGCGCTCGTGGAACTGTTTTTCGGTGATTATTCCTCAACGGTACATCGGACATGAACCATCTCGCTTCAAAACACTCCTCAGTGTCAACACCATCACCGTGGTAAATTTGGTCAAGATCGTGCGAGTGGTTACGGAGGAATTAAGCCACCAACAAACGGCTATGCCGCGTATAAGAGCTTCGCTCGCTCAGCTCAAATAAGTACAGAAAAAAATTATAAGAGCTCTTGATTACCGTATTGATTACGATTATTTGGATTATGTAACGTCACTGAAGAGGTATTATATGCTTTCATTAGGTTGTCGTCGAAACTGCATTGATGCATCAATCATCTTTAAAATTATTAACAATGTTATAGACGCTCCCCTGTTATTGCACTCATTATCTTTTAGAGTACCTCAGCGTCGCGAACGGAGTTGCCGGAACAAACCTCTCTTTGTGATACCCCGTAGTCGCACTAGTTACGCACAAAATACTTTCGTATGACATGTTTGCAGGTTGTACAATGATAGAGTACATGTGGATTTGTTTAGTGAATCTCTTGTACGTTTTAAGAGATTGGCTTCGGAATGTCTCAATGAATAATTGTATTTAATGGTGGTGCGAGTATGTAGTTTATCTAATTTTTAAGTTTAAAATATGTCATTGGTATTTATTAAAATAAAATTGTATACTGTAGTTTTTAAGAAATGCAGGAAACTGTAGGTCTACGATTTTAAATTTGTTTCTGTATTTATGTATTCGTATTTGTATTATTACTGTTTGTTTCTAAATAAATAAATTAAAAAAATATTATGCACGGAGATTGATTAAACTCTGTGATAGTTCTTACCATGAATAGGTTCTTACCTGTGGGTTGGGGTGCGACTGGTTGGATCACCTACTAGTTTGGTGCACCCTGGGCAACGTGGGCGATGACGCATCATCGATTGCTCCTCTGGAGTAGCTGGCGTCAACGTCAACGGCCAAGAGTCTGACCAACCGGCCCTTTTCAGGGCCAGCTGACCCCATTGCAGGAGGGGGTCAGGGCATGGCGGGCCTGCAAGGCCCGCGGGGGGGGGGGGGGGGGTGGTCGCTCCAGGTACCCCTCTGCTTTTATCAGAGGGGACACTGCGAATGGCCCAGGGTCAGTCGGAGTGCGAGGGATATGCTCTATGGGTAACCCTTACACCCTTACACCGTCTGTAGACCCGAGACGGCGTGCGGTTTTAGTCGGTTCAAGCCCGACATAACCGCCCCCGCTGGCCGGCGGGGGGGTATCCGAAGGGATTTCCGCACAATAAAAAAAAAAAAGAAGGTACCTGTGGGTTGCGGATATGAGATTAGAATGTCACGCGGGCGGCAATGCCAATGCAATATTATGCAATAATAAATAAATACTCACAGCCAACGTTCAGGGTGACTCGATCTTCGAACACCGAAGTGGGCATCTGGGGGTTATGGGCTCTGCAGACGAGGGTGTTTTGGTTGCTACGCAAAGATGGCGCTAGGGTCAGCGACGATACCGTATAATTTCCATCGTGGAGTTCCTAGGCAGGAAAGGTTGAATGATTAAAATTTTTAGTTGCTACAAAAAAACAAACTTTTTGTAGAATTCATTTAATCATAAATTAATGTCATGGCACAGATTACATAATGGTGCATGTGAACTCGGCAATATCGTGATATCGGTGTGAATAATGTCACGAATTGAGTTTGCACATTAATCGTATCGATATAATATTGACAGGATCGCTAATTTAAATTAGGGCCCTGCGCAAGGAGACACGCATTATCGTAAAGCGTTGCACTTTTTCTAATTCCTGCCTCGGAATGTAAGTACTTAAACGATGGTACTGGTGGTAGAAATTTGATGACACAAATTTGTCACAAAATTCGGCCGGGTGGGTACCACCGTACACGCTTGCGAAAAACCCTCCATAGTAATCCAATTTCGGTTTGATTCCGTTCAGGGGTCAGCAAGTGCGTAGCCGGGCAGGGGGATTGTGGTCGCAGCACTAGTGGGACTGGTGGGTGTCACGCGGTGCTGCGACGACAATCCTCTTCTGATGAGGTCGTCAAGCTGAGTGCCACCATTGTTAACATGGTACGTGTATGTAATGGTGATCCTCTTTCCTGAGACTTTACCTTCAGCTTACCATCAGGCGAGGTGAAGTCAAATTGACGTGTCCAAAATATATAAAAAAAAAAAAAAACTGCCTTAAAATAGAGACACTATAACGCAGACAAACTGCAGGAGAGTCTTCTTCTCCGATTTTATCTCCGTTTTAGCTTTAAGATTTAATGACTTAGAATGTTTAAAGGATTTTATTGAAATCAATATATTTGAATCATCAATGATTTGAAATAGGTATGTATCGCCACGTCGATCTACTCGAGGTGTACCATTAAAGTTACAATCGGTATTCAAAAAAGAATTAAAAAATAAGGAGGTTTTATGTTCATCTGTAGGTACCCTTTTTTTCTTCGTGAGGAAATCCCCTCAGGACCCCCGCCAGCCAGGGGTGGTTATGTCGAGCTTGAACCGACTAAAACCGCACGCCGTCTCGGGTCTTCAGACGCCGGGGTGTAAGGTGGCCCATTTCCCTGGCTCCCCGATTGACACAGGGCCATCTCCGGTTTCGGGATGGCCCCCTCGGGTTGTTCATTTGTACCTTTTTTAACCGACATCAAAAAGGAGGAGGCTCTATATTCGTCTGTATCTATATTGTTCTTAATAGTAAGTATGTATAACTGTAAACATTTTTTTTTTTCGTACGGAAATCCCTTCGGTACCCCCCGCCGGCCGGCGGGGGCGGTTATGTCGGGCTTGAACCGACTAAAACCGCACGCCGTCTCGGGTCTACAGACGCCGGGGTGTAAGGTTGCCCATAGAGCATATCCCATCTAAGAGAGAGAGAGAGTCCGGCTAAGATCGACTTAGTTCGGTTTTGTAGAGCGTTGTCTCTGTCGTTCATCGGGGTGACAGCAAACGTAGACAGATCGTGAACAGAGAGAATTGGCGATAGATTTATTTTTATTGCCAGGCTATGAATTTTACCCATAATATAGGTAATAAAACCTCATTTCAATCAAAATTTTTAAGGTGGTCAGGGCCTCCTGCCTACACAGATGTGACACGCAACACCGTGCGGTTAAGGCAACAATATGATTTTTTCAAGTAATCAATAATTAATATTCACAAATAAATGTACATTCAGGTTGTTTTATTATAAATATTATTTACTGTAAAATTGATACGCACTGCATTTACACTGTATAAATTCTCTCTGCTCTTTGATTTTTACGTGGCCGAACACGGGAAATCTAATGCAAATAAAATTTTTTGTTGCAGTTTGTATGCTTACTTTTTCTATAAATTTCATTCGTTTTTTCCGAAATCTAGCTCTATGTTTATAAGAATAATTTAAGACGACCCATCAAAAACGGCCGTCACTTACTTAACTAGTGCTTTCTATTTTAGTCGAATACTATGTATCAGTTTTTAGGGATTTTCTTTAGAAAAGCCCTATTGCTATCGAGTTGTCGTCGTCGACGTCGTCGACGTCGTCGTTGCCAATTTTCTGTCTCGGTTTTGGGTATGAAGGAGATGAGCTATCGAGTTGCTGTTTTCGGTAATAGATTCGTGCTGGGTTGAACCATTGCAAGATAAAGAAAAAATCGCAAAAAATCGCAAAAAAAAAATATCGCAAAATCGAAAATCCCTTGTATTCGGCTGAGCTCGTCTCAGGAATTCAAACTTTCCAAATGCATAAAATGCTATAGAATCAATCCTCAACCACTGCAACCGTTTATGAGTGACCTCCCGTCATATCGCGTCAATCAAGTCAAAGCGTTTTCCGCGGTAGGCTGTGACTTTGGCGGTCCTTTCCGCATCAAACTTGGGCTACATCGAGGCGCTAAAATTGATAAAGCTTATTTGTGCTTGTTCGTTTGTTTGGCGACAAAAGCAGTCCACCTCGAGGTGGTATCCACGCTCTCAACGGACGGATTCATCGCAGCATTACGCCGATTGGTTGCACGTCGCGGTCGTTGTAACGTTATTCATGCAGATTGTGGGACCAATTTTGTCGGTGCAAAAAATCAAATATCGTCCTTAATGCAAAATGCCTCTGTCACCGAGAAAAATGATTTCAAACTGCATGGACCATCAGCTCCACATCACGGTGGTGTCTGGGAGATACAAATACGTGCAGCTAAAACTCTTTTAATCCGTCAGATCGGTGACCAAGCTCTCACGTTTGAAGAGCTCACAACTCTGTTCGTCCAAATCGAAGCCGTTCTTAACTCGCGACCCCTTTGCCCAATCAGTGCAGATCCCAACGATCTATCAGTTCTCACGCCAGGACACTTCCTTACATTAGAGCCTCTAACTGCTGTCCCTGATGAAGACCTCTCACACATCAACCCTAATCGACTTTATCGGTGGCAGTTGTTACAATCCATTCACCAGAAATTTTGGTCCAGATGGAAACATGAATATCTTAATACTTTAACACAACGTGCTAAATGGACCAAAGACTCTAAGCCGTTGCCAATAGGCTCGATGGTAATTATCAAAGACGACAACCGCGCTCCACTACAATGGCCTCTCGCTCGAGTTGTTAATCTCCTGCCTGGTGCTGATGGAATAACTCGGATTGCAGTAGTTAAAACAGCAAATAATCATGTTATCAAAAGACCGTTGGTTAAGTTATGCCCTCTCCCAATTGAGGCCTAACTTAAATCGTTTTATATCATAACAAAGTGTTCCACATTGCGTGGAAATCGTTCCACTTCGTGTGGAAATTTTAAATCGTTTCATATTTTAATATTAAGTAAAATCGTAACATATCGTATTCAATGTTTAAACATCGTCAATAGTTATTTCGTACTGTTACGTAGTTTTTTTTTTCCATAACTATATTATCGTGATTATAGTATCGATCCTTGCCTTCTAAAATTGTATTCTTTTTTTTTTTTCATTTGACCAGAAAATACCATAGGCATTTTGGTGGGCGGGATGTTTCGTTATCATAAACAGTCAGTACCGCGCACCATACTTTCTTTTCACTTGTATTAATTTTATTATTCTAAATATCGATGTTGAGGGTATGCGAGTACTGTCAATGACAAGCAGTTGCGATCCGACTGCGACGTAGTGCGTATTATTAAAATTGTGGAGCTATATCTGTACGTGAAAGTGCTTTCTCTCGCGCCTGGTATAAACCAACAACGGCTGGAGATCGAGGAATCTGTCTCCTCTCTGTGGAACTCATATGTGTGTGGTGGATCCACCTGAAGTTCAACCATTAACTGGAGCTGAAGGAGGTGGAAGCTGCGAAGATACAGAGGCATACCCAGGTACGCGCTATAGTATATTGTCTTGATATCTTGCAGCCCTCCATATTCTGAGAATTTATAGCAATTGTCCGTGTGTAGTATTAGCCACGCTATTTCGGCTTGGTGCGTATGCTACATCTTTATGGTAACTTGTTTCATTTTAGTGTCGTGTCTATATTTATTCTCTTTCTAAAACTTCTAAATCAAACTGTCACTGTGATGTGCCACAGAGAGAATGCTCTACGAAACCGAAGAGGTACTCTTTCTGCTTCCCGACGTGCGAACTAAAGCGCCGTTTACTGGTTTAAACAATTTTATTACTCGGGTAGCCTTATGGCGATGGTTGCCTGTAAGAGACTGTGTCTATTCTCTAACAGGCAACCATTGGATGCAGAGAAAAGTCAGACTCACGCGAATAACTACTACGCCGGAGGTAGCGGGCTCGATGCCCGCTTAATGCCAATATTAGTGTGCATGAATATATATATTTGCAGTTGTCCTACAAAAGAATATGTGTCTAAGTAATGTTTATCCGCATTCTAGAACTTGTAATGCAAGTTGGTTAACCTATGCTTATTTTGGGCCTAGATAGCGTTGTGTCATAGAATTTTATTTATTATTATTATCTCAGTAAATGAAGACTTAAGAAGGTACCTTAAGTACCAGACTTCGAGACCGGGCGTTAAAACTTGCTAGTCCGCCTCTCAGGTCATGGCCGATGGTTCATGCTGACGAACCTGAGAGCAAGGAGCCAGCAAGGTTGCTGATGAGCAACCATCAAGAAATCACCTACCTTGTGAACGTTGGGCCTCAACATGGTCTTTCCGAGGTGCCAGGTCACGGATGGCGGCGGTAGGCATCCCACCACTACACAGTCAACCACTCGAGGTTGTCCAGCCTCGAAGTCATAGTTATTGTTCAGCCGGATCTCAACGCTTAGTGGAGGCACTGACAAAGAAATAGCTTTTGTTTTGAATCTTCATTAAACGAATCCACTAGGACTTGATAAAGGAACTGCAATCTGTATATTACGATGCGGTGTATGGGGTCCATCTTCGGCGTCCAAGTCAACATCAACTGTAAACCTAACGCCTGCCGATTGACGGACGAGATTCTGGCTTTTTGGTTGGAAGGTCAGATAGTAAGTGCTCCCGTAAAAACATAACATAAACATAACATAACTTCACGCCTGTATCCCCGAAGGGGTAGGCAGAGATGTATTACACACCCACGATTCGCCAGTTATGTTTAGGTCCCAATGTAATAGGGGGCGAGCCTATTGCCATCTACCGGGCATATTACTAAGCGAGCGATATTTAACATTTATTAGTGCACACATAACTACGAAATGTCAGGATAAACCAATCCATAAGGAAAGAAAGAGCTGGTAAGTGGACTTCGGGCATCATAGTGCCAACTTTGGACCCAACCAATATAGGCGCTCAAAGGAGGATGATGTTGAATCTGAAAACTTCGTTTTTTTTTTTTATACCACTAAGGTGGCAGACAAGCACACGGCCCACCTGATGGGAAGCGGTTACCGCGGCCTATGGACGTGTGCAACACCAGTGGCGTCACACTCGCGCTGCCGACCCTGTAAAGGAAAGGGGATGGGAAAGGAGTTTGGGAGGGGATGGGAAAGGAGTTTGGGCTCCGGCACTCTCACTCACCAAACGGAACGCAACAGTTCAAATACTGTTACTTGGCGTCGATATTCTGTGACAGGGTGGTGCTTCCCCGGTCGAGTCGGCCCATTCATGCAACGGCCGAAATGACTGTTGCTTGACTCTACTACCTTAGTCGTCTAACTGTACCCCGCGGTTTCACCCGTGATATACCTACTTCGATCGCCTGTGGTATCTATTTAACCTATAAATTAGTTTTCCAATAATATAAGGAAATTTTCCCGATTTGTTGACATATATGAATACTGCTCCACTCCCCTGGGCGTAGCGTGATGATATATTGCCTATACCACCACATGTAACAGTTATATGTCTAGTGTGACGTGATATGTAACAGTTATTATATAAACGGCCGGTCCTCTTGATATAATATTCCATGGCTGAAAATATAAAGCGATATGTTACTTACGATACAGTTTGATGACTACGCTGGCAACCAAGGGCTCGCTGACATCAGCGTTCTGCGCCAAGCACTCGTAGTGGGCGTCTAGCTCGTCTCTCGTTAAGTTCAGTACCTGAACATCAGCGCGGAGCACACCCGGACTGAAGACGCGCGCGCGTTTTATCACAATGTTGTTACGACGCCAGTATACTATAGTATCTGTACCATCTGCGGGAGATACACCGGTCGTTACGTTCGGCGTAAAATTTCCTCTGAGTTTTTTTTTTTTTTATATTTAGGACACGTCAATTTGACTTCACCTCGCCTGATGGTAAGCTGAAGGTAAAGTCTCAGGAAAGTGTGTCACCATTACATACATGTACCATGTTAACAATGGTGGCACTCAGCTTGACGGCCTCATCAGAAGAGGATTGTCGTCGCAGCACCGCGTGACACCCACCGGTCCCACTAGTGCTGCGACCACAACCCCCCTACCCGGCTATGCACTTGCTGACCCCTGAACGCATACAAACCGAAATTGGATTACTATGGAGGGTTTTTCGCAATCGTGCACGGTGGTACCCACCCGGCCGAATTTTGTGACAAATTTGTGTCATCAAATTTCTACCACCAGTAGAAACGTAAAAATCAAGTCTATCATAATCCATTTATGGACAAGAGGAGTAGGTGATCGAACTGCTGGTTCCAGTTTCAAGTTACCACAATCATCGTTATCCCAGAGATATGTCACCCTGGTGGCATCCAAAGCTTGCACTCTGAAGTGTAGGGTCCACTTTTTCCAGTGGTGAGGCTTGTCCTGGCTTTTACGGGAGCGTCTGCCCCTCAACCTCGAGAGGAAAGCATGTGCCAGAGGCTTGTCAGTCAATCAGTAGGATGACCGGCTCCAACGGCTTTCATTAAATTTAGTATTTAAAGCAGGTTTCACGGGTGATAAATCGGTCTAGATAGGTTTTATTTTTAGAAATCACTATAATTAATCGTTGTTTATTTTAAAGATTGCCAACAATAAGAGACATAACCCAAATAAAAAATATCTTATTTCAAGATAATATACTCTGAGAATTCTGAGACGACATCAGCCCAGTTAGTCTGCTAGAGATAGATTAAATATCTTTATGACCATTAGAGGAGCATCTGATTTTGTTGAATTTTCTATTAACTAATTTTACGGGACAATTATTATACTTAATAACAAAAAAAAAATTAACCTTGCCTCTTTTCCCCTTTTTACCCTTGCCACATTTACCCTTTTTACCCTTTCCACCATTTTTTTTAAGTATTATATTATATCTATATTATATCTATATACGGTTATAATATACATATATATTATAACCGTAATTACTAATATTCCGCCAAACCCCTCCAGCTAAGCCAAATTGCTTGTGTTAGGAGTGGGTGCACGTCGGTAGTGTAATGGCCAGGATTCGAACCTGGGGCCTCTCGATCGTAGGGTCGACTCCTTAAGCTACCGACGCTTCCCCCTTTTTCACATTTCCCGTTTTTTACCCTGCCTCATTTCTCCTTTTTACCCTTGTCACATTTTCCTTTTTTACCCTTGCCACTTTTCCCCTTTTTAACCTTTCCATATTTCCTGTTTTTACGCTTTCCACATTTCCACTTTTACATTTCCCGTTTTTACCCTTGCCACATTTCCCCTTTTTACCCTCTACTCAATTCCCCTATTTACCCTTTTATAGTGTGTGTGTGCAAGTCACACACGGTAGAAGTGAACTTCTGAAAAGTCTCTGATAATAAAAACTATGGACTTATTTTTTCGTTTTATCGACTTTGAAATCACAACGATTCTAAAGAAGTTTCACTTCAAAAACTAGATTAAAATATTGTTGAACGTACACGCGAACATTACATGTTGAAGCGAAACAACTTCTTTCCAGCTTCCCATGCTGCTACAAACCAATTGTAACGTCAGGAACACTGTACAAAATAATCTTATTTCTAAATGAAACAGGTATAGAATGTAGTTACTTACTGTCCTCCACCAAACAGATTAGGTTAAGATCTGATCCAAGACTGAGGGGACTCATTAGACCCTGGATGATCTCGACTTTATTTTCATTGTATATCTTCGGCATACCAGGGGAGTCTGGAATGAGAATGAAGTTTTAGTATCCACCAGATAAGTACCTTTTAATTTTCTTCGAGCGAAAATCCCTTCAGTTACTCCCCCGCCGGCCAGCGGGGGCGTTTATGTCGGGCGTGAACCGACTCCCCAGCAAAGTACCTTATTTTCGTGCGAAAATCCCGACGGATACTCCCCTACCGGCCAGCACGGGGTGATATGTCGGACTCGAACCGACGGGTCCCTAATACCGGGGAGTAAGGTGCCCAATAAGGCAATTCCCTCGCACCCCGGCTGATCTTTTGCCATCTACGGCTTTGAGATAGCCCCCTCGGGTGTGGGAACTCCATATTGCCACGGAAAGGGGACGGACGGAAAACCTGGAATAAATATTCAACAGAATTGTTGTTATAGGGGTGTTTGAGATCCCTCCAAGACCGAAGGTGAAGCCATCTTCGCCTGCAAACCGGTTCACCTGCTGATTGACGGACTCGTCTCTGATGCAGACGTTTCTCCCACTATTTGGAGGTAAGACGACAGTCAGTCCCAGAAAAGTCGTATAAGCCATACCAAAAGGAGGAGACACAGTTAAATGAGAATTTTTGTTTATGGAATCGAGTTTATTCTTTGGTAAGACAGTACGTCACTAGCTTTTATTTGTTAAACGTGGTTACTTTCTAGTATATATATAATAGTCTATGGTGGTTACTCCAATATTATTGCCAATCGATATACAGTCTAATATAAATATTAAATTTAAAAAAAAAAGTGTTTTTTTTCTCTCTGTCAGTATTGGCACCTGCACTCACAGGATATGCTTGTCAATTCAATCATTTGTGAATTAGTTGGAGAATGTTAAATGAGGAGTGAGACTTCATAAGATACTAAGTAGATTTTATGATATAACTTCACTTCGCATGATGGTAAGCCAAATATGCAGTCTCAGGAGTAAGGGTCATTATAAATACTAATAATTCCACTTATCTGTGCTTGTAACGCTACTATAGTGCTAATAACAGGTGGCTTCAGCTTGACCACCTGATCAGATGCTATTTCACACCCCACTTGAAGGACCCGGGATTGTAGTAAGTAGGAAACACGTGAATTGGTAAAGAATTCCGAGGTACTCACCAACCAGCTTGATCTCAAAGACGTAGTCTACGGACGGTGAGGCCTGGTAGTGCACCCTGCAGCGGTACCGTCCGCTGTCTTGATCTGTGACCCTCTTCAGCAATAAAGACGTATTGTCAATGCAGGTGTCACCGTCACACGGGAGACCGAATATACGGTCGCGGTACAATGTCCTAAATAGCATATGGATCAGTGAAAAAAGATAAATCAAGAAGATGAAGAAGAAGGAGTGGCGGACAAGACATTTCCAGTAGCAAAACGGACTCGGGAAAAACACACGCTTGATTTCAATAAGTTGGGAGAAAATTTGGCATGAAATGTGGATATTAATACTTCTCTTACCACTGTGGGGATGCTGGGTTCGCTTGGCTCCCATTCCTAGAATACCATGAGTAAACAATAAGTAAAAAAAGTAATAAAGAAGACTCAACTGTCTCTTGTACAAATGTAGGTAAGTGAATTGATGGCAATGGGTTTGAATTATGGGAAGTGGGAGATTACGGGTTAAAGAGATAGTAACTTTGATGATAGTAACCTTGATGATCAAAATTGAGAAAGGAATGCTTCGATGGTTCGGAGTTTTTGGACACGTAGAGGGCAGCCGAAAGAAGATTGATGTACCGATCAGATTGAGAGCGTCCTAGAGAAAGGCGTTCAAAAGGATCCACAACCAACGAGCATGTATGAAAACAATGATGAAAGTAGAAGAAGCGAAAGGTGTGTATGCCAGGATTGAATCAAAAGGAAACATGTGGTCTCTGCCTACCCTAATGGGAAAACACATAGTAAATATCCCGTTAACTCTAATACTTAATGGAAAAGAGATGTCAAAACTGTTGAAAATCTATTTATACAACTGTTTTACAAAGCACTTATTTATAAAATTTAAAAGCAATTCCTAAAAAATATATAAACATATTATCATCAGCCAGGAGCATAATAGCTCATGTTAAAAGAATTCGTGAAATCTCTATAGCGAACCTAGAATTTTTCACCAGGGTGCCAAGAGTTTCGACGATGACCTCGCAGCTGCCGTGATACTAATCACCGACCACGATCACGTCATTGATGACCAATCACAGCGCATTCGTCTAAACCTTTCAGGAAGCTTCCCTAATGTAAATGGTACTTAGAAGGAATCATTCCTTTATAGACGCCGAAGGCTGTTAGACAATTCATAGTTTACGTCGCAGTTATTTGTATCCAAATCGTAAACATGGATCCACTTTAATTAGGTAGATAACCTAATAGGACTGTCAAGGCAGTCATTCCACGGAAATTATGGAAGTTCGGCCGTTTCATAGTGAGATTGAGAGCGAGGTCCAGAAGATCGGCATACTACGACGAAACACATACTCACGCATGCGAAAGCGTACCGTCGAATTATAAGATATTACATCGTCTTGATTAACGTCCCAGTATAAAGTCCCGGTTGCGTCCAGATTTTTTACTTTGGAGCCCAGGATTCGCTTTCCTGCTTCTCTTCCCAAAAAATCTTGTTAGTCTTATTATGGTACGGTGTTATTAGAGTCCCGAAAGTTCTATATATAACACATTTCATCTTCAACATCGTCAAGGCAGCATTTTTGTGTATATCTCTCCCACTAGCGCTCGGTGGAGGCGGAAAAGCTTGACATTTGTACCGCCAGTAGGTTTAACATATATGTGTGTGTACGTCAAAGGGTGGATATGCATGTTATCCAATTTTTGCTTATACTAACCTATCGTCGTCCTCGTTAGGATAACGGTAAAGTAAATCACAATCATTTTTCAGCCATAGAATATAAGAATCAGGTCCATCAAGAAAAATTTTGCCTTGGCCGCATGGTAGACGAGCAGGTCGGTCGCGAACCGCGCGTAGAACAACAGCTTCTAAAAATATACATTATGTAAGTGGAAAAGTAAAAGAGTAAAAAAAACTTATGTGTAAACTCTTCCGATAGCAAAATTGTGAGCAATAATATTAGGGGAAGACTTCCAGACTACGTTATAATGAGCATAAAGATAAAAACAAGTTGAATTCCTGAGACGAGCTCAGCCGAATACAAGGGATTTTCGATTTAGCGTTTTTTTTTCTTGCGATTTTTTGCGATTTTTTCTTTATCTTGCAATGGTTCACCCCAGCACGAATCTATTACCGAAAACAGCAACTCGATAGCTCATCTCCTTCATACCCAAAACCGTGACAGAAAATTGGCAACGACGACGTCGACGACAACTCGATAGCAATAAAGCTTTTCTAAAGAAAATCCCTAAAAATGGATTTTGTAATGATAGACGATCTAATTATCCTCATAGTCAAAAGTTATGTAGTGCCTTTATTTGCCAAGCTAGGTGTCGGTTAAGCGAAAATTACTGAATCTATTTATAATATTTAGTCAAATAAAAATTACAAAGCGATCAATACATTGCAATAACACTAGAACGATAATGACTAATAGACGTTATTGCTAACATTGATTGAATTCTTAAATGACTAACAATCTGAATATACAAAAGAGATGTGTTTCTCGTTTTGCTAACAAATAATTATTTTCATTGAATGTTTTTTAATGTGTTTATTTGTTCTTAGATTTTACTTTAATAGCTAAAATAACGAAAACACAATAAGCTAGGCGAATCGTGGGTGTGTAATACACCTCTGCCTACCCCTTCGGGGATACAGGCATGAAGTTATGTTATGTTATGTTACAATAAGCTAAAGTTGTGAGCACTTTTGGTTATACGCCAGTTTCTTCACTATGACATTCAGGAAAAGACATTAATATCCCTTAAAACATAATTTCAAAATAATTCAAAATTACTTATTTCCAGTAATCAGTAGTCAGTTTATTTCGTAAACATACGTAGTATAAAGGTGTTATACGCACCTGAATCGGGAGTTACTTGCATATACACGCCGCCAACCATAAACGCGAACATTGTGTAGCTAAAAATGAGCGGTGACGACAGCATCTTCTGCGAAAGAAAATAATTACATAAGTATATTATGTATCAACATCGTCTTCATCAGGGTTTTATGGGGTCCCACTAACAACTCAGTCAACCTTAGGTTCAAGCCGTATTGACCTGGTCAATAGACCAGGCCAGACCAGGCTCTGGCGCAGACTTTCCTCTTGGGGTAGGTGGTTCAGACGGTAGTCGCTTTCGCAAAAAGCCAAAATAAAGCAAATAATGGTGTTGAAGAGGACCCCAGGCTGTTGACCCCAAGTTGTTTCATCTTCATATTCATTATATCACTTGCTGCTACGGAACCCTTAATGGGCGAGTCCGACACGCACTTGCCCGCTTTTTTATATTTATACAATCGTCACCTTCCTTGGACGTTGACTGTACGTGATCAGCCTTGTATAATTAAGTCAAAGTGCCGGCTTATATGATGATTTATTTGCCGTACCCTTAGCCGGAAGGTGTAATTTGTATGTAATGTGTAAATAGCTTAAAATAATAAAAGTAAATAACGAATTGACCCCAATTTTTTTTTTACGTGCGGAAATCCCTTCGGATACCCCCCCGCCGGCCAGCGGGGTTGGTTATGTCATGCATGAACCGACTAAAACCGCACGCCGTCTCGGGTCTTAACACGCCGGGGTGTAAAGTTGCATCCCTAATAACTTTTTTGTAGGTATTCCATATGAGAAACATATGTAATACCTGCTATACCTGCACATTTCATTCGAATCTGTGGGGCAAAAGTAATTGCGCTATTTTAAACTTCAAAAATGAAAACTTGTATCCTACTAATATTATAAACGTGAAAGTTTGTGAGTATGTATGTATGTATGTTTGTTGCTCTTGAAACGGCTGAACGGATCTGGCTCAAATTTAGTACAGGGATACATTATAGTCTGGAATAACACATTTTATCCCAGGATAAGGTTCCCATGGGAAGCTGGAACGGGAATAGAATTCCACGCAGGCGAAGCCGCGGGCAAACGCTAGTATAAAATAAATAAACTCTTCAATCATGACTCATAGAAATAAACAAAACAAATAAAAATTAACACAAAACGCACAACCATATTCAACATATGTCGCCCAGTACACATTGAGCCCGCGATTTTAAAAAGACGCCTTCGTTTTAATCCAATTAGTCAGGTGAGTGAGGGGGCGTTAGGGTCAAGTTACTTTGGGTGCTAGTTGCAGTCGCGCACGCAACTACCACCCAAAGTATCCACCGGTGAGTCACAGGGATTGTGTATGTGTGGCAAAGCAATCGTATACAACTGAAAGGCTCCGATTTGTTAGACCCTTTTTAATGAACACATTTTTCTCAGTACAGTCGCACATGAAAAGATGAACCGCTGAGTTAAAGGAAAAAAACATTTGATTTCTATACACGGTGATTTATCACTTGGCATTCTAGAGGTGTCACATACTTGTTGCCGCCAGCAAAGGAGAAAAGAGTCAATAATAATATTAAGTGACGGGGTGGTGATTCCCTAGTTCAGCTGCCAAATCGTGTAAGGAGAAATGGCGCATCGACTACATAATTTGATCTTAAATTTAGGTAATACCGGTTCGCCTCGAAAGGTGGTTTAAATAGCAACTTACATGACAATGACGATTTTGAGTAGCAACTTAAATTAGTAAAAAAGCAATCTTTTTTTTTTTTTTTACGTGCGGAAATCCCTTAGGATACCCCCCAGCGGGGGTGGTTATTTCGTGACTCGACTAAAACCGCACGGTGTCCTCCTCAAGTGTCCGTTGCCGGGCACCCCGTGTAAGCCCTCGAAAAAAAATACCTCTGACTTAAATATTTATATTGATACCAATTGAAAGCACGACTAAAATGTGCGAATAATTGTGGTTGTATGTGTCTACCCGGACACAAAGGAGCCTTAATTGAAAACCTTAATAATTGGAAACTTGGTTTAATTATAAAAAACAATAAATTTCAATTATCGTGTTGATCGTGCAAAGGATTGTTCGAAAGTTAAATGTGTACTAATTAAAATTATAACGCGTATGTATTTCGGAACGCAACATAACATGCCATCAAATCAGCCGTAGGAAGTCCACTGCTAAACATAGGCCTCCCCCATTTAGTTTCGTCATTTTGGGAGGGTTTGGACCATAACCCGCCGCGCTGGTCCAGTGCGTGTTGGCGGGTCGCCAGAGTCTTCTCCGTTAATCAGCAGAGTGCACCGCGGGCAGGCGAGGTTGGCTTGGGTCCCGAAAGATGTTAGTAGGGTCTTCTTACACTAGTACAATGTAATCAGGATGAATTCGTTTAGCAGGCGCACAATATCTATTCGCCACTGATTTGTGAAAATACATCTATAAAACTAACGCGAGCATGTTATTAAGTCTAATACTAACTTCAAACTTTCGCATTATTTATTAATATATAGGTAAGGATTATAAAATATGGAATGAAGAATGAATTCAGCTTAATTATGTAGGTACACATAACGACAGGGTCAGTTGGATGCGAGGGATATGCTCTATGGGCAATCTTACACCCTTGCGTCTGTAGACCCGAGACGGCGTGCGGTTTTAGTTGGTTCAAGCCCGACATAACCGCCCCCGCTGGCCGGCGAGGGGGTATCCGAAGGGATTTAAACACGAAAAAAAAAGTACGCGTAAAGAAACGAGTACATACCTTATCGATAAAATACTCAATAATAAAAACACAAAAATAAATAGGTAAACATATTTTATCGACGGACTGTACCTCACCCTCTTTGACTTAGGACGGATATTAAAGGTGACGATTAGGCATGTTAGGAACTATAGGAAACAAACTTCAAGAATGTGTTTTCGGTGATTGATTATTTTAGTAGACGCGGTAGCCTAGTGGTATGGGTAATGGACTGCTGAGACGAGGTCTCGGGTTCGATCCCAGGTTTTACCATGCCACACACCAATGACTTTTCGATGCTTTTCGAAGTTATGTGTGTATTTATCGCAGGTTTATAAGTGCCTGGTTAATGGCAATAGGCTCGCCATTGGGACCTAAACATAAACTGGCGAAATGTGGGTGCTAGCACCTCTGCCTACCCCTTCGGGGATATAGGCGTGAGTTTATGTTATGTTATGTTATGATTATGTTTTAATCTAGATAACATTAGATAACCTTATTAAGACTATTTGTTTATTTAGAAACTAAGGGTGAGATCTATAGTGCATACTTTGACTTTGCTCAAGCTTAGTTCAAGTAAATCTTAGTTAAATTTATAGACAATATACATAACATTATACTAAACATATGCTTTTTTTTTTTTACGTGCGGAAATCCCTTCGGATACCCCCCCGCTGGCCAGCGGGGGTGGTTATGTCGTGTCTCGACTAAAACCGCACGGTGTCCTCCCCAAATGTCCGTTGCCGGGCACCCCGGGTAAGCCCTCGAAAGGATAACCCCAGGGTTGCGGGCGGACTTTGGCCATATGCCATATGCTAGGACTTTCAAAGTCAAAATACAAAGCTTGGATTCCTTTTCATGCATTATCGTCTTGATATTTCTTTAACTAGAAGTCTTTGTACTTATTTATCAGATAGATTTTATGAATATATGTTATTATTATTTAAATAAATGGACGAAATCCTTTGATAAAAGCTTTGGTATTGCTAAAATAATCAGTAAAATCATTACCACATTTTTTGGGATTTTCTTTAGAAAAGCCCTATTGCTATCGAGTTGTCTTCGACGTCGTCGACGTCGTCGTTGCCAATTTTCTGTCACGGTTTTGGGTATGAAGGAGATGAGCTATCGAGTTGCTGTTTTCGGTAATAGATTCGTGCTGGGGTGAACCATTGCAAGATAAAGAAAAAATCGCAAAAAAATAAATCGCAAAAAAAAAAACGCAAAATCGAAAATCCCTTGTATTCGGCTGAGCTCGTCTCAGGAATTCAACTTGTTTCAGATTTCTGTTAAGTACTTTGAATGTAAAATAAATCCATTAGGTACATAGGTAACACCGAGTTCCGTAATACTAAAATTTATATATTATTTTAGTTGGTTTTTAATCTGAGTTTTGACTTCAACTTTGCTAAGCTTAAACTTCGAGATATTCAAATACTGCACTATACTTACCGATTTTGTCTGAAGTCAAAGTAAAGGGCTAAGCAAAGTCAAAGTGTGCTCTATAGATTGCACCCTAAATCATGCACACACACAACAGTGCGTTAATTTTTATATTTTTTTATTGCCATGTTCTTTCCTCACAGGCTTTACCTAATGTGAAATTGCGAAACTCGTATCAAATGTACCTGAATGTAAGTAGAAGCAATAGACTTGACGTTCATAATTGTTACTTTGTGACCTAAATGAATAAATATTTATGTTGATTTGATTTGATATGGAAAACAAAAGGAGTTTTTAGGAAGTATAAAACTAGTCTTAAATGGGGTTATAAGAATAAATGATGATGATTAAATGTAATTACCTTATTTTCATCTAAGTACACAGACACACCTCAAAACTGACTAGGGATATTTAACATTTATTGATGCATTATGAGCATGAAGTGCTTTTGCAGATTAGGTATAAATTTCAATTAAATCGTAATTAAAGTTTCGTACACCATGTTTTTATTTTTATTTTGAGCACTAATTTATAACCCCAAACGATCAACCCCAAAAAGTGAATATATATTAAATAATACTTGTTTTTAAATTACATTACCTGTCTTGAGAGATTATGAATGTTTAATTATCATCTTTAAAATACTAAAATATCACTAGATAATTTTGAGGTGTTACTTATAACGTCAATAACACTTGATAAATAAGTACGGTCGACTGTGTACTAAGCACATGGTCGCCAGCTGTTTTCGGTCCCTACGCAATAGGGTGAGTGTCTAAGACCGCATTTACACGAGGCGGCTTACCGCCGAGCCAACGCCCGGTCAACCGTGTCCGGTCATTAGCCGGATCGTGTAGAAACTGTCTCGTTGAAATGCGACCTAAAGCCCTTAACCGGAGATAAATAAACTTAACGCCAAATAGTTTATATTGTAATGTAATTTAAGCTATAGATTATAACATAACATAACATAACTTCACGCCTGTATCCCCGAAGTGGTAGGCAGAGGTGTATTACACACCCACGATTCGCCAGTTATGTTAAGGTCCCAATGTAATAGGGGAGAGCCTATTGCCATCTACCGGGCACATTATTTATTAAGCGAGCGATAATTAACATTTATTAATACACACATAACTACGAAAAGTCAGAGGTGTGTGCCCGGGGCGACTGGGGATCGAACTCGAGACCTCGTCTCAGCAGTCCGTTGCGCCACACTATAGATTGTGCTCAGCCATAATAGGTATTGGAGTTAAATTAAATCCATACTATATTATAATTAAAGCTCATATGAGCCAACGCAATCTAGCAAAGTTAAGTCGCGCTATAAAAGTTTCCACAGTGATAAATGTTATTTACATCATCACACATCTTCCCACATGAACAACAAGCACCATAATCGCCTTGAAATGTCTATCCAATCCACTAAGTTCATATATTATATCAAACCATGTTCCTGCCCAAATCACTCTTACACTACTCTACTCTGACTAAAAGCATAAAATGGGAGGGAACAAAAGAACTAGTATTGAACATAAGGAGGGCGCTTGTTCGACGAACATGCCGTGCGTCCTGGAGCACCCTGGCCTGTCAGCACGTTCCGGCGGGAAGCGGCTGGTCAGACTCACTTTTATTGCTTGGCTGAGATATTGCTCCCTAATATCGGACGCTACGTGCGTCTATATGTTTGCGACTTGCCACCTATCTGCCACTCAGAGGACGGCCGTTACGGGAGCGGAGTCCGCGGCTTTGGGTAAGCTTATCAAGTACGCGCCGCCCTTGAAGCCGCGGGGTATGACTTCGTTCCGTTAGCGGTGGAGACAGCGGGTCCATGTGACTTTGAGGTCAGAAAGTTCGTAGCCGATTTGGGGCGCCGACTGTGGAGTGGGGTTGGGACCCGCGTTTAATTCAGTATTTGACCCAAAATGTGTGTTGTTCAACAAGGAAACGCCGCCAGCCCGATGGGCACGTCGGTTCGAGGGAACGCAAACAGGACATGATCTTCATGATCAAGAAATGACATTATTGTTTTGATATGTGTTTAATTTGTATCATATATAAATGACAATATAACTATTAAAAATACTACTTTTATAAAAGCAGAAGTTAAGTATTATACTATTAAGAATTTACCCAAAAGTTAAAATGGAATACCGTCTAGTCGCACTCGCATAATAGATCTGTGATATAATTTCAAAGGCGCGATAAATTGTGTAAAACGATTTGTTTGAATTCAAGTACCGTCGTTTGGTATAACACTTGGACTAGAATCAATTAGTAGGTATATCTCTAGGATAAGACACCTAATAATAATGTAATTGCTAATATTGCTAATGCCTAATATTGCTTTTTATTTCCACATCCATTATGATATTACAATTCAAATGTTGTTAGTATTGTATTTAAATGTATCTTAGTATTAAATGTTAGAATGGTCCGTCGCTTTAGCTTCGGAGTGTGAAACCCAAATTGGGTGAAGGCCTCTTCCTTAGACATCCTCCTCCTTTTCCTCTCTCCTTCCCTGCACATATTATAATATCATCAGTCCGCCGTTTCGTTGGTCGGTAAAAAATCCTTTTCACTAGTGCTCCATTCCATCATCCACCTGTTGTCTGTTATTCTTGAAGTATACCCAGCCCATTGCCATTTTAGTCTTAAGGCCTGAGTTATCGCCTCAGTTTTTTTTTTATATCCCAGATATTCGAATTTCTCCGATTTATATTATATACGTCTTAAGGCGACGCTGGAGCCATCTACCGTAATTGTTGCGAACTACGGAAACAATAAATGACTTTACAGTTATTTTTTAACATTGTTTTTTGAAGATCTGAAATCTATAGGAAAAGGTAGCATGCGCGGCGAGCATGTTGCGGGCTCGGCGGGCCGGGAGAGTTCTAAACCTCTCCGGGGCGCGCTCCGCCATCTCCTTCGCGAGCATTACATGCTCGCAGAAGGCGGTGGCGGCGACCCACACGCTCGCGCTCCGCACCACTAGTATAGTAGGTACCTTTTTGTTTTTTTTCGTGTGGAAATCCCTTCGGATACCCCCCCGCGTGCCAGCGGGGGTGGTTATGTCGGGCTTGAACCGACTAAAACCGCACGCCGTCTCGGGTCTACAGACGCCGGGGTGTAAGGTTGCCCATAGAGCATATCCCTCGCACCCTGACTGACCCTGGACACTAGTTTAGTACCTAAATATCCTATATTTATACGAGGGAAAAGCTTATCCCATATATAAGCAGAGGACAGAATAAAGTTAGTCATAAGTCTTTATCTAAGTTATCTTATAGACACACTGGGAGACTCTACAATAGGCCGGGACGGCGGGGTGACTATCGCCCCTCCCTTAAAGGGGCCATCTCGAAATTGTAGATGGCCCAGGGTCAGTCGGGGTGCGAGGGAAATGCTTTATGGGCAACCTTACTGAAGACCCGTGATGGCGTTCGGTTTTAGTCGGTTCAAGCCCGACATAACCGCCCCAGCTGCCTTTTTTTTTAAAGTGGTCAACAACGAGTATACCCAATTACTTCTATGTATAGTAGGTACACTAGCTGATGCCCGCGGCTCCGCCCGCGCGGAGGTTGGTTATAGTTTTTTGGTCATATCTCTGGTTCTACTTAACCACTTGCAATCAAACATACGGTAGATTTTTTGGCTGACCAAGAAGTTTCTAATAATTCCTATGAAATTGCCGAAATTTTCTTACAAATTCATGAGTTCGTTATTCCTGTAATTTAATAGCTATTTCCATTATTTATATTTTGTTTGAAAGTTGATTTTAAGATTTTACAACTCTGTATTAAATTTTGTTTTTATTGGTCGCTTGATAAATTAATTCGATCTTCAAAAACAGTCCTTACTAAATGCTATCCAATTTGATGATAAATTTCGTATTACTTAACAGCTGTCACTTTTCAAAAATGTAATAAAAGTTGCTGTTTGTTAGCTTAATGTTGTCTCATTCATACACAAAAAAAGATCATAAAATTTGGATTTGTCAACCCTAAAAAAAAAAAAAAATGCAAAAATGATAGTGCTGAAAATTGAGTTTCCTCCAATTTCTTCAAGAAAAACGGCAATTTCATATGTAACGACCTAATAGAATATAACTGTGTCATTAGGGAATATTTGTGCAAAATTTTATGGTTCTAGACCCAGTGGTTTCAGTTTTGCGTTGATTATCAGTCAGTCAGTTTCTGCTTTTATATTATATATATAGACAAGTAGTTCAGAACAAAAAGTGTGTCTCACTACTGAGGTGAGGCAAGAACGGGGATACGGGACGCCTCACCATAGATTTATAATTTTTGGCTCCCTTACACAATTTTACAGATGTCAGGTGATGATCTCATATAAAATCGTATAAAATAAATTTAATATACTCTATGGCTATGACAGTAACAAAAACTGTCGCCAAATACTTTAGTTTTGTGTTATGTTACACTAGCTGACCCGGCGAACTTCGTACTGCCTAACAGTCGATTCTTTATTTTTTTATTTTTTTTAGTAGCTTATAGGTAAAGTGTTTTATTTTTCAGGCAATTTTTTAAATTTTTCTCTCCGTAGGAACCATTCTCGTACTTCAAAGAATATTATAAAAAAATAATTAGCGCAATCGGTTCAGCTGCTCTCGAGATTTGAGCTTAGCAACACATTCAACGATTCATTTTCGGGGTTCCGTAGCCAAATTGCAAAAAACGAAACCCTTATAGATTCGTCATGTCTGTCCGTCCGTATGTCACAACCACTTTTTTGCGAAACTAAGAACTATGCTGTTGAAACTTGGTAATTAGATGTATTTTGTGAACCGCATTAAGGTTTTCACCCAAAAAAATAGATTAAAAAACAATAAATTTTAGGGGTCCCCATACTTAGAACAGAAACTCAAAGATTTTTTTTCATCTGACCCATGCGTGATACGGGGTATCTATTGATATTGAGGTTTCTAATATCATTTTTTTCCTAAACTGATTAGTTTGCGCGGGTGACACTTCCAAAGTGGTAAAATGTGTCCCCCTCGCCCCTCCATGTAACTTCTAAAATAATAGAATGATAAAACTAAAAAAAAAATATGATGTACATTACCGTATAAACTTCAACTGAAAATTGGTTTGAACGAGATCTAGTAAGTAGTTTTTTTTAATACGTAATAAATCGTAAACGGCAATTTACCGTTTATTCAATCAACTCAAATATAAAAAATTTACTTGCTGCTACGAAACCCTTTATGGGCAAGTCTGACTCGCACTTGGCCGGTTTCTTATATTATAGATTTGGCGTAAACTTTTGACAATATTAAATAAGAAAATGAAGTTGTAAATTGAAAAGAAGCGTCTTCACGTATATTCCATAATAAGCATTATGATTGTCTAAACAACCACATAGTGTTAAAAATAATATAAATTTATACTCCATACCTCAGATAAACTAAATTGGCTTTTTTTATTTTTTAAGGATGATAGGCTCACGTTTGACCTCTAACTCACCTGGTCGTAAGTGACGATGTGGTCTACGATGGATCACGTTTGCCTAGAAGGAACCTATTCACTCGAGACTTGAAGATTCCGATGTTATAACTTTCCGGAAACACAGACTCAGGCATGCAATTCCACTCCTTAGCTGTACGCATAATAAATGTGTCGCCGAAACGTTTCGTGCGTATGAGTGGAATATCCACCATGTAGCGGTGGCGTGTCGCTGTGCGTCTGGTCGTTCTTTGGTGGAAAGGGCTTGGAGGTATCAAGTTGTGCAATTCCAGCGCACACTCTCCGAAATGTACACAATCCGGTAAAAAACCGATAGGCCTGCAACTTTGCGTCGATGTTCAAGGCTCTGAACATCGCGGCTCTGGCTCTACTAAAAGTGTTGTGTCCTGTAGCGTCCAAAAATCTATACCAATTTTTTTGTTCCGAACAGACAGTCTTATATATAAAGAAGTCATTGGGACCCAGAGAGAGTCTCGCTGAACTGTTGTTTAGTGAGACTCTCTCTGGATATACCCAAAGACATCGTATCCTCAACATGAATCTCAGCTATCGGTGTGCGCCGATACTGAAAACGGAGCTGTTTAGGAGTCAGGAGTGCTGGGACAAGATTCAGACAGCTATTCTTGGAGCGGCGTTGGCGGTGGTGGTAACATTACAAACGGATACTTCAGTTTTATTTATTTGTATATATGATAAATAAATAAATAATAATAATAAATAAGTATTCTACGACATTCTACGCAGCGCTTTCTAGACCCAAAGTAAGCATAGTTTAACTAGCTTGTGTTATGGGTTCCAGAATGCGGATAAACATACTTATATACGTTTTTTTTTGTAAATACATACATATTATACATAGAAACACCCAGACCAATGCAAATAGACATATTCATGCATACAAATATTTGCACTGAGCGGGAATCGAACCCGCGCCCCCTGTGTAGCACTCGAATACACTACCGCTACGCCACAGAGGCTGTGTGAAGAATTAGAAAGTAAAATAGTTGTAATAATTTGTAATTAATTTATTTCTTAAGAAACATAATTGATTGCCAATGTCAAATTAAGTACATAATTGGAGTCAATTAAATAACTTAATACTATGATTTTAACTTATATTGCAAGGAAAGGTACATGTCTCACGACAACCGGTATCTGGTTGTGCACCAGATACCGGTTCAGCCTTAAAACCTTATGGGCAACCTTACACCCCGGCGTCTTAAGACCCGAGACGGCGTGCGGTTTTAGTCGGTTCAAACCCGACATAACCGCCCTCGCCGGCGGTGGGGCATCCGAAGGAATTTCCGCACGAAAAAGAAAGGTACCGGTTCAGCATCTGCCAGAACACAAGGCGTTGACGACTGGATTCAAATCAACAAAACCTTTATTTATTAGCTCAACCCCCGTCAAAGTGCGTCTAAAATACTATATTATTTGTTATATAAAATCGATGGTAGCTTCTATAAATACAATCAGCACGGGACTTCTTTTCTGGAATCAAAAACATTGCGAAACGGGACTAATCGGTATTTAATTTCCTTTTAACTTATAAACCAGAGTTTCTCAAACTTTTACCTTAAACCCACCCCTACCAGACTTTAATGAAACTAGTAGGTAGTAGTAGCAGTAGATAAAACAAATAAGGTATTTTTATCTTTCTATGTATAATATGTATTCATTTACAAAAGAAAATGTATTTAAGTATGTTTATTCGTTTTGTAGAACCCGTATCACAAGCTAGTTAAGTTATACTTACTTTGGGTCCACATAGCGCTGTGTTGGTATCGTTATATTATTAGAAAAGAAAAAAAAATAGACGCTCCGTCTATATATGTGTGTGTGATAGGCTTGTTTTTCTATCGCAAATGGAATCGATTCCTAGCACTATTGGGACACTATTTGCTATATATTTCAATTCTTTTTTTAGTTTTTGCTAAAATTCTGTGTCCAGTCGAAGTGGAAAATTACTTATAGGTACGTGAGTCGTTGGCCCAGGGTCAGTCGGGGTGCGAGGGATATGCTCTATGGGCAACCTTACACCCCGGCGTCTGCAGACCCGAGACGGCGTGCGGTTTTAGTCAGTTCAAGCCAGACATAACCGCCCCCGCTGGCCGGCGGGGGGGTATCCGAGGGGATTTCCGGACGAAAAAAAAAAAACAAAAAAAAAATGTACGTGAGTCGTTACGAGGGCAAAAGGAATTTCACCGCTTTATGTGGAAGCTCCGGAGACTCTTCCTGTCTTGCTACACATAAAACAATTAAGATCAGCGATCATTACTTATATTTCATCACGATCCACTGGCCTGCCGCACTTTGAGAAATGGTGTTTAAATTTATAAAAAAAATATTTTATGATCCCGAAATCACGAGCATACTTAACTCGCTCCCCGCGGCGAAAAAAGGAGTCAGTAATTAGTCATTAGAAGATTTCTTGTTTACCAATTGTTTACATATAAAATCAGAGATTGGGTTCCGCAGAAAAAGTAATACTGAGTCTACTCCTTATTACTTTTACTACGGAACCCAATCTCTGATTTTAAATTCCCCTTTCACAGATTTGAATTTAACAACCCTGTGGCGCAGTGGTAGAGCGTACGACTGCTAAGTAAGTGGTCGCGGGTTCGACTCAGTGCAAATATTTGTGTGCATGAATATGAATATTTGCTTTGGTCTGGATATTTCTATGTACAAAATGTATGTATTTACAATAAAAATGTATCTAAGTATATTTATTCGCCTTTTAGAACCCAAACATCAGCTAGTTAAACTGTTCTTACTTACTTTGGGTTTTAGCGCTCTTTGAATTTCATAGAATATTAATTATAATTATTATTATTATTTACTAACAAATCGCAACACCATCATCCCGGCTGTGTAACATCAAAATCCAGTATCTGCAATAATTTCGTGTCTTTGATAGCGTGCCGTTTTAATAGTACTCATTTCACATTCAAGAGAGTGATGCAAAGAGGTACATAACAGGTATCATCATCAGAATAAGATTGATCATCATAAGAGTAAGAATAACAGGCTTTATAAAAAAAAGTAGTGTTAATGTGTCTATCATAAATTATGTAGGTAAAGAAGAAGTTACTAATCAAAAAAAAGGTTTTCTTACATAAACATAAACATAAACTCACGCCTATATCCCCGAAGGGGTAGGCAGAGGTGCTAGCACCCACATTTCGCCAGTTTATGTTTAGGTCCCAATGTAATAGGTGGCGAGCCTATTGCCATTAAACGGGCACTTATAAGCCTGCGATAAATACACACATAACTTCGAAAAGCATCGAAAAGTCATTGGTGTGTGCCATGGTAAAACCTGGGATCGAACCCGAGACCTCGTCTCAGCAGTCCATTACCCATACCACTAGGCTACCGCGGCTACACCAACCATTAAAAATCGTTTTATTTCATTTTGTAATCTTCGAAAGATTTAATTACTTTGGAAAAAACTTATTAATTATTATATATATATATTATTATAATATTTAATTATAATATAAATATATTATTATAATATATATTAATTACTTAGGAAAAAAGACTCACCGACCAAGATGGTAAATAATTGAAATCTTACTCAAAAGGAATTTCTATTATATACGCATAATATATCCGAAATGTAACGTATGTTTTCAAATTCAAAAGTGTGAAGACTTTATCATCAATCCTATTTAACTAATTGAAATTACTGGTGGTAGAAATTTGATGACACAAATTTGTCACAAAATTTGGCCGGGTGGGTCCCACCGTGCACGATTGCGAAAAACCCTCCATAGTAATCCAATCTCGGTTTGATTGCGTTCAGGGGTCAGCAAGTGCATAGCCGGGTAGGTGGATTGTGGTTGCAGCACTAGTAGGACCGGTGGGTGTCACGCGGTGCTGCGACGACAATCCTCTTCAGATGAGGCCGTCAAACTGAGTGCCACCATTGTTAACATGGTACGTGTATGTAATGGTGACCCTCTTACCTGAGACACTTTACCTTCAGCTTACCATCAGGCGAGGTGAAGTCAAATTGACGTGTCCTAAATATATAAAAAAAACAATCCTACCATCAGGTATTTATTTTATATTTTTTGTTCACCTTAAATGTTATTTCACCCATTACTTATATCGTATTAAAGTATGATTCCGAATTTAAAATTTTTAAATCTTTGGTACGAATCCCATCTATAGATCTTGACCACATTTAGGCGTGTTTTACCACCATAAGCGTATGACATTTCAAATAATAATAATTGAACTTGAACAAACTTAATAACCAAATAAACGCCATCGAAAAAAAATCTAAAACATTTCTTTAAGTCAAAAGAAACGATTATAAAAGTGGAATATACTCACGGCTAAATATACCCGAAAGGATTGGTAGAGATGTATTAACAACCACATTTTATTTTTCAGTCCCGTCCGTCCCACATTTGCATAATCTTGGCCGGAAACCGCATAAATTAAAAATATATTAAACATATTAAAAAAATATGATGCCGTTTGTGTTCGAAAATCGTATAACACATCTATTACTTCCCTAATTATTCATTAAAATAACTATTCGCCAGCTTTTAGCTATAAAATGCAACAACTTTTTTTTTTCACAGATTCCGCGTTTGAAACTTAAGTAGAAGACGTTAACACATTGTTAAAATACACACATCACATTTAAATTTATTAATTATTTTTAAATCCGAATTATTTTTTTAAGTTTTAAGGTTTAAGTTAAAAAAAAATTCAAATTGTCACAAAAAAAAAAAATTCACAATAACCAACGAAAAACAACATATTTTGAAATCATTTAAACGTGCATTATATTTAAATATTACAAATTAGAATTATCTAACCTTTCAATCAACTGCGACTCTCGATAGAAAAATATTCACAAATTTTATTTCAATGTGTGCAGGCCACGTCTGGTCTCGCCAAAAACTGTATCGTGAATAAGTCACCTTGCACCCACCCTAGCGGCGCGGGGGTTGCACCGCCTGGATGAGACAGTGTGTGTTATTTCCCCGGCGACGGTTTACACACATCACCGATAGTTCTCAGCCAATGAGAGCAATGAGCGTCATCTCATTATTTAACTATTCCACAGATTACATTTTATTGCATATAAATAATCAAATTTTCTTACATAAAATACAATTTCAAAACAATACAATACAACTAGACACAAAACATCTTCATGTCGTGTCGAATAACCCACTCCGTATCGTTCCTGGCGCAAAGGTGCCCATGTTGCTGGCCGCGTTGCCTCGTTAAATCGCAATGGCCATCCTTTGCCCCAGGAACGAGCCAGAGCGGGAGTCACCGCCTTGGTCACACGCCTTCCACAGATTACATCATATTATTCAACTATGACGTTAATCAAGATTCTATAAAAAAAATGGGCTTTTCGTTCGGAGCAGGTTTCTTGTTTTAAAGCAAAATTTTCTTCCAAAAATTGTAAGAAAGGCTCGAGATAGTAGTTTTTGGTAGATTTGACGACCTCTGCGGCGTAGCGGCAGGGCAGAGGTTGCAAATACGAGTCTCGCCCAGTGAAAATATATGTGTAGATATGTGTATTTGCATTAGTATGGTGTTTCTATGTATAAAAATATATGTATGTACTCGTATTTACAAACAAATGCGTCTAAGCATGTTAGTGCACATTCCACAGCCCATATTCTGCTATAAATATACATCTAAGGCTAGATTAGTTTAGGTCTGGATGGCACTGAATAATAAACTATGTCTTATAATATTTATATACTTATATCCTTTATATACTTTTAATTACAATAAGTAAATGTACAAATGTGGTTACAAATTTTATATCTAACTAAACTAAATAAAACTAAAATAAAATAATTAAAGAAACTTAAACCTAAAATGCATCGTGGAATTCCTCCGCATCGCATGCCTCCTGTGGTAACGTGCCCAGAAGACTGGCAGCATTGCCACGTTGTATGGCAATACTTATTCTCTGTGCTAAAAAGAAGCCAGCCTTCTGGTCACGAGAAGCGTCGATCATGCGTGTTGCAATCTCCCTGAAGAGACTGCGAGCACTCGGACCCCATGCCCCTAACGTTTCGACTCCAAACGGCACAAATTCATAATCTCCAATTAAGTTTGAGTATTTGCGCCGTTTGAGAGTCTCCGCAGAAGCAGCAGCAGCAGCACCGGCACAGCCAGCCGTGCTGGCTATATGGGTAGGAGCAATGGTGTCGACGCATGTTGCGTCCCAAACCAGAGTCCTACCCATTTTCCATGGCATTAATGACATACCGTCCGGTCTCTTGCCATCGTCGCGTGCCAAACCATTTGGTTCAAGTACAGCTGGCACACCGGCAGTGACAAGAGCACGTCGGATTATGTCTTTATTTTATATACTTATGTCCTTATAATATTTATTTCCTTTATTGAACTTAAATACATATTAAATTATATTTTTAAATACATTCAATATTAAAAAAAACAAATATATTTTAAAATATAAAAAATAGTGGCCCACCGGCATCGGGTACAGGGACCAAGCTACCGGTGGCCTCCTCACAATACGTGCCGTGTCGAGGAGCAGAGCACTGCCTTCTGCATCAAGCCCTTGACCCAACTGCCTAACGCGAGCCTCTTGAGATGTTGTTATTTATTTATTATTAGCTGTTGCCCGCGTGGAATTCTGATCCCCCCCGCTCCCGCTGCCCATGGGACCCTATTCCACCACTACAACCTTTATAAGATACACAATTCAATCATGAATCTTTTTATTATATCTCAAAGGGTTTAGGCAAACGGCTTATTTTTTACTGACACCTGCAACTGACATCATTATATTTTAGCCAATGTATACAAAATCTTGAGAAATATCCTCCCGGGTTCTCAGGGAAGGTTTAGTACTCCTACAATTTCTCTCTACTCTATCCATTGGTGAAAACAGTATGAAAATCGGTGTAGTATTTATTGAGTTTGCTTGAGCAGTTAGACAGACAGACGCGGCGCAGGACTTTGTTTTATACTATGTAGTGATTTACAGGCGGAATTAATTGAAAATTAAATTTTGTGGACATATTATGTTCGTGCGTACTCGAAACTTTTGGTCAGTAGTATTTTCAAGATAACGCATAATTCTATTAAGCGTACTGTAATCCAGACTATCCCAGCTAACTTTTTCCGGAGGATCAGGTACTGTGGCGTATATTGGAAGAGGCCTATATCACAGATTAGATGATACTTGTCGTTACTATATCTTTTTTTTTTCTATACCACTCAGGTGGCAGACAAGCTCACGGCCCAACTGATGGGAAGCGGTTACCGCGGCATATGGTCCTACTTATTTCTAGCAGTGGACTGAGATAGGCTAATACCAATCAATCAATCGATTGTTATTATAATGAAGGTATTATCCATAACTCTTAAACGCTCTTAAATGACTAAATTTACCACGGTGATAGTGTGGACACAGAGGAGTGTTTTGAAACGAGATGGTTCATGTCCGATGTACCATTGAGGAATAATCACCGAAAAACAGTTGCCCAGTAGTAAGATGTCTTATTTTTAAGTTAGAGTCAATTTATTTCAGTCTTATGCACCCTGCACTGAATTCCTAGTTGTAAGAAAGACAGAAAGAAAGAAAACGTGTTGTATTGCGGATTAGGCACATATACAATTAAACACAACATTGACCGAGAGGCACGATAAATATATTATTTATCTGTGGTCGCCGCCGCCTGAACTTAGTGAGCATATCAATATAGACGTATGACAATATTGTCAAGTATGGCAACATTGGCAACTCGACAACGTGTCATTACGGGGCAAGTTATAACACATGTTTTTCCCTTTCAATATTAAAATGGAAACAATGAAGCGTTTAAACAAGTACATAATTATATTCATTATAATAGGAACCTATGAAATTGCCGAAATATTCTTACAAATTCATGAGTTCGTTATTCCTGTAATTTAATAGCTATTTCCATGATTTATATTTTGTTGTAAAGATTTCAAGATTTTACAACTCTGTATTGAATTTTGTTTTTATTGGCCGCTTGATAAACTAATTCGATCTTCAAAAACAGTACTTCCTAAATGCTATCCATTTTGATGATAAATTTCGTATTACATAACAGCTGTCACTTTTCAAAAATGTAATTAAAAGTTGCTGTTTGTTAGCTTAATGTTGTCTCATTCATACTAAAAAAAAACATAAAATTTGGATTTGTCATTCCTAAAAAAATGCAAAAATGTTAGTACTGATAATTGGGTTTCCTCCAATTTCTTCAAGAAAAACGGCAATTTCATATGTAACGACCTTTTATTTATTTTTTCGTGCGGTAATCCCTTCGGATACCCCTCCGCGTGCCAGCGGGGGCGGTTATGTCGGGCTTGAACCGACTAAAACCGCACGCCGTCTCGGGTCTGCAAGGTTGCCCATAGAGCATATCCCTCGCAACCCGACTGACTCTGGGCCGTTTCCGGTTTCGAGATGGCCCCCTCGGGTTTGGGAACCACGGTGTCCCCGCTAGTCGCCCCACCGTCCCTGCCTGCTTCTGCTGGGGTGACAGGCGGCCTCACCTGCCACCCCCAGGCCTGCGCTCATGGAGGACGGAGGTCGTTAAGCGACCTCCGGCGCCTGAGTCGCCTGCGACGCGCGGCGAGCAAGTTGCGGGCTCGGCGGGCCGGGAGAGTTCTAAATCTCTCCCATATGTAACGACCTAATATTAATTATTCGTCATCATTATCTTAGCGTGGTTCACGGTGGCATCCGAGGCTTATACTTTGGAGCCCGAGGTCCACTTTCTCTTCCTCAGCTTGGTTTGGCTTATACGGCTTTTATGGGATCGAATGCCGTCTGACGTCCTAACCCCAAGAGTAAAGCCTGCTCCAGAGCCTCGTCCTAATCAGCAGGTGCACCGCTTGCAGTTGAGGTTGACTTACGCCCCGAAGACCTTGACCCCAGAAACATCCATTACATATATTATTTATTGAGCTGAGTGAAGCGAAGCTCTTATACGCGGGATAGCCACTTCTTTGTCGTAGTACTTCTTTTCTCCTGCTTGACCGATCTTGACCAAATTTACCACGGTGATAGTGTAGACACTGAGGAGTGTTTTGATGCGAGATGGTTCGTGTCTGATGTACCATAGAGGAATAATCACCGAAAAACAGTTTCACGAGCGCGCGGCCTTAGCTGAGCGCGCGACCGTAGTAAGATGTCTTATTGACAAGTAAGAGTTGCTCGCTCAGCTCAATTTATTTCAGTCGCACCCTGCAGTGAAATCCTAGTTATTATACTTTATAACATAAACATAACATAACTTCACGCCTGTATCCCCGAAGGGGTAGACAGAGGTGTATTACACACCCACGATTCGCCAGATATGTTAAGGTCCCAATGTAATAGGGGGAGAGCCTATTGCCATCTACCGGGCACATTATTAAGCGATCGATAATTAACATTTATTAATGCACACATAACTATGAAAAGTCAGAGGTGTGTGCCCGGGGCGACTGGGGATCGAACTCGTCTCAGCAGATCGTTACGTACGCCACAGGGCTAATGTATTGCGTTATATAACTTTATATAATTCAATAAATTTATTAGTATTTCTCATAACTTTATGATAGTGAGAAATTATCTTGAAACTATCATTTATTCATTGCCTACTAAGTGTACATAGATGTTTTCATATATATTTCAGTACTTAGGACTTAGTGCCCTTTCCAGGCATTGCAATGTTGGTGTCACACTTCACAGGTGACTCATATAGTAGGTATATTATTAATTTTACCAATGTTAAAAATTCAAATTAAATTACATTACATTAGATTCAACAAAGATAATAATTGGTTGGAATAGTAATAACAATATGTCAAATTCTGAATTGCTTATAACTCATCCCAATATGTCAGATTGTGCCAAATAAATATAATGCTTAATGTCAATTATTTAATTATTGAATTAACTTATCCTCCAATCAAACAGCGAAGTTCGCAGCGGTCGTCAAGTATGACGCTTCAGGAGTACCAGAGAAGGTGAAGATATCCAGCTAGTTAACAAAATATTAATCAAATATATACAGGCAATGTTTAAACTTTGGCCTATGCATTTAACTCTATGGCTGTTTGTAAAATAATCTCCATACGCACCGGAATACAGACCTTAACTCCTGCAGTAAAGCTATATTTTCCATCACAGTTTTACAGGAGTTGATTCCTTATATCACTAACAATTATGTGATATGAAACTGCCAAATATTACTGAACCGTGATCACATTGCAGTTTAATGGAATTCAAGGTTCAAGTTAGATTGGACGGAATAGTGAGGGTGATCCCCTTGCATATCGCGAGTTCATTAAAACCTTTTTGATTAAGTGTGCATACGTGCAATTACAATTAGGAAGAATTGTAGGAGAAGTGATTGAAGTAAGTGGATGTATGAGAAAGGGATAGGATAAAAGAAATGATTTTTACCCTAGGCTTGTTTTCTAAATCACACTATTTGTTTTTTTAGTATGTATATTTGATGAATTGAGCGATTTCACGGACACGCTAATGGAATATCGGTGACATTTCTCTATCAAGTATTCAATTTGTGTACTTCCATAATCAGCTAGTGTATGATAACTATATAATCTGGTCTAAAAGTTATATTTCAACGCATAATTAAAGCATAATATCGCAATACTCGATTATGACTTATACCTTTTTAATATAATGCAGGATATTCAATTTTTGTGATAGTAGCGACTCAGTTATTCGTTCCAGGGTAACTGTATACGCTTCTACCACAAGCTCCCAAGTGAAATAAAGGATTTACCTATTCGTAAATTTAAAAGTCAAATTAAAACTAAACTTTGCCAATCTATATAATTCAAGGAATTATTATATATATTTGCTCTCTCACTATGCTACTCAAATAAAATATTGTAATTCGATTAAGTAAACATGTTAAGTAAAAATAGACCAAAATAAACAGCACGCTGAGTTTCTTGCCGGAGTTTTCTCAGGACAGGCCCGAGTTTCGGACCGGTGGTCCATTTGCTAAACATTCGTCTATTTTTTTGACGTTTTGTAAGTCCGTTATAATGGTTCTATACAGATGATTTTAGACTTTGACTTTTAGTTTGATTTAGACTTTGACTTTTTGAAAATATTTCTTTGACGCCCCTTTTTTTCTTGACGTAGCCGGTTTTATTCCATCCAGCAGTTTCATGCTCTAATAGGACTATTTGACATGCAATGACGCTTGCTACATATCAAAAACAAAGAAAATAAGCGCAATTCGATTTTATTAGTAGCCACGAAGTTCTACCTAACAAATTCTGACTCCCATCATCAGATAATCTCGATAGCGTCAAACTAATGTATTACCTATCATCCGAATGTCCATTTACTCCAATTAGAAGTAGGTTGGTTAACTTCCATAAACTCATGCTTACTAGCCGTTACTTAGCCCTCGGTACTTACCTACTTAATTACAGGGGAACTTAATGAAAGGCTGTGAAGATGCACTGTGAAATTCATACATTGATTGGTACCTCTTTGTTTCCTATAGATGATGAGTAGAAATTCAAAACCTTTTACAGACGAGGTACTTACCCTTTTTTTCTTTTTTTTCCGTGCGGAAATCCCTTCGGATACCCCTCACGCCGGCCAGCGGGGGAGTTCATGTCAGACTTGAATCGACTAAAACCGGACCATAAAGCAAATGATTAGGGACCCAACTTTGTCCGTTTCTTTCGCTATTACTGATGTGCTCTAAAGGAGTCATGAAATAGTTTGATATAAGTTTAATTTTTGATCGAAGTTACGCGTGTCGTATTGAATGGAAGCTGTTTGAAATCTAATCTGAACCTAAACCTAAATCTAAACTGGTGGTAGAAATTTGATGACACAAATTTGTCACAAAATTCGGCCGGGTAGGTACCACCGTGCACGATTGCGAAAAACCCTCCATAGTAATCCAATTTCGGTTTGATTGCGTTCAGGGGTCAGCAAGTACATAGCCGGGCAGGGGGATTGTGGTCGCAGCACTAGTGGGACCGGCGGGTATCACGCGGTGCTGCGACGACAATCCTCTTCTGATGAGGCCGTCAAGCTGAGTACCACCATTGTTAACATGGTACGTGTATGTAATGGTGACCCTTTTTCCTGAGACTTTACCTTCAGCTTACCATCAGGCGAGGTGAAGTCAAATTGACGTACCCTAAATATAAAAAAAAAAATATTTCGAGGGTTTTTTTTCTGAATAAATATCTAGCCGTGTGTTCATATGCACTTAGTTATTCTCTGTTGGTAATACAAAGTTATAAGTTGAAAAGGATTTGGTTGCAGTGTAACATTTTGGTTGGGAATGGTTGTAGCATTATCGGTGTCTTTAATAATGACCCCCTTTCCTGAGACTTTATGTATTTTATGTAAACAGACCAAGATTTTTAATATCTAAAGAATTGTTGGATGAATCTAAAGAGTTAAGACGACAAATAAGCTTGGTAATTAACTGTTTTCTCTCTCCCTATGCTACTCAAACAAAACATTGTATTTAGATTAAGTAAATATGTTCCAAAATAGATGAAAAATAAACAGCCCGCTGAGTTTCTTGCCGGAGTTTTCTCAGGACACGGCTGCGTTTTGAGCCGTTGGCCGTTTTGTAAGTGACGTTAAAATGGCTTATACAGAATAAATGAGTTTTGACTTTGACTTTGTTGGTAACAAGCAGTGAATAGGATTATTGAAATTTATCAAATAATGATATATATATATATTTGACGAGTACGTAATATATCATGTAACTTTTAAATTACTACAATTTTACATTTAAACCTATTTCCGGCATAAATATAACTTTAAAATAAATTATAATATAATTGTATTTTTTTTAATGAAATATAGTGTAATTTTATTTTTGACTTGCTTTGACGAAATAGATACAGATTTTAAGATGTGGATTAACATCCACATCTTAAAATCTAAAATACAATCAGCATATTCATAAAAACTATTCAGAAGAACGTGTACAAAATTTCAACTAATAAGTTAGAAAATAAAAGACCCGCGAAAAGGGCCGCGGTAGCCTAGTGGTATGGGTAATGGACTGCTGAGACGAGGTATCGGATTCGATCCCAGGTTTTCCCATGGCACACACCAATGACTTTTCGATGCTTTCCGAAGTTATGTGTGTATTTATCGCAGGCTTATAAGTGCCCGGTTAATGGCAATAGGCTCGCCACCTATTACATTGGGACCTAAACATAAACTGGCGAAATGTGGGTGTTAGCACCTCTGCCTACCCCTTCGGGGATATAGCCGTGAGTTTATGTTATGTAATGTTAAATAAAAGACATCAATTTTTGAGATGGAACGCACCGTTTCATCCCGTAGTGCGCCGGACCGCGGAGATGGTTATGTTGAACTCGAACCGACTAAAATCGACATGATTGTTTCTCGCCTGACTGTTCCATTTCCTCCAGTGCTCAGTAAAGGGAGTAGTGCTTATGCAAAAACCGGCCAAGTGCGAGTCGGACTCGCGCACGAAGGGTTCGTACCATTATCTATAAAAACGAACGAACAATTCCAATTTTTCAACTTTTTTATTATTTTTTATTTTTCCTTTTTTGTGCTGTAAGACCTTGCTTTTAGCTTTCATGATTCTTGGTCACCGAAAACTACCATATAGGTTTTCAAACCAAAACCTATATGGTACTGTGGTGTCCGAACCTCGTTCCACACCACGGTGCGTTTACCTGGCCATCATGTGTCAGAGTTTAAATAAAACTATTGTATCAATTTAAAACTTTGAATTAGGAACGATATAAAACAATCGATGCCTGGACATTCGGGATCTGAACGGGCCTGGTGGAGCCGTTCCGATTGAAGCTGAGAAAAGTATCCTGGGAAGAACCCCGCTTTAAGCCCTATCCTTGGGCCGAGACCGCGATATACGCCCCAGTCCGCTATTTAAAGTTAAAACAACCGCGTAAATCCCTAATAATATAAGTAGGAAGTGCGAGTGATTAATAAATAAATAATATTTTTTCCTCTTAAAGTGTTATTTTTACATCACTTCATACACGCGTGGTACCCAACCCCCTGGGTACCACAGCTTTTGGTGGAGGCGCCGGTTTCCATAGAATTTGGTCGAGGAACGCCGGTTTCCACAGGAGGTGGAAACGCCAACATTTTGCAGTTGGCAGTGGATTGATCGACCCCGTACCTTGAGAAGGAAGACGTCGTGCAATATTGGATCGACGCCTTAAACAGATAACAAATTTGAATTTATTATATATATTGTATTACTACCATTAAGATGGCTGAATCAAAGAAATTTGGTGGCACTGACGGTGTCTCATTCCAAAGTTTTTTGAGAGACTTCAATGTCGTATTTGCCATAAATAAATTTATGTTGGCTGACAAAGCTACAATATTAGCTGCCTACCTCGAGGGCGCAGCGTTACACTTTTACAAGTCGATTTTTAACGAAGAGTTAACTTTCGAACAAGTGTGCTCACTGTTAGAAGAAGAGTTTCCTTCCCATGGCGATGATTTAGAGTTGTTCTATTCAGCGTATCAAGCCAAAGAGGAGAACTTGGTTACCTATTGGCTTGGCTACTAAAGCTAAGGTTACCGATGATAAAAAGATAATAAGTAGATTTCTGAAGTCAATGTCGCCAAGATTTCGAAATATTTTAGCGGCAAGGGTGTACAGCGATAAAAAAGAACTCCGCGACGCGCTGTTGCAATTATCGGAAGTACAACCCGACGTGCAGGGGGATAGAATACAGAATTTACCTACGAACCCTCCACAAGGATATAACCGTCAAGTCGGATTCCATAACCGCTACGGGAATAGAGGAGACACGACATCTTACGATGCACGTCAATCTCCGTCATCGTCGAGTCCACGGGATTTAGGGGACAATTTCCGCACTCCGAGATACAACCTAAGACCTCGGAACATTGCTAACACTAATACTTTCCCCAGTAACCCGAATTCTTCGGGATCTATCAGAAGAGATACTCCAACTTCGAGCCGACAGTTTTTCCGGCCTCGAGAGAGAAATGTAATGAGCATGGAGCATATCGAGTCTGCGAGTGCAGATCAGCATCACAACGAAAGCAATTTTTCTGGTCAGTTGTCGCCATTTATTAAAGTTACAATTAATAATTCTGACATCGAGGCGTTACTTGATACTGGAGCAACAGTAAATGCTATGAGCAAAGCTTTAGCTAGAAGCTTGAACCTACAAATAAGACCGTCAACGTCGTTGACGCACATCAGAAGCATAACTGGTTCTTCGGCAACTATCTGCGGTGAAGTTTAACATTTTAGTTAGAGTGAATTTCATTGTATTAAATAACATTGAATTAGATTTAGTCTTAGGTCAATCGTTCATGTTTGCTAATGCTGTATCAATTGATTTCAGAAAGAACTGTTTATGGATTAAGGGCTTCAAAGTAAATTGGACACGCAGATATGACGATAAAACCGTGAGTAAGGCTTCAAGGTGCACATCGTTAAATATTATAAACACAAATGATATGTTATTTAATTATAAAGCAATAAATGAAACCATTGATTATTACCCTAATCGTAGTTTTAATAATGAAATATTTAAGTCTGAAGAATCCAAGCAATTAATCGATGGGGGCATCCCAGCGAACAAAAGGAGTCGTTTGGTGCAAGCAGTACAAGACTGCGAGAATGGAGCCACGTTCGACAACGGTAGCACGGGCGGATGCGGATTGTCAGATGATATTCCTGTGCATACAGCTCCGTACAGGTCAGCTACGGAACGATCAGACTTGGTGAAGGATCGAATACAAGATGTGGATTTCGACGTCGTACATCGTTCCGGCAAGAGCAATATTGTTGCTGATTACCCAAGTCGTTATCCTTTAAAGATAGAGGTTGACGATATAAACACACCAGTATCGAATGATATCGAGATGTATAACATCAGCACCGATACAGTGGTAGTAAAACAGTGCGCAGATCTTTTCTGTAGATCACTAAGGAATGGCTTAACAAATAATGATGCAACAAACTACAAAGGATTTTTATTAAGGAAAAATGTTGTGCTGCCGAGAGAACTACTGAAGACAACTCTCGAGGAACTGCATGATCATCCATGGTCGGGAGGTCACTTCGGAATCGCGAAGACGTTGTCGAAGTTCCGCAATAGGTTTGTCGTGCCCAAAGCTGTAAACATGGTGACATTTGCATATAATGCCACGAAGCATACATCTACAGGTATGTCTCCACACATGTTGTTGTTCGCACGAGAGCCGATTCTGCAATCAAACTTCGAAGTAAATCAAGAGTCTACGAACGAGTCATATGCGTTCAGACATGCACGCGCAAATTATCTCGTGCAACGAGCGAAGCTGAAATTCGTGGTATACCGACCAGGTCAGCTGGTTCTGATATACAGTCCAAGACGTATTTCGGGAAGAAGTAAGAAACTTTGTAAGCCGTACAAAGGGCCGTTTATTATTAACAGGAGAATTTCAAACACCAACTATGTCGTGGGGAAAATGAATAACTCATCATGGCAAGATATTATACATACCAATTTTCTAAAACCATTTGTCAACAGAAGATGCGTTATTTAAGTAAAATATGTGTAAATGTCATTATATTTATTTGACGTTGAATGTCGTGTGGACATGATTATTTTTTTTGTATTTTATGTGTGATACTAATAAAGAGGCTAGATAAATAAAGGTTGAATATTTTATTAATTGTTATGTGCAATGATAGTTCAAAGGTAATTATCGATGGTTTCATATAACTTTATTGACGTTTTAAAGTTCAATTTCAAACAGATCTATGTGCAAGTTGGATCCTATGATTGTTTTCTTTTACAGATGCCTATCTGCGTGACCATAACTCTTATTTAGGATATGTTGTATAATAGAAGATAATGTATTGTGTGTAACATTTTATTCATAATATGCGTTCTCTGTTTATTCCATATTGCTGCGCTGCTGAAGATAAATAGATTTGTTTTGTTATATTCCTGATGTTATAGCGTAGGAGTTAGGCAATTATTTTTTTGTCTGATATTAAGAGTTGTGATCTGAACTTTGTAAGAGAGTCAAATCGTTTTGGACTTGAGCGCCGACGATGGTTGAAAGTTAGTTTTCAATCAGACTCTTCTTTATAGAGTGAGTTCTTTCTCTTTAATGTTGATTTAAAAATAATTTAGTAATGTGTAGGCGACATAGTGTCTGCTTCACATGCATAATGTGTAAAGACAGATCACGTTATGTCATCTTTTGTTTTTTTTAGTTAGGTAGGTCTTAAAAGTACTGTGTTATTAGTAACACAGTACTTTTAAGACTACTTTTAATGTTTGCCCTGAAGGGACTTAGGTCCCTTCAGGGCAAACATTAAAATGTGTCGTCAAGAGACACCAAAATAATTTATTTAGATAGTCGCGCTGTGGCTTGTTGCTTTTTGAGAGTTTTGTCAGGCCAAGAATGAAGCAATCTTTGTATTCGGATTTTTCAATATTTATTACAGTTCAATGGTTATAAATTGTAAAGATTGCGTCGTTTTTCTCATTGTAAGAGACAGGCGATTTAATGTTTTTTTTTTATCTGCTCTCGTTTAGTATGCCTAGGGTTCAGGCTGTCACATGAATGACCATAAGGGCGTAGCTGATGTGGTGTCCGAACCTCGTTCCACACCACGGTGCGTTTACCTGGCCATCATGTGTCAGAGTTTAAATAAAACTATTGTATCAATTTAAAACTTTGAATTAGGAACGATATAAAACAATCGATGCCTGGACATTCGGGATCTGAACGGGCCTGGTGGAGCCGTTCCGATTGAAGCTGAGAAAAGTATCCTGGGAAGAACCCCGCTTTAAGCCCTATCCTTGGGCCGAGACCGCGATATACGCCCCAGTCCGCTATTTAAAGTTAAAACAACCGCGTAAATCCCTAATAATATAAGTAGGAAGTGCGAGTGATTAATAAATAAATAATATTTTTCCTCTTAAAGTGTTATTTTTACATCACTTCATACACGCGTGGTACCCAACCCCCTGAAACCACCCCCCTTCCGGTTGACCTAGTGTTGTCAATTTTGGTTAAAAACGGTCTATAGCACAAGTAAAGGGAAAATACCGTAAAATAAAAAAAATACAAAAGTTTTGGTTCTTACAAGTTGTCGTGAAAATCTAAATTTGCCCATATCTTTTTATCGTGATTGTTGTGACTTTAATAAACCTAATAGCAACTATAGACCTCAGTCTCTGGTATAAATTTCAACTTGCTAGGTCCACCCTTTCCTAAGAAAATCGGTCGTGACACACGGACAGACAGACGAACAAGAGAGTGATCTTATGAGATTACTTTTTTACCTTTTGAGGTACGAATCCCTAAAAATTAAATGAAAAATTTAAAAACTCCCGACATAGCTACGAACGCTTCTGACTAATTCACATATCAAACAAAAAGAAAACAAAATCGACATCGGTTCCTGACACACACACACACACGTATAATACCGCGTTATTTTTGCGTTGGGAATAAAAAACAATTTCTCATCAAGACTGAAAATGCCTAAAAATATTTTTTCTGTACCACTCTAAAAATAAAAATATAAACATTCGAATTCAGAACCTCCTCCTTTTTCGAGGTCGGTTAAAAATAAGTAGGTACTACTGTTAATTCATTTATAGTTTAGTTTTTCACAATACAAGAAATTCACATATAAATAAATAAATAATTAAATTAACCCGCCCCTTGCCGTACCCGGTGCAAGGTAATCAACCTCCAGCACACTTATCACTCGGTTTTAAACAATTATTAAATATATTTTCAAGAAATTTAAAAAACCTTGATTTTTTATTTTTATTTCTTATTTTGCCGCTTTACTCTACAGATGACAGCTGATGATCTCATACAAAACCAATTTAATTATATTCTGTGGCTATGACAGCAACAAGTGGCGCTAAAGTTGACTATTGGAGGATACAAATAAAAACCGACCAATTTTTTGGTCTGAACAGCCAGTCTAGTTTACATAGAAGTCATTGTGTATTTGTTTTACCGCTATAATATATATAAATACCAGGAAAAAAAATGGGGGCAACCATACAAGAAAAAAAGAAAACTCAAATTTGAGTTAAGCTCGCCTTTTGTACATAACATCTCATAAGTATTATATGAATGTAATTTATGTGTGCAATAAAGAATTAAATAAATAAATAAATAAATAAAAGTTATTTTTTTGCCGTTTTTTTTCTGCTTGATGATAATAACGGCAATTACCAGGCCAAGTATCTCATGATACCGTGATAGCTAGGCAGTTTTAAATTTTAACAGATAATGTATTTCTGTGCTTCTATATCAAATACTAAAAAACATAATAAAATAAATATTTTATGGACGCTTGGGAAGGACATCGTGTGGTTTTAGTCAGTTCAATTCCGACATACCTACGTCATCGCTGGCGCCGGTGGTGGGGTGACGCCCGTACACCACGCACAAAAAAGAGGAGCCTCTTTTTTTGTGTGTGGAAACGTGTGTAAACGGGAAAAGTGTGCCCTTACAATAAACGTGTTTTCTTTTTGCTTGTTTTTACTTGATATTGATAACGGCAACAGCTAGATAATAGTACGGAACCGTTCGTGCGCGAGTCCGATTTGCACTTGGCGGTTTATTATATATCTATATATTAATACGTGAATATTGAGCTAGTAATAATAGCTCAATCAATGTACGTGAAGGCAAAACTTTGCATTCCTTTTACGAAAATTGCGCGGACGGAGGAGTGTGGGATTTGGCATAGTTATAGCTTATATGGAGGAGAAGGCAGAATGCTAATATTTTATAAAAAATATGCCTAAAAAATACATTGAATACCACGCATTTGGAACACACACACCCATGTTACTTACGTAAGTTTATACCGCCAATGTCAAACGTATTATGACATATTCGTCTATTGTTCACAGCTAACGTATTTAACAATGTTAAAAATAAATACAATGAAGTCTACCTTACTGTCAGCCTCAAGAAGAAATCGAATTTCAACAATCCCACGAGGTCACTAGTTTCAATAAAAGTGCATTTTAATATAATTAATATTTTTATTTTGCCAATCTGAAGTATTTGGTATCAGGCCGAATAGTAAATTTTTTTTTGTGCGGAAATCCCTTCCGATACCCCCCCGCCGTTCAGCGGGAGCCTGACCCTGGGCCATCTCCGGTTTCGAGATGGCCCCATTACTTGCTCTCCACTGTGCCATCTGCTAATCAGAAGGACACGTGAAAAGCTTCCGAACAGCCCTCCACAGGACCGTCCTCGCCTCGGTCGGAGTTGGCCGTAGGCGGCAGCGTCTCCCCCGCCCTAGGAGAGGCGCTGCCGTCTCCGTTGCCCAGGGTGCACCGCGTGGAGGTCCCCAACCAAACATCCCAGGCCGAATAGTACCTACCTAACATAACACATTACATAACATAACTTCACGCCTGTATCCTCGAAGGGTTAGGTAGAGGTGTATTACACACCCACGATTCGCCAGTGTAATAGGGGCTAGCCTATTGCCATCTACAGAGGTGTGTCCTCGTCTCAGCAGTCCGTTACGTACGCCACTGGGCTATCACCGCTTTTACCTACCTACCTAAATACTCGGTATTCTTCGGAATAGTATGGGATAGCCGAATACCGAATGGTTGCCGAATATTCGTTGCAAGCCGAAGATAAGATAAGAGTTTTACAGTCTATAACTAGCTAGCGACACCCCTACAGAGTGTTTGGCGTGTCTGTTTGCTATTTTGCGCCCTCAGTGCTCTAAAAATTAAATCTTATAATATGAGTTCCGAGAGCATAACCCCAACCTAAATTATAATCAGGTAAGCACCAATTACGTAATTATTTTTGCTTTCCCAATGCATTCCCCATTGATAAATGTATGTCATTATTCTTTTTAGGGAGAGTTAACCTTACCTTTATGAACACTAGGTATATTTTTGAATATATCAATAAATGCATAGTGGATATCTTTAGGGTTGTGTTGGTATCATATCAGGGAGGGTGGCGCGAGGGCGTAGTGAGTCACCGTACTGTGAATCATAGTTATTACCGAATTTAGACCTGGTTACCTGGAAGTATTTTGGTACCTTTATTTGTCATATTCCGGTTAATCCTAATTCCGTATAATATTGATGATATAGCAAAGCCATTGATTGCAAGACTGGAAGAGGCACCTGTTTGTGGTTGGCACATAAATTTGATTATAAAGGGTCCATAACTATTTTGTGGGACTTGTTACGCGTTTTTTTTTACCCGATAAAAAAGTATATCTAAGTATATTTATCCGCATTCTAGAACCCATATTTTAAACTAATGTATGCTTACTTTGATACACTGTGCAGTAAGTATGAAGTATTTAAGTAGTAGTACTAAACAAAATAGCTAACAGAGACATCTCATTGAAATAAAATTATTTTTAACGTATTCTATCGCGATTTATTTAATGTTATTTTATATTTTACATTGATCCCGACATGTCAAGTGCCAATTGCCTCTACAAGATGCAGGGGTCTATAAAATAGATTGTGACTGTGGGCTCTCTTATATTGGTCAAACCAGGCGAAGCATTGGCACTCGCGTCAAAGAACACATAGCTGATATAAAACACCAACGCTCAAAAAAGTTTGCTGTATGGGAACACGTGCAACAGGGGACCAAAAATTACTTAAGATTTGAATCAAGAAAATCGATTCCTACCTAGGATGCTCCTCGAAGCTATTGAAATTAAAAAACATCCTAATTTTAATAAAGAAGATGGTTGGAATGTACCACCAGCTTGGAATCCAGTCATTCACTTAATTAATTCCAAGAAAAATCAAAATACAACAAGACTTCATAACACTATGAGCTCATTCTGCGTAAATAGTAACACCAACAATTCAACATAGTTCGGGTCATTTGAGATAACTTACACTACAAACTACAAGACAACAACCATCTATAGTTTCCCATCATTCGTGACCATGGCTGCTGAAAAGCAACCGAAACGTCGGGATCGATGTAAAGTATAAAATAACATCAAATAAATCGCGATAGAATCCGTTAAAAATAGTTTTATTTCAATGAGAGATATCTCAGCTGCGATGACGGCGCTACCCTAGAAAGATTTCATCGAATATAGTCATTTGAGTATTACAGATAATAAAATTAGTGGTAATCTGTGGTACTACTCTGTCAAGAAAGTATCGGGAATTAGTCAATAAAACTTAAAATATGTATTATTCGTCCAATCTTTTTGTATCACCTTCGAAAGAAAAATCGAAAAGTCGAAATATTTCTCATACGCCAACGAACTACTCAATCATCAAAACCATTTTTTAAACGTATTTTTTGGAGCGCCTTCAATACTCGCCGCGATTTTTTTAATGACATCTATTGACTGAAAACGGGTGCCTTGTGCCTTAAAGTAGTAATTTGGGTTTCGAAAAAGAAAAAAGACAGGTGAAGCTATATCAGAGAAATATGGTGGCTGTTCGATATGATTGTTAGAGCTTTTGGCCAGAAATTCGTTCACAATGATAGCCTTGCGACATGGTGCGTTATTGCGGTGCAAAATTCATGCTTTTTCTTTTCGCAAGTCTGGCCTTTTCCGACGAATTAGCTCTCTCATCAAACGCCTTATAATGCACAGATATTTTTTTTATTTACTATCTCACCTTCTGACAGAAATTCCGAGTGCACGACATCACATCTGCATACGACTGCCTAGAGTGAGGCAAATCTTCCACAACATCTCGTTCGTATTTAAATTTGCTGGTCCACACATGGGCAGTTTTTTTAAATTGCATTTGCAAGGAAAAATTTAAGAAATTTTCGTCCATTGTGAAAATCGCACAACACACTTGAGATACATAACATAACATAAACATAACATAAACTCACGCCTATGTCCCCGAAGGGGTAGGCAGAGGTGCTAGCACCCACATTTCACCAGTTTATGTTTAGATCCCAATGTAATAGGTGGCGAGCCTATTGCCATTAACCGGGCACTTATAAACCTGCGATAAATCCACACATAACTTCGAAAAGCATCGAAAAATCATTGGTGTGTGCCATGGTAAAACCTGGGATCGAACCCGAGACCTCGTCTCAGCAGTCCGTTACCCATATACTTGAGATGAACTTACTAAATGGCGCACATTAAACAAACTAAATGATTAGTGACGCTCAAACACCGCGTGGTCATAGTGGACAGTTGTGCTCACTTAGCGAAAAAAAGATCTTCTACGACAACTTCAAGCAGAGTTTCTAAATTATCAATTCCCGGTACTTTTTTGACAGAATGTATATCTATCTCTACGTTATCAAATTCTAAATTAGTCATGTCTGTACATTGGAGATATAAAAAAAAATTGGGTTATGTTAAATGAATGATTCTGATTGACTGATTATTGTCGCTTGTGACGCAAAAACTACTGAACGGCTTTTGATGCGGATTATTTTTGTTAGAAAAGTCTTGGTCAGACTTAAATCTACGGTATGTTTGATTGCAGTTGGTTGAGTAGAACAGCTTAGGAGATATGACCAAAAACCTATAACCGACCTCTGCGCGGGCGGAGCTGGGGCATCAGAAACTATACTATTATAAAAATTGTAAATTATTCGTGTCTGTACATTGGAGACATTTAAACTACTTTACTGTTTTTTATTAGAAATGTCTTGGTCAGATTTAAAATCTGCCGTATGTTTGATCTGACTCCCACCCCGATGGCGGCCACGAGGTCACGCCTCGGCGCCTCCGACGCCGGGCAGTCCGCCAGCGTGTGCAGCCCTGAGTCCTCGCTAGCGTCGCAGTGATGCTCCATGAGCGCAGGCCTGGGGGTGGCGGGTGAGGCCGCCTGTCACCCCAGCAGAAGCAGGCCGGGACGGTGGGGCGACTAGCGCCCCTACCCCAAACCGGGGCAAGACGGGGACACCGTGGTTCCCAAACCCGAGGGGGCCATCTCGAAACTGGAGATGGCCCAAGGTCAGTCGGGGTGCGAGTGATATGCTCTATGGGCAACCTTACACCCCGGCGTCTGTAGACCCCAGACGGCGTGCTGTTTTTGTCGGTTCAAGCCCGACATAACCGCCCCCGCTGGCCGGCGGGGGTATCCGAAGGGATTTCCGCACGAAAAAATAAAAATAAAGGTATTTATTGAATGTACATGTAAGTTAGTACGCTGGTAGGTATTGTTCCCAATATTTAGTATTACTTATAATAATAAACCACCATTTGATATGCGTCTTGCGAATTGACTCATGTCATAAGACATTTAATGCTATTATAATGGTGATACATGCCTTAGTTTTAACATTTATGAAACAAGTACTTCTTTACACTTCTCATGTAGTGTTAAGGTACATTATACAAACCTATTACTAACATTTTAATCGCAAATTAAAGTTCGAGTCTCAACTTTTTATCAACGGAATTGTACATGGTAAATTCTCTACAATGCCGATGCGTCGTGGCATTTACGTTACGTACCTTTTTTTTTTTTTTTTTCGTGCCGACATCCCTACGTACTGTGGAATCTGGGGTTTGACTACACAGCTTCTTGTTGATCACTACTGGTATTTAAATTATAACACAAGGATTTTATATGACTTAATATATTTATTTGTAATTATTATTCTACTGAACGGGATTTAATGGGATTTACGCGAGGTTGTTTATATTTACTGAACGAACTAGAGAGGGACGCGAACTCTGCTCAGTGATTGAGCCTAATCCACTTTTACTTCTTGATATTCTCTTCTCAGGATCAAGGTCGGTGCCTCTGTTCATTCCCCGACTCGATCTGTCCGCAAACCTTTTGTTTTTTCCTAAGCTCTTAATTCAAACTCATTTATACATTTTTATTTTAATATTGCTGACGCATGATGGCCAGGCAACCAACTATAGTGTTCGAAGGAGTCCGAACACTACAGTACTTACGTACATTTAAAAAACATACGGTTTCGCTGTGCGTCTGCTGCAAACTGAGACAGGGCCAGCCTCCAACACCAGGGACTGATTGACTCTCTTCATTTAGGTAGAAAACGAATTTTCACTGTAAATTTCTAGAAATTTTGACAACCGCGTTTCATTCCCTTTTCTACGACCTTCATTTTGGATATAATTTTTGGGTCCGGCCGTTACGGTCCCATTTCGGTATGGCCCCGGCTGGGTTGCATTCACAGCCAAAAACTTGTTATTCCGCTTTTCCCCTGGCCGTGATGCCCCCATTGTTTAATTTTCTTACAACTCACTTTACTTTGTACAGTTGAGTAGAATAGTGTTAGAAGATGAAATGAAATTAAGACCACAATCACAGTTGAACTAACACTTTCTACTGTGCCACATTATGTCAGATATGTGTAGTAATGTAAATAACAGTAAATCTGTGTCTTAGTTAAATGGTGTGTATAAGGGATCTAGGGATGAAGAAAAATAAAATAATACTAAGAAATTTATGAGTAAGTATATCAGAAATAAAAATAAACATAAAGATGAAACCGAGACATTCCTATATATTTACAAAAGGATGCGGAGTCCTGCAAAAGGGCGAATTTTGATCAAAAAAGATTTTAATGTGATTGTTTTCTCTTTGTATTCTGCCGTGAGCCTAACAATAGCTTTATCATTCCTAATACTTTTTTCACTATTGTTAGATATGGGAATTTCATTCTTTTGCAGTCTGTAAATATAAATATTATATACGGTATGAAAACAAATTGAACATATTACTATAATAGTAGTACCCCGGCGTCTGTAGACCCGAGACGGCGTGCGGTTTTAGTAGGTTCAAGCCCGACATAACCGCCCCCGCTGGCACGCGGGGGCGGTTATGTCGGGCTCGCACCGACTAAAACCGCACGCCGTCTCGGGTCTTCAGACGCCGGGGTGTAAGGTTACCCATAGAGCATATCTCTCGCACCCCGACTGACCCTGGGCCATCTCACCACTAACAGCATCGCTCATCCTGTCTCCTCTGAAAGCAGAGGAGTACGGAGAGCGATGTGTTCCCGCCACGTTGGGTATTGGCCGACGATCAATGCCAACCCTATGAAGGGGAAGCCATTGACCGCCACCCAGGGTGTACCGGCCGCTCCGATTCCGTTCCCCCCGGACTGCAGCGGGATCGGAATCGGAGCGACACTCGAGGAGGTTACCCAACACACACCCCAAAAAGGTACCTTCTTGTGTTTAGATAACTTACTTACATGTTAATAAGTTATCTAATAATAGTAAATATTAAGAAAATTTTAAAATTAAGTATAATGTTAAATTAAGGAAGTAGTAAATATAATATGTAACTACCTCTCTTGTGCTGTGTCGTAGGTGGAATGGCGGGATCCATCATTTAAAAAAATTATAATAAAGAAGGGTTGTGCCCCAGGTACAGGTGCGACTGGTTGGATCACCTCCAAGTTTGGTGCACCCTGGGCAACGTGGGCGATGACGCATCATTGATTGCTCCTCTGGAGTAGCTGGCGTCACCGTCAACAGCCAAGAGTCTGACCAACCGGCCCTTTTCAGCCAGCTGACCCCATTGCACGAGGGGGTCGGGGCATGGCGGGTCTGTAAGGCCAGCGGGGGTGGAGGCTGCTCCAGGTACCCAGGTAAAAAAAAAAAAAAAAAAAAAAAAAAAAAAGGTACACTTGAATTCTTTGGTTGCCACTACATTGGTAGTTCTATGACGTTCCATATCAAAAGATCACTTTGATGTCATTCTTAAGCCATAAGTCACTGTTCAATGAAATCGTTGAATTTTGTTACTTGTTCATCTGAGTAACTGGAACAAATCTTACAATATTATATATAGGTATATACCTTTTTTTTTTTATCGTGCGGAAATCCCTTCGGATACCCCCCCGCCAGCCAGCGGGGGCGGTTATGTCAGGCTTGCACCGACTAAAACCGCACGCCGTCTCGGGTCTTCAGACGCCGGGGTGTAAGGTTACCCATAGAGCATATCCCTCGCACCTCGACTGACCCTGGGCCATCTCATCACTAACAGCATCGCTCATCCTGTCTCCTCTGAAAGCAGAGGAGTACGGAGAGCGATGTGTTCCCGCCACGTTGGGTATTGGCCGACGATCAATGCCAACCCTATGAAGGGGTGAAGGGGAAGCCATTGACCGCCGCCCAGGGTGTACCGGCCGCTCCGATTCCGTTCCCCCCGGACTGCAGCGGCAAGACGGGGACTCCGTGATTCCCAAACCCGAGGGGGCCATCTCGAAACCGGAGATGGCCTATAGGTATATACCTATACATTAAAATCTTTAAAAGCGGGATGTTTTTATTATTTGGCAATAAGTGATAATGTGCTTAAAATGGTAGGTACAGTAATTATAAATACCTGTTTTCGTCTACTCCCATCTTCTATACCTCCGTTAGGCAGGAATGTTAAACTAACGCACGGCCTGTCTCGTCATGTTCCATTACTCCCAAAAATATGGCTTTCCTGTATAAGCTTCTTTGAAAGTGTACACAACATCTATGGATGGCTGCTTGTGGAAAAACATCATTTACTGCTTGCCGAAATTTGAAAGTCAAAATGTGTTTTTTTTTTGGTTAAAGTCCGATAAAGCTTTTCTGATAAACTGATTATTATTTGAAAGACTGCGGGCATATGCTGGATGCGGCAAGCTGAAGACAGGGCGCTTTGGCGCTCATCAGGGGAGATCTATGTCCAGCAGTGGACTAATAGAGGTGATGATGATATTATACTATTAAATAAATCTCGCAGTTTGAAGAGTGATATTATCCCTTCCAATCCCTGATCCCTCGCTCGTAATAATATAATAAAATAGAAATACTCTATACCTACGGCCGAACCCATACGACTGTGTAATTTCAAAACCATTTACTAGGTTTAGAAAACACCTACTAGAAAATCGGATCTTTACATTTTGCGGGTTTTCTACAGTTCGCATTGTTTTCTTCCGTAACAGCCGTCAAAGGGCGACCACTTCTTTCTTCATCCTCCAAAGTCAGTCGACCGCGCTTGAATTCGTTATACCAACGATACACGGTCGCCTTGGAAGGGCCTTCATCCATGAATGCCATTCGAAGTCTATCGTACGATTCGTCTGGTTTCAGGCGACACTTGAAATCGTAGAAAATCATAGCGCGAATATGTTCCCGACGCAGATCCATTTTTCAATGAGACACAATAATTGAAATTATCTTGCAAAAAATGCAGAGAGGATTTTTGAAATTGGAACGTACTTATTTTTACTCATAAATAATCATATTTTAGAAATAGATTATAACTGACCAGTCTCTCATATATAAAAACTTTTTTTCGCAATACTTTCTGAGTGGCCTGGTATACGTCGTAGGTCGCCGGTTCGATTCCCACTCTGTCTGTGCCCCCGGTCTGTGTGTTTCTATGTATCATTGTTTCTCGGGACTTGAACCCGCTACCAGTCCCTTACAGGAGGATGCTCTGACCAACTGAGCTACCTGGACACGTCCCAGATATTCTAATTTCTCCGATATATTATATACGTCTCGGGGCGACATTGGAGTCTTCTACCGTAATTCTTGCGGACTACGAAAACAATAAATAAATATTCTAGGACAAATTACTCAACGCCATCAAGGCCCAAACTAAGCAGTGCTTGTATGGGTTCTAGAAAGCGTATAAACATACTTAGATACATGTTTTTTGTAAATAAATACATATTACACATATAGAAACACCCAGAACAATTCAAATTTTCATTTTTGCACTGAGCGGGAATCGAACCCGCGACCTCTGACTTAGCAGTCGAATGCACTACCGCTACGCTACAGAGGTTGTCGCCGTCATTGTACGCCACAATAAATGACTTTACAATCATTTTTAAATATTGTTACCTTTTTCAAGGTTCATGTCCCGTCTTAGATGTTTTAGGATTATTATGAATGTTTATCCGTGTTCTGGAAACCTTGCCACAAGCTTGTTCAGCTATGCTTACTTTGGGTCTAGATAGCACTGTGTGGAATGTCTAGAATATCATCACAGTGGTGTGCAACCATTCACCTCGGAGCCCAGGATTTGCTAGCTAGTTTGTCGTCCTCCACTTCACACGGTCTAGGGCATCCCTGGTGAGAAGACCATTGGCTGGCATGTCATCTTCTACTACGTCAAGCCAGTACTTTTTGGGTGTACCTTTCCTACTGGGGCCCGGTGGAGGTGACATGGCCAGACGGTTGTTACCGTAACCCTGGCGGTTACTGTAAGGTACGGAAACTTCAATTTTTCGCCCTGTATCAATAGTCACAATCACAACTATAGTCAAAATAACAAACTTTCTTATGAATTTCACAATGTATAATTGTTTTATCATCTAAAAATGAATCGCTGAATGTGTTGCTAAGCGCAAATCTCGAGAGCAGCTGAACCGATTTCGCTAATTCTTTTTCTATAATATTCCTTGAAGTACGAGGATGGTTATTACGGAGAGAAAAATTTAAAAAATTGCCTGAAACAATAAAAAAAAATCTATATTCCCATACAAAAGATTCACATAATTTTACCCCAGGAATAGGTTCCCATGGGTTACGGGAACGGGACGGGTAAAACAGAAGGAGAGAGACATAATAGTAGATTATTAAGCAAGGGGATAAAGCAGTGCGAGCGTTAAATCACGAGCGAAGCGAGGGATTTAAGACGAGTCCTGATTGTAGCGAGGGATTTAAGTTCACCCAAGACTAAGACAGCTTTATCACCGAGGAAAATACTCTACTTTTCGTACCATTTGCGAAAAAAATAACACAATAATAATATGAGATAAGCATTTATTAAAAATAATGACAATTAAAAGTAAAAGTTAACATTCGAAACATTGGTCCAATTATTGATAGAGAGAGTTACATTTTTGTTTGGTACATTTATTGTTGATGAGAAGTTTGATAATAAATATTGTTTTGAAAAAGGAATAGGTACGCATTTATTATGCAGTTATGATTATTAAATAAAATTACGAAAACCGACGAGGCCGTATGAGCTTGGTGCCTTTGCTTTTCCGACAAAAAATATTAGTCTAGGACACAGATGTACAACAACAACAACAGTTCAGTATAAATTTCGGTAAGTATTCCAAATTTAAATCACATTCTCCCCCTAGAGGATGAATGAAATTCAGTACAATTTTCTTTCCCTGTTTTTAACAGATTAAAAATGACTATTGTTATGTTCGCTTTTTGTGGCATAGAATGTCACTTTTTTGAGCAAATGGTACGAAAATTATATTTTCATTACTCATACTCTGAAAGTAGGTCTGAAGTTGCCTGAGGAGCGGGATGAAAGTAAAACTTTTCATCCCTAGGGAGAATCGCTTTCAACTGACAGCTGTCAAATTATTAAAAAAAACTAATTCTATTTTCACATTTTTAATGTACCAACCATGTACCAACTTTCTATACAGCCACTCAATTACAGCGCGATGTAAAATTGAAATTAAATAAAGTTAAGTATTGATTAAAGAATATATATTTTTTAAATAACTTTAGTTTAGTTTCAACAATTTACCTGAAATAACATAGATTTGGGCAAAATATTTACCATTTTTTCAATGATGAAAATGAAAAATAATGGCTGAATAGCTGGCCGGGCACAGAAAAAAAAACAAGAAAAATAGGCGGAAAAGCGGCAATTCGATCTTCATTTGTTTTTCGATTTGAAGGTTTTACTCATTTTTACTCATTTTTTCTTTAGCTAATTCATGTTTTTATTTTTACTTTCCTTGTATTCGTGATGAAAAGCACAGTGTTTACCTCGGGTTAAAGACTTATTTAGTCCCTCGAACTATTGGCGCCCGAACGAAGTGAGGGAACCTCGTCTCGGGACTAAATAAGTTACTTTCGCCCCCAGGGTAACAATGTACTATTAAAAAATAATAGCATATTACGTAGTTAGTTACAGATTAAAACAGAGTCCAAAACATAGTTGTCGGAATGCAAGGTGCAATGCAATACTATTACTAGCTGTTGCCCGCGACTTCGTACGCGTTAAGTTCGAAATAGATCAAGGTATGCATGTTTATTTCTGAAGTCTTGATAGTAACGTAAGTATTAAGTTATTTCATTTAACGAGCCGATGAGGTGATGTATTACACTCGTATTACATTGACAATTCCTTCGAAATAGATAGAAAAATATGTAACAACGAAAACAATTATATTCCTCCTTTTTCTGATTTAGTTGGTTGATTTTCACGGGAGCGACTGTCGTCTGACCCCCTGTCCTCCGAAAGGTAGCATTTCAAACGGTTGCGCCTGAGCCTGAGCTTCATTCGTCAATCTGCAAGTGTATCCGCTTGCAGAGGAGGTTGGTTCCTCCCCTCCTCCTAAATCGGATTTATTTTAAACTATTTCATCGCCTTAAATACTGTCACCAAATACCAAATATGTGAGGCGCGTATAAGTGGGTAGGCAGGTAGGGGTCGACCTCATAGAAAATACGCTGATCAAACTGTCGCCTTAAATACTGTCACCAAATACCAAATATGTGAGGCGCGTATAAGTGGGTAGGCAGGTAGGGGTCGACCTCATAGAAAATACGCTGATCAAACTGTTGATGTATTGAAGAAGCGCAGATCCAAGAGACGGTACATCACTCGAAACCGGTAAAAATTTGGTGTCTTTTGGCTATCACGGAACTTGGCTATGACCCACCTAATCCGATATTCTTAGCAATCCATGGATTCTCCGTGCGGGTGCCGGGTCCATCGCGTTGCTGAGTTGGAAACTCGGGACAGTGCTTGGGACTTGCGACCCAAATTTAGGTTTAGAAGGGGGCCCCTTTTGTTGATGTACATCAACACTCACCTTCACTACCCAAGTTCCCCTCCCTGACTAACCAAATTTGATGCGAACCTACTGGTACCGCTTTAGACATTCGTCCTAGTAATGAGCTTATTATAGCTCTCAATAGGCCTAGATCTTGAAGAAAATGTCTACCAGGTCTCATTCTATAAAAGTTATGCTGAACTACAGATAAAATATTCCTTTGTCTACCAATATCACACACTTTGCAAATTGTTTATAAATACATTTGAGTAAACTTTGTTTCGAAACCTCCTTAATACCGATAGAAAATAACGTGACATGATAAAAAAAATTAGTAATAGAATACATCTTTTTTAAGAATATAGCACCACAGATTACATAATATTATTCTAATAATATCACATAAGTCGAGTACCGCGTCGAGTAGCAATTTGGTATGTGTTTCAATGAAGAAGTGGATCGCATTTAACACATACCTTTTTATTTTTCGTGCGGAAATCCCTTATGTTTTTGTACTGTTAGTAGAAACATATGAAAACGAAAAAAATATTATTACTTCGGGCCACCAACCAGGTGGACACCGAAGTCTTAAAATCACGCAAAAAAAAACAAAATCTTACACCCACTTTTTATCACTTTTCTCGAGGTTTCACATGATTCTAAGTCTAATTAAGAAAAATAATTTTTTGTGTCGGTCTGTCTGGATGTCTGTTTACGCAATAACTGAAGAACCACTTATCCGATTTAAAAAATTCTTTCGCCAATCATCTTATCATCTTGTTTGGTTAATGGGAAGAACTGATTAGATTTTGGGGTTTGTACGTTCAAGGTTTCGGGTACCTTTTTTTTTTTTTTTTTATCGTGCGGAAATCCCTTCGGATACCCCCCCGCCGGCCAGCGGGGGCGGTTATGTCGGGCTTGCACCGACCAAAACCGCACGCCGTCTCGGGTCTTCAGACGCCGGGGTGTAAGGTTACCCATAGAGCATATCCCTCGCACCCCGGCTGACCCTGGGCCATCTCACCACTAACAGCATCGCTCATCCTGTCTCCTCTGAAAGCAGAGGAGTACGGAGAGCGATGTGTTCCCGCCACGTTGGGTATTGGCCGACGATCAATGCCAACCCTATGAAGGGGTGAAGGGGAAGCCATTGACCGCCGCCCAGGGTGTACCGGCCGCTCCGATTCCGTTCCCCCCGGACTGCAGCGGGATCGGAATCGGAGCGACACTCGAGGAGGTTACCCAACACACACCCCAGGTTTCGGGTAATGGACAATTTGTATAGTAGGTTTCGGGTACCTACTATACAAATTTTCCATAAAATATCTAAGTTTAGCCCGAAGTTTGACAATCACTGTGTGATTTCCGCCCCACTAGTTTAAGGTATTTAAATTGTTAAAACTACTAGTTAAAATTTCGCGATGAGATTGTAAACATAAACATAACATAAACTCACGCCTATACCCCCGAAGGGGTAGGCAGAGGTGCTAGCACCCACATTTCGCCAGTTTATGTTTAGGTCCCAATGTAATAGGTGGCGAGCCTATGAGATTGTACTTGGCGGTAAAATCACCTATGTAGGTACGTAACTTGACTTTCTAGATTTCTCAATTGATATTATGAGACTTTGTGTTGTAGGTACAAGATCTTGAAGTGACACACAATGCTTAAAAAATATGGCGCCTGATAGTCCTATTCTTAGTCGACAGTATGTATTTTAATATTTATTTTATATTTTAATAAATTTTTGGGCAAATAGTCATATCCAAAAGAGGTGACATTAACTGGCCACCCCGCAGCCCGGATTTGTCACCAATGGACTTTTTCCTTTGGGGATACCATAAAAGCAAAGTTTTTAATAACAACCCAGTCTATTGAAGAATTAAAAGAAAATATACTCGAGGAAATTCGTAACATTTCTCTAAACACTTGTCGGGCGGTGATGGGAAATTTCCGCTCCAGGTTACAGGAGTGCCAAATTAATCAAGGGTCACATTTAAATGACGTTACCAGGCCACTCAGAAAGTATTGCGTTAAAAAGTTTTTATATATGAGAGACTGGTCAGTTATAATCTATTTCTAAAATATGATTATTTATGAGTACAAATAAGAACGTTCCAATTTCAAAATTTCTCTCTGCATTTTTTGCAAAATAATTTCAATTATTGTGTCTCATTGAAAATTGGATCTGCGTCGGGAACATTTTCGCGCTATGATTTTCTACGATTTCAAGTGTCGCCTGAAACCAGACGAATCGTACGATAGACTTCACATGGCATTCATGGATGAAGGCCCTTCCAAGGCGACCGTGTATCGTTGGAATAACGAATTCAAGCGCGGTCGACTGACTTTGGAGGATGAAGAAAGAAGTGGTCGCCCTTTGACGGCTGTTACGGAAGAAAACGTGCTAGCAGTGAAAAATGTTTATGACATCATTACAGGTGATGAGTCGTGGATTTATCAGTAAGATCCAGAAACAAAACGCCAGTCGACGGTTTGGGTGTTTCAAAACGAATCAACACCTACCAAAGTGAAGCGATCTAGAAGCGAAGGGAAGATTTTGATCGCGAGTTTTTTCAATTTGCTTTTTGCTACTTTGCTAATTGGCTACTTGTTATCAATCCCTTTACGAAATCAAAGAAGCATCAACGCTGAATGGTACACTACCAAATGCTTGGCAGAAGTTTTCTCTGTAGTGAGCTACAAGCGACCAAACACAGGGCTCCGCGGGATACTACTCCACCATGACAACGCGCCCGCACACACCGCGCTTAAAACGAGGGACTTCCTGGACAGCACTCCGGTTAAACTCCTAGGTCACCCTCCTTACAGCCCTGACCTTGTACCGTGCGACTTCTTTTTATTCCCGAAAATAAAAAATCTGCTCAAAGGGATACAATTTTCGTCGCCAGAAGAAGCGCTGTCAACGTTTGAGCAGGCTGTAAACGAGGTATCTGCGGCGCCCGAGGGGGCCATCTCGTTCCGAGGGGGCCATCTCGACCGAGGGGGCCATTTCGAAACCGGAGATGGCCCAGGGTCAGTCGGGGTGCGAGGGATATGCTCTATGGGCAACCTTACACCCCGGCGTCTGTAGACCCGAGACGGCGTGCGGTTTTAGACGGTTCAAGCCCGACATAACCGCCCCCGCTGGCACGCGGGGGGGTATCCGAAGGGATTTCCGCACGATAAAAAAAAAAAAAAAGGTATCTGCGGCGGATTGGAAAAAGTGTTTTGAAAACTGGTTCAAACGCATGAAACTTCGGTTTCCGACCATCGACTCCCCTGAGCTGCTCCCCCAGGGGAGACGATGGGTTTTTTTTGTCACGACGTCTCCCCCGCGCTCTCTTAGGGGGGACGATGGGATTTTTTTGTAACGATAGCTCCCCCCCCGCCTCCTTACGGGAGATCATGAGAAATACACAACATTGTATAGAGGCTGGTGGAGTGTACTTTGAAAAGATTTAATAAAAAAATATTTACCTATAGAACACTTTTTTTTATTTTCGCAAAACTTTCTGAGTGTCCCACGTATTTCACAAAAATAAAATCCCGATTCTTGTACTTCTATAGTAAATAAACAATTATCATCTCACGTCTACTTTTGTATTTTTAATAACCATTTGAAATGTTACCGTACTTATGGTCCACCCTGCAAGTATGTATCTTATTTTTACATAATCTTCCCATTTATAATTCCCGCCTTTTTTTTTGATCAACACTGATATAAGCTATACGAAACACACGTAAATGGATACCAAACTGAAACTTGGTGCAGTTTCTTAGTGGTATGATAACATCACTGTAATAGCATGAGTAGGTATGCTGACATTTTCGGTATTTGAAATTTTTTGAGAATTGATACAATACCTAATGATGAAATCAAATAAAAAAGCGGCCAAAAGCGAGTCAGACTCGCCCATTAAGGGTTCCGTAGCAGCAAGTAACATAATAATGTTTTTTTTTTCATTTTTATATTTGAGTTGATTGAATGAAAGGTAAATTGCGGTTTACGATTTATGACGTATTAAAAAAAAACTACTTGATCTCGTTCAAACCAATTATCGTTGGAAGTTTACTTGGTAATGTACATCATAATATATATTTTTTTTGTTTTATCATTCTCTTATTTTAGAAATTACAGGGGGGGGGGGACACATTTTACCACTTTGGGAGTGTCTCCCGCGCAAACTATTCAGTTTAGAGAAAAATTATATTAAAAACCTCGATATCATTTTTGAAGAGCTATCCATAGATACCTCACACATATGGCTTCGAAGAAAAAAAAAAATTGAGTTTCAGTTCTAAGTATGGGGACCCCCAAAATTTATTGTTTTTTTTTTCATTTCTATGTGAAAATCTTAATGCGGTTCACATAATACATCTACTTACCTAGTTTCAACAGCATAGTTCTTATAGTTTCGGAAAAAAAAGTGGCTGTGACATACGGACGGACAGACAGACAGACATGACGAATCTATAAGGGTTCCGTTTTTTGCCATTTGGCAACGGAACCCTAAAAAGAATCATTAAGGAACATTATCGACATATTTTATTAAAAAATAATTGGTTATGAAAATGGTAGGTAATTTAGGATAAATAAAACTTAATAGCATCTCATGATTTAGATCTTTATTTTATCATTCATTTCTTCTAAAGTATTAGATAGAGAAAAAGGATACACCATTATTGTGAACGTAAGTGCCATAATTAAAGTCAAAAATAATTTTGAGACCATTTAAATGTTACTTCCAAAACATCAAAGATAAAATAAAAATAAATAACTGTCATGTTTCACAAAATGGCGGGCGACGACAAGATGGCGGGCGATAAGTGTATTACAATATAGTTCTACAAACACTGAATGCTACATATATTATACGAATTTAAAAATAGTAAATCGATTTTATACATTTACTTAGCAATATAACACTTGTATCAATATTTACTTCATCTATACACAGCCGTATCAGTTCACGCATCAACTAGGTGCTAGTTGCTTTATATATTTGTATTATAATTTTGAATAAGTCAATACTGAGACTTAAAACTAGTTATGATTTACATAAAATGCCTATGTACCTACCTACTTGTTACATTCTTTTGTATCGCCTGTTTACTCTTCAATATAATATGAATAAATTGGAGACAATCAAATGTCGCCGTATCTATGCTATAATCGGTGTGGGATATCCAATTGTGATGACGTAGCCATGCTTGGATGTTTGCAACAGTGGAAGTTGTGAGTTGCCTGTGTGTGGCAAGCCTTATACCAGCTACCAATGGTTGCATAATTATAGGATCTTACCACAGCGGTAGATATGCCTAGTACACTTGAATTATGAAATTGTTACATGCATAAATGTACAGCATTGAAATACATTAAACTTACAGTTATCTAAAATTTATAGAAATGATTCGTATTCATAATAAATTAATATATATGCATTCTTAAACAAATGCAGACTTGCATTTGTCATCGAGGCATAGCCCCAATAATAATCTACGAATTCTACTCTTCGGCATATTCATAACATACTATATGGGCATAAAATAAATAGGTACAGAACTACATAACTAATGAATATCTCAGCTCAGTTCCAGTCGCTCCGCCAGTAGCGAGTGGCTTTGTCGATACACGTCTGTGTGCGTCTTCGCTTATTGTATGACAGCTTTCTGTAACTATTTATTTAGTGCGCCTAGCTATATATATATATAACCAAGTTTACGCTCAAGCGTAAAAGTTGCACATTTATTAGGAATTCTTAAGAAGTCAACAGTCGGGACAGACAGCTACCTTTCGAGCAAAGAGCCCATGGGCTTCATACCTACGTCATAGTATTTTTTTTTTATGTGTTACTATATTGTATTAGGAAATAACTGGTTAGTATGAACCGCGGATCGTGTTTATTTTGGTAGACGACCTTCAAACATGTCTGGCAGAGTGTTAGAACACTCGCTGTCTGGTTCTTTTGGAAACGTCTTCTGATGGTCACCCAAGTAACATATACAAACTCATGTCTTATTACATTTAGATTACAAATATATAGGCAGACTTTAAATGCGTCTAACGGGGAGGTTTTCGCCATAATTACATAGTGTTTTGCATGTGATTTTTTATTTTTTTATCGGAACACATACAAATTACGTATGTACTTATTCCGATAAAAATTTAAAAAAATCACAATACTAGGACGTTAACGTTATTTTATACCCTTTTGGCACAAGATAGGATGAGCGATGCTGTTAGTGGTGAGATGGCCCAGGGTCAGCCGGGGTGCGAGGGATATGCTCTATGGGTAACCTTACACCCCGGCGTCTGAAGACCCGAGATGGCGTGCGGTTTTAGTCGGTGCAAGCCCGACATAACCGCCCCCGCTGGCCGGCGGGGGGGTATCCGAAGGGATTTCCGCACGATAAAAAAAAAAAAAAAAAGGTTTATAAGAGCTAAATGTTCTTACCTATTTTAGCGTATCATTGCCCACAAGAAGATATCAATCTCTATAACACTTCGTTCTAGGAACACTAGCGTTCTTTAAAGTGTGATTCAAGGTTCAAGCCGCATCCTGAATGTTGACTTACTCAAAAAGCAATTACAATTAAAACTATTTAGTATTTAATATTTTGTCTATTCTATGGTTTACATATAGTTTTTTCTTGAATCGAATCTGCATTCACACAAGCGCAAAAAAACAGCCTAAGGCTTGAATTACCACAACAAAAAATATTTTTCGTAAGATAACTATTGCTTATTGGACCATTGACAATTATAAGACCAAACACAGACTCTTCATTAACTATAAAATTAGAGCATTCTTTTTTAATCTGACTAACTTATATTATATCCGGTATTTGAGTCTTGAAGTCAATCAGTTTTATTTTTATTAAACGTCAAAATTGTTTACCATTTTCGTGACGTCATACCGTGCTAATATCAAATAAATTAAATACTTATAGTGCCTGGAAGGATGATTAAAATGTATAAAAAATAAATAATAATAGCTTATATTGACAGCTGTTTCACTACTTTTTATTTAATAAGCACCGTTATTTTAACTGTAGGAAACAGCCCAGTTGTATATGCGTCTGCCAGATTAGACATGGTCTTCACATAATTATTACAAAGCTAAAACTGATAACATTCAATATTACTGTCGTGAGATGTTACGTACACACATGCCAGCGTTACCCGACTTCCATTAGAACGGTGACTTTCACACAATATATTCTATTATTATGAATTTATGTAACGGAAACTATTATTTAATATATAATTATTATCATTACATTATTTTTCCGTAGGTACTCCAACATATCCTTCTTAAATGATTTTATAGAAGTCCTGGATGAATGCCACATGCATGTTTTTACATTTTTATTGTATATTCTACAATTAAATAATTTCCGAAACAAATCAAGTAATATATAATGAGTTTAGTCTGTTCCACCTATCCTCACCAGCGGCTTCGCCTTGTAGGGAAAGAGATATTATCCCATTTCCTTAATAGGAACGAATGAAAAACATTCCATGTACCAATATTTACATAACGCGATTTATTATTTATTAGTTGCTACTCAAATAGTATTCTGATTTTATGTTCTCCTGGTACTTCAGAAAGTCAATTGTAAAAATTAAAAAAAATTGTAAAAAAATTCAAAATTCAGTTTGAATCTAGTTTCGATCTCCCAAATGTCAAAAAATCACTATCTCTTTTTAGGGTTCCGTTGCCAAATGGCAAAAAACGGAACCCTTATAGATTCGTCATGTCTGTCTGTCTGTCCGTCCGTATGTCACAGCCGATATTTTTCCGAAACTATATGAACTATGCTGTTGAAATTTGGTAAGTAGATGTATTCTGTGAACCGCATTAAGATTTTCACACAACAGTAGAAAAACACAATAAATCTTGGGGCTCCCCATACTTAGAACTGAAACTCAAATTTTTTTTTTCATCTAACCTATACGTGTGAGGTATCTATGGATAGGTCTTCAAAAATGATATTGAGGTTTCTAGTAGAATTTTTCTCTAAACTGAATAGTTTGCGCGAGAGATACTTCCAAAGTAGTAAAATGTGTCCCCCCCCCCCCTGTAACTTCTGAAATAAGAGAATGATAAGACTAAAAAAAATATATGATGTACATTACCATGTAAACTTCCACCGAAAATTGGTTTGAACAAGATCTAGTAAGTAGTTTTTTTTTAATACGTCATAAATCGTAAAACGCAATTTACCTTTCATTCAATCAACTCAAATGTAAAATTAAAAAAAAAAGCATTATTATGTTACTTACTGCTACAGAACCCTTCATGGGCAAGTACGACTCGCACTTGGCCGCTTTTTTGACATTTGGGAGATTGAGACAACCCTGACCATCTTTTTTTACGAGATTTATATTTGGTGTTGTTAGAAAATCTATGTATGGATAATGTTTGGAAGTGATTCAATTGACATTTTTGCCCAAAGTGAATGTTCGTCCAAAAACTTAAAAAAAATAATATATATGTAGCAATATTTTTAATTCATAAATCAATACATTAATTTTGATAGAATTTATTGCTTATGTTAATACAGAATCAATAAATTAATAATGTTTGTCACACAATAATTGTAAAGTAAACAGAACAACTTTTCCGTACAAAGGAGGCAGCTGGTGGGGATAAGATCAAAGTATAATTTAAGTTTTATGGCGGTCTCTACAAGGTATAGGAAGGGGCAAAAATCTTGACAATGTAGGTACTTTAGATGCGCAGAAACGCTTGGTTTTTCGGTGTTTGATTGGCCAGTTAGTGCACATGCGTGAACTTTTTGACGATTTTACAAGATTTTTGCGTCGAGGTACCTATATACTATAATTTTACTCAATATTTCTTAATAATCTCAACTCGATGTCTCAAGAGGCAAGCTAAATCTCTGCTAGCGTTTTGACTAACGTAAGGTTTATAACAATGACTTATCGGGTTAATAGCTTAGTAAGCGTTCTTGTACTGATTCCGCTTTCGCACACGGACGGACATTATTTATAGATTAGGTACTGGTATTGTCTGTTGTTATAGCAACTACATGTCGTGAGGTGTGTGTGTGTTTCGTGTCATTGGCACATGAGGGAAGTGTCAAAAAAATAATCAAAATAAAAAAACTCAACAAATTAAGGTAAGTATTTATTTAACTAGGCAAAAAGGTGATCATTTTATACAAAAAAAAAATATATTTGCTAAATCGCACTGTGTGCGCAAGTCCTATTAAAAGTCTTTAAACAGACCGTTTTATTTTATAAATAATGACTTTTCCTAGGAAAAAATACACCAAAATATGGTATTCACCTTTATACAAACATTAGTTACAAGCGAACCGTACGTTTAATGTTCATTAACCATATAAAGTAAATGCAAAGAGATCGTGTGAATGCTATCGGTAGATCTCCATTGCTGCGTTCATATCTCGAATCGACTAATTTTATTAATCGACTAATCCTTCCATATAAATTTCCATAGACTATTTTACAAACCTTCACTAATTTAGTGAAATATTTCATTATTCTTCATACACAATCGAAAACAAAATAGTCGATTCTCAAGAACGTATTGCACGCAATATTATAATTGCACTAAGTTTAATTGTAACTAATTAGCGAACCACAAAGGAATCACTATGACATCGTAAAAATATACAGATACAGTTGTGAAGAAAACCTATAAAAATATCACTATTATGACAAGTCTCCGTCGTCAACTGTCCCCGCTTTATAAATTACAAAGAATAATTAAACAAAATTTTCATCACTATGATACGGCATTGAGTTGTTTCTCTCAGCTATTCTATATTACAGCCTTAAATTATTTTCATTAATCTTTTTCCTCTAAAAGTATAAATAGATGTATCACCAGCCTTAGATATCAAAAGGTATTGTTTTACGAACTAGAACAATTAGTTATAAGAAGCGAGCTTTGCTAGTTGGTTACAATTTCTACGACTACGTAAGTGGACTACGTTTCCCTTCGGTGTCTATTGCAGCAAATGTCGATTTCGGAATCCTTAACCTTCTAATCACTAACGGATAGCCCGAATATAAAAGCAATTAATAAATTAAGTCCAACAAATAATTTAAGTAGGTTGTGGCAGTGGATAGGTTGTTTTCTATCACTATCTATATAGTAAGTACTCTTAGTTTTAACTTAGTTGTTGACGGCTATAGGCTCGCCCACTATTATGTGGGATTCAAAAACATAGGTATTTGGTAAAACGTTGGTGTTTACACTTCTACCTACCCCGTAGTGGTATATAAACAATGAGGTAAGTTAAAATAGATATCATAGCTCACCATCTGTATTTCAGACAAGCTTATATGTATATATTTAGGGATAACAATACTCTATTTAGTCGATTAATTCGTGTTTCGATTCATCACATATCTATATTAGTCGATTTTATTGAAATAATCGATTACCCATAGAAGACATAAACTAAATTATATCGTAACATACTAGCAAAGCAAATAAAATATTAATAGATAAAAAATAACAAGATAAAATAACCACGCCAAACAATAAATTTCTGATATAATAAATAACAAAGGGACACGCGCGGAAAAAGCTTGCGGAAGAGCGGTTACAGAATTGAGTCTTAACACTACACCGGCACTGTAAGCACTGGAACTATCGTTATATGCGTTGTTAATCGAAACTATTTGTACTTTATCGCAGTTTCGGTTATTTTTTCTGACGTCCAATTCACTAACTTACGACTTTTTAACGGCTTACCCGATAACGTAAACCAATTACAGGCACAACAAAATATAAAGATTTAGATCGGAAAAAGAGAACATCTAGGACGGGACTTGAACCCGCGACCAGTCCCTTACAGGGGGAATGCTCTGACCAACTGAGCCACCTAGACACGTCCCAGATATTCGAAATTCTCCGATATATCATATACGTCTTATGGCGACGTTGGAGCCATCTACCGTAATTCTTGCGAACTACGGAAACAATGAATAACTTTACAGTCATTTTTAAACATTGTTTTTTGATGACTCCGCCTAATTAATTCAATTAAAATTCTTAAGCATTTTGTATGCTTACTTTTTTCTATCTCTTTTTTCTCTTTTTCCGATCTAAATCTTTAGAAAAAAGTAAGCATACAAAATGCTTAAGAATTTTAATTGAAACAACAAAATATAACCTATAAAGGAATTTAGACTGTGACCACTCCATACCACCACTGTGCACCACTCGTATAAAATAACAGTTCTATGAACAGTATCAATAAATAAATATATTTCGCAAAATACTTAATTTTATTTTAGGTCATGATCAAATCATCAGATCACGCTACAAGTAAAGGACAAAAGGCAATGGATACCATAATCAAAAAGAAAATATTTACTCTTTGTTAAAATCGTAGCGTAAAAACCTAGATAGCAAATAAGTTTCAACATTCGAATGTTTTGTCGGTGATAATAAGAGAGCAGATTGACATTTCGGATAAGCCGTCGCAAAGACGAGACGCGACCTCAATAAAGGTTCAACTAAATACGTCCCTGTTCGGGCATAAAACGGAATAACATTGAAACGACTTTCAAGATTATCACAAATATTTTAGTCGAGAGACAGTTTCAGCCAAATCTGCGGATAATTACTTTATGAGCAAAATATTCACGCTTCGGAGGAGTACTACGCTACAACTGTTACAGACTAAGTGTATTTTAATTGACAATAAAGTTATGCCAATTTCCGCTTTGTAAATAGAAACGGATTTATTTTGTAATATTTACTGTAAGAATTCGTAAAGTTCAAATCGTTTAGTACTAGAAATTATACCACCTGTAACAGGGCGGCATTCATCTTAAGGAATATTATTACAATCTTACCTTTTAAGTGAATTGGACCGTCGGCGTCCGTCCGGATATATGAGATCAAACAGTTTCTGTTACTGTAGTATCTGTTTATCTAGTATCCTGACTGACGACAACGGTTTGCCCGATTCATATAATCTATACTAATATTATATATTTTGTTGATTACATACGTAACATAACTTCACACCTGTATCCCCGAAGGGGTAGGCAGAGGTGTTTTACACACCCCACGATTCGCCAGTTATGTTGAGATCCCAATGTAATAGAGGCGAGCCTATTGCCATCTACCGGGCACATTATTAAGCGAGCGGTAATTATCATTTATTAATGCACACATAACTACGAAAAGTCAGAGGTGTGTGCCCGGGCAACTGGGGATCGAACTCGAGACCTCGTCTCAGCAGTCCGTTACGTATGCCACTGGGCTATCGCCGCTATTTTTTGTTGATTATATATATATATATATATATTGGATAAATTATTTAACTATGAAAGGTGCATTATCCTCGATGGACATAGGTAAGATATATATTCTAAAATTAAAAAGAAAACTCATATAAACGAAGCGCGGCTTACTAGTGTAAGATAACGTTGTTAGTAAGATTGAAATAATATTGCTTTAAGAGATGTTAAAGGCCACCAGAATGAACGCAAGACCTGAAAATTTCAGAACTAGCTTCTGAATCTGTTTTGTTGAGATTATTTCTATACTATGTTATCTTTGTCTGTAAATCCTTGTTTACCTTTTTTATTAGAGTTAGCGGTAAAAAGGTTAATATCGCGTAACCTCTTATGACCATTTTAGTAACTAGTAACTATCATGATCATTAACATAACTATCAGATGGTTTATTACACTTAAATTAGAACCACCGCGTCATAAAAACTTTTATTTCATTTAATGAAATTTAAGCTTTATCTCAAAGAAATATTACGCACTTAAAAGCACAACCAAATTTGTAGTTAACTCACTAATTTTGAAGTCAGTTCAAGACCACTATACTGGGTGTTGGGGAAATGCTGCTGAAAACCAAGACCGGCGATAGTCCTCAATATAAAAAAAAATGTGAGCGATTTTTTTTCCATCGTTAATTTTTTTAGAGATATTTTTTTAGTATTTTTTGTTAGCATTATTCACGCTCCATTGTGTTAGTACAACGAAAATTACAGTAGTAGTGTAAATAACGGAGTGCAGTCAATTAGACGGACTAAATATATATAATATAAAAAAACAGTGAAAATAAACCGATCGAAACAATCCTAATTATTTTTTCGTCTTCAGTATTCAGTAATTTTCTTCTTGGTTTTTTGGAGCCTTTTCCCAACACCAAGTACTATAAAAAGTTACATAAAGTCGGTTCAACCATTTATTTAACTTATGACAGTTAAATTTTTCGTCAAATAGTTAAGTCCCAGCTAGTTCTGTATTCGATTTCAAATAACAATCGATTTGATTGCCGTAAAAGTTTCAACCGATTTTCACCCCGATATTTTACTTTTGCTCGGAATTTTATATATTTTATAAACTTCTTCCTTGTATACCAGGTCTTTCATTGACTTAAATAACTAGGACGGTTGCCAGCTTGGTAATCAACCCAAACTTAAGCGTAGCGAGATTTGCCTACCCAACAATAGGTCAACGTGACCGGTCGACTTTTTCCATTGATTTGGTTTTTCGGTGATTATTCCTCGATGGTAAGACGGATCTGGACATTCGACCCCTTACGACACTCAGTAATGTCTACTTGATCACCGTGGCAAATTTGGTCGAGATCGATCAAACGGTCTCGGAGGAGTATCATTTGTTTGAAATGCAACTTTGAAACCAAAGACGCTTCGCTCGCCTTCGATAATTAACGATTGAAATAGTATTAAACTAATATTGAAGTACCTATTTTAATTGTTTTTACACAATCATCCCTACACAACATAACTTCAACATTTTGATGCTTTTCATTAAAAGGTGATACAATAATTCATAATTACAAACGCAAGGCTATAAGTAGTCGACTAAAATGCAAATAAGTGTGAATGATTATTTGCGATTCGTTAAGTTGCAGTGATTTCTTTCGATCCCAACACTAGGTACGGTAGAATGTAGCTGTTTGCATTACGTGAGTGAATTATGTTGAAAATCAAATCAACTGAGACATTTAAAGCATTTTAAACCTTGTAATTATGGTATATACATACGATTAGGAAGTTTATATATTTCTTATGCTTCGCATTTAAAAGTTTACTTTTACGAATAGAATAGTGCAAAAGTTACGTTCTCAAGTCGCTATCAAAAGTTGAATAAATGATCGGACCGAGTATAATTTTAAATTATAGATATTATATTAGTTTTATTGAGGTGAGCGAGCGAAGCTCTTATACCCGGCATAGCCGTTTGTTGGTGGCTGAACTCCTCCGTAACCACTCTCGCGATAATGACTAAATTTACCACGGTGATAGTGTGGACACTGAGGAGTGTTTTGAAGCGAGATGGTTCATGTCCGATGTACCATTGAGGAATAATCACCGAAAAACAGTTTCACGAGCGCGCGGCCTTAGCGAAGCGCGCAACCGTAGTAAGATGTCTTATTTTCAAGTAAGAGTCCTGCTCGCTCGGCTCAATTTATTTTAGTCGCACCCTGCACTGAATTCCTAGTAATTTAATACTCTAATGAGTTCTTGCGTTGCTTTCGTTACAGGTTGTCTAAGAACGAGCGGACTGACTTCACGAACATGAGTCGCATTCCTATCTATTTTAAGTCGTTTGCGACGCTGTAGATCATTAATTTAACGAAGTGTATAACTATGGAAGGTAAATTAACGGATAGTATTTTGCATATGCGCCAGCCATATAGCAGCTATAACATAATTTCATCTCGAGCTTTTTATTAACCCACGACGCAAAAAGAGGGGTGTTATAAGTTGGACGTGTCTGTTTGTCGGTCTGTCTGTGGCTCCGTAGCTCGCGAACGGATGAAGCGATTTTAATTTAGTTTTTTTTTTGTATGAAAGGGGAGTTACGGGCGAGTGTTTTTAGACATGTTTGATGAAAATCGGTTGAGTCGTTTAACACTTGTGGGGGGTGAAAGTGGGGAAGAATAACGGAATCTCTGCAAATATAATCGAGTCGGGTCTCAAATGGAAGGGCATCACGTTCACATTACAAAATAATATGTTCAATGAAAATCGGTTGAGCCCTGAAAAAACTCTGGGCGTAAAAGTGGGGAAAATACCCAATATCTGCAAATATATGTGTCGGGGGTTTTTAAATGTTTTTTAAATATATTGTTCAAACTTACTATTGGTGTGAAATGATTGTTAATAAATAATCTCGTTATGTTTATTTCAAAACCAAATTGAGCAAATAACAATTGTAAGAGCATTATGGGTCCTATGATCTGCAAAATATAATAAAATGTTGCGGAACTCCCCTTATTTTATCTATTTATTACAAAAAAACTATTCGTAAAGAATCAGTATTTTGTTAAGGAGTGCAACATAATTTTGTCACGATTTTTTTTCTATTTATCACCAGAAACAGGTATTCAAATATATAATTTTACAAATAATAATGTTAAATAGTAGCGAAAAATTCATGTTTTTATTTTAAAATAATGACTTGGTGGAAGTTTTGGTCAAGACAAAAATATGTTTTAGATTCCATTTTAGGGGGCGCTATGTTTTTCGAGGTTTTTTTTTTCATATTGGACGCAAAATATATAAAATATTACGCGCTATTTACTTTATGTAGAACAGCGCGAGCCTTGTAAATCGAATGAGCAGATATTCGACAAATTAAATCCCTAAATCTGTATATAGTATATTTTATAATAATGTATATTTTCGTTTCATAAGTTCATTAGCTCAGTTTCATTAGCTGACGTCAAATAATCAGTCAAATTATCTAACAGGAATCTCGAGTGTAATTACGGAGCTATGCAAATTGTTTATTCTTTAAAAAAAAGTTCCAAATTGTGTGAAACAAACAAAAAAAAATGTTTTAAGTGTACCTAAATGGTTCTTAAAGTATTTGTGTCATAGTATGTGAAACAAAGGGTAGATAGATATACATGTACACACTACCCTTTGTACATGTACACTGTTGATCAATTATCAACAGTAAACAAAATATCAATCCCACCAGTTGAAGACCAAATTCAATGTAGAATGTTCGAAAAAAAAATACTATTCAAATGAAACAAACTGAGGAGCCGGCGAACAAAACGCTATAATTACGCTTCTGGTCAAAATACCTTTTATCTACTACACTCAAATCGAAAAATTCGAATTACGAATTCAAAGACGATTCACTTTTTAAACGCATATACATAAAATTAAATATAAAACATATTATAGTATCTATAGTATCGCTATCTTTTTTTATTCAATAAACTAGTCTAAGGTGTTAGGCTGAATATGAAAAAAAAACGCGCACGCATGCGCAGTTCGAACTGTGAAAAAAATGGCGCCCTTGTAACCTACCTACTTTGTTTAATTTCAATATTTCCTATGAGTGACGATAAAGTAGTGAATGAAACTGCATATAACTTAGGTATTAAAACACTCGAGTCAACCTATTATCGCATTATTATAAACAGACTCTCGTGTTTTAATACCCCTTCTTATATGACAGTTGCATAAACTACTATTATTTTCTAATTCGGGTGTTTTAGGCCCGCTTAACATTATTTTTTTACTGCTCATGTAAGTATACCGTTTTGTTCGGCAACTCGCTGACTGATCTAACGAAAAACAAATTGCCTGCAAACATTAATTTTATTCTTCGAAACTATTACTCATTACCTACTTAAACCGACATCAATATTTTATTTTATGCATCAATATTTCTGCTAGTTGTAGCGTCTGATTATAAATTTTGATCGTCTTTGCGGCCGCTCAGTATACATTTAATTTTCTTTTGCCTAACTGTACTTTCTTCTGTAAAATAATTATAATACTGTGAAAATGTAACATTCTACATTGAATTTGTGTTAGTTAATATTTCCGAAATTCTTACTTTAAATGGTGAATCATGTCTCATTAATGTTGTTATGTTGCTAGGCAGAATATGAAGCGGTCAGGCGAGCCGGCCCTGAAGGGTGGATAAATGTAACACTTCACCTATGCGATGTTGTGACACCTGTAGACGTCTCGTTTCGAAGTCAAGTTCACACGCTCAATTTAGATAATGTAATATTACATTCACAATAAATAAATAAACAATAAAGACTACAAAAATTAGTAGCATTGCACTATCTGAATAAGAGCTAGCACATAAAAATGACGTCTATACACGCTTTTTACATAAGCCAGTAATGACTTACGCTGTCTTTAAAAATTGTCTGTCAACACTTCTGCATCAGTACATCTAAGCGTCATTAATATATTGAATGAACGTAAGAGACGTCTATAGGCGTTGTTAGACAAATCACGATGTTTTAATAGCCTAAGGTACTTTATATCATTCTTGCAGTCGTTTCTAAATTAAACTTAATCGGCGTTCTTGAACTCGGTATCGATGCGGCGTTCCAGAGCTTGTAGTCCGGCCTCTAACTCTTGCTGTAATCAAAATGAAAGAACATTTTAGTTTGCGTGTTTCTTGACGCGGTTTTAGATAAAAAAGAAATATTTGGAGCAAGCAGTGACTAACTTCCCCGCCCTCCCTCTTGACCAGATTCTGTATGAAAGCTCCGAATAAGTTTAAATGAAATACATTATGTCTTCTTATCGCTGCATTTGAGCGAAAATCGCGGCTGGATTTAAAGCTTGCACTTTTGAGTCCCCGGTCCGCTCACCTCCTCGTCTTTAATTTAGTTGGTTGTCTTTTATGAGGGCGACGTCTTTTGCCGTCTGACCCCCAAACTCGAGAGGAAAGCCTGCCAGAGCCTTGTCAGTCAATCAACAGGTTTGCAGTTAGATTGGGCCCCGTTGATTTTGCTGGAGCTCCATACACCCTGTGTATCGACCTATCCATCTGATAAAGATACTTCTGCAAAATCTCTACTTTTCAGGACAGTGATTTGAAGTCGGTCATACACAAATTCTTTATCTGCTAGAGAAATGATTCATTTACATGAAAATTTAAAGCATTATTGAGTATAAGTATAAAGAAATACAAAAATGTGATTTCCAGTTCATATTTACATGTAACTTTATTTTATGCATAGGCCGAAATATCTTTTTTATTTATAAATACTTATGTACATTTGAATATAATACTAGGGAATGAAAGCGTTTTAATTTGTAACAGATGGCAATACTAAGCGTAATAGAATATTTTGTATTGACTCAGTAGATAAGCCGTTCTGTTAGACTAAGCATATGTTATACTCACCTTATTACCATAATTTTAAATTAGAACGGCATATGTAGTAACTATTTTATATACGCAGAGACACGCAGATGTGTTTAAATACAAAAATGTTTCAGCTATCTGATCTTGGGTAAACTCTCAGTAGGACTTGTATGATAATTTGTTTAGTGTGGTAATTAGTAGAAATACGGTGTAGAACCAGTGAAAAACCTGTATTTCAACATTACTGAAAAACATCTACTCTTGTAATACAGCGCCACCTATGTCACCAAAAGTGAAATTTGAAATTACCAGCGCCATCTATGAATGAAAATGTATACTTGCCCCAAATGAAAGTAAGCGAGTACTTACATCATCCAACCCTGTAACTTCATATGCCATCGCAGCGGCCGCTAACCGTTCTGACACTGTAGATCTTTCCAGGGGAACCCCGTCTGCACCAACGGCCATTCTATTGACCACTACAGGGGTTTGGGGTCCATTGACGGTAGATGGGACAGGCGATGGCCCATTAGGGCCACTTGAAGCGCTAGGGCCAGGGACGGAAACGGGACCACCGACTGCTTTAGACCCAGCACCATCGACGGGCGAGGAACGACGAGAGAGGGGCAAAATCGTTGAGCGTTGCGGGAACGCCTGTCGAGAAGTGTGACTGTTAGAGAGATGCAATCAATCACCCTGTTGCAGTCCACTGCTGGACGAGTCCAGTGTGCGCGTGGGAGATAGGTCTTTACAAAACGGCTTATCTATATAGAGTGTCATATTTGATACTTCACCTAAAATACTAGTCTATGTTCACTTAATCCTGTTCTAATTGGTGCATCAGTAGCTGCGGGAAGGGGGTCGCCAGTAGGGTGAACAGTTTGTTATATTTTTTTCAACGGTTACTCAAAACAATTAAGTACTATCCAGGCTTGCGTCTATTAAGTAATTTAACTTAATATGTTGACAACGTAAGTAGCGTGTCCATTGGCAGTTTTCTTATAGTCTCTAATTTAATGAAAATATACTTTGTTCTAGAGAAGGGATACTAATACTGACAGATTAATAAATTATAACAAATCGAAATTTAAAATATACATCCATTCCTGTGTCACATAATATTTTTTTAAACACACAATAAATACATGATGCAATTGGAAGAGTTGGGAAAAGTATGTTCAAATGGTTTGGGTTTTTTAGAAATAATTACTGATGAAATGAGAAGTCAATGCAATGAAATCCAATTGGGTCGGGGCTCGAGCTCTAAGACCAAACACCGAATTTTTAAATGAGACTGAATAGAAGCACCCGAAACCAGTGGGCTGTCAGGAAAGGAAAGAAGGTAATGATGGGTGGTCTCTCCCTACCCCGGAAGGAGAAAAGCGTAAGTGTGCGTGTGAATTTATAATTTAAAAGTAATGATAATGACTTACCTCAGCAGGTGGCGCTGCTGGCAAAGTGCTCCTCATTTCGCCGAAATTGAACATCTGGATGCAAAAAAAGAGGTTTTTGTATTTTTTAGACCTGGCAGGAATAGAATTCACAATATTTCAACGAATAATTCATTTACTCATAGTCAATATCTTCCATGTATAACAAAAGATCTGATTAGAAAAAAAGTTATGTAGTGGTTCCAGGGTTAAATGAATTTTGAAGTTTCGAATTTGTAACGGAACACAATCAAAAAAATCAGTTTATGATTATTGACACATATCTATAGTAAAGCACCTTTTTGTTATATCATCAGTATGACAGCTACAAGTTGCGCGCTGTTGCTGGTCTATTACTGGTCTTTCGCGATACGAAATATTTTGTTTTGTAGAGCCAGTCTAGTAGAATGTAGAAGTCATTGTTTGTACTGTAACAGTTTCGATGCGTTTGATCATATGTCCGCTTATAATAACGTATCTGCAACCAGCAAGCCAGTCATATGCCCCGAACGTGGCCAGTGGAAAGATGTCTCTGCCTACCCCAATGGGAGAGAAGCGTGACTGTATATACGAGTATGTATGTATATTAGCGTCTCCATAATCAAATCTTGGAAGTCAATTTTAGCTTACAGTTGGGACTTCGTCGAACGTCAGAGAGCACAAAGCCGTTGGTCCAGGTTACCCCACAAACATCTATGGCAGCTTAAGGGTAGTTGGAGCCCTAAAAAGTACGACAACTCGTCTAACTACAGAACTTCCATATCGCCAGTATGTTGTGGAGATCAGATGACAGTTGTTTCACAGAAAATATCAAAGTAGATTCGTAGTTGCCACTGGTGGTAGAAATTTGATGACACAAATTTGTCACAAAATTCGGCCGGGTAGGTACCACCGTGCGCGATTGCGAAAAACCCTCCATAGTAATCCAATTTCGGTTTGATTGCGTTCAGAGGTCAGCAAGTGCCAGGCCTGGGGGTGGCGGGTGAGGCCGCCTGTCACCCCAACAGAAGCAGGCCGGGTCGGTGGGGCGACTAGCGCCCCTCCCTCAAACCGGGGCAAGACGGGGACACCGTGGTTCCCAAACCCGAGGGGGCCATCTGGAAACCGGAGATGGCCCAGGGTCAGTCGGGGTGCGAGGGATATGCTCTATGGGCAACCTTACTGTAGACCCGAGACGGCGTGCAGTTTTAGTCGGTTCAAGCCCGCCATAACCGCCCCCACTGGCCGGCGGGGAGGTATCCGAAGGGATTTCCGCATGATAAAAAAAAAAAAAGGGGTCAGCAAGTGCATATCCGGGCAGGGGGATTGTGGTCGCAGCACTAGTGGGACCGGTGGGTGTCACGCGGTGCTGCAACGGCAATCCTCTTCTGATGAGGCCGTCAAGCTGAGTGCCACCATTGTTAACATGGTACGTGTATGTAATGAGCGAGTGTTCTGAGGAGCTCTTTCAACTGATCCCACCTTCTCCATTTCGATCCAGAACAACACGTGCTGGACTGTGATGTCATCCGCACACGGTGGAAACCATACAGTCGCAAACTCAGCGGTTCGGTGCTTCCTTTCTTTGTCGCACGATAAAGAGCTGGAATACTCTGCCCGCGCACGTGTTTCCTTCTTCTTACAATCCCGGGTTCTTCAAGCGGGGCGTGAAAAAGCATCTTTTGAGGCCGTCAAGGTAGGGGCTACCATTTTAGGATCGTCAGCATCTGGGATGGTGGCCCATATCTTCTGGACTTCACCCTAGCTTCTCACCATCCAGCGGGGTGCCTCGTACCGGTTTCCAGGTGAGGTTGGACTGGCCCCCGAAGAACTTACCCTGATTATCAGTATTGTATTGCATCGCAACCCACGGTAGGTATTTCCTAATCTTTTAATAAATATTTTTGTGAATGACGACGACGGACGTACATTAAAGATAACCTTAAGCAGACGACTAAAGTTATCTTTCTGCAGCTAATAAAGAAAACAATCAATCAAACGAATTTTTCGATTAACCAGACGACTCACGATAATAATTGATCCGGTTCAACGAGTGTTCACTCATACTCCGAGCATTGTGCCCATCGGCATTTCGATCTATTTTTTTTTCTTGTTTTAATCTTTAGGACGCGTCAATTTGACTTCACCTCGCCCGATGGTAAACTGAAGGTAAAGTCTCAGGAAAGAGGGTCACCATTACATACACGTACCATGTTAACAATAGTGGCACTCAGCTTGACGGCCTCATCAGAAGAGGATTATCGTCGCAGCACCGCGTGACACCCACCGGTCCCACTAGTGCTGCGACCACTATCCCCCTGCCCGGCTATGCACTTGCTGACCCCTGAACGCAATCAAACCGAAATTGGATTACTATGGAGGGTTTTTCGCAATCGCGCACGGTGGTACCTTTTTCTTTTTTTTTCTTTTTTTTTTAATCGTGCGGAAATCCCTTCGGATACCCGCCCGCCGGCTAGCGGGGCGGTTATGTCGGGCTTGCACCGACTAAAACCGCACGCCGTCTCGGGTCTTCAGACGCCGGGGTGTAAGGTTACCCATAGAGCATATCCCTCGCACCCCGGCTGACCCTGGGCCATCTCACCACTAACAGCATCGCTCATCCTGTCTCCTCTGAAAGCAGAGGAGTACGGAGAGCGATGTGTCCCGCCACGTTGGGTATTGGCCGACGATCAATGCCAACCCTATGAAGGGGTGAAGGGGAAGCCATTGACCGCCGCCCAGGGTGTACCGGCCGCTCCGATTCCGTTCCCCCCGGCCTGCAGCGGGATTGGAATCGGAGCGACACTCGAGGAGGTTACCCAATACACACCCCCGCACGGTGGTACCTACCCGGTCGAATTTTGTAACAAATTTGTGTCATCAAACTTCTACCACCAGTGAAGTTAAAAAAGTTATATACTTAACAGTTGTTGTGTGTACTGACCTCGTTCGGGTTTGGTGCCCAGACGGCGTCGGCGCGTGGGTCCATGTGCATGTTCGGGAACGGTGGTGGTGGGTTCACGCGGAAGTCACTAATCATTTCCGGAGCAATGACGGCTGGAACACAACATGAACGTCAGCAGTTGTCCATTTAATTAACTTCCTACTAATGTTGGAATAACGGTTGGATAGGGATGGTGGTGTATGTATGGATGGATAAATGGATAGTTGGGTGAATGAATGGATGTATCAGTGGGGGCCGCTCCAGGTACCCCTCTGCTGTTATCAGAGGGGACACTGCGAACGGCCCAGGGTCAGTCGGAGTACGAGGGATATGCTCTATGGGTAACCTTACACCCCGGCGTCTGTAGACCCGAGACGGCGTGCGGTTTTAGTCGGTTCAAGCCCGACATAGCCGGGTGGCCCGCTGGCTGGCGGGGGGGTATCCGAAGGGATTTCCGCACAAAAAAAAAAGTGGGTGAATGGATAAGTAGTCACCTACCCATCCATTCATACACGAATGGATGGGTAGGTGGACGAATGCAAGGTTGGGTGGATGAATGGATAGTTAAGTGGATGAATAGATGGGTAGATGAGTCGATGGAATAAATGTTTTAGCAAACCGCAATCACACAAGAACGGTTCTAAATAAAATTTGTGATAGATTAAATTCTAAAAAACGACATAGGCTAATTTTATTTCGGGTAGCACGATATGAATCTTCACAAACAAACTGACATACAAAGAGACCGATATTCTTAGCAATCCATGGATTCTCCGTGCGGCTGCCGGGTCCATCGCGTTGCTGAGTTGGGAACTCGGGACAGTGCCTGGGACTTGCGACCCAAGTGTAGGTTTAGAAGGGGCCCCTTTTGTTGATGTACATCTACACTCACCTTCACTACCCAAGTTCCCCTCCCTGCCTAACCAAATGTGATGCGAACCTACTAGTGCCGCTTTAGACATTCGTCTTAGTAATGAGCTTATTGTAAAAAAATATTAAAAGTTAAATAAAAGTTTGTAATAACACTTACGATTAAAAACATCCTCCCTAGGAGCCTCCGCTGGTGAATACATGTTCGGCAAGTGGATATTGTTCTGCTGAACGAACGGAGGTGGACATATCTCCGGCCTGAACGGCACGTTGGCGCGGTGGTCCTCCGGCAGACGGCTGTACGGCGGAAAGTATACGCGTTCTGCACCCGGCGGCGGCAGGATAATCTCGTTTGGCGGCATGGGCTGGCCTATGATCACTTGATGGTGAGACATCGTGTAACCACTGAAATTTGTAAGTCAAAGTCAAAAACCATTAATACGGCACTTACAAAACGTCAAAAAAAATTAAACTGATGTTTGGCAAATGGACCACCGGTTCGAAACGCGGCCCTGTCCTGAGAAGACTCCGGCAAGTTACTCAGCGGGCTGTTTTCTTTTTGGTCTATTTACAAACATGTTTACGTAATCTAATTACAATATTTGGTTTGAGTAGCATAGTGAGAGAGCATAACATAACTTCACGCCTGTATCCCCGAAGGGATAGGCAGAGGTGTTTTACACACCCACGATTCGCCAGTTATGTTGAGGTCCCAATGTAATAAGGGGCAGCCTATTACCATCTACCGGGCACATTGCTACGAACTACGAAAAGTCAGAGGTATGTGCCCGGGGCGACTGGGGATCGAACTCGAGACCTCGTCTCAGCAGTCCGTTACGTACGCCACCGGGCTATCGCCGCTAACAGAGCAAACAGTTCATATCCAAGCTTGTTTGTCGTCTAAATAGTTTTGAATTTTATAATAGCCTTTTTGGCATAGTAGTAGTAGTAGTATCTCTTTATTGTACGCCAAGAATAAGATAAGAAGAAAAACAAATATTACATTATGGTATATACAAATGGCGGCCTTATCGCACTGTGGCAATCTCTTACAGGCAACCATTGGATGGAGAAAAAAAGAGTCGGAAATTCGTATTTAGGTAGTGTGGTTTACTTCGACGAGGTGTGCAAGCTCTTTGAAAGAGTAATTGCGAAGCGCCTCGTCGAGCACCTCTCAAGAGTGGGGCCGGACCTGGCGGATGGCCAATATGGCTTCCGCCAGAGGCGCTCCACCGTGGATGCCATCATGCGCGTGAGGGCTCTGGCGGAGGATGCAGTAGCCCGGGGTGAGGTGATGTTGGCGGTGTCTCTGGACATCGCTAACGCGTTCAACACCTTGCCCTGGAGTTGCATTAGGGAGGCGCTCGTGTATCACGAAGTGCCTCTCTACCTCCGCCGCATAGTCGGGGCGTATTTGACGGAGAGAGCCGTCTTTTACCCAACAGTGACCGGTCTCGGCCGGCGTGAGATGTCGTGCGGTGTTCCGCAGGGATCGGTCCTGGGGCCGCTCCTGTGGAACATCGGATACGACTGGGTGCTTCGCGGTGAGCTTGCAGACGGTGCCGCCGTCACGTGTTACGCGGACGACACGCTCGTGACGGCGTGCGGAGTGACATACCGCGAAGCGATCCTGAAGGCCACGACCGCGGTTGCCCAAGTCGTGGAGCGGATCCGGCGGCTGGGTCTCGAGGTGGCTCTGCATAAAACCGAGGCCCTGTTCTTTCATGGGCCTCGGAGCAAGCCACCTGAGGGATCCAGTCTCATCGTGGGAGGTAATCGCATCGGCATCAAGCCCCAAATGAAATATTTGGGGCTCGTGCTCGACGGCCGATGGGACTTCGGAGAGCACATCCGAAGTCTGGCCCCCAAACTGAAGGGCACAGCTCTCGCTCTGGCGCGGCTGCTGCCCAACATGAAGGGGCCCGATGACTCCTGCAGGAGACTCTACGCGGGGATCGTGCGGTCCATGGCCTTGTATGGGTGCCCAATATGGGCGGAGGCCCTGAAGGCCGGAAGTGTGCGGATGCTGCGCGCTCCGCAGCGAGTGATGGCCATCAGGGTCATCCGCGGGTACCACACGATCTCCTTCGAGGCGGCGAGTCTCCTTGCCGGAACTCCGCCATGGGACCTGGAGGCGAGAGCCCTTTCGCAACTGTACCAGTGGCGAAAGGAGGCGCGGGAGCAGGGACTGAACCCCGAGCATAGAGAAATCGAGGCCATGCAGTCCCAGCTCCGCCAGGCCATCGTGGTGGAGTGGAAGGAACGACTTGGGCGACCAAGCGCAGGGCACGCCGCAATAGCGGCGGTAAGGTCCATCATGGAGGATTGGCTAGAGAGGCGACACGGAAGCCTCTCGTACCGACTGACGCAGGTGATCTCCGGGAAGGGTTGCTTCGGGGACCACCTGCATCGGATCAGGAAGGAGCCAACGCCTGAGTGTCATCACTGTGACGCGAGCGAGGACTCAGGGCTGCACACGCTGGCGGACTGCCCGGCGTGGGAGGTGCCGAGGCGAGACCTCGTGGCCGCCATCGGGGTGGGAGTCCTCTCGCTCGGCAGCATGATTGCGGCAATGGTGCGGAGCGCGCCCGGGAGAGGTTCAGAACTCTCCCGGGCCGCCGAGCCCGCAACATGCTCGCCGCGCGTCGCAGGCGACTTAAGCGCCGGAGGTCGCTTAACGACCTCCGTCCTCCATGAGCGCAGGCCTGGGGGTGGCAGGTGGGGCTGCCTGTCACCCCAGCAGAAGCAGGCCGAGACGGTGGGGCGACTAGCGCCCCTCCCCCAAACCGGGGCAAGACGGGGACACCGTGGTTTCCAAACCCGAGGGGGCCATCTCGAAACCGGAGATGGCCCAGGGTCAGTCGGGGTGCGAGGAATATGCTCTATGGGCAACCTTACACCTCGGCGTCTGAAGACCCGAGACGGCGTGCGGTTTTAGTCGGTTCAAGCCCGACATAACCGCCCCCGCTGGCTGGCGGACTAACAGACTAAAATTGTAAAAAAAAATTGTTTTCAGAATCGTTCATTTAACATAGCCCAAGTTGTTTTTTTTTTTTAATAACTCCAATGTACAGACACAACTAATTATATTTGACTAATGATATTTATTACGTTTTTTCTTTAATGTTTTTTATGTTATTTTAATCTAACACCTAACATTATATTTAGTACAATTTTAATTTTTTCATGGTATTCTAGCAATCTTAGTTTTGTGCTTGATATTTTTAATAATTTTAAACTTGACTTGCAACGTAAGTATTAGAGTTAACGGGATATTTACCATGTGTTTAGCGCTATGACCACGGAGGAACTGTTCCTCCGTGATCATGGCGCTTGCAACCGTGCCGACATATCGGACACTCTTAGAAACACATGGTAAATATCCAGTTAACTCTAATACTTATGTTAGTGACCATGATAGTTTAAATACCTATATTGACTTGCTACATTTGTTTTTAGGGATTTTCTTTAGAAAAGCCCTATTGCTAAGGAGCTATCGTCGACGTCGTCGTCGTTGCCAATTTTCTGTCACGGTTTTGGGTATGAAGGAGATGAGCTATCGAGTTGCTGTTTTCGGTAATAGATTCGTGCTGCGGTGAACCATTGCAAGATAAAAAAAATTGCAAAAAATCGCAAAAAAAAAAAAAACGCAGAATCGAAAATCCCTTGTATTCGGCTGAGCTCGTCTCAGGAATTCAACTTGTTTATGTTTTATTATCATCGCAAGACAATCAGTTAATGCTGTGCATATTTGTAATTGGTGCATACCTACTAATATCTGCTGAGACGAGGTTTCGAGTTCGATCCCCAGTCGCCCCGGGCACACACCTCCGAAATTACTAATATTCCCCCTTACCCCTCCAGCTAAGCTAAATTGCTTGTGTTAGGAGTGGGTTCACGTCGGTAGTGTAATGGTCAGGATTCGAACCCGGACCTCTCGATCGTAGGGTTGACTCCTTAACCACTAAGCTACCGACGCTTTCGTAGTTATGTGTGCATTAATAAATGGAACCGCGGTAGCCTAGTGGTATGGGTAATGGACTGCTGAGACGAGGTCTCGGGTTCGATCCCAGGTTTTACCATGGCACACACCAATGACTTTTCGATGCTTTTCGAAGTTATGTGTGTATTTATCGCAGGTTTATAAGTGCCCGGTTAATGGCAATAGGCTCGCCACCTATTACATTGGGACCTAAACATAAACTGGCGAAATGTGGGTGCTAGCACCTCTGCCTACCCCTTCGGGGATATAGGCGTGAGTTTATGTTATGTATGTATATATGTAATAAATGTTAATTATCGCTCGCTTAATAATGTGCCCGGTAGATGGCAATAGGCTCGCCCCCTATTACATTGGGACCTTAACATAACTGGCGAATCGTTGGTGTGTAATACACCTCTGCCTATCCCTTCGGGGATACAGGCGTGAAGTTATGTTATGTTATTATGTATACCGTTGATTGATGGCACTTGCTGGAACTTGCTACACATATTGAAACAATGTATCACTTGTACTTTTCCACTATTTTATTTAATAACTACACCTTTGACGTCACAACGTCTTATAATTCGATAGCACGCACGGAAAAATGAAGAGTTCCATTTAAGTCTTGAAGTGCAAGCGAGAGCGCGGAACGAGCGACAAAGTGGCACAATCGGCCTCCGCGTTCGGCAGCGTTCGACATCTGTCTCAGGCTTGAAGTGCAAGCGAGAGCGCGGAACGAGCGACAAAGAGGCACAATCGGCTCCGCGTTCGGCAGCGTTCGACATATAAAATTAAAATTTTCTTTGGAAAAATGCAACCAATTCCATCAGTATTTTCTTATGACGTTGTCACGTTCAACTATCGTCAGTAAACCGACTTTATAAACAACCGACTTTTTATATAAATCGGTCTGTCTGTTGGTCTGGATGTCTGTTTACGCAATAACTCAGGAACCACTTATCCGATTTAAAAAATTCTTTCGCCAATCATCTTGTTTCGTTAATGGGAAGAACTGATTAGATTTTGGGGTTTGTACGTTCAAGGTTTCGGGTACCTACCATACAAATTGTCCCTAAAAATTCTTTTTTTTTGTGTTTTTGACGTCGAAGACGTTTGATTTGATTTCATTTTCTTCATATTTATTGCTCAATATATAAAGACGCGTCGAATAATATGCATAAAGCCTAAGGTCTGTAATTTTGAATAAAAATCTAGTGCAAATCTAGGCCAAACTTAGATATTTTTGTTGCAGTATTTTTATTCAAAATTACAGACCTTTTTTGCTTAATTAAACTTAGAATCATGTGAAACGTCGAGAAAAGTAATTTTGTTTTTTTTTTTGCGTGATTTTAAGACTTCGGTGTCCACCTGGTTGGTGGCCCGAAGTAATACTGCAACAAAAATATCTAAGTTTGGCCCGAATTTTGACAATCACTGTGTGATTTCCGCCCAATAGATTTATTTATATGTTACAGTCACCACGTATAGTGATCCTCGGATTGCATCTGAGCATCACTGTATGTGTTGACTGTAGTATTGTGTAGTTATTAAATAAAATAGTGGAAAAGTACAAGTGATACATTGTTTCAATATGTGCAGCAAGTTCCAGCAAGTGCCATCAATCAACGGTATAAATAATAACATAACATAACTTTAAATTTAATTGAATTTAATGAAAAATATAATTTATAATTATAAATTCATTTAATTTATTTTTATTTTATTTTTTATTTATAATTTATAAAAAATTTAACATAACATAACTTCAGGCCTGTATCCCCGAAGGGGTAGGCAGAGGTGTATTACACACCCACGATTCGCCAGTTATGTTAAGGTCCCAATGTAATAGGGGGCGAGCCTATTGCCATCTACCGGGCACATTACTAAGCGAGCGATAATAAACATTTTAAATACACACATAACTACGAAAAGTCAGAGGTGTATAAATAATAAAAGACAATGTTGGTGTTTACACTGGTAATATGCCAAAATAAATAAACGTTTACGAGAGCGCCTGCCGTCTGATCCCCAACCCCGAGAAGACCGTACCAACTTGCAGGTGAGGTGGTCTTGAGACCGAAGCTTTTAGTGGTGCGCAAGCCAACACGTTCGCATTTGAATCTATACATGTATACATATAAATAAAATTGGAGTGTCTCTTTTTAATATTGAAATAACCGTTTTTTACTACATGTATATGAATATATATACGGTACATACACCAAAATAACATTTTTTACAATTATTGTCTGTCTGTCTATCTGTCTGTTTGTTCCGGCTAATCTCTGAAATGGCTGGACCGATTTTGATGGGACTTTCACTGGCAGTTAGGTAATATAACAAGGAGTGACACAGGGTACTTTAATTTTAGAAAAAATAAATAGGGTTCCGCGCAAAAAAAACTAAAACCATAAAAATCTTAATCCACGCGGACGAAGTTGCGGGCACAGCTAGTTAAGAATAAACTTAAATTAAGAGACGAACGAGGCCGTCTTTGGATTCATGTACGGACTGACGTATTTTGTCACGCGTAGCTTATTAAAGTTAGTCCATGTCGCATTTGCTCTCCCACCCATTGAGACCCCCTGATACTATAGAGAACAGAATAACAATGGCTTGTGTTTAAAAAAGAAATATTGGCAACCCTGGGGTTATCCTTTCTAGTGCTTACCCGGGGCGCCCGGCAACGGACACTTGGGGAGGACACCGTGCGGTTTTAGTCGATACACGACATAACCGCCCACGCTGGCCGGCGGGGGGGTATCCGAAGGGATTTCCGCACGTACAAAAAAAAAAAAGATACTGTCGTTTTTCACGAGGGGACCATCTCGAAACCGGAGATGGCCCAGGGTCAGTCGGGGTGCAAGGGAAATGCCTTAAGGGTAACCTTACACCCCGGCGTTTGAAGACCCGAGACGGCGTGCGGTTTTAGTTGGTTCAAGCCCAACATAACGTCCCCCGCTGGCCGGCGGGCGGGTATCGAGGGAATTTCCGCACTTCGCTTCTGTTTATATGAGTTTTTTAGGGATTTTCTTTAGAAAAGCCCTATTGTTATCGAGTTGTCGAGTTGTCGTCGTTGCCAATTTTCTGTCACGGTTTTGGGTATGAAGGAGATGAGCTATCGAGTTGCTGTTTTCGGTAATAGATTCGTGCTGGGGTGAACCATTGCAAGATAAAGAAATAATCGCAAAAAATCGCAAAAAAAATAATAATCGCAAAATCGAAAATCCCTTGTATTCGGCTGAGCTCGTCTCAGGAATTCAACTTGTTTTTACTTAAGCCATCGTAAATTTACTTCTCGATAGTACATAACAAACATCATATATTTGCAAACACAGGTACAATTAGGACCCAAGAAGGCGTGCGGTTTTAGTCGGTTCAAGCTCGACATAACCGCCCCCGCTGGCCGACGGAGGGAGGTTATGTCCGAGGGGATTTCTGCACGAAAAAAAAATAGTTCAATTAGGTAAAACATGGCTTTAAAAAAGTTTGGTCTAACCGTATTCCACCCACAAGGCATGCAAATTTTCAATGTAATAAAATACAATGGATAATGGGTAATGGACTGCTGAGACGAGGTCTCGGGTTCGATCCCAGGTTTTACCATGGCACACACCAATGACTTTTCTATGCGTTTCGAAGTTATGTGTGTATTTATCGCAGGCTTATAAGTGCCCGGTTAATGGCAATAGGCTCGCCACCTATTACATTGGGACCTAAACATAAACTGGCGAAATGTGGGTGCTAGCACCTCTGCCTACCCCTTCGGGGATATAGGCATGTTATGTTATAAAATACAAAATCCTAGCATCGCCACGCGGTTTCACCCGCGTAAGTCTTGATCCCGTGGGAATATCGGGATACAAAGTAGCCTATGTTACTAAGGGATAATGTAGCATTCTTTTTCTTCTATTTTTTTTTTTTTTATATATTTAAGAAACGTCAATTCGACTTCACCTCGCCTGATGGTAAGCTGAAGGTAAAGTCTCAGGAAAGAGGGTCACCATTACATACACGTACCATGTTAACAATGGTTGCACTCAGCTTGACGGCCTCATCAGAAGAGGATTGTCGTCGCAGCACCGCGTGACACCCACCGGTCCCACTAGTGCTGCGACCACAATCCCCCTGCCCGGCTATGCACTTGCTGACCCCTGAACGCAATCAAACCGAAATTGGATTACTATGGAGGGTTTTTCGCAATCGTACACGGTGGTACCCACCCGGCCGAATTTTGTGACAAATTTGTGCCATCAAATTTCTACCACGATAGCCCAGTGGCGTAACGGACTGATGAGACGAGGTCTCGAGTTCGATTCCCAGTCGCCCCGGGCACACACCTCTGAATTTTCGTAATTATGTGTGCATTAATAAATGTTAATTATCACTCGCTTAATAATGTGCCCGGTAGATGGCAATAGTTTCGCCCCCTATTACATTGGGACCTAAACATAACTGACGAATCGTGGGTGTGTAATACACCTCTGCCTACCCCTTCGGGGATACAGGCGTGAAGTTATGTTATGTTAAAATTTTTATAAATTATAAATAAAAAATAAATTAAATAAATTTATAATTATAAATATTTTTTTTTTTTAAATTCAATTAAATTTAAAATATAAAATAAATGTAAACCAAGTTGCACAACTAATTAAATAAAGGAAATGGTACAAGTGGAGGGGAGGGGGGGGGGCACAGTGTGTTAGAGTACGCACAGCATTTTATATCATCACCTCATCGTTATTTCATTATTCTTGCATCCGAGAATTCCACGTTGGAGCCCAGGTCTATTTTCTAAGAGTAATCTCTAAAGCCTTCTTCTGATTTGGCTTTAGAGATTACTGATTTGGCTGGAGCGGCTGTCGTGTCACCTCCCGACCTCGAGAGGAATGCCTTCGCCAAAGCCTTGTCTGTTAATTAGCAAGTGTAATGGCTTGCGCAAGGCAGATCGTGTTGGGGTCAAACACAACGCACAGCATTTTACTTAAGAAATTATAAAATAATTATTAGGTCGTTACATATGAAATTGCCGTTTTTCTTGAAGAAATTGGACGAATCCCAATTTTCAGTACTAACATTTTTGCATTTTTTTTAGGAATGACAAATCTAAATTTTAGGAATTTTTTTTGTGTATGAATGAGACAACATTAAGCTAACAAACAGCAACTTTTATTACAATTTTGAAAAGTGACAGCTGTTATGTAATAAGAAATTTATCCTCAAAATGGATAGCATTTAGGAAGTACTGTTTTTGAAGATCGAATTAATTTATCAAGCGGCCAATAAAAACAAAATTTAATACAGAGTTGTAAAATGTTGAAATCAACTTTCAAACAAAATATAAATAATGGAAATAGCTATTAAATAACAGGAATAACGAACTCATGAATTTGTAAGAAAATTTCGGCAATTTCATAGGTAAAGACCAATTATTAAACGTATTTTCATTTATGAATCTGTTTATCTGTGGCCATAATATCATAAAATATTTATAAAATAAGTCACTTTCAAGCATTGAAAATGATTACAATATATAGATCTATCTATATTTATCTATATATGAATACAAAAACAATTGTGTTTAGTATTATCATTTTTAACTCGAGAACGGGTAGAGCGATTTTCATGATCGTTGATTGATCCTTGAAATCCCCACGGTTACCCAACCGCCGCCGGCCAGTGGGGGTAGTTATGTCGGACTCGAACCGACCAAAACCGCATGCCATCTCGAGTCTCTAATGCAAGGGTGTAAGGTGGCCTAACAAGGCCATTCTCGCACCTCAGCTGTAACAGGGCCATCTACGGCTTCGAGATGGCCCCCTCGGTATCCCGTGCCTATACTAACAATTAGGATAATTAAAAATACTAGTGACTTCGTGGGATGGTCGCAATACGACCTTTTTTGAGGTGTCAGAAAATTAAACTTCATTGCATTTCTTTTGATTTTTTTATATAGCTTTTTTTTCCACAAGTTGTAAAATAAAAACTATGCCAATCTCACACAAAAACCGCGCCTTGTCGTGGAGTTGCGGATACCAGCCCGTGATACCATACAATACCATACCATGCCAAATCTCAAACACATCCGTTCTCGCAATTTTCGTAAAAAGGGAGCGGAAAGTTTTGCTCATTGCGTATTAATAATACCTATGAAATTGCCGAAATTTTCTTACAAATTCATGAGTTCGTTATTCCTGTAATTTAATAGCTAATTCCATTATTTATATTTTGTTTGAAAGTTGATTTCAACATTTTACAACTCTGTAATAAATTTTGTTTTTATTGGCCGCTTGATAAATTAATTCGATCGTCAAAAACAGTAGGTACTTCCTAAATGCTATCCATTTTGATGATAAATTTCGTATTACTTAACAGCTGTCACTTTTCAAAAATGTAATAAAAGTTGCTGTTTGTTAGCTTAATGTTGTCTCATTCATACACAAAAAAAAATCATAAACTTTGGATTTGTGATTCCTAAAAAAATGCAAAAATGTTAGTACTGAAAATTGGGCTTCCTCCAATTTGTTCAAGAAAAACGGCAATTTCATATGTAACGACCTAATATGTAGATGAGACATTCATGAAATAACTACAGGTGATATAAGGCAACCAACATTCTAAGGCGGAACGAAGGTTTCCTGGTCAGCTAGTAGGATACATAAAATACAGACTTAGTCTATCAAATTTCGCTTAGTCCAAAGAAGCTATGCTAAAAGACATTGTGTGCATTTTGTTAATCATTAAAACGGAGCCTGTTCGCGGTGTTAATGTAATGAAAAAACAAAACTTACGCGGCTTGGTGGCTGTTGTTACCGTGCGAGTTGTCGCCCATTTCTGCTGGCATATTCACCGGTGGTATGGCTGCATTAAAAAAATAACCAAACAAAGGTTCAGTATCACAAAATAAATAATAATATTTCATGCAGAAGTTTACGAAGCAACACTCAAATGGAATCTCGACTTTTGCAGTCGCGCAGATAGCTCTGCAATCTAGCTCGCCCGACTGTCTATCAGAAAATAAAAAAGTATTGTCTCGTATAACAATGTGCCGTATCACGTCTCTTGAGATGTCATTTTACTTTGACCGCCTCCGTGGACCTTACGAACCAAGGTTATCAGTAGATTGGGGTCAACACAGTGTTGATGTTTCAACAATTTGTTTTTTCTTTCTAGAATCAATTCTTTTACTAATACTTACGTGGTATGTTGGGGGGAGCCACGGGGTACTGAGGGAACTGCGGTAGTAACGGCATGCCCGGCCCTGCCAGTACGGGGTTCGAATGGATCGGCACGAATGTGTAGTTTCCATTAACTTGGGACACGTATTCGCGATACCTGTTAATGAAAACAACAAAACTATCATTATTTAATATTCTATGACAAATAAATAAATATTCTACATTCTACACAGCGCTTTCTAGACCCAAAGTAAGCATAGTTTAACTACCTTGTGTTATGGGTTCCAGAATGCAAATAACATAACACAACTTCACGCCTTTATCACCCAAAGGGTAGGCAGAGGTGTATTACACACCCACGATTCACCAGTTAGGTTAAGGTCCCAATGTAATAGGGGGGACTCGCCCCCTTCTACTTGCCATCTACCGGGCACATTATTAAGCGAGCGATAATTAACATTTTATTATTAATGCACACATAACTACGAAAAGTCAGAGGTGTGTGCCCGGGGTGACTGGGGATCGAACTTGAGACCTCGTCTCAGCAGTTTGTTACGTACGCCACTGGGTTATCGCCGTTTTTTATATGCGAATAAACATACTAATATACTTTTTTTTTTGTAAATACATACATATTATACATAGAAACACCCAGACCAATGCAAATAGACATATATATGCATACAAATATTTTAACTGAGCGGGAATTGAACTCGCGCCCCCTGTCATAGTAGTCGCATGCACTAGCGTTACGCCATAGAGGCCGTCAATATTAGGTTGTAAACATAGACTATTTACTCACTTGGTCATGTAAAAGAACCATGGGATAAATATTAAGATCGGAAAAAGAGAACATCTAGAACGGGACTTGAACCCGCGACCAGTCCTTAACAGGGGGAATGCTCTGACCAGCTGAGCTATCTAGACACGTCCCAGATATTCGAATTTCTCCTATATATTATATACGTCTTAAGGCGACGCTGGAGCCATCTACCGTAATTATTCGCGGGTTCAAGTCCCGTTCTAGATGTTCTCTTTTTCCGATCTAAATATTGAGAAAAAGTAAGCATACAAAATGCTTAAAAATTTAATTGAAAGAACCATGGGATGTTTAAGGGGCTCTACCGGAGTCCAAGCTAAACTCACTTTTAAGCCGTTACACAAATCTGTTAATTGACGGACGAGGCTCCGGTGCATTTCCTCTCGGGATCGAGGAGTCAGATCACACTGTAAACTTTTTAGTTATGATATATTTTTGAAATCACCCTTTAAAGCTCTTCATTTTGATACCCTTTAAGTGAAAATATTTTTTATTAACATAAATCTTAGCGCCATAAATCCGCCATTTTGTTTCTTTTTTTAATATTCTCATATATCCAGTAGCACTCTCACAGTAAATACGAATCTAACGACACCTCTCAAGCTGAAATCCATCGAGACTTCAGGGTGCAGAGCGTGCCCCCGAGAGGGCCATTGCGAAACCGGAGATGGCCCAGGGTCAGTCGGGGTGCGAGGGATATGCTCTATGGGAAACCTTACACCCCGGCGTCTGTAGACCCGAGACGGCGTGCGGTTTTTCCGCCCGACATAACCGCCTCCGCTGGCCGGCGGGGGAGGTATCCGAAGGGACTTCCGCACGAAAAAAAAGGGTGCAGAGCGTGCCAAACAATTCTACATAAATACATACTCTAGAAAAACATAACCCTCGTTCTGGCGCAGTCGGGTAAAAATATATTAAAACACGTCTCCTGAGAATCGCTATATAAGAAGAAAATAAGAAGAAAGAAAAATAAGAGAAGAAGAAATCTGTCATTTGCGTGACAGAGACCGACCTTCACACACGCATTGAACTAACTGAATAACTAGAAGAACTTTCTTCAAATATTATGTCGGGTACCTACGATAATAGTGAAGCAATTAAAACTACAAGTTTCTGTACATGGGAGATATTAAAAAAATATATAATTGGGTTATGTTGAATTAAGGAGACTGAAATAAACAAAAAAAAAGTTTTTTTTTAAAGACTTGAACGATTTTTTTTAATAAGTCTTGATCGCTCCGTCGCTGTATAATCTACCGAAATGTGCCGAATGTGAAAACCGACACCCACGCGGGCAGAGCCGCAGGCATCAGCTAGTAGTGTATAACTTTTTAACCTAAGGCTACTAGGCTTTCCCAGTTGCGCAAAAAGTTTGCTATTTAAGTTTATACCTAATCAATCTATCAAACCTTTCCGGACACACACACATAAAAAAATACCTACAATATGATGATCAGTACATCTTCCACCATACCACAATACAACGTTACCTTAGAATATATCTACGTACTCACAATTGTACTGTTTCATTCCTGCACGGGTTTGGGTACCACACAACCAATCTTGTTATAGATACTTGATCCATTTTGGAGACCGCCATTAATGAATTATAACTTTGGAAAAAGAAACACAACAAGTATAGACGTCCGCACACGTCTTTACTAAAAAGAATTAAATGTAATTTAACAATGCCTCAGAGCCGGTAATCACCAAAAACTAAAACGATATACCGCATCTCTTTTTTTTTGTCAAAGACAAAAATAGATAGGGACAAGTTTGTCATGTCAAACTCGTTTAGTTAGTGAAACTACCGTCAGTTATGGGTTGATTACACCTAACGAGTACAGTGGCGAGTCAGTGTCCTCGACCGAGTGCTCGGTTGGTTTAAACAAGGTCGAGCAGAGAGGCGAGAGAGTCACTAGAATCCCAATCTGTTTACTAGGCCGAGTACCCACCACTCCGTTTCATTCTTCTGCCCTCGCAGCGACTCGCTATCCCGCTCGGCACGCATAGACATGCACTCGCTTGTTACTCGGCCACTCGCCACTCGTTCGTCACCAAGGTCAAAGGTGTACGAGCGTGATCAAAACTGAACAAACTCGCCACTATAGTAAATACGTGTGACCACCCACTCGGTTACGCGACTCTCTTGGCCGAGAGCTCTTTTACTGACTCGCCACTCGTTAGGTGTAATCAACCTAATAGTAACAACAAGCTGACCAGGCAAACTTAGTTCCGCCTTAGAATCAAGTTATGTTGGTTGCCTTATCATAACACATAACATAAACTCACGCCTATATCCCCGAAGGGGTAGGCAGAGGTACTAGCACCCACAATTCGCCAGTTTATGTTTAGGTCCCAATGTAATAGGTGGCGAGCCTATTGCCATTAACCGGGCACTTATAAACCTGTGATAAATACACACATAACTTCGAAAAGCATCGAAAAGTCATTGGTGTGTGCCATGGTAATACCTGGGATCGAACCCGAGACCTCGTCTCAGCAGTCCTTTACAAATACCACTAGGCTACCGCGGTAATGCCTTATCAGCTGAATTAATTTCGTGAATGTACCCTTGCACCCCGGTATATTAAAGATCCGTGACGGCGTGTCGGAATCGAACCGACCAAAACCTCCGACCCACCCACGCTCGCTGACGATCACTAATGACGATCGGTGAGTACAGTCAAGTATGCCGTCTACAAGATTGCACTCGCGCGTAATCGCCTGTAATTGCCTATAGTGTAGTGTAGATATCAGGGGCGCGGGTTCGGGGGTGTGTGTTGGGTAACCTCCTCGAGTGTCACTCCGATTCCGATCCCGCTGCAGTCCGGGGGGAACGGAATCGGAGCAGCCGGTACACCCTGGGCGGTGGTCAATGGCTTCCCCTTCATAGGGTTGGCATTGATCGTCGGCCAATACCCAACGTAGCGGGAACACATCGCTCTCCGTATTCCTCTACTTTCAGAGGAGACAGGATGAGCGATGCTGTTAGTGGTGAGATGGCCCAGGGTCAGTCGGGGTGCGAGGGATATGCTCTATGGGTAACCTTACACCCCGGCGTCTGAAGTTCAAGCCCGACATAACCGCCCCCGCTGGCCGGCAGGGGGGTATCCGAAGGGATTTCCGCACGAAAAAAAAAAAAAAGGGGCGCGGGTTCGATTTTTGCTCAGTGCAATTATTTATGCGCATGAATATGTATATTTGCATTGGCCTCTTTGTTTTTATTAATACTATGTATGTATGTATTTAAAATTAAATTTGAAAGACTGCGGGCAGATGCTGGATGCGGCAAGCTGAAGACAGGGCGCTATGGCGCTCATTAGGGGAGACCTATGTCCAGCAGTGGACTAGCATAGGTTGATGATGATGATGATGTATTTACAACAACAATAAATGTATCTCATATGTTTCATCTACGTGGGCGGAGCAACGCCGCGGGCAACCGCTAGTACTATTATAAAATCTGTACATTGAATATATTTGAAAACAAAAATAAGTTTTGATAAATGAACGATTCTGACCACACAAGCAATTTTTTGGAATTCTTGCCTGTCTCGCGATGGACGCAAAAACTACTGAACAGATTTTGATGCGGTTTTTAGGGTTCCGTTGCCAAATGGCAAAAAACGAAACCCTTATAGATTCGTCATGTCTGTCTGTCTGTCCGTCCGTATGCCACAGACACTTATTTCCGAAACTATAAGAACTATGCTGTTGAAACTTGGTAAGTAGATGTATTCTGTGAACCGCATTACGATTTTCACACAAAAAAAGAAAAATACAATAAATCTTGGGGCCTCATACTTAGAACTGAAACTCAAAATTTTTCTTCAAACCCATACGTGTAGGGTATCTATGGATAGGTCTTCAAAAATGATATTGAGGTTTCTAATATCATTTTTCTCTAAACTGAATAGTTTGCGCGAGAGACACTTCCAAAGTGGTAAAATGTGCCCCCCCCCCCCCTGTAACTTCTAAACTAAGAGAATGATAAAACTAAAAAAAATATATGATGTACATTACGATGTAAACTTCCACCGAAAATTGGTTTCAACGAGATTTAGCCAGTAGTTTTTTTTTAATACGTCATAAATCGTAAACCGCAATTTACCTTTCATTCAATCTACTCAAATATAAAATTAAAAAAAAAGCATTATTATGTTATGACCAGTTAATGCATTGGTCTGGGTGTTTCTATGTATAATATGTATGTATTTACAAAAAAAAGTAAGTATATAAGTATGTTTATCCGCATTGTGGAACCCATAACACAAGCTAGTTAAACTATGCTTACTTTGGGTCTAGAAAGCGCTGTGTAGAATGTCGTAGAATATTTATTTATTTGTGTAAATAGCTCATTCATCGGGGAAGGTTATATAACATCACGCTACGCTTACAAGCAGAGTAGTAACCATACATGTTAATTCCTATATATTATTGTAGAATTAATCAATCACAGACGGGGACACCGTGGTTCCTAAACCCGAGGGGGCCATCTCGCAACCAGAGATGGCTCAAGGTAAGTCGGAGTGCGAGGGATATGCTCTATGGGCAACCTTATACACCCCGGCGTCTGTAGACCCGAGACGGTGTGCGGTTTTAGTCGGTTCAAGACCGACATAACCGCCCCCGCAGGCCTGCGTATCCGAGGGGATTCTCGCACGTAAAAAAAAAGTATGTATGCGACAAATAGGTGCCACGGTGGCGATGTATGCACGGCTAGTACTAAATAACCAGTCTTCTTCATCCGAGCGCCAATCCCTCCTTTTTTGCCTCCAAAGTTCGCAATTTGGCGCCTGGGATCCGCTCTTCTGCTCCTCCTTTTATTGGTCAGTTTAGGCTTTTATCAAAGCGATTGCCGTTTGACCTTCAACCCCGAGAGAAAAACCTACACCACAGCCTCGTCCGTCAATCAGCCGGCGAGTTTGGCACATCAATCAATCAATTAGCCTATCGCAGTCCACTGCTGGAGTAGGTTGGCACATACCTACTCCCAATTCTAAATAACCAGTCATTTACAATAATTTAATTTAACGGGAATTTACGCGATCATTTATAGGTATATACATACCTAGGTCGCTTAACGACCTCCGTCCTCCATGAGCGCAGGCCCTGGTCGAAACGTCAGGGAATCCAAAGGTATGTAATAAATGATAGCGTAAATTCCCGTTAAATTAAATTATTCTATATTATGGATCGCGAAAGTTTAAAAATTAATAAACAGTCATTGTTGTTAATCTCCTTGCCACACCACCATTTAGCAGTAGGGACAATGTGACCGGACACAGTAACTAGACTAACCGAAATTACTAATCTACGTCGTACGTAAAACTACGTCGATAGTGTAGTGGCCAGGATTCGAACCCCGGACTCCTTAACCACTAAGCTACCAACGCTTCAACTTCGACATTGCGCGGCGTCTTCTCTTTTTGTATACTTCTTGCTCCTAATGTTGTTACAGCACAGTAATTAAGACTGAAACAAGTTGAATTCCTAAGACGAGCTCAGCCGAATACAAGGGATTTTTTTTGCAATGGTTCACCCCAGCACGAGTCTATTACCGAAAACAGCAACTCGATAGCTCATCTCCTTCATACCCAAAACCGTGACAGAAAATTGGCAACGACGACGTCAACGACAACTCGATAGCAATAGGGCTTTTCTAAAGAAAATCCCTAAACAAGTTGAATTCCTGAGACGAGCTCAGCCGAATACAAGGGATTTTCGATTTTGCGATATTTTTTTTTGCGATTTTTTGCGATTTTTTCTTTATCTTGCAATGGTTCACCCCAGCACGAGTCTATTACCAAAAACAGCAACTCGATAGCTCATCTCCTTCATACCCAAAACCGTGACAGAAAATTGGCAACGACGACGTCGACGACAACTCGATAGCAATGGGGCTTTTCTAAAGAAAATCCCTAAAAACGTATGGACTCGCCGCTGAGCTAAAACGACTGTTTTTTACGTCAATGGATAACCACCGTAAGCCGACTCATCGGCTTGCCAATGAATTGAATAACCTGATTGTTAAGGTTCACAATCACTGACAACATAGTCGTGCATATAATTATATTAGCTGAAGCCCGCGGCTTCAACCGCGCGGAGGTCGTTTATCAATTTTTGGTCATAACATAATCTCCGGTTCTTATTAACCGTAGACAGGTGGTAGAAATTTGATGACACAAATTTGTCACAAAATTCGGCCGGGTGGGTAACAACGTGCACGATTGCGAAAAACCCTCCATATAAATCCAATTTCGGTTTGATTGCGTTCAGGGGTCAGCAAGTGCATAGCCGGGCAGGGGGGTTGTGGTCGCAGCACTAGTGGGACCGGTGGGTGTCACGCGGTGCTGCGACGACAATCCTCTTCTGATGAGGCCGTCAAGCTGAGTGCCACCATTGTTAACATGGTACGTGTATGTAATGTTGACCCTCTTTCCTGGGACTTTACCTTCAGCTTACATACACATCATTTTTGAAGACCTATCCATAGGTATCTATGGATAGGTTTTCAAAAATAATATGGAGGTTCATCCACAGATACCACACACGTATAGGTTTGATGAAAAAAAAAATTCTGTGTAAGTATGGGAACCCCCAAAAATTATTGTTCTCTTTCTATTTTTGTGTGAAAATCTTAATGCGGCTCACAGAATACATCTACTTACCAAGTTTCAACAACATACTTCTTATAGTTTCGGTAAAAGGGGCTGTGACATACGGACGGACAGACAGACAGACATGACGAATCTATAAGGGTTCCGTTTTTAGCCATTTGGCAACGGAACCCTAATAAAAAGAGACAATAATTACATGATAATAAAATTGAAATTTCAATGATGATCATGGTACGCATAAAAAGTACTCTGCGGCCGGGTATAATCATTGTAGAAATTCAAATTTTATTTCATCGCGTTAAGGTCTATTTTTATTTGTCTTGTCAGTCACATAAAAATCTCAGTTTGCTGTGACTTATTCGTTCGGGTTCTCATGTTGGGTGGTCCATTTGCTAAACATTAGTCGTTCTTTTGTACGTTTTGTAAGTGCCGTTTCAATGGTCTATACAAAATAAATTAAGACTGGTCTATCTGTTATAGAAGGCAATCAAATCAACGCCAACCAAAGTGAACCAGGGAATCAATATTATATTAGGTAGTTACATATGAAATTGCCGTTTTTCTTGAAGAAATTGGAGGAAACCCAATTTTCAGTACTAACATTATTTTTTGCATTTTTTTTAGGAATGACAAATCCAAATTTTATGATTTTTTTGTGTATGGAATAGACAACATTAAGCTAACAAACAGCAACTTTTATTACATTTTTAAAAAGTGACAGCTGTTAAGTAATACGAAATTTATCATCAACGTGGATAGCATTTAGGAAGTACTGTTTTTGAAGATCGAATTAATTTATCAAGCGGCCAATAAAAACAAAATTTAATACAGAGTTGTGAAATCTTGAAATCAACTTTCCAACAAAATATAAATAATGGAAATAGCTATTAAATTACAGGAATAACGAACTCATGAATTTGTAAGAAAATTTCGGAAATTTCATAGGTATAATCATTTTTCTGTGGCTGAAATCATTTCATGCTAGCGGCAAGGGTCCCGACTTCACCCGGGAATAAATTCGTTAAAAAATCCTAGAACCCGATTGCAAATCCACCTTTAAGCTTTAACCATAAGAAACTTTATATTGAATTTCATACTTCTTACTGCAAAACTTTCCATATAAACTTTGTACCCCTAATTTAGGGTACATTAGGGGTGAAGTTTAAGTCCCAATTCAAAAATTAATTTATTCTATATAGACCATCAAAACGGCACTCACAAATATAAAAAAAAATTGAATGGTATGAATATATACTGCAAAACTTTCCATATAAACTTTGTACCCCTAATTTAGGGGACATTAGGGGTGGAGTCAAGGTCCCAATTCAAAAATAATTTATTCTATATAGACCATCAGAACGGCACTCACAAATTATGAAAAAAATTGAAAAATGGTATGAATATACGTGTACATTTATTTGTAACCAAAATCAGGCAAAAATGTCGACCATCATTTTAAAGAGTCCTTCCATACAAAAGTTCAATCCCTATCTTGTCCCCTTAGGGGTGAAATTTTTAAAAGCGCTTATACAAGTTAATATTTATTCCTAACGAAAAACAGGTACTTATATGTAATTTTGGTGCTTTCTATTTTTTTTTATATTTAGGAAACGTCAATTTGACTTCACCTCGCCTGATGGTAAGCTAAAGTTAAAGTCCAGGAAAGAGGGTCACCATTACATACACGTACCATGTTAACAATGGTGGCACTCAGCTTGACGGTCTCATCAGAAGAGGATTGTCGTCGCAGCATTTTGGACACTGATGGACTTCCATACAATCGTTTATACCATATTTTACCCCCCTAGTAGTGAAATTTCTATAAATCCTTCCTTAGTTGATGCTTACAACATAAAAAAGCATCAGCTAACAAAATTTCAAGTTTGTAGTCTCAGCAGTTTAGACTCTGCGTTGATGAATCAATCTGACAGTCAATCGGGACAAGTAATTGTACAATATGTATGGTATTTAAAAAAAAAGTATTTAAGTATATTTATCCACATTCTAGGCCCATAATACAAAGATAGCGTTGTGTAGTTTGCCTAGGATAATATAATTATTTAACTTGGTGCTTGTTCGTCTCTGGCCGCCTTATATATTGACCCAGTTTCTACGACCTACAAGATTCTATTGCCGAGAAGAGCTTATTATTCCAGACTATAAACTATCTCTGAGCCAGGATTTATCCAGATCCGTTCAGCCGTTGTAGCGTGAAAGAGTAACAAATACCCACACACGCATTCATACTCACCAACTTTTATATGTATAATATTAGTAGGTACTTTGTATTTCTGACGCAGGTGATCTCCGGGAAGGGGAGCTTCGGAGACCACCTGCATCGGATCAGGAAGGAGCCAACGCCTGAGTGTCATCACTGCGACGCGAGCGAGGACTCGGGGCTGCACACGCTGACGGACTGCCCGGCGTGACCAAGTGGCAGCCATTGGAGTGGGAGTCCTCTCGCTCGGCAGCATGATTGCGGCAATGGTGCGGAGCGCGAGCGCGTGGGCCGCCGCCACGTCCTTCTGCGAGCATGTAATGCTCGCGAAGGAGATGGCGGAGCGCGCCCGGGAGAGATTTAGAACTCTCCCGGCCCGCCGAGCCAGCAACATGCTCGCCGCGCGTCGCAGGCGACTCAGGCGTCGGAGGTCACTTAACCACCTCCGTCCTCCATGAGCGCAGGCCTGGGGGTGAGAGGTGAGGCCACCTGTCACCCCAGCAGAAGCAGGCCGGGACGGCGGGGCGACTAGCGCCCCTCCCCTAAACCGGGGAAAGACGGGGACACCGTGGTTCCAAAATCCGAGGGAGCCATCTCGCAACTGGAGATGGCCCAGGGTCAGTCGGGGTGCGAGGGATATGCTCTAGGGGCAACCTTATACCCCGGCGTCTGTAGACCCGAGACGGCGTGCGGTTTTAGTCGGTTCAAGCCCGACATAACCGCCCCCGCTGACCGGCGGGGGGGTATCCGAAGGGATTTCAGCACGAAAAAAAAAGCTTATCAACCAATTAGCCTATCCCAGGCGACTGCTGGACATCCCATTAGACAATTAAATAAGACAATTCTTGTCAGTTTTTGTATGAAATCTTTTCCAAGACATTGATACTTTCAGATAAAAATGGGACTTCGTTTTTGGTTTACCATTGATTAAATATCCATGTTCATCTTATGTGTGTATACTGTAATGCCTGAAAGGTTTAATAACAGTAGAGGAATTTCGGGAAGTGTGTAAGGATAGAAGCAGATAGCGGCCAGTTGTCTCTGCCTACCCCGAGGAAAAAGGCGTGAGTATATGTTTGTATACTGTATATTGAAAACTATATTAAAAATAATAAAAAAATAATGTTTGATTCAAAAAACCACATAAATTCTACTACATTTCGTATATGGGGGTGGATAAAAACTAAAAAAAATCATCACCATCCCATGTCATCCCCGTACTTAAAATTTAGTTCAAATTTTAATTCTTCCCTTTTAAACTCGACTATTGGAGTAACTCGTTGCGAATATAACATTGAAGAATTTATTACAAATATTTGCCGCTAGATGGCGTTGCTCGATTTAAATTCAAGGTATCGTTGTGTTCTCATGAACGTATAAGTTCCTTATACGAATAGTAATCGACCAATCATCATCATCTTAGCGTATTTTTGTGAGTTCTTGCACGGACATGTGACGTGTACCAGAACTAAGAAAACCCTTATAAAATTTACGCCTCGCAATACTTGAGGTGGTGGACAGAGACGTTTAATCTCTGGCTATGGGAGAGGAGACCCGAAACCCGAAACCGTACCTATAGTCCATTTGTTTAGGTACTTAAAAAAAGGTACCTACAAATCGTAAAAAGGGTTCTTTTATAGGGCCATTTTACGTTCCGCAATAAAAAGAAACCAAAATTTTAGAACTTAAAATCCATTTCTTCTCTTATATTTTTCTATATTTAACTACTTTGTTTAATATTAAGTTGCAATTATTATTTCTAAGCTGAAAAATCATAATAATTATATTATATTATATACATTGACGGCCTCTGTGGCGTAGCGGTAGTGCATTCGACTGCTACGACAGGGGGCGCGGGTTCGATTACCGCTCACTGCAAATATTTGTATACATGAATATGTCTATTTGCATTGGTCTGGGTGTTTCTATGTATAATATGTATGTATTTAAAAAACAAAAAAGTATCTAAGTATGTTTATTCGCATTCTGGAACCCATAACACAAGCTAGTTAAACTATGCTTACTTTGGGTCTAGAAAGCGCTGTGTAGAATGTCGTAGAACAACATAGAATATTTATTAAAAAAAAAAATATATAAAATGATTTTAAAAAGTATTGCACTGTGCCTACCATAAAGAAACTAAAAAGACAGGTATTCAAAACAGTTTTTTTCCAGATCGCATACGTGCGTGACTGTCAAAGCCTATTCGCAGTTCATATATTGTTGTGTTTCTGTGCTGTTAATCTGCTATTGTTATAGTTTTTATTGTTATAGTTGTTAGTAGTTTAGTTAATTGTTTTATTGGTTTAACTGTGGAAATGGGTGATCCTGAACCTGGTACTAGTCGTCCTAGATCCCATTCATTTCCATCTCCGAAGAAGAAACGTATCAAGAGGGGCCCCCTTTCGTCTTCAGAGAAACAAACTGTAATAAACATAATTCAAGTTTGTTGAGGAAACGTGGCCCAAGGATACTTATACTTAAAGAACGGATGTTCACGAAAATACCATTATCATTAAAGGTTGACAATCTCTGAAATCCGCCATTTGTCTTGTTTACCTTTTTTTAAGTACCTAACCAAATGGAGTATAGGTCGAATTCTGTTCTCTGGCCGTTCGTGCGACTTGGAATATAAAGTGGTTTACCTTCGGCCACTTACTTGCTACAGTATAATTCTAAAATCTTGACAATCGCGTAGGTCCATATTTTTAGATCTCTATGGTAGGCGCTACGGTCTAAGGCGCGCCGATCAATCAATCTAAGACTATTTAAACGTCAAAGTCGTCATAGAGCTTGCGTCATTGGTTGAACAGTCCTTTTATTGTTTTTTTTTTAATTGGCATTTTCGTGTGCGCGAGTTTGTTCAAGATTTTAGAAACTTACTATATTAGCTAACAATCAAAATTTCAAAACCTGATTTCTCCAAAATGATCAATGTGACCATGATTTTGGCGCCAACTTGTGCAACTTAACTATTGGCTTAAGACAGAAAAAGAAAATTGAAAATCGGTCTAGCAACGGAGGAATAATCACCGAAAAAAACAATTGTAATCAGGGGGGTAGTTGTTGGGCAGGTTTTGTAGGTAATCATGTAGTGCACTCTCAGCTCAACATTGCAACAGCAGAATGCATTGCTCCCCTAGTTTAAAGTAATTTAAGGAGTACGATTCACATCGATAGTACAATAACCGGAATTCGAACCCAAACTCTCAAACGCAAGCACTACGCCACTACTTCTCAATTTAATTCGAGTTTTGGTGTTTCAAACTATGCCGATATCGTCGCCAAGTTCTGCCAATAACAGACGTGCGATGACCACTACCACTGCCACTATTCCTCTAGGGGTATGTCTATTTTCTGTGCTTTTTACGTAAGTATATTTGTTTCGATAACATACCTAGGTATCTTCGAATAATAAGGTTACGTACCTTTCGAGTTCCTCTTCTGAATGCGCGAAGGTACAGGCATTGCCCCTAGGGCAAAAGGACCGGGCGGCCGCATCCCTGCACATGGACACTTTGTACTTGGCGTGGGTGGGGGTCGACGCAGTTTGCGGAGACCCCTGACCTGTGAAACATGCCTGGTTGAAGCCTTGACTACGTGCCGAACTGTATTTGTGAACATCGCATAAGGGTTGGACTTCATTTAGCCGGGCGCCAATATTACTGCTGTGCTGCTATAAAATCTATATAATAGGTCTTTACCTATGAAATTGCCGATATTTTCTTACAAATTCATGAGTTCGTTATTCCTGTAATTTAATAGCTATTCCCATTATTTATATTTTGTTTGAAAGTTGATTTCAAGATTTCACAACTCTGTATTAAATTTTGTTTTTATTGGCCGCTTGATAAATTAATTCGATCTTCAAAACCAGTACTTCCTAAATGCTACCCATGTTGAAGATAAATTTCGTATTACTTAACAGCTGTCACTTTTTAAAAATGTAATAAAAGTTGCTGTTTGTTAGCTTAATGTTGTCTATTCCATACACAAAAAAATCATAAAATTTGGATTTGTCATTCCTAAAAAAAATGCAAAAAATAATGTTAGTACTGAAAATTGGGTTTCCTCCAATTTCTTCAAGAAAAACGGCAATTTCATATGTAACGACGTAATATATTAAAAAAATGACATGTTTGGGTACATAATAATAGGTTCAACAATGTAACCAGTTTGACAAGATTACTAATAGAAAAACCATTAAGCCTACCATATCATTATTTCATGGTAAGTAGTTGTGTAGTATGTTTATTGTATATATATATATATATATATATATATACTATATATACCTAATCCTAGGATATAAAGCCTATGTGTTATTCCGGACTTTAATCTATCCCTGTGCCAAATTTCAGCCAGATCCATTCAGTGGTTTTTGCGTGAGAGTTACAAACTTTTGCGTTTATAATATTAGTAGTTTACAATAAACATACTACACAACTACTATATATATATATATATATCATACCATAACTTCACGCCTGTATCCCCGAAGGGGTAGGCAGAGGTGTATTATAATATATATGTATATATATATATATATATAAAGTCGTGTTAGTGCTGACCGGGACAAACTCAAGACCTAACTACTGACTCTACTAAGATCTTTGATTTTTTTTATTTGTCTCCGCGTATACTGTGCTATTGTGTTTTCATTTTGCGTAAGAGTTAATCAAATAGAGCGTGGACTAAATAAGAGACTTTTAATTATAAAAAGCGTCGTTTCGTGTCGCAAATTCTGGTATGCATTTTTTTTTACGTGCGGAAATCCCTTCGAATACCCCCCCGCCGGCCAGCGGGGGCGGTTATGTCGTGTCTCGACTAAAACCGCACGGTGTCCTCCCCAAGTACACCCCGGGTAAGCCCTCGAGAGGATAACCCCAGGGTGCATGAATTAAGTCTATTTGCTTTGGTCTGGGTGTACCTTTTACAATTTCCTTTTTCATGCCAGAACTTATCTGGGTCTAGAGAGCTGTGTAATGTCTTAAAATGTGTATTTATTACTATGTGTGCATTCTTTTATTACCAAGAACTTTTTTTAAATGGTCACGTCAACATGGCTTCTCCTAGCCTGATGGTAAGTCACAATGGTAGCCATTAGCTTGATGAGCTGATCAGATGACCTCTGGTGGGTCTCACTTTGAGGTTTTTTTTTTATTTTATTTTAAAGAATATTAGTAACCTTAATTACTAATATCCCCCCTAACCCCGCCAGCTCAGCTAAATGTTAGGAGTGGGTTCACTTCGGTAGTGTAATGGCCAGGATTCGAACCCGGGACCTCTCGATCGTAGGGTCAAAACCTTAACCACTAAGCTACCGACGCTCCAATGAAATGAATTGCTTTAGAGGACATTTGCAGCACAGACTAAAGAGATACAGACTGAACACGTACTTTTAGTTTTGTCTATGACGCACGACCTTATTCTTCCTAGTCACTTGGTAATATGCGCTATTCTTTTCTTTTCTCTGTACAAACACATTACTCACAGAAGCATACATATGACTTTGAAGCAAATTTTTAACCCAGTCGTCACTAGTCGCCATGGTAACGAGTAAGAAATATAACAATTTCAGTTTTCAGGATTCAGTGCTAATATTAATTTGTTATTTGTAAAAAATAATGACGTTTAACATTAAATTAAATACATAACTAAACAACTCTACTCGTTTCTATTCCAATTCCAGTGACCTGTCTAATATTTTGTATAATGAAATGTTTAATTCGGGCCTTATTCGATCAATTTTACGAACGTATGCAGTTAAATAGTTAGTACATTGCGTATGTGGTGAATTTGGCGTCACAAAACATCGTACATGTTCCGTGTGTGTCTCAATATCAATCATATGTCTGTGTTTTGCAGCTAAATGGCGTACAACCCTTAGACCACTGTATATCAACTCACTTGTCGAGTTGTCCAAGCACCTCTCCGATAGGCTGTGTTTTTGGTTGTGATTAGAATCTCTTCCCTGCGCCTGTTGTTGCAAGTAGTGAATCAACCCGGTTACCACCTCCTTCAGTGACGTCATGATCTCACCTAGCTGCTGCCATGACGGACTCTTCGCATCTGGAAGGAGGAACGGTTAGTGTAAGAGAGATAGAGTGAGACGGTTGAAGTAGGATTGTGCATCTAGTCTCACATATCACGATTCTCATAGCGATATCAGTTGCGTTCAAAGATTGAACTTTGGAAACCGAGGCCCGCTTATTGTTTTGAGTGGTATGTCGGTTTTGCCGAGTGCGATTGCCGTCTGAACTCACAACCTTGAGAGGACGGCCTTTTTTTTTTAGCCCGGCACCCCATGTAAGCCCTAGAAAGGATAACCTGAGAGGACAGCGCCACAGTCTCGTCCGTTCTTTAAACAATGCATTTATTATAAAAATAACGCAATACCTAACCTACACAGGCCACAAACGTTGCACAATTTAACTAATATGACCATTGCTGATAGATGGGCTTTTGTAATCTTTCCAAGCGCTATTATTTTTATATATATATATATATATATATATATATATATATATATAGTCGCGTTAGTGGTGACTGGAATAAACTCAAAAATGGGTGGACCGATTTTCATGATCTTTGATTTTTTAGATTAGTCTCCGCCCATACTGGGCTTTTTTGTTTTTATTTTTGCGAAGTTCACCACGGTTATCCTCCGCCAATCAGCGGGGGTGGATATATCGGACTCGAACCGACCAAAACCTCACGCCGTCTCGGGTCTTTAATGTCGAGGTGCAAGGAGACATTCACGAAATAAATTTAGCTGATAAGGTAACCAACAGAGCGAAGTTTGCCGGTACCGATGGTTATTACCTTTTTTTTTTATCGTGTGTAAATCCCTTCGGATACCCCCCCGCGTGCCAGCGGGGGCGGTTATGTCGGGCTTGAACCGACTAAAACCGCACGCCGTCTCGGGTCTACAGACGCCGGGGTGCCGATGGTTATTACCTAATTTTCAATTGTATCAATTCTGTATTTATAAGGGAATTTGTGGAAATTGGTTTATGTGCTGAAAGTCTCAAAGATGTCTCAAGGGAACCTCGGATCCTACCTGGACTAGCGTCAATGTTAGCGAGCCTATCTAGATGCAGGCTCATAACTATTAGTTGCGCAGGGTCGCCGGTTCGTTGCAGCGCGATAAACAACTCCTGCACAGATTGCGCAAACGATTGAGGGGTTTGTAATTTATCTGTAAATAAAAGAAATAGCTTGTCAATTACGAGTGTAAATTAACTTGTAGGTCGAGACTTGAACATGCCTTTCTTTAACAAAACCATTCATACATACATCTATACAGTATGTAACAAAACTAGTGTCCGATCAATCAAGGGCACATAGGTATCCTAAATACATAACCATATTTATGAAATAAAAATAATATATTAATGAAAATAAATGTATTATTGGAATTTTAAATGCCATTTTCTAGATCATAATTACCCAACATCTTCAAAAAATCTATGAATTTGACAACATCAAATCGTAAAACACTGTTCCCGGCGGCTGCACCACCGCGCTCTCTTGTGGTTTTATTTTTTTATTTTTTTAGAGAGGATTTGTTCACATAGTGTCCCTCCTGTGTTGCCATGTAAGTTTCCGCATCGACCAAAGACATAACCTAATATTGATACCTATAAACACCTTCGCGGATCGGATACTAGTTTTTTACATATTGTTTATATAAAAATATTAAGTTGGTTTTTGTACACTTCCACAACTCTAACCAACAACTACAATGTATCAGTTTTTTATACAGCACTCATGTGAATATGATTTCATCTCGCCTGATGGCAAAGTGTCAAGAATGAGGGTTACTATTTCGTGAATTCTTTTTGAACGTGATTGCACAAGAAATATTTATTTTCCCGCCCCCCAACCAAACTTGACTTTACTTTGGGATGGGAAATATTGAATTGTATGTGTGGACCTTTTTATTTAGAACGGTGTAATTCCTGCAAGACATAAATAACTAGGACGGTTGCCAGCTTGGCAATCAACCCAAACTTAAGCGTAGCGAGATTTGCCTATCCAACAATAGGTCAACGTGACCGGTCGACTTTTTCCATTGATTTGGTTTTTCGGGGATTATTCCTCGATGGTAGGACCGATCTGGACATTCGGCCCCTTACGACACTCAGTAATGTCTACTTGATCATCGTGGCAAATTTGGTCGAGATCGGTCAAACGGTCTCGGAGGAGTATCATTTGTTTGAAATGCAACTTTGAAACCAAAGACGCTTCGCCCGCCTTCGGCTCGCTACGCTTAATAAGCTACATTGGGAGGACAAGGTCCACCTAGGAGAACCGCCCCCGGGATAAATCGCTGAAATGATGAAGACATACATACATACATTCACGCTTTTCTACCGCAGGGGTAGGTAACAGCCAAACTGTAAATAACCTGTCCTGGATAGTTGAACAATCGAAATTCTAGTCTATATACGTCTTTATGGTGACCTTCGTTTACGTAATAAAGACATTATCTTTACTTTATAAATACCTACTTACCTGCTGAAATACGTTTCATGATTTTTATTATTTCAGGGTAAAAAAGAAGCAGATTTAATGGTAAGCAAGAAACGTCTTTAAAAGTTTGTAATACTATTTGCAATCTATTGTATACACATAACCTCTTAACACACACATAGCCCCCCAAACACACACAGCCCCTCAGACACACACAACCCTTAAACACGCCCTCAACACACAAACAACCCTCCCCCTAACAGGTAATTAATACAACCGTACCTATAATGCTTTGCATATGACTCTTGTGCGCCGTATCCCCATAGAGCAGGGCGCTCCACTGGTCCGGCGCTATCCTCAGCCCCGCCTCGGTGGCGATCTGTACGATTTGCGCGTCGTGTTCTCGCCGTAGGGACTCGTACGTCCGGAACTCGTCTTTCAATTGCATGAGTGACGAATCGCATTCGCGTTTAGACACCTACGAAATAATTAAATAACTAATTTATGTAAAAACATTTTTTTATAACAATAATTCATTTATTTATAGCTAAGAACCATCACGATAATATCGGCGTTCGAACAAAAAATTCGAATTAAAATCGGTTCATCCGTTCGGGAGCTATATACAGACAAACACATAGACACGTCAAACTGATAACAACCAATCGTTTTTGCGTAGAGGGTTTATAAAACAAGGTGTCTAATTAGTGGATAAGACAAAACAAATGAGCCAAACATGACGGGTTTATATTGATTATTTCAGAAGTTCCTATGACCAGCTACCGTCTCCATCTTCGGACCCTAGACATCATGTGTAGCATCGGAGTATTTGTCCAAACAAAACAAATGAGCCCAATTTCGATTGGTTCATCTTGTTTAGTTCAGGAGTTCCTATACCTGCGAATCCATCATCAGACCAGCTTCTTAGAACCATATTATCGCATTATCAACGAAGACACACTTACGTCAGTTGGGCACATACACACACACACGCGTCACACTCACGTAGGGCTTCCAAGATTTGACCCATACTAACTTTAACTAACAAACTGTCATTCCCAAAAAAAAAACAATACTGGTCTGGTGACACATCTGTGAAAGTAACGCGACCAGGTTTAGGCGTGTTTGGGTACGCACACGACGAACTTCGCCGAAAATCAGTGGCTAATTTACTATCTTCGGGGCCCAAGAAAACCTCACCTGAAAGCCGGTAGACGTCCTGATTGACGGACAAGACTCTGCGGCCGGACTTTTCTCTTGAGGTTGAGCGGTCAGAAAGCAGTCGCACCCGTAAAAGCCGCACAACTAAAAAAACAAAATGAGAAGATGGAGTAACCAGCCTTTCGTTCAGCCTCAACATTGTTTTATATACAAAGCCTAAGTGATGTTATTTGCGTATTATGGGCCACCTTACGCCAACCCGGCGTGCGATTTTCCTCGGTGCAAGTCCTATATAACCACCCCCACACATCAGGGAGGGGGGGGGGGGTACCGTAGGGAATTCCGCACGAAAAATTATAGAACTTCTGGGCGGTGGTGTTAAATTATCATCCGACCGCTATTTGAGCTTAACCCAAAACGTGACACAGAATTCTGCCCAATAGTTTTAGTCTTAGATCATCGCTTTGTGTTATAAGTGGAGCAGTGAATCTATGCGGATCTCGCATCCACTGGAGTAATTTTGCATCCATTTAGGTTCTTCTGCCATATATATTGTTGTAATCAAATATACACTTAGGGCCCATAACAGTGTACTTTGTTTTATAGGTAGTTTGCCCATTTCTGGAGACTGCCCGTTCTCGGATGCAAGTGGATTATTTCTAGCGCCTTCAATTTAATTCTGATTTATATTGTAGCGGTTTACTCCTGCCCGAATGTCATTACTTTTTGTAGGTCACTACTATTGATTCTGATGTACAGGAGTTACAGTAGTGGGAATATGGATAGGTTTAGTCTTGTTAGTCTTAAGGCACCATTTCGAGACCGAACGTAGACCGCCACCGCAGGTGGCATCGTATCGAAATACACATGAACAAGTAGTGTCGCTGCGGTCGACCGCAAGTACAGATAGGGGCAAAAATCTTGACAATGTAGTCTAGATGCGCAGCTATGAATTTATAGATGTAACCAATCATAGATATATGAAACTAATCTCGGGCTCAATGGGCTCACGTAATTGGTTGTTCAGTTTTTTTTCGTGTATTGATTGCTCAGTTAGTGCACTAGCATGCACTTTTTGGCGTTTGGTCAAGATTTTTGCTTAGAGGTATATTTCTTTACAGAAGCTGGCCGTGGCGGAGGCGTTTCGTGTGAGTCCTACACACGCCTGCCAACTCACCGTAGCGGGATAAAACCCTACCCCACCAGGCATGGCCGCGGTGGCGGCCAAAGTCCGCCGGTAACCCTGGGGTCATCCTTTCGAGGGCTTACCCGGGGTGCCCGGCAATGGACACTTGGGGAGGACACCGTGTGGTTTTAGTCACGCCCACCCCATCATCGGCAGCGATGGGGTGAAGCCCGTGGGGGTTTCCACAAGCTAAAAAAAAAATGCCGCCAGCGGTGGTGGTCTGCAATGGGTCTCGGAATACCTACCTTAGATACAAATCATATTTGTATCATCGTTCATCTACTTACCTTAAAACAAGAAGCTCTGTATAGGAGCTGGACGACATGACCTATGCTAGTTTTGGAAGCCTGTGGAAAATGAGGCTCCAGTCTTTGGACAACAAACATCACTAACACCTGCGGATAGAAAAAAAAAACCTTTAAGTATATTTAAATGTGGAATAGTCAATTTATCTGTAGGTTGGTATTTATGAACAACACGAATATCTAATTTTAATAACCCCCACGCTCAAGTACGTCATTTTGTTTTGTTTTATTAGAATTTCCGCGCGATTTCACCCACGTAATTCCTTTTCCCGTGGGAATATCGCGATAAAAAGTAACCTATTTTACTGCAGATAATGTAGCATACCATTGTGAAACAAAAAAAAGTGTTTTTAAATCGGTCCTGTAGTTTCGGAGCCTATTCAATGCAAACAAACAATTAAATCTTTCCTCTTTATAATATTATTTTAGATGTTAGAGATAACAAGTTTAGATCGTACTGTGAAGTGTACCTATATTTAGGTAACTTGACAACTTGATTAACTTGCTAGCTCAGAGGTGAAAACCTCGGCTGCAACTGGAAACCAGGTTAAGTTGATGATGATGATGATGATGATTTTATAAGATCACTAGCAGTTGCGCGTGGGATTCTGATGCCGTTCCTGCAAGCAATAGGAACCTATTCCAGGCATAAAAGAATCATGTGTAATACCAGACGTTCAATCGCCTGAGCGTGATTGAGTAGCTAACATTCAAATATCTTCACAAACTTTCACATTTATAATATTTGTAGGAAGTAGGATATTAGGAAATATGATAGTAGGAAATATGATAGTATGAAATATGATAGTAGGAAATATGATAGTAGGAAATATGATAGTAGGGAATATGATAGTAAGAAATATGAGAGTAGAATTGGGTCTAACCATTACTTTCACCAACAAGACCTTACCTTTCTAGACAGTGCAGAACCGTCCTCCAGAGCAAGTAAAACTAATTTAAGGACCTCCTCCTGCATCGCCGGTCCCAGGAACTGACACCCTCGCGCCCTCACTGCCGCCCAGAGGTTCGCACTTAACTGCTGCGGATTCTGGCAAAATAAAAGATGATAAATCTTGAATCTTGATGACTATATACCGAGTGGAAGTTGGAGAAAGACAGGCGATAATAAATTACATTTACAAATCTAGTTTCTGCGTTCCGTTCTAAATTCAAAATTCATTCCCGCCTCACCCAGGGCGGCCTCAGTAAGTCCAGAATGCATGGGAGAGACATTAATTGTCGACATGTCACGTGAAAAAAATAATGTCACTCCTATACATTTCGGACTTTTGAAGCGATTCCACTAGTAAAATGTCACTTTGTCTACAGACCCAGGAGTCGTGACACAATTTTCAAAACGTCTTGTCTAGTATACATAAAAGCCACTGCATACATACACACGTAATACCTAAATTTCCTTTTACAATAGGAAGTGTCCCTTTTAAAACTCTATCCACACACATCAGGGCCATGCCCGGGACGGTGTCAGGACTGTAGGTAACCGTCGGCGGCCCAGGCACTGAAGCTGCGTCGTCGGCCCGGACACGGACGTGTGTGAAGAAGTTCATAATAGGTCTTTACCTTTTTAAATTGCCGAAATTTTCTTACAAATTCATGAGTTCGTTATTCCTGTAATTTAATAGCTATTCCCATTATTTATATTTTGTTTGAAAGTTGATTTCAAGATTTTACAACTGTGTACTAAGTTTTGTTTTATTGGCCGCTTGATAAATTAATTCGATCTTCAAAAACAGTACTTCCTAAATGCTATCCATTTCGATGATAAATTTCGTATTACTTAACAGCTGTCACTTTTCAAAAATGTAATAAAAGTTGCTGTTTGTTAGCTTAATGTTGTCTTATTTATACATAAAAAAAATCATATAATTTGGATTAGTCATTCCTAAAAAAATGCAAAAATGTTAGTACTGAAAATTGGGTTTCCTCCAATTTCTTCAAGAAAAACGACAATTTCATATGTAACAACCTAATATAATGTATAAAACTATTTTCTGAGCCCCTGAGTGGGGCACGATCTGTCCACGGCCCGGGAACGGCCCTGATGTGTGTGGATAGACTATAAGTCATATACGTTAGTATGAAAACTAGAATCGCATATTGATCACGTGACTAAAGTCACATAAAGCAGTGACGTCACACGTTACGAATTTTGAGCAGAGAACAAGCCTATACGTAAATGTCAATATGTCGTCAATTGCGAGCGAGTCATGGTATTTATATAGGTATTATTGGTATTTTTTTACCTTTAAGAAATAAAAAAATAGGAATTCAGTGCAGGGTGCGACTGAAATAAATTGAGCTGAGCGAGCAGGTCTCTTACTTGGAAATAAGACATCTTACTAAGGTCGCGCGCTCGTGAAACTGTTTTTCGGTGATTATTCCTCAATGGTACATCGGACACGTACCATCTCGCTTCAAAACACCCCTCAGTGTCCACACTATCACCGTGGTAAATATGGTCAAGATCGCGCGAGTGGTTACGAAGGAGTTCAGCCACCAACAAACGGCTATGCCACCCGGGTATAAGAGCTTCGCTCGCTCAGTTCAATAAAATTAATAAATACATAGGTAGATGAAATTCTAAACCTATAATAATATAGGTTATTTGGGGTGTGTGTTGGGTAACCTCCTCGAGTGCCGCTCCGATTCCGATCCCGCTGCAGTCCGGGGGGAACGGAATCGGAGCGGCCGGTACACCCTGGGCGGCGGTCAATGGCTTCCCCTTCACCCCTTCATAGGGTTGGCATTGATCGTCGGCCAATACCCAACGAGACGGGAACACATCGCTCTCCGTACTCCTCTGCTTTCAGAGGAGACAGGATGAGCGATGCTGTTAGTGGTGAGATGGCCCAGGGTCAGCCGGGGTGCGAGGGATATGCTCCATGGGTAACCTTACACCCCGGCGTCTGAAGACCCGAGACGGCGTGCGGTTTTAGTCGGTGCAAGCCCGACATAACCGCCCCCGCTGTCCGGCGGGGGGGTATCCGAAGGGATTTCCGCACGATAAAAAAAAAAAAAAAAAAAAGGTAGCAATTTATTTCTTAAAATCAACTATAGAAAGATCCGCACAATGAAAGTTGAAACATGACCAGTCAAATGGCATCAACTATTGATTCAATGACACGCGCACCGACACCGATGGTTTTTTTTTTTTTAATATTTGGGACACGTCAATTTGACTTCACCTCGTCTGATGGTAAGCTGAAGGTAAAGTCTCCGGAAAGAGGGTCACCATTACATACACGTACCATGTTAACAATGGTGGCACTCAGCTTGACGGCCTCATCAGAAGAGGATTGTCGTTGCAGCACCGCGTGACACCTACCGGTCCCAGTAGTGCTGCGACCACAACCCCCCTGCCCGGTTATGCACTTGCTGACCACTGAACGCAATCAAACCGAAATTGGATTACTATGGAGGGTTTTTCGCAATCGTGCACGAATTTGTCATCAAATTTCTACCACCAGTAAAAGTACAAAAGTTAAGATTCGTAACCGCGTCATATACACATCGATTGACGGCCTCTGTGGCGTAGCGGTAGTGCATTCGACTGCTACGACAGGGGGCGCGGGTTCGAATCCCGCTCAGTGCAAATATTTGTATGCATGAATATGCCTATTTGCATTGGCCTAGGTGTTTTGTATAATATATATATATGTGTGTGTGTTATGTATAATATGTATGTATTTACAAAAAAAAATATTTTTTAAATTTTTTATTAGTTTCAAATACATATTTTGTCGATTACCAAGTCATCTCACCAAATTCAAAGACCTAATTTTGTGACACCTTATATAAGTAAGTGTCTGCGCATTGTGGAATCCATAACACAAGCTAATTAAACTATGCTTACTTTGGGTCTAGAAAGCGCTGTGTAGAATGTCGTAGAATATTTATTTATTTATTCCATGCGTATATTTGCAACGATCCGGCACATCAGTAATGCTCACGTAACCTCAAAGTTTCCTTCAACCTACACAGGCTTAAGCGTTATGCGCACTTGGGAATGGTTATACATTCGCCTTACGACAGTTATTTTTATTTGTTCCACGTCATAGAGGCTCCAATTTCAAGGTGGCGTCTCAATCCTACTACTATAATATTTATAAAAGCGAATGTTCCTGAGTATGTATGTATTGTTGTTGCTCTTTCACGCAAAAACGGCTGAACGGATCTGGCTGAGATATGGCACAGGGCTAGATTATAGTCCGGAATCCCATGGGTTGCGGGAACGGGATCAGAATTCTACGGGGACGGAGCCGCAGGCAACAGCTAGTAACTCATAATGTCATTTTTTTTCTGCTTTTTTAGGGTTCCGTTGCCAAATGGCAAAAAACGGAACCCTTATATTATATGATATTGAGTTTTCTAATATTATTTGTCTCTAAACTGAATAGTTTGCGCGAGAAACACTTCCAAAGTGGTAAAATGTGTGTAGAGTGTAACTTCTAAAATAAGAGAATGATATAACTAAAAAAAATATATGATGTACATTACCATGTAAACTTCCACCGAAAATTGGTTTGAACGAGATCTAGTAAGTAGTTATTTTTTAGGCTTTTTATTAGCTTCACCTGTATGTATGTTTGTATATTTGTAACCGACTCCTTTAGGTGCGATTTTGACCCACTTTAAAGGCCAGATTTCGTTCAAACTTTGTAGATTTATCGAGGACCGATGACAATATACTAATTTGATAAAATTATTCCATTTTTCCATTTGCAAAATAATTTAAACAAATAAATTCGCGAAATATTTACTGACAGCTCCGTAAATATTTGATAACAGCGCCATCTATCCCGTCAATTTTGTATCACGTAGTAGCTAATAATGTCACATTATAAACTCTGAAATAGGTGGCAACAGCAGCGTGTTAATTTATTTATGAATAAAAAAAACTAACAAGTAGGAAATAAATAATAGTTTAAAAAACTATAAAACACGCTTTTATAGAAAACCGAACTAAAAAAATAGAAAATAAGTTTTAAGAAATTTAAATTAAGAATAGTGTTAAAAATTTCAATAAATATAAATTAATTACAGTGTAAATAAAAAAAAAGTATTTTATTTTAAGAAAAGCGTGGGGTGCTTTTTAAGATATTATCAAAATGATAATCACTCTACTCATGTATGTCAATAAAATATTTATATTTATTGACCCATGCACCCCACGCTTTTTTAAAAATAAAATACATTTTTTATTTACACTATATATTATTTTATTTTCATTTCTCATCATTTCAGGTCATTATTTTTAAAAAAGCGTGGGGTACATGGGTCAATAAATATAAATATTTTATTGACATACATGAGTAGAGTGATTATCATTTTGATAATATCTTAAAAAGCACCCCACGCTTTTCTTAAAATAAAATACTTTTTTTTTATTTACACTGTAATTAATTTATATTTATTGAAATTTTTAACACTATTCTTAATTTAAACTTAAACTGCGCATTGTTGTTGTACCATTGTGTAAAGGTGCGTATTGACCGGCGGCGTTACGGGGCGTAAGGAAAAATTATAGGTATGTTAGAGCAAACTGAGCAGTCCTGCGGTCCGCCCCCATAGATGGATCGGCTCATCACGGCTACGCACGGGAAAATTTCTAATTCAGGGGTCAGAAAATGCTTTCTTGTGGCCCTATCTCCTTCAAATACCATGACAGCGCCAGTTCGGGCCACCAATAAAATGTGTACCTATAGTTGCATGGAGGTATTATACATATAGCTTAGTTGCGCAACCAATTTCTATGCTAGCAACCGAAAGGAACTTTCTTTTGAAAAATATTTTGACGACAAAAAGGCTTGGTAATTAACTGTTTACTCTCTCACTATGCTAGTCAAACAAAACATTGTTATTAACATAACATACAACCACCCCTATAACCCCGAAGGGGTAGGCAGAGGTGCTAGCACCCACATTTCGCCAGTTTATGTTTAGGTCCCAATGTAATAGGTGGCGAGCCTATCGCCATTAACCGGGCACTTATAAGCCTGCGATAAATACACACATAACTTCGAAAAGCATCGAAAAGTCATTGGTGTGTGCCATGGTAAAACCTGGGATCGAACCCGAGACCTCGTCTCAGCAGTCCATTACCCATACCACTAGGCTACCGCGGCTTAGATTAAGTAAATTAGAACAACAAAATAGCCCGCTGAGTTTCTTGCCGTAGTATTCTCAGCGCGTTTCGAAGCGAACCGGTCGAAACGTGGCCCTGTCATGTGGTCCGTTTACTGAACATTAATATAGTTTCTTTTTGTAAGTGCCGTTTTAGTAGTATATACAGAATAAATGATTTTTGACTTTGACTTTGTTAATTCTTCGACATGTTTATGTCCAAAAGAGCGGCAGTAGCCCAGTGGCGTACGTAACGGACTGCCGAGACGAGGTCTCGAGTTTGATCCAAAGTCGCCCCGGGTACACACCTCTGACTTTTCGTAGTTCGTAGCAACGTGCCCGGTAGATGGCAATAGGCTTGCCCCTTATTATATTGGGACCTAGACATAACTGGCGAATCGTAGGTGTGAAACAAATTCATTTCATTTATTGATGGCAATTAGGCCCAATTTGATAGTAACAATTTGACTTAAACCTACTGTTAGTAACAATATTATGTCAAGTGAATTACTAAATTATAAACTGATCATTTTATTATTACATTAATGTCAAATAAAATTATAATTGACGGCCTCTGTGGCGTAGCGGTAGTGCATTCGACTGCTACGACAGGGGTTCGATTCCCGCTCAGTGCAAATATTTGTATGCATGAATATGTCTATTTGCATTGGTCTGGGTGTTTCTATGTATAATATATATGTATTTACAAAAAAAGTATATAAGTATGTTTATCCGCATTCTGGAAGCCATAACACAAGCTAGTTAAACTATGCTTACTTTGGTTCTAGAAAGCGCTGTGTAGAATGTCATAGAATAGAATAGAATTATATTTGTCTTATATAATTAAAGTAATATTATATTTGTCCTTTTGATGAATTGAATTAAATTTTGATAAATAAAAAAGTAGCACAAGTAGCGCAAAAAGTAACACACCTCTGCCTACCCCTACGGGGATACAGGCGTGAAGTTAGGTTATGTTTATGTCCACAATCGTTCTGAGTCCAGCGACAAAACTATCGGAGGTTCGCTGCCTCGTTTATCGTTGCTAGCTTAACTCGCTTCACCGGCGGTGAGACTATTGCATAGATTAGATAAGATTTTCTATAAACGTGGTAGAAAATCAATAGAATTACGACCCAGGAATATAATGGCAAGTAGACATCTTCGTTATTTGAAGTACAGATAGAAAATAATCAAGTTAAACATAGGTACAGAAGTTATTAAAGTCGATCGAGAAAAATGAGTAAAAGAACGAAAAAAATGTTTTAATTGCCGTGCTTCGATGACATTATAACAAAGAGATGAAAGAATATGGCAATGAAAGTAGGGGTATCATTTTAAAACGTAACCTAATACTACTAGGAATTCAGTGCAGGGTGCGACTGAAATAAATTGAGCTGAGCGAGCAGGACTCTTACTTGAAAATCAAAAAGCATCTTACTACGGTCGCGCGCTTAGCTAAGGCCGCGCGCTCGTGAAACAGTTTTTCGGTGATTATTCCTCAATGGTACATCGGACATGAACCATCTCGCTTCAAAACACTCCTCGGTGTCCACACTATCACCGTGGTAAATTTGCTCAAGATCGCGCGAGTGGTTACGGAGGAGTTGTCACCAACAAACGGCTATGCCGGGTATAAGAGCTTCAATCCAGGAAGTTACATGGATTGTTGACAATTAGAATCTCGGAAACGGCTCCAACGATTTTCATGAAATTTAGCATTTCGGGGGGTGGTAAATCGATCTAGCTAAACTTCGACGGTCACCCAGATATTAATAATAGGTCTTTACCTATGAAATTGCCGAAATTTTCTTACAAATTCATGAGTTCGTTATTCCTATAATTTAATAGCTATTTCCATTATTTATATTTTGTATGAAAGTTGATTTCAAGATTTTACAACTCTGTATTAAATTTTGTTTTTATTGGCCGCTTGATAAATTAATTCGATCTTCAAAAACAGTACTTTCTAAATGCTATCCACTTTGATGAGAAATTTCGTATTACTTAACAGCTGTCACTTTTCAAAAATGTAATAAAAGTTGCTGTTTGTTAGCTTAATGTTGTCTCATTCATACACAAAAAAAAAATGCAAAAATTGGGTATTGAAAGGTATATTCAAGGTGAATTTGTCGCCTTATTCAAGTACACTGCTCTTAGCCCCCGTTGATATGATACAAATCTTACAAAGGTTACTGGCAAGGGTTGGTCGATGGTCATAGCAACTGTATTATAATAAGATTTCATATGGGATAAACCAACAATATATTACACTGTCCAATGTCCAAATGAGCACCAAAACGTTCTCTCCTAAATACAGTTCGGATACACTCGATTAAAGTGTGGTAAACATCTTTCGGGGCCCCGCAAAGCACACAGTAAGGGGAATTTGCTTTGCGCATTACATGTCTAGAGTTTTCGATAAGCGTATCTATCAATCATCGTGAACTATCAGTTTTATGATTTATATTTTTTTATGAATCGAGTATATGTAATGTTATATTCGAGTTTTATTTGGCAACACTGATAGTTGATATTGTCGGAAGTTTACGCGAATGTGTCACACATTGAAATAAAACTATTTTAAACGGATTCCCCGTGACCATGGCTGCTGAAAAGCAACCGAAACGTCGGGATCAATGTAAAATAAAAAATAACATCAAATAAATCGGGATAAGATCCGTTAAAAATAGTTTATTCCAAACACTGATAGTTTCTAGAAAATTCTAGTGACATACTTAAAAATAATAGTGAAAATACTCATACCAGTAGTAGTAGTAGTAAAAAATAATAGTGAAAATACTCATACCAGTAGTAGTAGTAGTAAAAAAATAATAGTGAAAATACTCATACCAGTACTAGTAGTAGTAAAAAAATAATAGTGAAAATACTCATACCAGTAGTAGTAGTAGTAGTAGTAAAAAAATACTAGTGAAATATAAATACTAGTGATGTAAAGACACAAGTAAAGGGACACATTCTAACATTTTTTACACGAAACAGAATGCTAGTAACCGAAATTATAAGTATTCATCCTAACCCCTCCAGCTTGGCTAAACTGCTTGTGTTAGGAGTGGGTTCACATCGGTAGTGTAATGTCCAGGATTCGAACCTCTCTATAACATAGTTGTTAATGATAGGAAAATTTACTGAAAAAAAATCAAAAAAACACGACGGCCCTAAAAAGTCCGAAACAAAAGTTTGATAGCAGGCGGGACCCATTAATTTTCTTCCGCTTTATGATTTTGAAATGGGTCCCACCTGCTATCAAACTTGTTTCGGTCTTTTTAGGGGAGTCGGGATTTTTTATTCTTTTAAATAGTAAATTTACTGTATACTTTTTAGTTATAATATATATATATATATATATATATATATATTATAACTAAAAAGTATACAGTAAATTTACTATTTATAATAATATATAATAATATATATATATATATATATATATATATATATATTTGAAATCACCCTTTAAAATTCTTCATTTTGATAACCTACTCGATAAGTTTGAGTGAAAATATTATATACAAACTTATCGAGTAGGTTATCAAAATGAAGAACTTTTACTTCAAAAAAACCGCCTTTTTTATTTTTTTATTTTGTTATATCTATTAGCACTCTCACAGTAAATACGAATCTAACGACACCTCTCAAGCTAAAATCCATCGAACCGTTCACGCTGCAGAGCGTGCCCAACAATTATAAATACATACATTCATAAATTCATACTCTCGAAAAAAATCACCTTCTGGCGCAGTCTCGGGTAAAAAGTTAGACACGAATTTGGTTTAGTCTTTCGATAGATTTTGATATCTGTAAATAACCTTTCTTTCATATAAGGATAACACTATCACAAGGAGCTCCGCGAAAGTTACATAGTGAATCTCGTCAATGAAACAATAAAGAATTATGTATGTAAGACAACACTAGCTGGTTAAAAGGTTAATTGGTTACACCGCTAGCTAGTTAATAAACTGATTGGTCAAGACGCTGACTGGTTAATACGCTAGCTGTTTAAATCGCTGGCTGGTTAAATCGCTAGCTGGTTATAACGCTTGCTTAATTGTTGGAAAATAAAAATCGAAATACGCTCACCTGATGCTGCAGGATCAACTCAGTCACCGTCCTCTCGCCCAACGATCTTGCTGCGCGCGCGGCTCGACCCCGCCCTTCTTCGTCAGTGATGGCACACTGTAGCAGAATCACCAACTTGCGTTGCATGGGCCTCGACAACCGATTGCCCAGCACGGCGTTGCTTACTATGCCAAACGAGAAATGTTCATTTTAATACATGAGTTGACCTAAATTGAGAGAAAAATAAGGTGTTTTAAGAATATTCTGGAACCTCCAAGACAGTCCGTTCTATCGGACTTCGGAATCTATGAATTTTGACTTTAGTTAAACCAGTTCCTGATTATTATGCTTTTATGTTATTGCGCAAGAGTAACGTAACTTTATATTAGCAAATTTTACAAGCAATGTATCTTAATGAGGTACTTAAAAGATCCAAATTAATTTTCAAGTAATTTTCACTACTTTGCTAGTAACTGTGGTTATATCAAGATACTCCTTTGTCTGCTATAATACCCAAAAATGCCAATATTCGTTTTGCAAACATTGCTAATGCTTGGACTTGCGATTGCAAGCTGCGATTGAAGTACCTTTTTTTTGATACCCCCCCCCCGCCGGCCAGCGGGGGCGTTTGTCGGGCTTCTACCGACTAAAACCGCACGCCGTCTCGGGTCTGCAGACGACGGGGTGTAAGAATATAAGTTACACCTAGACAAAGACAAGGAGAGCAAACAAGGGGCTACAAAATGCGAGTTTTGTATGCCAACGTGGCTTACAGTGTGACGCTGTTGATGATGATCTTGACAGGCATAAAAGTTCAGTAAATTCACTCACCATTGCCGCACAACTTGAGATAGACAGCAAGGTGTTCCATGCATTTGACTATGCAGTCGTATGCCTGCCTGTCGATCTCCGGTAGGGCCTGTATCGATGGTGGGTGATACGGCTGGGGCGGGGGCGTGTACCCAGCCAGCTGGAGGAGCGCTGTGTTCACGACCAACTCTTCCGGCTCTAATAGGATGACTGTCTGAAAAGTGAACAATTGTTAGGATCTACTATATCGAGGCACTTGAGCTGAACGAAACCAATATTTAGCGGTAGCAGTCGACAAAGTGAAATTCTATCAGTGTAATCGCTTCCAAGCGAATTCGTTTCTTTTAGTTATTGATGGATTACTTGACATTTCGATAGTTAATAATATTATAAACGCAAAAGTTTTTGACTATGCACTCTTTCTCGCAAAAAATCGACTGAACGAATCAGGCCGAAATTTGGTACAAGGACAGAATATAGTCTAGATTTGTAGAATAACACAGGCTACTTTTTATCCATAGAATAGGTTCCCATGGTTAGCGGGAACGGGAAAAATTCCAAGCGGACGAAGCCGCCAGCAAAAGCTAGTATTAAATCATTTATTTCGAGTTACAAAGCCCAGTAGCATGGACTGCAGGGACTAGGTCTTGAGTTCGATCCCCAGTTGCCTCAGGCACACACGACTGGCTTTTCCTAGTATTTGTTTAAAAAAAAAGTTAATTATCGCTCGCTTAGTAATGTGCCCGGTAGAAGACAATAGGCTGGCCCATTATTACATTGGGACCTTAAACATAACTGGCGAATCGTGAGTGTGTAATACACCTCTGTCTACCCCTTCAAGTATACAGGTGTGAAGTTATGTGTATAAGACTCTGGTTGTACAAGGCCCAACTATACGCCTGCTATTAACGAACGAGTCTCTGGCGCAGCGTTTTCTCTCAGGGTTGGGAGATCAGATGGCAGTCACTCCCGGAAAAGCCAACATACCAATAAAAAACAATAGGCGGACCTCGGGCTCCAAAGTGTAAACTTTGAACGCATTCGGATGACGATGACAAAAACTTAGGTACTTCAATTTCACTAAATTGTTGTAGTTACATTAATGATAGAGTTTCTACTGGCGTTATCGCTAATAGAATGGCACTTTATCTAAAGACAAAGGCGTTCGAATTGCAATTGTGTCGAGCCGTGTGCTTGTCTGCCAGCTACGTGGTATAAAAAAGACAAAAAAAAATGCTGGTAAAAATCCCTTGAAACAAGCGATACAGCTAAGATGTAGGAGTTGGGCAATCTAGTGATTTTTGTTATTAGTTTTCATCAAACGCCTAAGCTGAACAAACGCTAGTGTGAAGGGGCTTCACACATATAGTGAAGCGCAACGCAGAGCCTTTTACACTGCCAAAACATTATCCACCTTTTCGGCGTTTAAATTAGATCGAAAATTGGTTAACATCGAATTATCTTGTAGAGCAACGTTTCCCAAAGTGGGCGATAACGCCCCCTTGTGGGCAGGCCTTTAGGCCCCCTTTAGGGGGGCGGTAAGAGACCCACAAAAAAAATGGGGGCGTTGTGTAGGCTTCGGGGGGCGATTTGTAATTTCATCTAGCTAGCTATCTTAGACACCGACAGAGCTCTCGACTCTCGGCTACAACTTGTGAACATCAACTAATATTAATTAAGAGATTGCTCAAACTCGGTTCGATATTTCTCTCCGCCTCTCATTTTGAACTTAGAAATACCAGGCTGGGTGTTAGACCCGTTTTCAAATGTCAACACAGCAATCTCACCTCAGCTGGAAGAAGAACTTATGGAATTGACAACAAACGAGGAAATAAAAATCAAGTTCAAAAATGGCTATCAAGAATTTTGGCTACAAAAACCGATCCCTAAAATCATCTGAATACTATAAAGTTGCGTTTCAATTATCATTCTCATTGGCAGGTGTAGCCCGTAATCGTACACGTCGTTATGTACTACCTACTGTGCTCAGGTCTCAAGTTAACTCTTGCTGATTATAGTAAAAGTCTATTTTAGAATGAATGTTTAATCTCCGCTAATATAGCTCACAACAATTAATTAATTTAATTTGAAGTTATAGTGGTTTTTAAGTAGGTGAAAAAATGGGGGCGCTAAAAATTAATTTAGTCTCAAAGTGGGCAGTAGACAAAATAAGTTTGGGAAGTCTGTTGTAGAGTATCGAAGCGACTTGCCGTGCTCATTCATTTTAGATCTAATAATAAAGTACACAAAGTCAATAATGCTTAGGCAGTACAAAATGCTCGGCGCTGCGCTTCGACATATATGCGCCGGCCCTTAGACAGTTTTGTCTATGAAACGTTTCGTTCTAAGTATGCGTACTTTTATTATTTTTGTGCGCAGCCTAAGAAAACTCCATTCGCTGGAACGAGATTTATTTATTTATTTAAAACTTTATGCACATGGGGATGTACAAAGGCGGACTTAATGCCAAAGGCATTATCTACCAGTCTACCTTGGGGTGATGCAGAGATAAATTGAAGTATGCACGTATGGATTGATGGAACATTATTATTATTAGCTGACACAATAAATAACTAAATTGTACAACACACACATATAAATATATATACATTTAATATAATATTGTAGTTATAATGTTTTAACTATGTATATTTTCATTGGTCTAGGTGTTTTTATGTATTATAATAGGTCTTTACCTATGAAATTGCCGAAATTTTCTTACAAATTCATGAGTTCGTTATTCCTGTAATTTAATAGCTATTCCCATTATTTATATTTTGTTTGAAAGTTGATTTCAAGATTTTACAACTCCGTATTAAATTTTGTTTTTATTGGCCGCTTGATAAATTACTTCGATCTTCAAAACAGTACTTCCTAAATGCTATCCATTTTGATGATAAATTTCGTATTGCTTAACAGCTGTCACTTTTCAAAAATGTAATAAAAGTGGCTGTTTGTTAGCTTAATGTTGTCTCATTCATACACAAAATATCATAAAATTTGGATTTGTCATTCCTAAAAAAATTGCAAAAATGTTAGTACTGAAAATTGGGTTTCCTCCAATTTGTTCAAGAAAAACGGCAATTTCATATGTAACGACCTAATATGTATTTATTTACAAAAGTATTTAAGTATGTTTATCCGCATTCTAGAACCCATATGACAAGCTCTGCTTAGTTTGGGTCTAGAAGATGGCGTTGTGTAATTTGTCCTAGAATATTTATTTTTTACTTTTTTTTAACTACCATGAGTTAGCTACTGCAGAGCTGGCGTACTTTATATTTGAACGTAGCACGTAGCACTATAACATAACATAACTTCACGCCTGTATCCCCGAAGGGGTAGGCAGAGGTGTATTACACACCCACGATTCGCCAGTTATGTTTGGGTCCCAATGTAATAAGGGGCGAGCCTATTGCCATCTATAGCCCACTTAAATTGGTTGAGTTGCTGGGTAGATAGATGTGGACGTTTAATTTAACTTTCAATATGCGTTTATGCAATTTCAGACCTTGTTTAGAAAGGAATTACCTATGATGCTCATAATTTTCCTTTTCTTTATTCAAGTTTGGTTAGTTTACAAGGATTCTTCATCTAAGAGCGTTTCTTTTTTTTATGAATGATAGGCTCACGTTTGACCTCTATCTCACCTGGTCGTAAGTGACGATGTGGTCTACGATGGATCACGTTTGCCTAGAAGGAACGTTTTAATTTATTTGTTTCAGCAACAGGCTCCTGTATTAATATTGAAATCCTGCTCAATGTTGTTAATTAGTCGAGACGCTGGAGGTTGTTGCACGGCACAAAGGGCTTCACTTGGTATAAATGACACAGTAGTAATTAAATTTAATGCTTTTATTTAAAACTAATAAAGACATTCCTTTCATTTACCCACCGGGCGCTTTTTAGAAGTTACCTACGTAAATATTTGAAAAGCAACTAATTAAATTTATTAAGTACCGCCCCCGCTGGCCGGCGGGGGGGTATCCGAAGGGATTTCCGCAAGAAAAAATACAAGTTGAATTCCTGAGACGAGCTCAGCCGAATACAAGGGATTTTCGATTTAGCGTTTCTGTTTTCCGATTTTTTAGCGATTTTTTGCGTTTTTTTTTTATCTTGCAATGGTTCACCCCAGCACGAATCTATTACCGAAAACAGCAACTCGATAGCTCATCTCCTTCATACCCAAAACCGTGACAGAAAATTGGCAACGACGACGTCGACGACAACTTCTTAGCAATAGGGCTTTTCTAAAGAAAATCCCTAAAAAAAAAGGTACAAAAAGATACCATCCTAATTATGTTTTAAACGCAAAAGTTTGTGAGTATGTATGTATCTATTTTTGTTGCTCTTTCACGCAAAAACGGATGAAAACGGATCTGGCTGTAATTTGGCACAGGAATAGATTATAGTCCGGAATAACACATGGGCTACTTTTTATCCCGGGAATAGGTTCCCATGGGGAGCGGGAACGGGATCAGAATTCTTCTCGGGCATTAGCTAGTAATCTATATATATAGGCTGCAGGCAAACAAAAAAAATCTTCAGCTATTTAATTTTTTTTTTAAAGATCTACTTATAACTTACTTTATAACCGAAATTACTAATTGAGCTGAGTGAGACGAAGTCGAGCGAAAGTTTATTTCAAAAGGTCGTAAGATTTATAGTTCATTTTTAGGGTTCCGTTGCCAAATGGCAAAAAACGGAACTCGGAACGGAACGGATATATTCGTCATGTCCGTCTGTCTGTCTGTCCGTATGTCACAGCCACTTTTTTCTGAAACTATAGGAACTATGCTGTTGACACTTGGTAAGTAGATGTATTCTGTGAACCGCATTAAGATTTTCACACAAAAATCAAAAAAAAAATATTTGGGGGTACATACAAAGAGGTTTCTAAAATCATTTCTTTCTAAACTGAATAGTTTGCGCGAGAGACACTTCCAAAGCGATAAAATGGGTGTCCCCCCCTGTAACTTATAAAATAAGAGAATGATAAAACTAAAAAAAAAATATGATGTCCTATCTTAAAGAACGCTTTGAGTACTTGCACGACACGCATGGGAAAACTTTGAGGTCATCAGGAAACTTACGGTTAAAAATGCCAGCGCTTTCCACTAATTTCCTCGACAAGTCTTTTACCATACAGGCTATTCGGTTGTGGAATGCATTACCAGTACAAATAAGACGTTCTCAGACATTGCAAGCATTTAAGACCGCTGTCAAAAATTATTATTTAAGTTTATAATTTGTAGGAGTCGATTGAGTATCACGTCCCTCACATTGTTTACACTACACACTATTTTATTATAAGTATCTACATATTATATTTTACTATAGATTATGTATTTATTTAATATAATTATTCCTAGTCGCTACAACTACACCACTAGTTATTTACTCTAGCTCAACCAGATCCATACCAAGGTTGTCTGGAAGAGATCGCTTTAAGCGATAAGACCGCCCATTGTACATAATTATATTATATAGCTAAGTTAAGCAATTGTGAAATTTCTTTATTGGTGTACAATAAAGTATAGTATATTCTATTCTATTCTATGTTCATTACCATGTAAACTTCCAACGAAAATTGGTTTGAACGAGATCTGGTAAGTAGTTTTCTTTTAATACGTCATAAATCGGTAAACGCAATTTACATTTCATTCGATCAACTCCAATATAAAATTTTATAAAAAGCATTATTATGTTACTTGCTGCTACGGAACCCTTCATGGGCGAGTCCGACCCGCTTTTCAAGAGAAATATATTGTAAACGAAAATCTCTTTGATATGTTTTATTCCTCCTGAATATACTTTATGCTCCTAACCGGAAGAACGAAATCTGAAGTAACTTAATAGTACCTAAATGACACATATTACGTTCGTGTATCGTGCGGGCCCGCAATTGCGGATGTACGTTTCATGGTCACCTACACTCCGGCGTTTGAAGACCCGAGACGGCGCATGGTTTAAGTCGGTTCAAATCCAACATAACCGACCCCACTGGCCGGCGAGCGGATTCCGAAGATTGGGCACCGTGGGAGAGCGGACTTCAGGCTCCAAAGTGTTGCGCTCGGACAACGGGTGGTAAATTATATAATATCAAATTGACACGTAACTCAAAACTTCGTATTTTATTATTTAAAAAACGCAACGCAATCTACTGTTTGATGATGGGGTTCGCAGGTTGTATATTACTGGTGTTAGAAATTTGATGACACAAATTTGTCACAAAATTCGGCCGGGTGGGTACCACCGTGCACGATTGCGAAAAACCCTCCATAGTAATCCAATTTCGGTTTGATTGCGTTCAGGGGTCAGCAAGTGCATAGCCGGGCAGGGGGATTGTGGTCGCAGCACTAGTGGGACCGGTGGGTGTCACGCGGTGCTGCGACGACAATCCTCTTCTGATGAAGCCGTCAAGCTGAGTGCCACCATTGTTAACATGGTACGTGTATGTAATGGTGACCCTCTTTCCTGAGACTTTACCTTCAGCTTACCATCAGGCGAGGTGAAGTCAAATTGAAGTGTCCATTTAGGACACGTCAATTTGACTTCAAAAAAAGTATCGATTTGGCCTTTTTTTTTTTTACGTGCGGAAGTCCCTTCGGATACCCCCCGCTGGCCAGCGGGAGTGGTTATGTCGTGTCTCGACTAAAACCGCACGGTGTCCTCCCCAAGTGTCCGTTGCCGGGCACCCCGGGTAAGCCCTCGAAAGGATAACCCCAGGGTTGCCGGCGGACTTTGGCCGCCACCGCGGCCTCGCCTGGTGGGGTCGGGTTTTATCCCGCTTCGGTAAGTTGGCAGGCGTGTTTAGGGCACACACGACACGCCTCCGCCACGGCCTGCTTCTGTAAGGACGGCGAGTCGGCCGACTGCCGTCCTCAGGCCTCGATCATGGAGGTCGGTACTCCCGGGCGTAGATGAGTCTGCGGCGTCCTCGCCGCAGACTGCGAAGTTCAAAATCTCACACTATCTCACACATATCTTACGAGTCGTCAGATTCAGCAATATTTTGTAATTCCTGTTATTGAGGGCACGCGTTTTAACGAGAATATCCTCTAAATATTTAGTCCCTGTCCCCTATTAGTTTGCCTTGAGTCTTCATGTCTGTAATGATCATTGACTAATTACGGTTATCCTATAACCGGTGTTTTCACTCACTCTCAGAGAATGAACGTTATTTGTCGTCAACAACTGATCATCAGTCAATCAGTAGAAATATCCGCATTGTGGAACCCATAACACAAGCTAGTTTAACTATGCTTACTTTGGGTCTAGAAAGCCTTGTGTAGTAGCATGTCGTACAATATTTATTTATTCATTAATTTAATCAGCTAATAACTGTGTACTCTATCGCGTTTATAATATATATTTTGGGAATGCAAGCCTATGCTCGGGTGGCAGCGGGATATATCGCGGACGAGGTGTTGTGTCACCCCGTCCCCACCAGCACTGACACCTCTTTCGCAGATTTGTCGCGCGAGTTTTTTAAATTCCAAAAAGATTCACTTAAATTACGTTGTTGAAAAGGCAATTTGATCTATATTAAAGAGTTCGCGTAATCAACGTTATTCGACGTCGCGGAATCTTAAAACATTTAAGAAATTGCACAGCGACCCATTATATGTTTATGTAATTATGTAAATGAAACGTCTAACCAAATATACCAATTTCTGACGCGGCACCTACTCACCTATGACGGGCGACATGCGGGCGCCTAGCCACAGATTAATAAATAGGCCTAGCGACGTCCTCTCCTCGTACCACGAGTCCACGGTTCTCCCCCAAACCGGGGCAAGACGGGGACACCGTGGTTCCCAAACCCGAGGGGGCCATCTCGAAACCGGAGATGGCCCAGGGTCAGTCGGGGTAGTTTGTATTATTTAGTGGTAGTATTATATTTTTAACAGACCGGTCGCAATGGAATTCGATGGGCGAGGCCTATGTTCAGCAGTGGACTTCCTACGGCTGATATGATGATGATGATGATGAACATCTTTGAAGTCGAATTGTTGAAGAAACATGCCATTTAGTGCCTTCGTTTTATTTGTGTTAACAAGGTTGCTGACACTCCCCGTGGTTGACTCTACAAAATGTTCGTTGAATTTTTCTTTTTTGTTTTTTTTTTATAGAGAATAAGTATTAGTAACCGAAATTACTAATATTGAGCTACTATATCTTTTGGTGTTACAATTAGACTGTAATTTACTCATATTTATGATATAAGGTTTTATGAAAAGTTACTGCCACTATCATCATTAGTACCCTGCCAAGCAGTTCGACATATGTTTTTTGAGTTCTTCAACATATTTTTGTTGTTTAGTTTTTGTGATATTATGTCGTTACATATGAATTTGCCGTTTTTCTTGAAGAAATTGGAGGAAACCCAATTTTCAGTACTAACATTTTAGTATTTTTTTTAGGAATGACAAATCCAAATTTTATGTTTTTTTTGTGTATGAATGAGAAAACATTAAGCTAACAAACAGCAACTTTTATTACATTTTTGAAAAGTGACAGCTGTTAAGTAATACGAAATTTATCATCAAAATGGATAGAATTTAGGAAGTACTGTTTTTGAAGATCGAATTAATTTATCAAGCGGCCAATAATGACAAAATTTAATACCGAATTGTAAAATCTTGAAAACAACTTTCAAACAAAATATAAATAATGGAAATAGCTATTAAATTACAGGAATAACGAACTCATGAATTTGTAAGAAAACGGCAATTTCATAGGTTAAGACCTAATTATTAATAGTTTCTTAGAATTTTCGAGTAGTTATGGTATTTACATTTAATTTACATTATTTACAGGTTTCTCTTTGTTATTAAGCTATTTCGCAGACCCTTAGTGATTCATTTCACATCTTATTTTTTTGTCTTATAATTTTTTTACATATAGCAAAACAAATGTAGAATAAAAATAAAAATATTCAAATGAAACATTTAGATTGGTACATAGAAATGTGTCCACATATGTATACTTTTAAGACAATCATGGAACTTTGCAATACTTTCTATGGAGTAATCACGTCTGGTTGTAGATACGTTTTTGGGCCCTGTAATGTCTCTTGTTTTTGTTAGACACACTAATTGGGCATGAAGATCAGAAAGACCAGTTTTTAGAACTTAAGCACTAATGTCTTTCAGGTTAATTATTCCATGATCTTTGCAATTAGGTATTTATTCTAGTGGCTTCATTTATAAAAGATGTCAAATTGTAATTTTCCAATATGGCGTGTAAATTTTGCGTTATTTATTAATTTTGACTATGTAAAATTTATATCACCCATAAGCACAACCCTGGGGTTATCCTTTCGAGGGCTTACCCGGGGTGCCCGGCAATGGTCACTTGGCGAGGACACCGTGTTGTTTTAGTCGGTCCAATTCCGACATGCCCATCCCATCCCATCGTTGGCACCGATGGGGAGAAGCCCGTGGGGGTTTCCACAAATAAAAAAAAAAATAAGCGGCGATAGCCCAGTGGCGTAAGTAACGGACTGCTGAGACGAGGTCTCGAGTTCGATCCCCAGTCGCCCCGGGCACACACACCTCTGACTTTTCGTAGTTATGTGTGCATTAATATACGTTAATTATCGCTTGCTTCATAACGTGCCCGGTAGATGGCAATAGGCTCGCCCCCTATTACATTGGGACCTTAACTTAAAATAACTCAAAGCTGATCGGATATGAACTGGTTGCAATATATTGCAGGCCAGACAAGCTTCTCAAAGACAAAATTAAGCCCAGCTCTAGGGGCGCTGGTTGTGTATACATCAAACAAGTAAAGTACACTGGTATCGAAATAGACATCCTAAATGTGTAATATGTATATATCGCCCTGATTCTAATGTACAGTCGGCCTCTAAAGTTGCTGAACACTATCACATTCACAAACGATCTTTACATTCAACTAAATCAATAATTAATTGATGTTGAATTTATTTTGGTAATCAACAGAGAAAAAACTTAACATTTTTCAATTTTTGTTTTTTATTTTATGTACAGTTTTAGAGCTACGATGGTCGGTAACTTGGAATGTGTTAAGCGAATACCGATGGCGACTGTACATCAATTTCTAGAATACTCAGATGCATTATTGTAGAGGCTGTTGTCTTTTGATGGTAAAAAGCAAAAGCTTGTAGGTACTAATGGTTTTTTTTTAAATTTTTAACATAACTTCACGCATGTATCCCCGAAGGGGTAGGCAGAGGTGTATTACACACCCACGATTCGTCAGTTATGTTAAGGTCCCAATGTAATAGGGGGCAAGCCTATTGCCATCTACCGAGCATATTATTAAGCGATAGCCCTGTTAGATGATATACTTATATTAATACTATGGTCAGAGAGTATTTTATATTTACTAGGTATGCAAGGCGAATCGCTGCTTGCAATGTTGAGCCGAGTGAGACATCGTGATTTTGAAAATTTTGAACAGTGATCATTCCTCCGTGGCAAGTCCGATTTTGAAAATTCTTATTGAAAGTCACGACTCTGGACATGCTTTCTGAGCGTGTAAAGTTTGGTCACAGTGTCTCGAGCGGTTATTATGTAATTCCATCTGGAATTTTTTTAACGGTGATCATTCCTCTGTGGTAGCATTAATTTTTTCAAAATATTTCCATAAAACTTCCTCTGATTGACCTCTTTAATCACGCCAAATTTGGTTCTGATTGGATTAGTAGTTTAGGAGAAGACCTGTGACAAAGAAAATCCTGAAGTCTGGTATGAGGAGCTTTCGCTTGACTTCGTCTCACTCAGCTCAATTAATACTATGGTCAGAGAGTATTTTATTTTTATGAATAACCGGTAAAGTACAAAAGTATTGTTCATCAGTCGTGCATCTTTTCTACTTGAAAGATGCTGTTCTGGCTGAGAGTTATGTACATAATACTTAGAATTGTAGTGACGTCTGTTGTTAAATTAATTTTAGTGCTCACATCAGAATAAATATAATTATTATGATATTTATTACTGACGTGTGTGTCGCACAATACAGTATTATGTAACACGTGCGCTACAGTAGGACGTCTTATGACGTTGCTCTTTATATAAGAGCTGTTGCCCGCGGCTCCGCTCGCGTGGAAGTCGCTTATTGCGTCCACTTCCACTCCCGCTCCCACTCTAATAGCCAAAACCTAAATATACGTCATAGTAGCTTTATGCATGCAAAGTCTCAGCCCGATCAACCGATCATCACTTTCATCCCCTATTTTATCCCCTTGGGGGTAGAATTAATCAAAATCCTTTCTTAGCGGATGCCTACGTCATAACATCTACCTGCATGCCAAATTTCAGCCCGATCCGTCCAGTGGTTTGGGCTTCGCGTTGCTTGATAGATCACTATGTCAGTCAGTCAGTCACCTTTGAGTTATATAATAATATATTTATAAGATAATTTGCGAGGAAGTTACCCACGCAAGGATTAATCTTGCAGTCGATAAAAATATCCTTGTAAAAAAACATTACGCAATATTAAATTTTATGACTTCCACCGTTCTTTGTTGACTTGAAACTTGAACCATTGACCTTTTCGCTGCTTGTTATTCATTACCGACAGATATCATCATATCAATAAATTAGGTTGACTCATATTACTGCAAGTTAATTTGTCTAAGCTTGTCGATTCATTCATATAAAGAGAGGTAGGACATGACGGTATTCCCGTCCAACTGAGCAGTCCGACTGGGGAAGTACCTCCGCCCTACAGAATACCGCGGCCATAATAACCTCGTGTTGTGTTCCCGGCGGTGAGTAGGTGAGTAGGGTAGCCAGAGCGCAATGAGAGTTTTTGTGCGGTCAGAGGGAAGAGTCTTCCTTCTGACAGCACAAAAACTAAAAAAGAAGGGAGAGGCGGGAGTAGCCTTTGGTCTTCCCGGAAGACTAAAGGCTATTCCTGCTTTGCAATTTCTTTTTTTTAGGGTCGGCAGCGCGAGTGTGACGCCCCTGGTGTTGCACACGTCCATAGGCCAGGGTGACCGCTTCCCATCAGGTGGGCCGTGAGCTTGTCTGCCACCTGAGTGGTATAAAAAAAAACATGTAATCGTCCTCGATTACTCCTCTTTCTATTCGTCAAACCGAAGTCAACACTGATGATAGTCAGAATAGAGAGAAACTCAGCGCTGTAGTGAGTAAAGCCAATATTACATTGTCTTATTTGGATAAAATTACTGTCTATCTATACCACTATTCTTATAGATAACTGTAATTCGGTACAAGCCAGACGTAGACGATAACAGACGTAAGCCTAGGACAGGCCTCAGACCTGTGCGGGCAAAGCGACGAGAGGGAGTCGTGTCTGCACCCCACCTTAACTGTATGCTTTGCAACGTGTATTTCTATACCTACATTATTTTATAAAAAAAAGCTAAATTGCTTGTGTTAGGAGTGGGTTCACATCGGTAGTGTAGTGCCCTAGATTCGAACCCGAGACTTGTCAATCGTAAGGCCGAATCCTTAACTGTATTTCGTGAAGGAGGAACTACGATGAATTGGACGATAGGCCGCATGGTGTATGACCACCATAACGGCCGTACTATAGGAATCTATAAAAGTAAGATACGGAATATGACAAGACAAGACAATACGTCTTACCTGATCGAAGGGACATTGTTTCCGATGCAGGTGCTTGAGACAGTGCCTACAAAGTGTGTGGCCGCAACCCAGGCTGATGGGGCTCCTGGGCGGCGAGCCAAATTCTCGGTAACACACTGGACAGTTGAGGTAATCCGTCCATTGAGGCGCCTGGATTGGCATTCTGCAACAAAGAAGATGTTTGTAAATTAAGGCGTTTTTTTTAGCTAAATAAATATTCTACGAAAATCAACACAGCGCTCTATAGACCTAGGTACGTAATGAAAGTAAGCATAGTTTTATATTAAACATTCTTCTGAAATAAAGAAGACTTACTAAAAAAAATAACCATGTAAACTTCCACCGAAAATTGGGTTGAACACGATCTAGTAAGTAGTTTTTTTTAATACGTCATAAATCGTAAAACGCAATTTATCTTTCAATCAACTCAAATGTAAAAATTAAAAAAATGCATTATTATGTTACTTACTGCTACTACTACTGGGCGAGTCCGACTCGCACTTGGCCGCTTTTTTTTAATAAAGATCTTATACATGGGACTCTATACGCAGATGGTGCAATGGGTGCACTGCCGCCCCATTTCGTCACAATGAACTTTGTGTATTCCATGTCTACGCACCGACACTATCGACTAATTACAATTACTACACTATTAAAGTTTGGCCGTTCAGAGAATACGTTGCTGACACCTATCAGTTAGTCACGACTAGTGATGGGCACAACATAACACTGAGTTCGTTACCGTTCCTCCAAAATGAACCGCTTTTACACAACTCCGTTTAATTAGTGAACGTTGAAACAGTTAGGCTAATAATTAATTTGTTGAACACAAAGGAGTCGCTTCAGGTTACCTGCGCATCGATGATACGATTGACGTGCATATTACTCTAGAAGGAAGACAAATTCAATAATAGTTGGTGCCTGTTTCCAAGTAGGGCGTTCAGTAATTACGTGAGGAAATCAAAGGGGTAGGAGTCTAACCTGATCTCACATCAGTGAGAGACGTGCTTCGGTAAATATAACATTTGTGTGTTTTTTAGCGATATGGTCGCCATTGATCCCTATGTCTTTTTTTCTTTTTATACCACTAAGGTGGCAGACAAGCACACGGCCCACCTGATGGGAAGCGGCTACCGCGGCCTATGGACGTGTGCAACACCAGTGGCGTCACACTCGCGCTGACGACCCTGTAAAGGAAAGGGGATGGGAAAGGAGTTTGGGAGGGGATGGGAAAGGAGTTTGGGCTCCGGCACTCTCACTCACCAAACGGAACGCAACAGTTCAAATACTGTTACTTGGCGTCGATATTCTGTGAGAGGGTGGTGCTTCCCCGGTCGAGTTGCTTGACTCTACCACTCACAGCACTCAAAAATCCTCAAAAACGCCTCAAGTGATTAATGGGCGCCCACATTGGCACTCATTCATGTAGGTGCAGCATGATGCCTCTCCTTGATAATGTGAGTGGGTAGATTGCCAATTAATAACGGGCGACCGTGAGTTTTAATTGCCAGATCCTTCTCACACAGTCTATTGGCTAGCGAATCTGGCTGTAAATGTACAAACATTGATTTTAACGCTCAGAAGTGTTACTTTTTGACCCTTAAGGACCTACGAAGGTGTCATTCAATGCCGTAGATCTTATATCTACGGCATTTAATGCAATTTAATTTATCTCAAACATTTTATACCATGTGGTAAATTCGGCTGTGAAATTCCGTAGGAAACCTTCGTAAATATTTTCTAGAGAAAGAAAAACCTTACATACATTTTCAACCTAAAATTAAACTAGGGGCGCAATGCATTCTGCTAAGCTGAGAGTGCACTACATGATTACCTACAATTCACGCGCAATTTTTTTTCAATTGAATACCATTGAATTGTTTTTTCGGTGATTATTCCTAACAGAAAAAGAAAATTGAAAATCGATCTAGCAACAGATCAATTTTCAATTTTCTTTTTCTGTTTCAAGCCAATAGTTAGGTTGCACATTTTGGCGCCAAAATCGTGGTCTCAACATTGATCATTTTGGAAGAAATCAGATTTTGAAATTTTTTAAGAGTGATTGTTCCTCCGTGGTATGTTCAATTTTCAATTTTATTTTTCTAAACCTTCCGGGTATCAAGTTGTATTTACATGCCAAGTATGGTCAAAATTAATCGATTAGTTTAGGAGGAGTAGCGTCACAACCGAAATACACCGAGTGGAGTATAGAGAGCTTTTCGCTCGACTTCGTCTCACTCTCAGCTCAATAATACCAACAAAATATTATTACACATCTATATATATAAAACAAAGTGGTGTGTGTTCGCCACGGTAACAGCCCCCCTCCCAACCCCTGCCGGCCAGTGGGAGCGGTTATATAAATAAGTACCTATGGACGCAACCTCATTTTCCTTTGTTTTTATTTTTATGTTATAAACTAGAATATCTGGCTTGAAGAATGTATAATTATTTTAAATTATGTCAGGCAAGGTATTAAAAACAAGCAACATTCACAGTTTCGGTCACAAATACCAGTTCATTATAAAATCACTATGAGATAAATTGCTTTTAAGTTGCAATTAATTTTCTGCTATTGAATATGTATTTTTATATGGATTATTTAGTAGGTAATAAATAATCCGTCGGGGTGCGAGGGATATGCCTTATATGGGTAACCTTACACCCCGGCGTCTGTAGACCCGAGACGGCGTGCGGTTTTAGTCGGTTCAAGCCCGACATAACCGCCCCCGCTGGCCGGCGGGGGGTACCCGAAGGGATTTCCGCACGAAAAAAAGAAAAGAAAAAGGTACTAAATAATCCATATACAATACATATTCAATTAGAGGTCTGAATTGTAGCAATTAGTACACTAACTGATTTTTAAATTGAAAATTAGTCGTGTCTGTATGTGGAGATTTAAAAAAAAAACAGGGTTATTTTAAACTAGGTCTGCAAGGCGAATCGCTGCTTGCAATGTTGAGCTGAGGGTGACATCGTGAATCAGATTTTGAAAAATTTTGAACAGTGATCATTCCTCCGTGGCAAGTCCGATTTTGAAAATTCTTTTTGAAAGTCACAACTCTGGACATGCTTTCTGAGCGTGTAAAGTTTGGTCACAGTGTCTCGAGCGGTTATTATGTAATTCCATCTGGAACTTTTTTAACGGTGATCATTCCTCTGTGGTAGCATTAATTTTTTCAAAATATATCCATAAACCTTCCTCTGATTGACCTCTTTAATCATGCCAAATTTGGTTCTGATTGGATTAGTAGTTTAGGAGGAGACCTGTGACAAAGAAAATCCTGAAGTCTGGTATGAGGAGCTTTCGCTCGACTTCGTCTCACTCAGCTCAATGAACGATTCTGAATACAAGTTTTTTTTTTAATTCTTGTCTCTTAATCATATTGTCTGTTTGGACGCTAAAACTACTGAACGGATTTTGATGCCGTTTTTTTTTCCCACTTACAGGGGAATACTCTGACCAACTGAGCTAACCTGTCCTAAATATTCGAAATACTCCGATAAATTATGCGTCTCGGGGCGACGCTGGAGCCATCTACCGTAATTCTTACGAACTTACGGTAGCAATGAATGATGTTACAATCATTTTTAAACATTGGTTTTAGATTACTCCGCCACATTATGTTAACTTTTAACTTGTTAACTTTTAACTTGTTAACTTTTCCAAGAGTAATAGGTCTTTACCTATGAAATTGCCGAAATTTTCTTACAAATTCATGAGTTCGTTATTCCTGTAATTTAATAGCAATTTCCATTATTTATATTTTGTTTGAAAGTTGATTTCAAGATTTTATAACTCTGTATAAAATTTTGTTTTTATTGGCCGCTTGAAAAATAATTCGAACTTCAAAAACAGTACCTACTTCCTAAATGCTATCCATTTTGATGATAAATTTCGTATTACTTATCAGCTGTCACTTTTCAAAAATGTAATAAAATTTGCTGTTTGTTAGCTTAATGTTGTCTCATTCATACACAAAAAAGAAACATAAAATTTGGATTTGTCATTCCTAAAAAAAATGCCAAAATTTTAGTACTGAAAATAGGGTTTCCTCCAATTTCTACAAGAAAAACGGCAATTTCATATGTAACGACCTAATATTATATCAGTAGATGGTCGAGGTTTCAAGTCCCAGCTCTTGGATGTTTACTTTGCCGTACTAAAAAAAATCTATAAAAAAATGCGTTTACAAGTCGAAATAGTGCAAAACAGTATTCACTACCACTGTACCTACTGCGGATCGATCTTGAAAAGAGCTTACGTTTGTAAACATCAAATCAAAGCGCGCGTAACGAATGATCACGTAAGCGTGTAACTGGCTTGAATATTTGAAAACTTCACGTCTTCAATCTCCGCCACTAATAATTTTATAAACATTTATTATATAGATAGTTTTTACAAGTAGTTAAGTATGCAAAATCCGAGGACCGGCAACTATGACCAGTATCTTATACGTGAGACCCCAAATAAGTACAAAACACATGTTGCCACCAGGTGTAATAATGATGATTTCAACTTTTGCAATACCTACTTGCGATTGTACCAAGTTGTAGATAGATGTTAAGTATCTAACAAAACAACAGAATCATAAACAACAAATCTAAATTTCAACTCTACATATCAATTAAAATGGAAGTATTACTGGTGGTAGAAATTTGATGACACAAAATTAGGCCGGGTGGATATCACCGTGAACGATTGCGAAAAACCTCCATAGTAATCCAATTTCGGTTTGATTGCGTTCAGGGGAAGCAAGTGCATAGCCGGGCAGGGGGGATTGTGGTAGCAGCACTAGTGGGACTGGTGGGTGTCGCGTTGCTGCGACGACAATCCTCTTCTGATGAGGCCGTTAAGCTGAGTGCCACCAATTGTTAACATGACATGAAGTCAAATTGATGTCCTAAATATTTAAAAAAAAAAATAACATAACATAACATAAACTCACGCCTATATCCCCGAAGGGGTAGGCAGAGGTGCTAGCACCCACATTTCGTCAGTTCATGTTTAGGTCCCAATGTAATAGGTGGCGAGCCTATTGCCATTAACCGGGCACTTATAAACCTGCGATAAATACACACATAACTTCGAAAAGTATCGAAAATTCATTCGCGTGTGCCATGGTAAAACCTGGGATCGAACCCGAGACCTCGTCTCAGCAGTCCATTACCCATACCACTAGGCTACCGCGGCTTGCAGAAAAAAATAAAAGACATTCAAATTTTCGCGCGAAGAACACAGGTTTTCGAAATTTACTGGAAATGAACTACACCTATTGAGGTTCACTGGGGCTCATTTAACGACGTGTTCCATTTAATTCTGAAAATCGTTTTTGGTACTTTTTAAGAACCTAAAGAACAAAATAAAGAAAGCGCTACAACCCTACAATCAATAATTTTCCAATAGATTAGTGCCATTTCTACTAAATTAAATTCTGCAAACCTTTTTTCTTTTTTTCATGCGGAAACCCCTTCGGATGCCCCGCCGGCCAGCCGGCCAGCGGGGGCGGTTATGTCGGGCTTGAACCGACATTTTGCATACCTACTCAACTACCTGTAGCCGCTGCACTATTACCAAAACAAAGATGTTCTCAAATGACAAAAATGATAAAAGATAATGTCACCTCGCTACGCGTTCAGAAATTATATGAAAAAAAAGTACAAATATTGATATAAGAACCAATTACGACTATTTCCTTTTGCATTATACTCAAAACTTACCATAATCAAATCAAAACCATGAAAAATATCACTTTTAGAAAACCGATAATTACGGATATTTATTTTTAGAACGAAACTACGTTGGTTTTACGTAATCGTATGGCACCCCGAATACACAATTTTGCTTTCAATACACGCGTAGGGTTGAAAATTACGTTTGCATTAAGACAAATCATCATACGACAATAGTAACCGTCGTCGATCCAAATAAGGGCCCTGCTGATGAATTCTCAATTAAAACTTCGAAATTCAAAATGTTTAAATTTATTTCACTGAAAACATCAAAGTTGAGATTTCAAGTTGTCAAATTAAAACCAAAACAGTCTCCCCGTCAGACCATGGCTGATGAAAAGCAACCGAAACGTCGGGATCAATGTAAAATATAAAATAACATTAAAAAACTAAAATTAAAAAAAAAAAAAAATAGAATCCGTTAAAATAGTTTTATTTCAATGCAAAACCAAAATATTAAAATTAATTAAAACCGAAATAAAATATATATGCTATGCCATATTTCTTTTGTGTTGCGCTAACTCTAGTAATTGGGACAAAGGCACGCGACGATGGTGATACACCTGCAGAAAAAACTGTGAAGTTCAATCTAACAAAACTAATATAATATCAAATCCTAAATGTTTCGATTTATCTCAATATAAACGTCATAATTAAAATTTGTAAATGTCAAATCGGTCTAATGTCAAAAAAACAAAATACAAAAATAGAAAATATACTAAACGTACGTTTGAAAAATACTTTTGAAATTGGAATATTATTTTCAAAAAATAATTTTAGCTGCTATAATCAAGCTGTTCAAATTAGAAAGTAATTTAGATTCGACGTCATAAGATGAACTTAATTTTTGTTGTATGTTTATAATTAATTTAATAGTTAATTTAACACGCAGTAAACAATAATTGCTATGGATTCTATAAAATAATCACACACTCGTTACGAGCTTACGTATGGTCGGTACTAATTGAACTAGACACTGAGTCGTATAAAAATCCGTTGTTCAGTATATTTGATATTTAAAAAAAATTAATCTTGCCTCTTTTCCCCTTTTTACCATTGCCACATTTAGCCTATTTACCCTTTCCACCTTCCCCCTTTTTCACATTTCCCGTTTTTTAACCCTGCCACATTTCCCCTTTTAACCCTTTTTCACATTTCCCGTTTTTACCCTTGCCACATTTCCCCATTTTACCATTGCCACATTTCTCCTTTTTACCCTTTACACAATTCCCCTTTTAACCCTTTTATAGTGTGTGTGTGTGTGTGCAAGTCACACACGGTGGAAGTGTAACTTCTGAAAAGTCCCTGATTTAAAAAAATAACTATGGACTTATTTTTTCCTTTCATCGAGTTTGAAATCAACGATTCTACAGAAGTTTCACTTCAAAAATAATATTTCCGTCATAGATGTCCGTTTTATATACTGATATACTTTTATTTTCAAAAAAAATATTCACTAACAAGGCGACCAAAAAATTTTGACGACTATTGTGGCGTAGCAGCAGAGCGTTCGACGGCTTACGGCCGGTTTCAATAATCCATCTATCCTTTACCAGCAGTTAAAATAGCTACCATTAGTATCTATCGGAGATTTTTTCTGTTTCAATAAACAAAGATAAGCAGAAAATGACTTTGATAATATTGAAACCGCAGTTACAGATAGATTAATGTTGACATGTTTATCTGGGATAGCTTCTATCTTTAACTGTAGGTAGACTATTGAGACTGGCCGTTAGTCTGACTTACGGCCGGTTTCAATAATCCATCTATCCTTTACCAGCAGTTAAAATAGCTACCATTAGTATCTATCGGGGATTTTTTCTGTTTCAATAAACATATATAAACAGAAAATGACTTTGATAATATTGAAACCGCAGTTACAGAGAGATTAATGTTGACTGTTTATCTGGGATAGCTATCTACCTTTAACTGTAGGTAGATTATTGAGACTGGCCGTTAGCAATCGAACGGTCGTGGATTATGAAATTTGCACATGTTGCATTGCATTTATCTGTGCATGAATTTGTGTTTATCTGGGTCTTTCTAAGTATGTAAATTCACATTCTAGAACCCAAAACACAAGCTAGTTAAGCTAAGCTTACTTTGGGTCTAGATAGAGCTGTGTAAAATAAAGAAACAATAAGAAACTAAATACATTTAAAACGATCTTTAAACGTCCGTCTGATATATTTTAATAAACTTAGTACCAGCAACAACTTGTTAAAGTTTCATTTAATTAAAGGTTACCTAGACACAAAGAACAAAGAAAAAATATACATTTGAGGGCTTGTTTCGCAAATTTTTATCAGACATTATAAAAATTTAATGTAAATAGCTCGTAAGCCTTAAGACGGAAAACCGCAACTTACCTCCTAACACAGCTCAGGTCTACAATTAGATCATGAGTTAAGTGAGTCCCATAAATGAATTCATGCTGCATCCATGCTGAATACCGCCAATCGGCCATGAAATACGTTCGCGAAAACATCGTAACCAACAAACGCTGCGGTTTTCAAAACGAAAGTCAAAAACGCACGTTTCTTGCACCGGCACCGTCCGTATTGCACCGATTATCTCGCGTAATTGCAGTGATGCGACCGATTACGTCCGACGCGGCGCAGTGATTCGCTGTACTGCCATCAAGGCTAGGACAAACAGCCCTTAGAACAACCCTCTCGCTCCGTACGTCAGAAGCTCAACAACCCACACAACATCTACATAACACCTTATTTTACATGGCCTTAAAAGGACATTAATATTATGTTTTAACTTTTCGCTGCCTCTGTGGCGTAGCGGTAGTGCATGCGACTGCTACGACATGGGGTGCGGGTTCGATTCCAGCTCAGTGTAAATATTTGTATGCTTGAATATGTCTATTTGCATTGGTCTACTACAAAAATAAAGTATATAAGTATGTTTGTCCGCATTGTGGAACCCATAACACAAGCTAGTTAAACTATGCTTACTTTGGAACTAGGTAGCGCTGTGTAGAATTTCGTAGAATATTTATTTATCCTTTTTAAATATCTGTACATTTTAAAGGTCTGTAGTTATAGTATAGTACAGTTGTCGGTCTTTTACCCATAACGACTGTCATAGATGTTGTTATAGGAACAAGGGTGACGGCTTGACGTGCTCTCCGAGGCACGGAGAGGTCTCAATGATATATATATACATATATATATAATACTTCAAAATTGTTATATTTACCCGTGACACCGTCGTACACCATGATGACGAGTGACGACTGGGTCCAAAATTTGTTTCAACGCCATATCTATGCTTGTGTGAGTAATGTGTATGTACAGGGAAAGAAAAGGATAGCGCATATTACCAAGTGAACGAAAAAGATTGTGCATCATAAACAAAATTAAAATTACAAGCCGATCGATCCCCGACTAGCGCCCCTCCCCCAAACCGGGGCATGACGGGGACACCGTGGTTCCCAAACCCGAGGGGGCCATCTCGAAACCGGAGATGGCCCAGGGTCAATCGGGGTGCGAGGGATATGCTCTATGGGCAACCTTACACCCCGGCGTCTGAAGACCCGAGACGGCGTGCGGTTTTAGTCGGTTCAAGCCCGACATAACCGCCCCCGCTGGCACGCGGGGGGGTATCCAAAGGGATTTCCGCACGATAAAAAAAAAAAAAAGAAGGTATTACCATGGCACACACCAATGACTTTTCGAAGTTATGTGTGTATTTATCGCAGGTTTATAAGTGCCCGGTTAATGGCAATAGGCTCGCCACCTATTACATTGGGACCTAAACATAAACTGGCGAAATGTGGGTGCTAGCACCTCTGCCTACCCCTTCGGGGATATAGGCGTGAGTTTATGTTATGTTATGTTATGTAAAATTACATGTTCAGTCTGTATCACTTAAGTCTGTGCGCATAGTATAGACTATAGAGTATTAACTGTTGAGTTACAGTACCTATCTACAGTCTACGAGCTACGGCTAGCTACGGCTACGCCTGAGTTTCTAAATAGGCGGCATCACCTTTTAGAATGTGCCGGTATCGTCTCTGAAATTAAATACTAACTGAACGGCAAATGCTATTCTGCCATATAAATTAGCAGAGAAATATAACGTAAGTATTTTTTTTTTTTAATATTTAGGACACGTCAATTTGACTTCACCTCGCCTAATTGTAAGCTGAAGGTAACGGCTCAGGAAAGAGGGCCACCATTACATACACGTACCATGTTAACATTTGGTGGCACTCAGCTTGACGGCCTCATCAAAAGAGGATTGTCGTCGCAGCACCGCGTGACACCCACCGGTCCCACTAGTGCTGCGACCACAATCCCCCTGCCTGGCTATGCCCTTGCAGACCCCTGAATGCAATCAAACCGAAATTGGATTACTATGGAGGGTTTTTCGCAATCGTGCATGGTGGCCGAATTTTGTGACAAATTTGTGTCATCAAATTTCTACCACCAGTATGCAGAATGATACGGCCATTTGACGCGACACTGCACGTCAATGAAGGAAGGTTAAATTTTAGGGAGTGAAAAATAATTTACGAATTATTCTCATAAGTGCCCTACCAAATATATTTTAAAAAATCGTTACAATCGGTCGAGTTGCCTCGGAGGTGTGCGTCTGGCGACCACAGACACACACGAGACTTTATAACATATCGTATATTAGATATAACCTGCAACGATATTAACGTAAGCCCGTTCGGAATTGACACATTAAACGGTTTTATCGAAATAAAAAATTACGACGTTTTCTGAAAATGAAACCTAGCTAGATCTATTTATAGCAGCCCAACTCCTGAGTACTAAATTTCATGAAAATCATGGAAGTCGTTTCCAAGATTCAGATTATATAGGTATGATAATATTTTTTTTTATTGACACATACATTTAACATGCCTGAAAATCCCAGGCTCCCGAGCTGGTTTCCAAAAACTGTATTACAGGAGCTAGTGTTTCTCCTTAATATAATAAAATATTTCATAATAATCTTCTTCTTCTTCTTCTTCTTCTTCTTCTTCTTCTTCTTATATATAAAAATGAATTGCTGTTCGTTAGTCTCGCTAAAACTCGAGAACGGCCGGACCGATTTGGCTAATTTTGGTCTTGAATTATTTGTGGAGGTCCAGAGAAGGTTTAAAAGGTGCTATCGATTGAGGCAGTACGAAGTCTGCCGGGTCAGCTAGTATATAATAAATATTTCTTATATGGAAATATTTTATAAACCTACACTTACTAGTTCAAAAAGAAGGTCTGATAGGGTCTGCCAATTATTGCCTCGCCGAACGACAGTAGCCAGTAGACACTATAGCTATATCAGCTCAAAACTGTACAACATTCTAAATAGGAAACTAAATATATATCCACTTCTACTGTTTAAATGTAAGTATATATGTAGTGAATGGCTACTTACTCTTCGATATGATGACTCTGAAGCTCTTTTGGTTTGCTGACTGCTTAAAAATTAGTCACAAACACACCCACACACACCCTTCATACACACACCCTTCATACACACATCATACACTCTCACATACATACACCCTCACACATCCCTACATACATATACACATATATTTATGATCAATATTATTTTCAGATTCGAAATAATTGTGCTGCAATTCTTTTAATTTGGCTATCTTATTGTAACTAGGGAGAGGGCGTTGATATCTGCGTCACAGTTTATACTACTGTAGATATCATCGTTACATTATACTGTATAAAACTGTTCTTTATCCTAAATAAAATGAATTTGAATATATAGGGACAAAGATAATATTACGACTGATATATATATTTTGATTATTATATATATTATGACTATTATATATATTAAGACTAAAAATTAAAATTATTTTATTAAAAACTAATTAGTAGAGAGAGTAGTAAGTATCACAATAATCATTTAAGTAATCATTTTAAATCATGCAAAATAATTGTGTTAAAAGGTATGTATTTGTGCGTCCGCGACTGTGTATTTATGAGTGTGTGCGTGTGTGAGAGGGTGTGTGTGCGTGCGTTAATGCGTGTGCCTGCGCGTGTGGTGTGTATGTTGGTGCCTGTGTTAGTAGGTATAAGGGTGTGTGTGTGATTACTTGATCATGCCTTCACATGCTTGTACGTGACTGGCGCATCTGAGTTTGGCAGTGTGATAAGACTATTATTAACATAGTCCATAGGCCGCGGTAGCCGCTTCCCATTAGGTGGGCCGTGTGCTTGTCAGCCCCCCGAGTGATATATAAATAAATAAATAAAAACATATTTTATTCTAAAGATAAAAAACACGTAAGACTTTTTTGTTGAAGTCGGTGCCAAGCCCGAAACACATTTACGGTCGTTTACCTGTATTGAACGCACAATATACCCGCACGTGATCGGTTGTTGAGACGTGGGATCTCACTCACACTTACACATTTGCTTAAAAGTGCTTAACTTTTGAAGTGAACAAACAGCATGAAATTCAATAATGCAGCTTATTTTGTTTACATTTACAATTAGACGCGGTAGTTGGCGGTGCAATTGGGTTGTAGGTGCAATCGATTTTTTTCCGGGCGAAATTAATTATCGGCGATAGTGTACTTTTCTAAAGGTGAAAGAATTTTCAAATGAGTGGCAGTGGTTTCGAAAAATACCCCACTCCAAACATATAAACAAACTCACAGAATACAACCTCTCTTTTAATAAAATACATATATTGATGAGGTTAGAACTAACAAGTAGTGGACACCGTGGTTCCCAAACCCCTACCTTACACCCCGGCGTCTGAAGACCCGAGACGGCGTGCGGGTTAAGTCAGTTCAAGCTGACATAACCACCCCGCGGGCCGTTGCGGGGGGATATCCGAGGGGATTTCCCCATGAAAAAAAAGGTATATGTAAATGAACAAAAGCTTATGCAACAGTGGTCGAAGTGAATCACGGTTAGGTCCAGATAAAGCTACTCGTCAACGTTTACTGTATTTTCGTTATTAAACGTTCTACTATCATCATAAATATCGCCGAACAGATAGCGTTTCCGCTTGCTCCTACTAAGTTCTCCCACTGGTAGGAGCACGAGGATAACCTATTCCTCCTATTCCTAGGAACACTTAGTTTTATTTCCTGTTGCTCACACTCTTCTCACAATATAGCTTCTGGGTTAGGTTAGGTTAGAACTGTGACCCCAACAGAGCGCGAGCCTAGCGAACGTAGCGAGCGTGCCGCGGCAGAGGCCGGCGAAGCGCCGGGAACCACTATTCCGGAAAGTTGGATTTCGATAGCAAACTAGTAGCTAGTGTTAAAAAAATCTATCAATCTTTGTTGTAGGAGCACGAGGATATGCTTATCCTTGTGGTCCTACCGGTAGGAGCATACGGACATATTGGTCCTCCTGCTCCTACCGGTAGGAGCATCGAGTAGGAGCAAGCGGAAACGCCCGAACAGATGTAAGGGAGTTCGCCAGATTGATGAATCTCTCGCTAGCAGTCGTTCGTCTTCCTTCGGTACGTGTGTAAACATAATTTGGAATGTATTTGCGTATTGCAGGAATCTATAGATTATAAATTATAGTTTTAAAAAAACACCCTTTAAGAGAAGACGAATTATAAAGTAATAAATTATTGTTAAAAAGCGTGGGGTGCTCACTGATGATTGTTGTAAGCACCCCATGCTTTTTAAGTTACTTTTTAGTTGATCTTCTCTTGAAGCATGTTTTTTTAATTTTTTAAAGTATTATAATTTTTTTAAGTTAATTTTTTTCTTCATTAATGTATTGTCATCGGTCCTTGATAAGAGTGCAAAATTTCAAATCAATCGGACGTTCCAAAACTAACTACCTAATGGAATCTTTGAACTCAAGATTCCATTAGGTAGTTACTGGTGACCTGAGGGATCCAGTCTCATCGTGGGAGGTAATCGCATCGGCATCAAGCCCCAAATGAAATATTTGGGGCTCGTGCTCGACGGCCGATGGGACTTCGGAGAGCACATCCGAAGTCTGGCCCCCAAACTGAAGGGCTCAGCTCTCGCTCTGGCGCGGCTGCTGCCCAACATGAAGGGGCCCGATGACTCCTGCAGGAGACTACGCGGGGATCGTGCGGTCCATGGCCATGTATGGGTGCCCAATATGGGCGGAGGCCCTGAAGGCCGGAAGTGTGCGGATGATGCGCGCTCCGCAGCGAGTGATGGCCATCAGGGTCATCCGCGGGTACCGCACGATCTCCTTCGAGGCGGCGAGTCTCCTTGCCGGAACTCCGCCATGGGACCTGGAGGCGTGAGCCCTTTGAGGCGCAGGAGCAGGGACGGAACCCCGAGCATCGAGAAATCGAGGCCGTGCAGTCCCAGCTCCGCCAGGCCATCGTGGTGGAGTGGAAGGAACGACTTGGGCGACCAAGCGCAGGGCACGCCGCAATAGCGGCGATAAGGCCCATCATGGAGGATTGGCTAGAGAGGCGACACGGAAGCCTCTCGTACCGACTGACGCAGGTGATCTCCGGGAAGGGGTGCTTCGGGGACCACCTGCATCGGATCAGGAAGGAGCCAACGCCTGAGCGTCATCACTGTGACGCGAGCGAGGACTCAGGGCTGCACACGCTGGGGGTTTGCCCGGCTTGGGAGGCGCCGAGGCGTGATCTCGTGGCAGCCATCGGAGTGGGAGTCCTCTCGCTCGGCAGCATGATTGCGGCAATGGTGCGGAACGCGAGCGCGTGGGCCGCCGCCACCTCCTTCTGCGAGCATGTGATGCTCGCGAAGGAGATGGCGGAGCGCGCCCGGGAGAGGTTCAGAACTCTCCCGGCCCGCCGAGCCCGCAACATGCTCACCGCGCGTCGCAGGCGACTCAGGCGCCGGAGGTCGCTCAACGACCTCCGTCCTAAATGAGCGCAGGCCTGGGGGTGGCAGGTGAGGCAGCCTGTCACCCCAGCAGAAGCAGGCCGGGACGGTGGGGCGACTAGCGCCCCTCCCCCAAACCGGGGCAAGACGGGGACACCGTGGTTCCCAAACCCGAGGGGGCCAATCCAATTTCGGTATGATTGCGTTCAGGGGTCAGCAAGTGCATAGCCGGGCAGGGGGATTGTGGTCGCACTTCGCAGCACTAGTGGGTCGCAGCGGAGTGCTGCGACGACAATCCTCTTCTGATGAGGCCGTCAAGCTTAGTGCCACCATTGTTAACATGGTACGTGTATGTAATGGTGACCCTCTTTCCTGAGACTTTACCTTCAGCTTACCATCAGGCGAGGTGAAGTCAAATTGACGTGTCCTAAATATATAAAAAAAGACATACAAACATACGTACCAAGTAATACCAAGCTAATAAGATCGTGTTAAAAATGTCGCTTTGTGTAGTAAATGTCTGCACGAAGCGACTTAAAAAACCTTACTTTAAAATCAACCGCGCAACGAGATTTGTGTAAATGAGTTTCTTCGAAATCGAGCGTGTGACACTGACTCGATTGGCGTGAATAATTGTTTATCGATTCAGACGTTGACCTCAAAGTCAAGAACATGACCTGTTACGTCGCGTCGCGTGAAAACAGCTGACTGACTTATTTTGTTTTGTGTATCTAGATCTTGTTATGTGACTGAAGGTGACGTGATTTGAATGTTGTTGTAAGCGTTTTTAGACGATTACCTAAAGGGAGATAACCACCCCGCTGGCTGGCGGGGCGGTATCCGAAGGAATTTCCGCACGAAAAAAAAAAAAGCTAGCCTCGACACCTGCCACACCGGGTACTCCACCAGCATTAGCAGCCCCAAGTCCTGGCTTGCATCACAGTGATGACACTCAGACGTTGGCTCCTTCCTGATCCGACACAGGTGGCCCCCGAAGCACCCCTTCCCAGAGATCATTGTGTCGGCCGGTACGTGAGGCTCCCATGTCGCCTCTCTAGCCAGTCCTCCATGATGGGCCGACATACCAATTAAAAACATGAAGGGGACCTCGGGCTCGTGTAGTTTATGTGAATTAAAATGTCCTTAAATCTTCCTGATGTCAAAATAGACATTTTTGCAAGGATACACTTATCATCACTTAGCGTTGTGTCCTGATTGCAGCCGAGGCCACACCTCGGAGCCCAAGATCCACTGTCCTGCTTTTTAGGGTTCCGTACCTTTTGTTTTTTTTTTTTTTTATCGTGCGGCAATCCCTTCGTATACCCCCCCCCCCCCCGGCTGCCAGCGGGGGCGGTCAAAAGGTAAAAAAGGAACCCTTATAAGATAATATCTTGTCCGTCTGTCCGTCTGTGTGTCACCACCGATTTTCTCAGAAAGGGGTGGACCTAGAAATTTGAAATTTATACCAGATACTGAGTACTTCTACTAATACTTCTACAGTCCCTATTAGGTGTAGAAAAATCAAGGTCCTGAGTCAACACGATTAAAAGATAAGGGCAAATTTAGACTTAAGCGAAAACTTGTAAGTAGGTACCAAAAATTACCTGCTCGCCGCGCGTCGCAGGCGACTCAGGCGCCGGAGGTCACTTAACGACCTCCGTCCTCCATGAGCGCAGGCCTGGGGGTGGCAGGTAAGGCCGCCTGTCACCCCAGCAGAAGCAGGCCGGGACGGTGGGGCGACTAGCGCTCCTCCCCCAAACCGGGGCAAGACGGGGACACTGTGGTTCCCAAACCCGAGGGGGCCATCTCGAAAACGGAGATGGGCCAGGGTCAGTCGGGGTGCGCGGGATATGCTCTATGGGCAACCTTACACCCCAGCGTCTGTAGACCCGAGACGGCGTGCGGTTTTAGTCGGTTCAAGCCCGACATAACCGCCCCCGCTGGCCGGCGGGGGGGTATCCGAAGGGAAGAAGATACGCAATAACGGATGTTTCATGGTAGGCCTTCAGATAACACAACAACTATTAATTCTGATATTCTCAAAATATAAAGAAATAAAAAAAAATATTCTGCATTCGTATATTTGTGGTCGCAAAACTCGAAAAGTAGTCGATGGATTGAACAAACATTTTTACAGGCCGTCTAGCCCTTAATCCAGTTTGGGGGAAGGGCGCTACTCGCCTCGCCGTCCCGGCCTGCTTCTGCTGGGGTGACAGGCGGCCTCACCTGCCACCCCCAGGCGATTTCATGGTGCCTACATGACTAAATGCTATGTATTTCGTTCGTGGTTCGTGCGGGCCTTAATCTTCGGATGTTTCATGGCACAATTTTGATACAGGGGATCAAAATTGCTTTTTTTTTATACCAGTTAGGTGGCAGACAAGCACACGACCCACCTGATGGGAAGCGGTTACCGTGGCCTAAGGACGTGTGCAGCGCCAGGGGTCACACTCGCGCTGCCGACCCTGAAGAAACCTTCTAGAAGAACCCCATATTGTAATCGCTTGGGAACACCACAGGAGGGAGATGATTCCACAGTTTGAGCGTGCGTGGTTGCAACGTGTGAGGATGAATTCCCTGTCTGTGGCGAGCAGTGCGATGATAGCATCATATCGAACAATTCTTCTGAACACATACCATTATATAGGCGGTAGAACAACTACAGAGAGGCAAAATCTCTCCTAACGCTGCTGAGAGGTTCCACACTGCCTGTAGCGAGTATGCATTTTGAATTTCGAATTTCGAACGGGACACAAATACGTAAGTTATTGAACTTTGAAACTTATATGTACAGAAATAGCTCACCTTTTTATAATGCACCTGTATGACAGCAAAAAATTTAAACCGAGAATTGTTTGAGCCAGTATAAAAGTTTATTTTTGTAAAAGAAACGCATTTTTATCCAACACTTACCCCAAACGAAAATCTACGTTTGCCATATCCAGCAATTAATGATAATCACCGCTCTGAGGTCATTAACACTGAAAAACACTTCACACAAACACAAAAGAAATTAATAATTTATATGTCAATTATAAATTATATGTCAATATTCATTATGTCAATAATTAATACATTAATATTATTTTTAATAATTAAATACTTGTCTTATTGTCAAAGTGATCTGTTTGTAACGATATTATTTTATTCTACCCTAATGGAATTAACAAATAACTTGTTTATGATACTGCAACCGCCATCTGACGTATTTTTATTAAGTTTCACTTTTTTGAATAATTAAATACGCAGAATAAATTATTGTAATTACATCATAATTGCACAAACTGTCAAAAAAAAAAAGGTTAACTTTGTTAATTTTTTTTTAAGCAGTTAACGTTTTCTATGACTGATAACGTTACTACACCAGAGGTGTCATTCGTCGCGTGATGCTACTTTCAGAGGGGGGGAGGAGGGAAGGCAAAGAGATGTCTGGGTAAAGAAGAGGGGTTGTAAGGCTGCCGGCTCTTACAGAAAGTAAGACATTTGTAATGTCCACATGATAGACACTTGCCGCAATCTTCAAACCTATAGATGTTTGGAGGTTGTAATGGCGGCGGAAGATTGCAGCTTGGATAAATTACCAAGAGTCAATTCAGATCAGCCGGAAAAAGAATTATCGAGCATTTTATAAGTGTTAATTGATCATCAACCTTATGGCGTTTACATTACGCTGAAAATAAAATGCACCATTAAATTCGCGTAAGATTTCATTGTTGCATACTATTTTCAGCTTAGTCTATGCGGAATGAGGTTGATGTTTAATTAACACTAAAAGTGCTCGAGAATTTTTCGCCCGAGTGAGCTAAATGCTATGAGCTCGCCAATGCGACGATGTATTGTAGATATCAAGAATGAAGGAGGTAGAACTCGAGTCGGCCATAACGCTTTGTTAAAGATAGAAGCAAATTAAAATGAGGTCCGGGTCAAGAACAGAAAATTCGGTAGCAATAATAAATTGACTTTTTTGTTTTTACTGGTGGTAGAAATTTAATGACACAAATTTGTCACAGAATTCGGCCTGGTGGGTGGTACCACCGTGCACTTTTGCGAAAAACCCTCCATAGTAATACAATTTCGGTTTGATCGCGTTCAGGGGTCAGCAAGTGCATAGCCGGGCGGGGGGATAGTGGTCGCACTAGTGGGACTGGTGGGTGTCGCGCGGTGCTGCGGCGACAATCCTCTTCTGATGAGGCCGTCGAGCTGAGTGCCACCATTGTTAACATGGTACGTGTATGTAATGGAGACCCTCTTTCCTGAGACTTTACCTTCAGCTTACCATCAGGCGAGGTGAAGTCAAATTGACGTGTCCTAAATATAAAAAAAAAACCTTTTGATTTGGGCACCTGAAGGGCAAAAAAAAAATCGGGTAAAATAAAAAAATAAAAATATAAAAAATACAAAAATACAAAAAAATTAAAAAAGAAACCCCACCAGCGACCAACGTGACGTGACGAGCACACGTGTCGCTGGTCGTGATTTAGGTATTTCCCACACATCCGCTTGGAGAATACTGCGAGGAGAAGGACTGCACGCCTACCACTTTCTGCGGGTGCAAGAGCTCCTTGTGCTTTTGAGAGAGCCCGTGGTGTATTTTTTTTCATTTTTATTTTTCTTATTTTTTTATTTTTTATATTTTCATTTTTTTATTTTACCTGATATTTTTCTTTTTTGTTTTAAATACATATTTTGTCGATACCAAGTCATCTCACCAAATTCAGAGACCTAATTTATAATTTTGTGAGGCTAAATCTTCAAAAGGAGTTTTCATTATTAGACCTATCTAAGACAGCCTAACTATCTATCTAAGTAGCGGCGATAACCCAGTGGCGTACGTAACGGACTGCCGAGACGAGGTCTCGAGTTCGATCCCCAGTCGCCCCGGGCACACACCTCTGACTTTTCGTAGTTATGTGTGTATTAAAAATGTTAATTATCACTCGCTTAGTAATGTGCCCGGTAGATGGCAATAGGCTCGCCCCCTATAACATTGGGACCTAAACATAACTGGCGAATCGTGGGTGTGTACTACACCTCTGCCTTCCCCTTCGAGGATACAGGCGTGAAGTTATGTGTGTATGCTATCCAAGACAGAACCGGAAACAGCGAAAAGTGGGTGTTACTGTTAGGCATGTGCTGACTGGCGGCAGTGGCGGCACCACATGGTAAAGGGGTTTGTAAATAAATGAACTATAATTACGTGGTTTTTTTTAACTTAAATTCAATCATGCACAGATTTATTTTTAGGATGCCTTACTCAAGTGTTAACCAACAGAACCCTATTACTAAGATTCCACTGTATTTCCGAATCCGTCTGCCAGCGGGTTGTATCGCCCTGACACTGATCTCAATGTACGTAAGTGTAATTCCTGCCATATCAAGAAATAATGAAATTTAAAAAAAAAGGTGGGGCGACTAGCGCCCCTCCCCCAAACCGGGGCAAGACGGGGACACCGTGGTTCCCAAACCCGAGGGGGCCATCTCGAAACCGGAGATGGCCCAGGGTCAGTCGGGGTGCGAGGGATATGCTCTATGGGCAACCTTACACCTTTTTTTTTTTTTTTTTATCGTGCGGAAATCCCTTCGGATACCCCCCCGCCGGGCAGCGGGGGCGGTTATGTCGGGCTTGCACCGACTAAAACCGCACGCCGTCTCGGGTCTTCAGACGCCGGGGTGTAAGGTTACCCATAGAGCATATCCCTCGCACCCCGGCTGACCCTGGGCCATCTCACCACTAACAGCATCGCTCATCCTGTCTCCTCTGAAAGCAGGGGAGTACGGAGAGCGATGTGTTCCCGCCACGTTGGGTATTGGCCGACGATCAATGCCAACCCTATGAAGGGGTGAAGGGGAAGCCATTGACCGCCGCCCAGGGTGTACCGGCCGCTCCGATTCCGTTCCCCCCGGACTGCAGCGGGATCGGAATCGGAGCGACACTCGAGGAGGTTACCCAACACACACCCCGGCAACCTTACACCTCGGCGTCTGTAGACCCGAGACGGCGTGCGGTTTTAGTCGGTTCAAGCCCGACATAACCGCCCCCGCTGGCCGGCGGGGGGTATCCGAAGGGATTTCCACACGAAAAAAAAAAAAAGGTAGCGTTACACCGCTCTATGCAGGGTTTACACGGGTACGCACGATTTTTGCCGCGCGGCGAGCAATTCGGCTAGAATTTAGCTTTTTTTAGCGGCTAGTTGGGGAGCATCCGACTTTGACCGCGCGGCGACAGGCCGCATGCGGCAGGTGACTAAAATCGACCGTGTAGGAAACGATTAGTTGCAGACTTAGGCTGCTCAACATTTTCCAAGACAAATGACCGAGACGCATTCGATTTTTGTCACCTGTGTAAATGGGCTATCGATGTGGCTTGGTGAGGCGTTTTTTATAAAGCGATTAGTCGCACAGCGAAAATCTACTCGTGTAAAGAAGTATTACAATTTAAAAAGAACAAAGTGCTAGGTATATACTGTACGACGGCGACGGTACGGAGCCCTTTGTTGTGTATTCGACTTTTCATTGGCCTGTATTGTACTTACGATGATTATTATTTTTGTTTTTTCATGTCATAAGGTCTGGTTTCATTCGTTACAAAAATTTACTGAATGCAGCCAGTCAGCGCCGGCCCTTACTACACCTCTAGCTATCCGTGCCTATTTTACCACGTCTTTCTTAGTTTCACTTCGTGTCTGTGTTTCTGTTTCTTTCCCTCTGAAGCCAAAAATTGACACTTAATTTTCGACCACTTCTGATCACCCTAAAGCTCTGCAATTTTTTATGTAGGCTAATGCCACCTTACATTTTCATATTTAATCATCAGAAATAGTCAGAACGATACATTAAAGGATTAAAGCGCCCGCCCAAATTTTTAAATGTTGAAAACGTGGTTTTTAAAAAGTTTTTTTTTTGTTTGTTTTTTTTTATCATCACTATTATATTTATGGAATGTCTTCGCAATAGTGAAGTTATTTTTAAAACCTTTATCTATACTATTATAAAATTGTAAATTGGTTGTGTCCGTACATAGGAATTTAAAAATAAAATTGGGTTATTTTAAATGAGCGATTCTGAACACAAATTTTTTTTTTTTTGGAATACCTGTGTCTGTTTATTTGTTTGTATGTTTACGATGGACGCAAAAGCTCATGAAAGGATTGTGATGCGGTTTCTTCTTTTTTTTCTTTTTTTATTTAGGACACGTCAATTTGACTTCACCTCGCCTGATGGTAAGCTGAAGGTAAAGTCTCAGGAAAGAGGGTCACCATTACACACACGTACCATGTTAACAATGGTGGCACTCAGCTTGACGGCCTCATCAGAATCTTCTATTAAAAAGGTATTGGTCCGACTTAAAATCTGACTTATGTTTGATTGCAATTGGTTAAGTAGAACCGTGGGTTTAACCAAACAACGATGACAGACCTCCGCGCGGACGGAGCAGCGGACATCAGCTAGTACTATCATCCCTACTATTATAAATGCGAATGTAAGTTTGTTTGTTACGCTTTCACGCCTAAACAACTGAACCGATTTTGCTGAAATTTGGTACAGGGGTAGATTAGACCTTGGGAAAGGACATAGAACCGACATCTACGCGGGCGGAGCCACGGGCAAAAGCTAGTAAAATTATAAATTAATTGTATAATATACTTAAAAAGTAATACCTGGGTAAAAAATAATGTTAAATGAACGATTTTTAATCATATAACATTTTAATGACGGCCTCTGTGGCGTAGCGGTAGTGCATTCGACTGCTACGACAGGGGGCGCGGGTTCTATTCCCGCTCAGTGCAAATATTTGTATGCATGAATATGTCTATTTCCATTGGTCTGGGTGTTTCTATGTATAATATGTATGTATTTACAAAAAAAAAAGTATATAAGTATGTTTATCCGCATTCTGGAACCCATAACACAAGCTAGTTAAACTATGCTTACTTTGGGTATAGAGAGCGCTGTGTAGAATGTCGTAGAATATCTTCTTCTCTTTATATATAAAAATGAATTGCTGTTCGTTAGTCTCGCTAAAACTCGGTAACGGCTGGACCGATTTGGCTAATTTTGGTCTTGAATTATTTGTGGAGGTCCAGAGAAGGTTTAAAAGGTTTGTCATCGATTGAGGCAGTCCAATTCTGCCGGTTCAGCTAGTTTATTTATATTTATTATTATTTATCTAGTTTGTACTTATGATTGTATGGTTTTGACACTGTATGTTATATCCACCTGACAATACATTAATTTGGCACCATCGAACTGATATGATTACGCAGTTATGATGTGGATAATTGAGCTGCGTGTCACAGAGATGAATATGCTGCGGTGGACGTGTGGAGCACTCAAGAGGATCGTGTCAGGAGCTCTCGTATCCGCGGCAGTCTTCGTGTCCGTGGGTAACAGGTGTCGGGCCATGCGCCTCCGCCGACCGAATATTTTTCATTTTTCGTGCCGGAAATCCCCCGCATATACTACAGCCCCCCCCCCCTCCTACTTGTTTAACAAGCCCCATGTGAACGAGGTATTGTTTTTACAAATGTTTATTTAGCATACTTTGTAAGTACCTTTATTTTTTTTTTTTTTTTTTTTTTATCGTGCGGAAACCCCCCCGCCGGCCAACGGGGGCGGTTATGTCGGGCTAGAGCATATCCCTCGCACCCCGGCTGACCCTGGGCCATCTCACCACTAACAGCATCGCTCTCAGTCTCCTCTGAAAGCAGAGGAGTACTTTGTAAGTACCTTTTATTTTCGTGCGGAAATCCTCGGAAATCGTCAGATTCGAACCGGTCTAAACCGCATGCCGTTTCGGTTGTCTAATACCGGGGCGTAAGGTGTAAGGCAATTCGCTCGCACTCCGGCTGACCGTGGGCCATCTACGGCTTTGAGATGGCCCCCTCGGTTGTGGGAACTACGGTGTCCCCAACTTGTCCCGGAGAGAGAGGACGTGTGTCGCGTCACCACTCCGGCCTTCTTCAGCTGGGGTGACAGTCAGCCTGTGAAGGACAAAGGTCGTTGAGCGACCTCTGATGACTCGGCCGGCCGGGCGAGTTCAAAGCTTTGTAAGTACCTACACATAGGTCAAATCATAGCAGTTGATCTTAATATTATATATAGCCGCGGTAGCCTAGTGGTATGGGTAATGGACTGCTGAGACGAGGTCTCGGGTTCGATCCCAGGTTTTGCCATGGCACACACCAATGACTTTTCGATGCTTTTCGAAGTTATGTGTGTTTTTATCGCAGGTTTATAAGTGCCCGGTTAATGGCAATAGGCTCGCCACCTATTACATTGGGACCTAAACATAAACTGGCAAAATGTGGGCGCTAGCACCTCTGCCTACCCCTTCGGGGATATAAGCGTGAGTTTATGTTATGTTATGTTGATCTTAATATTTTTAACCTACTTCAAAATCCTCATCCTCTTTTAATGTTATGTCCGATTTCATCCGACGCTTTCACACCTCAGAGCTCGGGTCCTCTTGAGTTTTACTCCTTCTTCTTTTGGTTTGTCTAAAACGGGAGCGACTGCCGATTGACCTCCTAAACCCGAGAGGTGCGCCTGCGTCAGAACCTCGTCCGTCAATCAGCAGGTGTACCAACTTGCAGATGAGGCTATAGGCCTATAAGATCGCGGTGGAGGCACATATTTTCCCTCTTTTTAGTGTGATTGGTCATAATATGTGACATTTTGGTGAAACTAGTTTTCATACTTATACTTATTTAACTTATACTTATTTCGGTACACACTTGCATGGTGGGTGAAGGGGTAATCGTGAATTACCCTTCCACCCACCAGTGGGAAACTCCAGTGGGTGGACGGGTCGGGACCCGATCGATTCAGTGTGTGTAATACCATCTTAAAAAAATGTATTCCAAGGGGATTCTGGTGAACCAACGAGTTCACTGGGATCCCCTGGGGGATCGGGTTAGGGGATCCTGGTGGCCACACCCCAAACAATGGGTTTAAGGCCACTTCCTCTTGATATTATAATATACTAGTTGATGCCTGCGACTCCACCCGCGCAAAAGTCGGTTATCGGTTTTTGGGCATGACTCCGGTTCTACTCAACCAATTGCAATCAAACATCCGGCGGATTTTAATTCTGACCAAGACATTTCTAATAACCGCATCAAAATCCGATCGGTGGTTTATTAAAGTTAGTTCGTTAATATTTTTAGTTCAGATCGTTCATGTAACTAAACCAAGTTTTTTTTTAAATATCTCTAATGTGCACATTCGGCGGATTTTAAATCTTTTTTTTTTTCTTTTTTAAAAGAATATTAGTAACCGAAATTACTAATATCCCCCCTAACCCCTCCAGCTAAGCTAAATTGCTTGTGTTAGGAGGTTCACGTCGGTAGTGTAATGGCCAGGATTCGAACCCGGGACCTCTCGATCGTAAGGTTGACTCCTTAACCACTAAGCTACCGACCTGACCAAGACCTTTCTAATAGAAAAAACCGCATCAAAATCCGTTTAGTAGTTTTTGCGTCCATCGCGAACAAACAGATAAATAGACAGAAAAAAATATATATTTGCGTTCAGAATCTTTCATTTAACATAAACCAAGTTTTTTTTTAATATCTCTAATGTACAGATACAACTTGTTTACAATTTTAAAATAGTTTATAGATTTACTGTATGTTCCACCTAATGGCGGAGGCGTGTCGTGCCCTACACACGCCTGCCAACTCACCGACGCGGGATAAAACCCGACCCCACCAGGCGAGGCCGCGGCGGCGGCCAAAGTCCGCCGGTAATCCTGGGGTTATCCTTTCGAAGGCATACCCGGGGTGCCCGGCAACGGACATTTGGGGAGGACTCCGTGCGGTTTTAGTCGATTCACGACATAACCGGCCAGCGGGGGGGTATCCGAAGGGATTAGCGCACGTAAAAAAAAAAAAATGTTCCACCTAATGTTGTCAAACTGATTGATATCTGCCATGGCGGGTGTTCCGATGAGCTTTCAATTATACCCCCTCTCCTTTAATATACAAAACAAAACGTGTGTAAGGTCTGACCCTCATACTTTGCAATTCCATCCAGGAGCTTGCGGTTGGATTGCGTTCAGGGGTCAGCAAGTGTATAGCCGGGCAGGGGGATTGTGGTCGCAGCACTAGTGGCACCGGTGGGTGTCACGCGGTGCTGCGACGACAATCCTCTTCTGATGAGGCCGTCAAGCTGAGCGCCACCATTGTTAACATGGTACGTGTATATAATGGTGACCCTCTTTCCTGAGACTTTACCTTCAGCTTACCATCAGGCGAGGTGAAGTCAAATTGACGTGACCTAAATATTAAAAAAAAAACACTTTTCTTTGCCGCACCATAGACTTGGAATTCTTTCCATCACACGTGTTTCGTTCTACCCACAATCTCGGGACCTTTAAACGGGGCGTGAAGAAGCATCTGATAATTTTTGTTAATTGTGTGCATTGTGCAAGTGCATTGTTAATTTTTTTGATGTCGGAGATCTAGTAAGTAGTATTTAATTACAAAATTCATTTTCCATATATTATATTATATTAATATCATTAAAGTAAAAGTAATTGTAATTATTCTTATTGTTTAAAACATTGTTATAAAAATCTTATTTATTCATATATGCTTCCGTCATTCTAGCTTATTAACTTCATAATTACTAGATTATAATCATAGTGTTAGTCGCGTGAAAAGCCTGCCTAGTTTCTGATAGAACCTTACACCCCGGCGTCTGTAGACCCGAGACGGTGTGCGGTTTTAGTCGGTTCAAGCCCGACATAACCGCCCCCGCTGGCCGGCGGGGGGGTATCCGAAGGGATTTCCACACGAAAAAAAAAAAAAGTACCCCCTTATCAACAAGTGAGGCATCCTGTAACGTCGGATGCAGGCACTTACAACTCATTCCGCCTCGTCTATATGGATATGTTAAATAATTATAGCATATTAGAAAAGTTCCAGTGACAATCACAATGAAAGTATACCGCGGTTGTTGAACCCTGAGTGAAACTGTATTATTTATAGAAGATGTTACTCAGCTGATGTCTAATTTAATTATTACGATAAAGCAGTTTCACTCTGAAAACCTTCGCCAAAATGATACTGTTGAATTATTTCGCTCACTCAAACTTTCGAAATTGAAAATTTGAAAAAAAAAAAATTGAATAAATTGCGCGTCTACATGTCTAGACTATTTTTATGTAGTCGTTAGTAGGAGCGCTGTGATCGTACAATTAGGATGAACCGGGCCCAACCGAGACCTACGTGGCCGAGTCAACTTCTCTTGGAAGCCGGTAAACTCTGGCATAGGTTTTACTCTCTGGGTTGGGTGGTCAGACGGCAGTTGCTCAAATAAAAGCCATATAGCCAAACCAAAAGGAGAAGCTAACCATGTGTTCCGAAATGAAAGCCTTGGAGCCAACCGGGAACAACGCTTCGATGATGATGACTGTATTCGTACCATCGGAGAAACTGCGAGAGGTCTTCCTTCCCTTATTTTACTCTATTTTTAGGGATTTTCTTTAGAAAAGCCCTATTGCTATCGAGTTGTCGTCGTCGACGTCGTCAATTTTCTGTCACGGTTTTGGGTATGAAGGAGATGAGCTATCGAGTTGCTGTTTTCGGTATTAGATTCATGCTGGGGTGAACTATTGCAAGATAAAGAAAAAATCGCAAAAAAAAAAAGCGCAACATCGAAAATCCCTTGTATTCGGCTGAGCTCGTCTCAGGAATTCAACTTGTTTTCTAAAGAATGCTATTAACCGAAATTACTAGTATTCCCGTCTCTCCAGCTAAGTTAAATAGCTTGTGTTAGGAGTGGGTTCACGTCGACAGTGTAATGGCCAGGATTCGAACCCGGGACCTCTCGATCGTATGGCCGACACCTAAACCACTAAGCTACCGGCGCTTAAATGAGTGTTCCTTACTACTGCTGTAGAACATGAAAGACAAACATATCTAGTTACATGAGAATGTAAACAGTATGCTAACTTAAAAAAAAAAGTTTTAATCGACGCTTGTAGTTATGTTCACAATTTGTATCATCCAAAACCCTAATTGTACCATAATGCAGAAAATAATTTTAACACCAGTTCACAACAAGAACCAGGTATGTCGAAAATAAGACGGGAACACCCTCGTGCCCAAACCCGAGGGGGCCATCTTGAAACCGGAGATGGCCCAGGGTCAGTCGGTTCAAGCCCGACATAACCCCTCAGCTGGCCGGCGGATGGGTATCCGAAGGGATTTCAGCACAAACAAAAAAAAGGTACTAAGCTAGTCGCTTAACGACTTCCGTCCTCCATGAGCGCAGGCCTGGGATTGGCAGGGGAGACCGCCTGTCACCCCAGCAGAAGCAGGCCGGGACGGCGGGGCGACTAGCGCCCCTCCCCCAAACCAGGGCAAGACGGGGACACCGTGGTTCACAAACCATAAGGTTGCCCATAGAGCATATCACTCGCACCCCGACTGCATGCCGTCTCGGGTCTACAGACGCCGGGGTGTAAGGTTGCCCATAGAGCATATCCCTCGCACCCCGACTGACCCTGGGCCCTCTCCGGTTTCGAGATGGCCCCCTCGGGTTTAGGACCCACGGTATCCCCGTCTTGCCCCTGTTTGGGGGAGGGGCACTAGTCGCCCCACCGTCCCGGCCTGCTTCTGCTGGGGTAACAGGCGGCCTCACCTGTCACCCCCAGGCCTGCGCTCATGGAGGACGGAGGTCGTTAAGCGACCTCCGGCGCCTGAGTCACCTGCGACGCGCGGCGAGCAAGTTGCGGGCTCGGCGGGCCGGGAGAGTTCTAAATCTCTCCCGGGCGCGCTCCACCATCTCCTTCGCGAGCATTACATGCTCGCAGAAGGAGGTGGCGGCGGCCCACGTGCTCGCGATCCGCACCATTGCCGCAATCATGCTGAGAGGACTCCCACCCCGATGGCTGCCACGAGGTCACGCCTCGGCGCCTCCCACGCCGGGCAGTCCGCCAGCGTGTGCAGCCCTGAGTCCTCGCTCGCGTCGCAGTGATGACACTCAGGCGTAGGCTCCTTCCTGATCCGATGCAGGTGGTCCCCAAAGCACCCCTTCCCGGAGATCACCTGCGTCAGTCGGTACGAGAGGCTTCCGTGTCACCTCTCTAGCCAATCCTCCATGATGGGCCTAACCGCCGCTAGCTAGCTTAGTACCTATTTGTTTTTATTTATTTATTTTTTCCTGTAACCTAGCTACCTGCCTCGTATGAACATTTAGGTGACTATTAAGTTGTTACTTTAATGTTGATATGAATGGTATATAACCAGTGGCATATCCATATATGATCTGGAAACTTTGAAGGATTTGTTCTATGATGAGAGGATCTTTTTTAAATGGTTTTTTAAAGCTTACAATCTGTTGAGTTCACTTAGACTTAAACAGATTGCAAGCAAGCTGATTGGTATATGTTTCTATATGTTTAGGATTAAGACAAAACTTGTATTATATTTATTGTTGGTGTGTATTTATGGGGGCTTAGTTATAGTAAAATCATATTGTTGTATTTAGAAGATTCGGTAGGTGGTCTCTACCACCTACCGAATCAATAATATAAAAATAGCAACAGTCATTTTGGCCGTTGCATGAATGGGCCGACTCGACCGGTGAAGCACCACCCTCTCACAGTATATCGACGCCAAGTAACAGTATCTGAACTGTTGCGTTCCGTTTGGTGAGTGAGAGTGCCGGAGCCCAAACTCCTTTCCCATCCCCTCCCAAACTCCTTTCCCATCCCCTTTCCTTTACAGGGTCGGCAGCGCGAGTATAACACGCACAGTGTTGCACACGTCCATAGGCCGCGGTAACCGCTTCCCATCAGGTGGGCCGCGTGCTTGTCTGCCACATTAGTGGTATAAAAAAAAAAAACTTAATTAGTTTAAAAACGATTGCAAAGTTATAGTCCTGAGTGAAAGTTAAATTTAATATATGAATTTTAAAACAATTAATTGCACGAGTGTAGCAATGTTTCATATTCTAAATATTAAACACTAATTCGTAAATTATGACACATTATCATGCTTGCAACTTTATGTATATTACTACAATTATTACATTTTCGGTTGGTTTTAGTTCAAAACTATCCATTAATTGAATTGAGCAATTTGCAAAAGTAGCCTTAACATCCATCAAACAAAACAGAACAGCGAGGGCAAATGCTTGGGTCTTCCCCCAGCGTCGGTAGCTTAGTGGTTAAGGAGTCGAACCTACGATTGAGAGGTCCCGGGTTCGAATCCTGGTCATTACACTAGCGATCTGAACCTACTCCCCACTCCTAACACAAGCAATTTAGCTTAGCTGGAGGGGTTAGGGGGAATATTAGTAATTTCGGTTACTAATATTCTTTTTAAAAAAAAAAAAAGTCTTGGAGGAGACCCAAGAAGTGCTGGGGGAAAGCAGAAAGCAGACCCCAGACTAACAATCGGGACACAATGCTGAGATGATGATGATGAACAGTGAGGGCTGACAATAAATAGCTTAACCCACATTATAAATTTTACGACTACATGAATCATTGTTTGTCCATGACGAATCATCATTAGATCATAGCGATCGATAGATAAAAATGCGCCTGAAATATAGTGTTACTTCAAAGGACTACAACCTTAGAGATGTATTGGTAGATAGCTCGACTGCTACGTCATAGAACACGGGTTCAATTCCCGCTCAGTTAAAATAAATCTATTTTCAACTGATTCTATCACGGGTGTTTCTATGTATAATATGTAATTATTTACAAATACAATAGTATTTAAGTATGTTTATCCGCATTCTAGAACCTATATGACAAGCTCTGCTTAGTTTGGGTGTAGATGGCGTTGTGTACGTTGTCCCACAATATTTATTTATTTTACGTTATTTTATATTTTACATTGATCCCGACGTTTCGGTTGCTTTCTGTTAAGTCCCGTGAAATCCATTAAAAATATTTTTATTTCAATGTGTGACATTTGCGTAACCTTCTGACAATATCCCGCTCAGCTGTTCAACTTTTTGCTACCATATTGGCTACTAACTGACGATTACTTGTATACATATTCTTTGTACAAAACATGTGAGAGTTTGGCAACACTAGTTTTCATACAACTAAGATGCACTTTTTGAGTGAAGGATGATGATACATCTACAAATGTTATTATGTAATTAATTATAGATATAGAGTATATTAACACTATCATTGTATCCTACTGCCTACTAATATTATAAATATGAAAGTTTGTGAAAATGTTTGTATGTTTGTTACTATATTTTTAAAAATTCAAACTTTAATCCTGTTGTTTATCACCACCACCAATGAATATAATTCAATATACCTTAAGATAGTATATTTGAAATGTAGACAGTAGCAACCTAGCCCTTGCTGTGGTTATGTAAATACTGGGATTACTGGATCATTACAAAATTGTCTAAAGTTATAAAAATATAACTGTCATACCACCATAATCATGTTTCACATGTTCATTAAAGACATAAATATTGAAATACTGATATTCTGGCATCCTCGAATAAAAATGAAGATGCATGAATATGTTTTGAGGCAATCAGATATATTCATTCATCCAAAATTGGCACTACTTGCTTAATGTAATCAGGTGTTGATGTAGTATTATTGCCAAATGATAACACAAGTCTGTCAGAGCTCTAGGGCATGTTATTAAAACGAGAAAAGCGTGAATGTGGCATAATATTCGAGTATGATACTCATAAATGATACTTGTTAGAATCATGACGATTTGCATCGTAATAAGATATTATAGAACTTATACGACTACTCCTATAACTATCTGTACAATCTGCGTAGTCACTGTTCATTCAATATTAGAGTTAAAATTTAAATTGGATAGTAAAACGTAAAAAAAGTAGGCACTGTACGAAAATTATGACATCTGAAAATGCCACCTAGGCAGTCACCTGAACGTCTGAACACGCCATGATTCTCAATTTATCATTTAGAAATATCAAAGGAAGGTAAAATAATGACATAAAAACTATACTTATTTTACATTTACCTTACAAATATCTCGTACAGTCATCACAAAAGTAACACATGTAGCTTCTACCCACTTCAAAACATGATCGGTCAGCAGCCGTGAATCATAGACTAGATAGAATTTTGCAATACATAAATGACGTGAAAAAGTGACTTGACAGCTTAGACGTCAAATAAATCGTAATAGGCGCTTTCAATTTAGACGTTTCATGTCGGACCGCTGGCGCGCGTTTACCGTGCCGCTGGTTATAGCCCGCTACCGTGCTGCTGCCGTACGGTAGCAGTCCGATAACAAACACCTAAATTAAAAGCGTTTGTGACTGCCGTGCGTTTGTATTATAGTGATGTATTAAATGTATTTGGCAGCAGTTAAGCCATGGACTCTGACGAAGAAACATTACTGTTAGTGCTCTTGTTGAAAAACATCAAACAGAAACAAAAGCGACGCCCCCTTATAAGAGCATCACCAATGTTTTCGTTAACATGTAATTTTGGTGATTTCCATAATTTTTACCCTAGGCTAAAACAAGATCCAAGCAATTTTTTTAATTACTTAAGAATGCCTAGAGAATGTTTCTACGAATTACTTGAATTAGTTGAAAGCAAAATTCAGCGGCAAGAAACTATATTCAGACATACTATATCAGCTGAAGAAAGACTAGGGATAACATTGAGGTAAGTAAATTAAACAACGTATTGTTACAACGATCGTCGATATCTCGGAAACTACTGATCGAATCTTCTAGAAATTAAAACGCATTGTTAATGTCGAAGTACTCTATCGATCCGTTTAGAAAAATCCAGAAAAGTCAATAAGAAATCACAAGCCCTTTTGTCTACCTATACCTACTTTACCTACAAATCGCGATAACAAGGGCATTCACCTCTATCGTCGGCACGACTGTGTAGGTACTTGTTTTCTCGAACGCCCCAGTAAATACCTACTCGTCTCGAACGCTCTAGTGCCTTATCTCTAGATGATTCCGGAACCTTCTACCCTCTTTATTAAGAGCTATAAAAGGGCGCCCGGCGATCGACACGAGTCAGTTAATTTTCGAAAGCGAAAGTGAACACATCTTACCGAAGTGAACCAAGAGAGTTATACCTGCGACTTAAGCAACCATTGTGGACTACTGTGAACTGCTGAGCGACTTGAACTGTTGAAGAGTACTGTGTGTGCTAGTTATTTAGTTGTCTAGTTTGTGGTGAGCGAATAAACCTCTTTGTTGTGTAAACGGCATTTAATTTGTACCCGGCGCACGTAACAGTATATTTTATATTTGTGATATTATTTATTACTTAGGTACTATAGTTAATTTCACTTTTTTGATAACATCTTTTAATATTGAGAGCAATTTAGTTTAGTCTGATTACTAATTCGTTCAGTAAACATAAATAATTAACAATCAAATACAAAATAGGTTTTTTTAAATAAGCTGACACACACCAAACGGTGGTGCTAATGTGCTACTAACATTGCGTCACTGTTCTGTAAAATTGCAAATGAATTAATTTCAATATGAAAATTCACACCAAAAGTTTCAAAACGTTTGGTGTGGGTCACGAAGGACAATTAACATGGCAAAATACCAAAATTTGATTTAAATAAATATTTACCTGCTAAGTTTTTTTCACCAGTAGTTTTATTTTTAAAATTCTCTATAAATTTTTCACAGATACCTTCCCAAGCATTTTTTGTTTCCATGCGATTACTGTATTTGTCGCTTTTGGAGTTCCATATAGCAGGACGTATTTCAATTTCATTTATAAATTCTTCCACGTTTATATCATCCATTTTAAGCAAATAATTATTACATGAAAATTTGTTTAAATTAGTTCTGACGTCTTGTTACCGCACTATTCAACAGCGAAATGAACACGTGGAGCTTCCGATGTTGCCGTCCTGAAGTCGAGCGTTCGGGGTACAGACGCCGCACTGTTGCCGCACCGTGCGCTTTGTATTGAAACAAACAACCGTCCGTGCGCCATACGAGAAACGCACCGCTTCGGCACTGCTGCGGTCCGACACGAAACGTCTAAATTGAAAGCTTTTTTAGGGGCACTTGATAATAAATAAATACATACATATGGATTTGGATAATTTATTGACCTGACATTGGCGTCTTCACCATTAATAATTTTATAAACATTTATATTATTTTACTTAACATATGCGAAATTGCGGTGATTCTACTGCAGAAGCCATTAATTAAAAGAAGATTCAAGATTAATACCCACACAACCCACACATTATAGCCTGCTACGATCAATAACTTTATTCAAACTGCAGACTGTACTGCATTGCCATTAACTAAAAGAAGAAGAAGAATAAATAACTGAATATGCCTTAGATTAATAGCTCAAAGGCCATAAGGAATTTTTAAATTTTGGCGGTTGTGGCGATGGAATGATTACTAATTTTATAAAATTTGAAAGTAACTCTATCTCTTACGCTTTCACGCCTAAACCAGATTGGATACAGTGATGAACTAGAGCTTGGGAAAGGACGTAGGCTTAATTTTGTCGCGAAATAAAGGTTTGAAGGGGGGTGTCTACGCATCTGCTCACACCATCTAGCGGCATCTCATACGGAACAGCTACTACTACTACGCGACTACAGTGCCACACCGTGCGCGGCGGAGAAGATAGGAACCCTCCGGCTCTCAATCCCGACTCGGGGCGCCCGCACCCCCCTCGCCATCGCCATTACCATCTTACCATCTACAAGACAAGTCACGACGCGTACTTGATTATCTAATTAATTCGTTTTTTTTGTTCTTTGAGTAATCATATGTACATCATTATTCATTCATTCATTCTCATTATCAATTAAACCACTACTTACAACAAGATACAAATAAATAATTTCATTTGGAGTAGACAAACCCGAAGCCCCCGTACTACACAGGGGGTACGAATAAGGAATGAAAGTTTTGTGTGAAATTTCATTATCTCCATGAAACTTTAAGTTATTAAAGGCACTTGATAATAAATAAATTTCAGCGTTTTTGAAATTTTGAACTGTGGGGGATAAAATAGGGTGATTACTGTATTATAAATCTCAAACTATATATAATGTATATATATATAATAGATTTTAATAAGGACATGATTATGTTTGGTTACGAATGTCGCGACAACCGACATTCACACAGACGAAGCAGCGTGCAATAGCTAGTTATTTGATAAAATAAAAATGAGTAAACAGTTATGCCAGTTATGCGCAAAAGTATTCGTTTTAAAGAACGTGAACGTGACCATGACGAGGATTTTAAAGAGAAGCAGATATAAAGATGAGTTTGAAGTTGGTGGCAGCCACATGGCTTACTTAGAAAGCGGTCATACTCGACAATGCCCGAATAGTTCGTTCCGGTGGATCCTCTAGCTGTGTAGAATGTCGTATAATATTTATTATTTTATTATTATTATTAGAAACCAAATATCAAAAATATTTGTTTTGTCATAGCAAAAATGCTATCTAAAATTGTCTATTACTTAGCTGTCACTTATGACTTTTGATCAGTCAAAACTGACAAAGTCAAACATTGTAAATACCCAGGTTAATTCTGCATTCTGTTATGCTGGATTTGGGGGAAAAAAACTTGACATTGGCGTCTTCGCCATTAATAATTTTATAAACATTTATTATATTTTACTTGACATTGGCGAAATTGCGGTGATTCTACTGCAGAAGCCATTAATTAAAAGAAGATTCAAGATTAATACCCACACAACCCACACATTATAGCCTGCTACGATCAATAACTTTATTCAAACTGCAGACTGTACTGCATTGCCTTCCTCAACACATTAACGTAACGTCGCCGAGAGAACCTAGTGAAATTAACCATGTTTCTCAAGATATTAATGTTATTCCTAACGATCTCGTGTGCAAGGGTAAGTAAATATTTACTATAACTTCGCCGTATGACGGCTATAATATAGGGCAACGGTTATAACTTAGCGGTTAAGGATATTAAAAAATCTGAATAGTTTGGACACAAGTGGTTAAGGATATTCAGATCTGAATAGTTTGGACACATCTCAGGAAATAGCATACCAATTCGATTTTTTCCTCTCAAAACTGTTAAACACCTTAAAACTTCTCATGTACTTGTTCAGTTCAGATATCGATTTTTCCCTTAAACTGCACACTGCAGCAGTTTTTTTTCATTTGTGTGATGAACCAAATCAAAATATGAATATGGTTTAAATTTTATAAATGAAATGAAACCAAACTATGAAAAAAAAAACAAAAATGATGCCAAACCAGCTCATAAAATAATAACACTACTAGATGAGCAGTGGAGACATAAATATATTTATAACACTCATTCATGTTTATGATGTGTTTCCATTATGCATTCAATGAGACTGTGATAAGGTCTACAGTGTGGGCGGCAACCAATAGTCTCAACAATTTTTTTTTTTATGAATGATAGGCTCACGTTTGACCTCTATCTCACCTGGTCGTAAGTGACGATGTGGTCTACGATGGATCACGTTTGCCTAGAAGGAACCTATTCACTCGAAATATGTGAAATGGAAACATACACAGTTACCTACCTCTTTGTGGATAATTTCCATAAACAATGGTTTACATACTTAGTAATGGACATGTAATAGCATCCGTTGTCAAACTAGGTGTAAACCTGTGTTTCTGTTTTCGGCGCCACACCCCACAGGAATTTTAACTTTACTAGTGTGCACATAAAATATTTTCAATACAATACAACAATTCCACAGCTTAAAATAAAACTATTTTTATCAGATTCTATCACGATTTATTCTTTGTAATTGAATTATTTACATCCAACCCGACGTTTTGGTTGCTTTTCAGCAGCAATGGTCACGGGGTCATTTTAATGTGTGACATTCGGATAAACTTCCGAAAATATCTGTATAATATATTATGTAAAATATGCTGTTGCCCACGGCTCCGCCGCGTGGATATCTGATCCCGTTCCCGCAACCCCTAGAAACCTATATACACATATATGCAACGGGATACAAAGGCATATTTAGGACCATAATCTATCCCTGTATTGTGAAAAGGTCTAGACATGTCAAATACTGTTGCATTTCTATTAATACGAGGAAATAATAATTTTCATGGTGAACAAATAATTACAGTGCTACACTTTTTTTTAGTTCGTTTACACTTTCGTAAGAGCCAAAAATATGTATATAACACTCATTCATGTACAGTCACCCAGAAGTTTAATACTAACAAATTGACAAACAATCTTTACTTTACTTTTTTTTTGTATAAATCAATAAATAATTAATTTATAATTAGTATTGTTATCTTCATTGGACAAATTTTACATTTTTAAATATTTATTTTTATTTTTTAATTATTTAGACAAACAAGCAGTGATAAATTACAGTACGGTTGCTTAAATTAGATACAGGTAGAATTAAATTGATTCCCAACACCATTTACCACAGATTAGATGCAAGATTTTATGTAAAGCTTTCGAAAGGTAGGTGGTCGGTAACTTGGAATGTGTTAAGCTAATACCGATGGCAACTGTACATGTCTCTCCTTTCTGATTGATGCACTCTAGGATTGATATTAATATAATCGTAATAGGTACCGGTAATAAAGTACATTCAATATTGGAAATAATAATAATACTGTGCTAAGCTCCATAGTGTGGGTGTCAATAAATAGGTACAATCAACAATTATGTGGAAGGGAAACATACTCGGTGAAAGGTGGACCTTAATACACCTTTGCCTATTTCGTCGTGGATATAATGTGAGTAGATGTAAGTTGAAAGATTACTGTAATTAAGTATACTATTAAAGATAATTATTCTTTAGTTCCAAAAAATAATTGTTTACATAGTGCTAAAATAGGACTTGATTACATACATATATGTATGTAATCAAGTTACAAGTTAGTTATTCACGCCTATTTCCCTCCTGGGTAGGTAGAAACAACAGTCCACCATCTGCTTCTGTCCCTATATACTTCACGAAATTATTACGAACCCCAAGAAAATAATACAAATAAGGATAAGTAACAACGCAAGAGGTTATATATAACAAGAGTGAATAAAAAGATTTTGGCTTTCTCAACAAACCTCGAATGCTGCTATTAAGTTGAGGTCTATAGCAAAAGCAGTCTGCAACAGTGAATGTCGGTTTTTGGGAAATTTGAAACTTAGTGTTTTAGAATGCCTTTTTAAGTACCTGTATAAATTAATAGTGCTTTTATAATTTTATGAGATAGCGTTGACATATCTCCTTAGGAATACCACGAAAAAACATGATTAAAAAAAAGGGTGTGGCACTCCGGGAGTGAAGATATAAGTGAAAACTTTAACAGTTACGTGTGTATTTTTTGAATCGTCATCATCCCTCCCACCCTCTCTATACAGACCTAACTTCCTCTCTCCCAACCTTCGTCACTCTCTGCCTCCCTCCCTCCGGATATATGTCGAATGATATTTCAATACTTTTTTGGAATAGATATCTGCATAACTCAGTTCATAGATTGGCCTGCAAAGGAAAAAATTACCTAATTATTAGGAGAGGTGCTGTCAATTCGATGGACTAAAAAAAAGTTGTTAAGGTCACAAAGTAACACATATGAACGTCAAGTAACACTCATGAATATAAATTAATAGCAGCTTTACCATTGACAGGGCCAGTTTTATGAAGATAAAAGATGTCGTTGCATTTGCCCTAGTCTATCTGCTCTCCTTAACCGGTCATTGACTGACAGAAAAGTTTTCACGAGCAACGTTCCGCCGAATAAGTGGTAAGATGTTTATTTTTACTAGCCTTAAACTTCTAGTGTTTGATGTACAGTCAACGACAAAAGTGGATTGACACTAAAATATTTATAAGCGTTTTTTACATTGGGATGCATGTACCTTTTTTTTTATCGTGCGGGTGGGCGTGTCGGGCTTGAATCAACTAAAATAATGCATAAATAAACATAAGTAGTATTACAATCCCCAGAGGGCAAAGTTACTATACCGGGTGTCTATAAAAGAACTCCGGGGTTTTGAGGCAAAATATTTTAATGAAATAAAAAACATATATATGTTTTATACATGACTGAGAAGCTTACATTTTCAAGTTTTTTTTATCACTTAGTAAAGTTCTATATGAGCCCCGTTAGTGGCACGGCAGACGTCTATACGGTATTCTACCTCTTCCCATGTCCTGGCGAGCATGTCTGGGGGGACGGTTGCCACACAATTGACTATTTGTTCCCTGAGATGTTGAACATCACGAATCTTCTCTGCATACACAAGATTCTTGATATGCCCCCAGAAGAAAAAATCCAACGAACAAATCTTCAAAACACTTCCTGTTTCCTTAAATGCACTGAACCATTGACGAATGGTTTTGTCAGAAGGCGGGTTAACACCATAGTTACGTCGAAAGTTTCTTTGTACGGTAACTACAGACTTCGTTTCTATGAGCCAAATAACACATTGAGCCTTTTGTTGCGGAGTCGCCATCATTTCAAATTTCGCGACGACATTTCAAGGTCAACGCCCTGCAGCACCGCCAACAGTTGATACAAACATTCCCAATTGGTATGAGTAAAACTTTTTCAGCTACTCTTTTCAGAGAAATCGACTAAATTTTGCTATCTTTTATAGTTAGCGAGATATGAATTTTTAAAACCCCGGAGTTCTTTTATAGACACCCTGTACTTCATGTTTCAGTTTATATGGGATAAATATTTTCAGAGGTTGTTTTTCTGTTTCTTTATATAACCTGCACAGCTTCCCATCAGCTGGGCCGTGTGCTGGTCTGCCACGTAAGTGGTATAAAAATAAAGCTAGTTCTTTGACCTTGTGTTTTTGGTTTTAGAAATTCGTTGAATTATATAAAACTGAGGCAGCCATTACAAAAGCATAGCATTTGACAGTTGTAGTTTATTATTTACTAGCTGACCCGGCAGACTTCGTACTGCCTCAATCGATGACAAACCTTTTAAACCTTCTCTGGACCTCCACAAATAATTCAAGACCAAAATTAGCCAAATTGGTCCAGCCGTTCTCGAGTTTTAGCGAGACTAACGAACAGCAATTCATTTTTATATATAAGAAAGAAGAAGAAGAAGAAGATTGCATTTCAGAAATTTTAGGGTTCCGTACCGTCGGTCCGTCTGTCCGGCCATATCTCATGAACAGTTATAGCTAGACAGTTGAAATTTTCACTGATGATGTATTTCTGTTGCCGCTATAACAAGAAATACAAAAAAACTGAATAAAATAAATATTTAAGGGCGCCCATTCAACAAATATGATTTTTATTTTTGGTCGAAATTGACAACCGCAACAGCTAGACGCTTGTAATATTCCCAGACTATTTATTTAAATATTAAATTATTAAATAAAATAAGTCGAATATATTTTTTTTTTTACCCATAACGTTATTTTTTTTTTGCTCGTCTCAAATCGACATTGATAACGGCATCAGGCAGATAATGGTACGGAACCCTACGTGCGAGAGTCCGACTCGCACTTGGCCGGTTTTATGTCTTCTTTGCATCTCGATGTCGTATCATGTATCAGATTACCGCAACTTACTCAAGACTCCCATGTAACCCTGGGGTTATCCTTTCGAGGGCTTACCCGGAGTGCCCGGCAATGGACACTTGGGGAGGACACCGTGTCGTTTTAGTCGGTCCGATTCCGACACGCCCATCGTCGGCCTTGATGGGGTGAAGTCCGTGGGGGTTTCCACACGCTAAAAAAAAGGGTCCCATTTCGACTACGAATACTTATATTATTTCCATACCTACTTTACAGTATTCTCTTTAATTTAGTTATTTAAAAGGATGTATCCTTTAGCTGCTAGTTATTTAAAAGGATGTAGCCTTTAGCTCCTAGTTATTTAAAAGGATGTGTGTTATATTAAGAGGATTTATATTCCTCAATCACACACATTCAAGTGAGGTCCTAAGAATAATTGGAATTGGCAGTGCCTACGCATTCCACAAAATAATAAATGTTAACAAATTTTTATTTATTTATTTATTCATCATACTTAAAACTACCGTTACAATATTTCACTGTACAGGCTGTATGGCTGTGGAAGGCACAGCCATTACGAATTAAATAACATAACATAACTTCACGCCTGTATCCCCGAAGGGGTAGGCCGAGGAGTATTAAATGTGCCTGGTTTTTCTTCAAAAGAATGTTCAGACTCCGCTAATATTCTGCATTTCATGCGTGCGGTATATCCGTGGTTAAACTTCTTTATTGCATGTAGGATTAAATAATGTGTATATATACTAGCTGGCCCTTCCCGGCTTCGCCCGTATTTCGAACCCCCTGTTGCACCCCTTGAACATATATGTGCCCATAATTTGTTAGATTTCATATAATTTATACGATACAAAAAAAAGGTATCTGCCGGATTTGTTAACATTTATGATCACTACTCCGCTCTCTTGGGTAGTAGCGTGATGGTATATAGCCTATGAAACTCCTCAAAATCGGTTCCTTAGATCAAAACTCACAATTCACTAACTTTACCTCTTTATAACGTATAGATAGGTAGTAGGGATAGACTGGTGGTAGAAATTTGATGACACAAATTTGTCACAAAATTCGGCCGGTTGGGTACCTTTTTTTTATTTTTTTTTATCGTGATGAAATCCCTTCGGATACCCCCCCGCCGGCGAGCGGGGGCGGTTATGTCGGGCTTGCACCGACTAAAACCGCACGCCGTCTCGGGTCTTCAGACGCCGGGGTGTAAGGTTACCCATAGAGCATATCCCTCGCACCTCGACTGACCCTGGGCCATCTCACCACTAACAGCATCGCTCATCCTGTCTCCTCTGAAAGCAGAGGAGTACGGAGAGCGATGTGTTCCCGCCATGTTGGGTATTGGCCGACGATCAATGCCAACCCTATGAAGGGGTGAAGGGGAAGCCATTGATCGCCGCCCAGGGTGTACCGGCCGCTCCGATTCCGTTCCCCCCGGACTGCAGCGGGATCGGAATCGGAGCGACACTCGAGGAGGTTACCCAACACACACCCCCGGCCGGGTGGGTACCTACCACCGTGCACGATTGCGAAAAACCCTCCATAGTAATCCAATTTCGGTTTGATTGCGTTCAGGGGTCAGCAAGTGCATAGCCGGGCAGGGGGGTTGTGGTCGCAGCACTAGTGGGACCGGTGGGTGTCACGCGGTGCTGCGACGACAATCTTCTTCTGATGAGGCCGTCAAGCTGAGTGCCACCATTGTTAACATGGTACGTGTATGTAATGGTGACCCTCTTTCCTGAGACTTTACCTTCAGCTTACAATCAGGCGAGGTGAAGTCAAATTGACGTGTCCTAAATATAAAAAAAAGATAGATTATATAAGTATAGGTATTATATTTATGTAGTTCTGTGTATGCTTATTAACTTTTTGTATAATGTAATTATTTATTCAAGATATTTAAAATGAATAAAGAGAAATAATAATCTAGACCTAAACTAGGCATATTAGGTTCTAGAATGCGGCTGAATATACTTAGATTTCTTTTTGTAAATACATATAGGTATATTATACACCGAAACTCCAATTATAAGCTATCTCTATGCCCAATTTCAACAGAATCAATTCAGCGGTCTGGACGTATAAAGGTAATAGACAGACGACCAGAGTTACTTTCGTATTTATAATATTCGTTGGTACGTATCATCATCATCATCATCATCATCATCCTATGCTAGTCCACTGCTGGACATAGGTCTCCCCTAATGAGCGCCATAGCGCCCTATCTTCAGCTTGCCGCATCCAGCATCTGCCCGCAGTCTTTCGCAGATCGTCATCCCACCTGGTTCGTATAGATATCATTAATTTTCTATTTCATATTGCACAATTAATACCCATTGTATTATTTACCAATTTGGTCCAATACTTTTTTATTGTATTTATTATTATTATATTTATTTAGACGGCCTCTGTGGCGTAGCGGTAGTGCATTCGAATGTTACGACAGGGGGCGCGGGTTCGATTCCCGCTCAGTGCAAATATTTGTATGCATGAATATGTCTATTTGCATTGGTCTGGGTGTTTCTATGTATAATATGTATGTTTTTACAAAAAAAATAGTATATAAGTATGTTTATCCGCATTCTGGAACCCATAATACAAGCTAGTTAAACTATGCTTACTGTGGGTCTAGAAAGCGCTGTGTAGAATGTCGTAGAATATTTACTTGTATAATACCTAAAATGTATCATTCAAAGATTGCCTGTGAGAAATTGCTTGTATAGGTATACGTATTAAGACCCGAGACGGCGTGCGGCTTTAGTCGGTTCAAGGCCGACATAACCGCCCCCGCTGGCCGGCGGGGGGGTATCCGAAGGGATTTCCGCACGAAAAAAAAAGGTACTGATATATGATCAGTATATATATATTGCAGATTTATAGAAAATACTAGTATAGGTTTTAAAATAGGCCCTCATTTTTCAGTTCTAGCTCGAATTTTGCTTTTTCACTGCGCCGCTTTTTAGTGTTAGGCCGGTTCGTATGTATTTTTTGTAAGCATAATCACAGAATAAATAATAGTACAAGGCATACTGTAACGTCGTCCACAGCAACTGCGAGAGCGTCGTCGTACAGGTACTTGGGAGTCACCTCAAGGGCCACGAGCAAGAGTTTTGCCTGCGCTGCGAGTGCAAGTATCAAACTCGTAATACGACCATTATAATGGTATGTTTTTGATGTGAATTCATTTTTATTGTCACGCTTTTATTATCGGGGTGTGTATGTTTGTCTGTTTGTATGTAACGGAATATTTGAATTCGATTCCAAACGTCGGATGTGTTTGAAATTTTTCACACTTATCACTAATGGTTTAAAAAATAAAAATGAACTTTTTGAAGCGAAACTTCTTTTTCGGCGTTGGAAAAAAATTTACCGTCACAATTTTCCGTTACGCGTCTTAAAAAAAAAAGTTGATTTATTCGACTGATAGTGATCAGCAAAATCAAAGGGTTAATTTTTAGGGTTTATTCCAATGATTAAAAAAAAAAAAGTAATTATGTCTCTTTTTCTAACACGTGGGTGTGATTATGGTATTTTTTTTCAAGTTATTTAAGGTACTTAAACCAAAGTTTTTGATTGTAACTATCGGTCAATGTATATAATTCCATTAAAACTAGTTATTAATAACTAATACGACTGTTTTGTACTTTAATGAAATGCTGTAATAATCTTAGTAGTAATAGGGTAAAATGAAATAATTGTATTATTTGTATTCATGTCTATGATAATAAAAGCCTTTTGTTAAGCTTGATCTAATTTAACTTTATTTAACCAATTTCTGTAAAGTTGCATATAGTAGATCATTTTTCGAAAAATAAGGTCTTAAAGAAGTTTCACTTCTTACCTGTGTACACTAGTACACGTACATTTTTTAAATAATTATACATACATACATATACTCACGCCTTTTGCCCTCCGGGGTAGGCAGAGACAACAGCCCGCCATCTGCTTCTGTCCTTAAAGCGTCAAGCTTAAAGCTTCAAGCGTCGGTAGCTTAGTGGTTAAGGAGTCGACCCTATGATCGAGAGGTCCACTCCTAACACAAGCAATTAAGCTTAGCTGGAGGGGTTAGGGGGAATATTAGTAATATCGGTTGCTAATATTCTTTAAAAAAAAAAAAATCTAATCATAATTATATAAAATATTTTTATTCACTCTATTTTCTAACCCAAACTTATTACATAACAATATTTTTTTACTTTTAATATTGTCTTCAATTAAATCATGTTTCGGAGGCCAACCTCAATTGCGAGCCGGTTTAACAGACGAGGTTCTGGCATAGGGTTGCCTCTAGAGGTTTGGGGGGGGGGGGTGCAGACGACAGTCGCTTCCGTAAAAGCCAAGATAAGCCAAATTAAAAGGAGGAAACAGTGTGCGAATCCTGGGGTCTCCGAGGTGACATCCTTGGATGCAACCAGCAATAACTTTAAGATGAGAATCAATTTATTAAACCAGCTTCAGCTATTTAGGAGCAATGAGGAAACATAGGGACGGACGGATAGCCTCCCTCCGCCGGTAACCCTGGGGTTATTCTTTCGAGGGCTTACCCGGGGTGCCCGGCAATGGACACTTGGGGAGGACACCGTGTGGTTTTAGTCGGTCCGATTCCGACACACCCATCTCATCGTTGGCACCGATGGGGCTTCCACACTTATCCTTTATTGACTTGTCTGCAGCCGATTATCCTGTAACGTAAACCGCCACGTAGTCTTAGAGCGCCAATCAGTTATTATTGATTGTTGTCTTTTCCAGATTGTTGTCATCATGATCCTGTGGGTCCTGACGTTGCTGTCTGGTTATATGGCGTTCCTGGTTTGCCTGGACCCGCTGACGAACCGCAGGTATAACCGATACAGAAACGAAGAAGAGGATGACACTGACGAGGTATGCATAATTTTTTCGACGACCTCTGTGGCATAGCGGTAGTGCGTTCGTCTGCTATTTCAGAGGTCACTGGTCCGATTCCCGCTCAATGAAAATATGTATATTTTGCATTGGTCTGGGTGTTTCTATGTATAATATGTATTTATTTACAAAAAAAAGTATTTAAGTATGTTTATCTGCATTCTAGAAGCCATATGACAAGCTCTGCTTAGTTCGGGTCTAGATGGCGTTCTGTATTTTGTCCTACAATATATTTTTTTAATGCCGTTGGTGGACAATAATTGATTATTATTATTATACTAGGAGCCCAAACATGCGCGGAGGTGACACAGGGATAGGAGGTCGCTTAAGGATCTCCGTCCTCCATTAGCGCAAGCCTGGGGGTGACAGGGACCCAAACTAAGCAGAGCTTGTCATATGAATTCTAGAATGCGGATAAACACACTTAAATACTTCTTTTTTTTTGTAAATAAATACATATTATACATAGAAACACCCAGACCAATGCAAATATACATATTTGCACTGAGCGGGAATCGAACCCGCGACCTCTGGCTTAGCTACTTTTGCAAAGTAACATTTAAATATCTTTACTATTTTTCGAATAGTAAATATGTTTTTCTTTATTTGTTCGCAGGCGTTGTCGTTACTGTTGCAGGATCCAGAGGAATGACTATATGGCAGAAGAGAGACTGCTAACGATGACATCGAGGCTAATGCAGGCAGGGGTTAAGTCACCGGAGCGGGGCGAAGTTTATTCCCATTTCACCCCGTTTTACGGTACTTGTCTTTATCCACGCATTATTACTACACGGCATTGAAATGGTACATATTTACTACACAGTACTTAAGTAAAGCATTTGCGATTTAAACGAGATGTCTTTACCTAGACTGTTTTAATTAAACTAGTGTTACACAATCGAACCTGGCGACATTGAAAAATACACTTAGTATTAAACTACATAAGAGTTAGTTACCAGAATTATCAATCGATAGAATATTAGGGAACTGCGTCGATTACCGAATACCTAAAACAACCATTTGAAATCTATTTCTTTCAAATATGTTCTAATTAGGTACAGATTAATTTATTTTGTTCCTGATTTAACTTGTAAAATTGCAGGCCTATTATGATCAAATTAGGTGAAATTCAACCGACTATCGTCTATAAAAAGCTGCAATAGTTTAATGATATAAATAATCATCAAACCAAATTAGCGACGTTTTCTGTAATAAACATCACATTCATGAACACAAATACAACAAAAACAAAATTGAATTTTATGAAGCAGAGCTTATTAGCTATATAAATATGTCGAAATTGCCAAATATTAACGAGCAATTATATAACTCGAATTATTCTACTCTTTCTTCAATTAAATTTTTTAAGCATTTTGTATGCTTCTGTTTCTAAAGATTTAGATCGGAAAAAGAGAACATCTAGAACGGGACTTGAACCCGCGAAAAATTTAATTGAATTAATTAGGCGGAGTCATCCAAAAAAAATGTTTAAAAATGACTAAAGTTATTAATTGTTTCCGTAGTTCGCAAGAATTACGGTAGATGGCTCCAGCGTCGCCTTAAGACGTATTTAATGTATCGGAGAATTTCGAATATCTGGGACGTGTCTAGATAGCTCAGCTGGTCAGAGCATTCCCCCTGTAAGGGACTGGTCGCGGGTTCAAGAGTAGAATATCTAGCTCTTGTTAGTTACGGACCGAAGTGCTCGTTTCAGTACGAACACAGGTTTTATTGATACAACATGTATGTTTTTACTCGGAGTTTTGTTTCTTTGAATTCTACACTCCGAATAGGTTTCATCGGACGCATATCTCGTATAGATAACGTCATTGAAAAGTATTATAGTATGTAACAAGGCACTTTTTTAACTTTGATGTTTAGGTACTCTGCTTTCAGAGGAGACAGGATGAGCGATGCTGTTAGTGGTGAGATGGCCCAGGGTCAGTCGGGGTGCGAGGGATATGCTCTATGGGTAACCTTACACCCCGGCGTCTGAAGACCCGAGACGGCGTGCGGTTTTAGTATAACCCGACATAACCGCCCCCGCTGGCCGGCGGGGGGGGGGTATCCGAAGGGATATCCGCACGAAAAAAAAAAAAAAAAAGGTACGTGTTATTATTTTGCATATTTTATGACTGTTAGTTATTTGATATTGTACAAGTGTATGGCGGGCGAAACGTTTACATATTTAGTATTTTTATTATTATATTCACAATAAATCTGTTAAATCGTGATAGCCATAAATTACTGTCTTTATTATTCACGTGTACCTGAAGTGTTTGCGTTATTTTTATATTTAAATCTGTATTTTATCTATACCTAAATAGGACAATATTGATAACTTTATTTTAAGGAAAAAAAAGTCGTGATACGATTTTAAGACTGTAATTACGAAATTGGATACAATTGTAATTTAAAAAGAAATTAATGAAAGAATGTACATAATTTCAAATAAGGGAACAAATTTTATATTTGTAGGAAGTAGCGATGATAAAAATGAGAGATAGTGTATGGTGGATAAATCAGTGAATGAATGTTGGAACGAAATGGCAAGTTGAAAGATGTGTGAGATGTATAGAAGAGGTAAGGAGAAAAGGTAAGGTGTCAGTAAAAGATGATGTAAGAAATGGATGGAAGGTGTATTTTGGAAGACTTAGAGGCACAAGTAAATGTACCTAGATGTAGTGTAGGGGATTGATAGAGATGAAGTTTGAGAGGGAGTGCGAAGCATGAAGAATTGGAAAGCTATAAAGCTGGGAACTGTGAAAGATATTGGACGAAGGCTATCGAGAAATGTTATGTCACACAGTAAGAAAGTTTCAGGGAAAGAGAAAGTGTGAACTGTGAAGTATATAAGGTGTCACAAAATTAGGTCTCTGAATTTGGTTAGATGACTGGGTATCAACAAAATATGTATTTGAAACAAAAAAAAAATCGGGTAAAATAAAAATAAAATAAAAAAAAGCAGTATTCTCCAAGCGGATGTGTGGGAAATACCTTTTTTTTTTTTTTTTTTTTTTATCGTGCGGAAATCCCTTCGGATACCCCCCCGCGTGCCAGCGGGGGCGGTTATGTCGGGCTTGAACCGACTAAAACCGCACGCCGTCTCGGGTCTACAGACGCCGGGGTGTAAGGTTGCCCATAGAGCATATCCCTCGCACCCCGACTGACCCTGGGCCATCTCCGGTTTCGAGATGGCCCCCTCGGGTTTGGGAACCACGGTGTACCCGTCTTGCCCCGGTTTGGGGGAGGGGCGCTAGTCGCCCCACCGTCCCGGCCTGCTTCTGCTGGGGTGACAGGTGGCCTCACCCGCCACCCCCAGGCCTGCGCTCATGGAGGACGGAGGTCGTTAAGCGACCTCCGGCGCCTGAGTTGCCTGCGACGCGCGGCGAGCAAGTTGCGGGCTCGGCGGACCGGACTCAGGGCTGCACACGCTGTGTGGGAAATACCTAAATCGCGACCAGCAGGTCGTTGGTGGTGGTTTTTTTATTTTTATTTTTTCATCATTTTTGTTTATTTAAACCCATTTTTTGTTTGTTTCAAATACATATTTTCTCGATACCAAGTCATCTCACCAAATTCAGAGACCAAATTTTATGACACCTTATAAGAAGTTAATTAATTCCAAGAAAAAACAAAATACAACAAGACTTCATGACACTGAGCTCATTCTGCGTAAATAGTAACACCAACAATTCAACATAGTTCGGGTACTTTGAGATAGCTTTCACTTCAAACTTCAAGACAACAACCATCTTTAGTCTCCCCGTGACCATGGCTGCTGTAAAGCAACCGAAACGTCGGGTTCAATGTAAAATATAAAATAACATGCGATAGAATCCGTTAAAAATAGTTTTATTTCAATGTGTAACATTCGCGTAAACTTCCGACAATATCATGTAGAAGTTTGAAAGTTGTTTCAGTGAATGAAAAATTGAGAAGCGAGCAAGCAGATGATCAAGATTAATGTTAAAAAGGTTCAGTGTATGAATGTAGGTTTTAGAAGCAGAGGTCAGCCCAAGAAGAGATGTATGAAATGCGTGAACGAGGAAATGGCAAGGGAATGACTGAGGATATAAGGAATGAATCTGATAATGACATGTTGCGCCAACCCCAAGTGATTGGCCCAAGGGCAGGTAGATAGATAGGAACAGACGGTTCATAACACCTCTTTAATCAACAACATGAACTATACAGTAATGTTTTCAATTCCAAACATTACGTTAACGAATTTAAGTTGAAAGTGTCATTCAATGTTTTCTCGCCAATTTAAAATATTTTGATTTCATGTACAATTTTTAGAAAAGAATATTTGGAGGGACTCGAAAGTTTTTAATATGGATTGGCAAGGAGGGAATCGCTTTAAAAATGATATATAGGTATTAAGAACAAGCGAGCCACCATGTGATATTAGTAATTTTATATATATTAATATTTTTACTTTGTGCAACAAGTGAGGAAAATCTCAGTCCACATTTCTGAAAAGATATAATTGTTATAAAATCTAGTTCATTTTTTAACTTCTGCCAACTACAACTTTGAGTATTTAAGGCTAAAATCACATGCATTTAATTAACAGATTTTTATTTTTGTAACTTTTAATTATTATTGAGTTATATGAATACTACAAGACCATGTAATAACTTCTTAAATAGTTCAATAATAAATAATTGAAACCATGACAATATTCTGGTGTTTCATTTCACATTAAACCTCATAGGATAAAATCTTTTTGAGGTGTTCAGGGCTTCCAACACCTTGCTAGTCAACAACAGTTAGTCGGTGCACCTGTTAAACAACGGATGGGGTCTGACTTTCCGCTTAGGGTCAGGAGTTCAGACGGCAGTCGCTCTCGTAAAAGTCGACAAATCAAAGATATAAAGCGAACCCCGGGCTGTGAACCGTGAACGCGCGAGGAGAATTATGGATGAAGATAAAGTCTCAAATGTTTACACCGGATTATATTGATCCCCGTTTTATACAATTATTTTTAAAACAGGGTAACTTAAATAGCATCATTAAATAGTATGTTTTAACTATAATTAAATAATTTTAAAAGTAAGTACCTAACTATTTACTGTAGGTACATATTATAAAACGCTTTCGGACTGACCTCTCCCCTACATTGATTATACTTCATAACTTGCAAGCAAGGGAGGGAGCTCAAGAGGTGGCAAAAATAAATACCCTAAGTCTAGGGAGACGCTGGTACTTGGGAATCCTAACCTCTCCCTGGGGAACCAGATAGGGGAGACTTCAGGCCGAAAGGAAAACAATAAAAAGGAGTTTTAGTATCTCCCCGCACTGAGTGCAGACGCTAGTACTAGAAAATCCTTGCGTCCCCCCAGGGGAACCAGCTAGGGGAGAGGTCAGTCCGAAATCTTCCTAACGATATCAACAGTCAACATGAAGAGAATATGGGAGTCCAAGAACTTCGGTGCCGAAACCAACCTCACCTGCAAGGCGGTACAAATGATCCGACCCGAGGCCACTGACGCATATGTGCGTCATTTCAATAATCTTCGTAGCCAATGGCAACCATTTGTAAAAATGAAGGTGATGAAGGCGAGGGGGGGAATGGCACTCGGCTGTAAAAAAGACAACGGGATAAATAGAAAGGCCAATGCCATTTTAATCTCCTTTATTTGAAATTTAAATCAATATAATATTTACATACATTTATTTAAATAAGATTACAATGCTTGTTCCAATATACACGGATATATAATAAGCTGCGAACGAATACATTCAAATGCTTAAATTATATCAACTAACTAATATTATTATATCTTTGATATTACGCGAGTAGGTAAATGTACATATTTGAACCCATCTGTCGAGTACACTTCCCCGTTTTTGATTGGCACGTCAGAAAGAAGGCCGGCAAGATCTGCTTGTTTCGGTATTGTGAAGCGTTTTCTCTACTGCTCAGCGTATGTTTACAGCTTGATATCTTTTTAGAGTAGTTAAAACCGATGTTTTAGTCATAAAAATAGTTTGCATTACTCTATATATACACCAGCCTGTCAGTCTACAGTCTAAAACGATCTACAAAACCGAAGTGAACCGATCTCACCCGGACTGTCTGCTCTAGGTGACAAATCAAAAGCCGTGTACTGTACTTGTGTTTAGAGGTACATATTGTAACAATATTGCTATATGAGAGGGGTGTTATTAACCCATAATTCTTTACATTCTCATCTAATATATTCAATGGCATTATACATGATCTACAACCTAAGGCCTGTCGGTGATGCTGATAACTTAAGCCTAGTGCTAAAATAAACTAATACTAAACAATTGCCTTACATTACTTAGTACACACTGCATATAATAAAAGATTAACATTTGTAGTCACACAATATATGCATTTGTTTATACAATGTTAAAATATCCCATGTTTAGTAAACCTCACTTTTGGTCATGTGTAATAAAATCAATATTATTATATTACAATAATAATAATCATTTAATAACATAATTTCCAATATAAACTATTAATATTATTTTCTTACTACTAAATTCTATTATTATTATTCCCTCAACCTTTAACCAACCGATTCATTGCCACCTTCATTTTTACAAATGGCTACAACTAGTCACAGAGATTGTACGATGACGCCAATATGCTTAAGAACTTTTATCATATGTATCCAACGTGCTGTTCGATAGTTATGTTGTGACGCATATATGCGTCATCGGTATGGCTAGTTATTTCTGACGAGTCGGTTAATCTATTTACAATAGCCGTAATCATACCACAATTTACCAGTGTCCAAAATTGAATCGCCTGATCCCCATATCGCGATTCAAACTTATTACGAAGATGTTCCACTTTTTTGGACGATCTTTTTTAGTTTAACACCAAATACTATCTTCTGTACACTATATAGATACTTATATAGTAATTTACATTACAGGCTAATTTCGTAAACTTCTGTTAAATATGAAGCTAGACACGACCTGCCCAATGATTTTACACAATAAAATTCCTGTCCTGTCTCTGTGAAGACTTGAGTCATGAGGATACTGGCATAGCCTCCTCTATTGTTGTCTGTCTTATTGTTGTCAACAATAGAGGAGGCTATGGCAATACAAATTGGTTTTATTTGTATATCGAATAACAATATTTACTTTGACGGCCTCTGTGGCATAGCGGTAGTGCATTCGACTGCTACGACTGGGGGCGGTTCGATTCCCGCTCAGTGCAAATATTTGTATGCATGAATATGTCTATTTGCATTAGTCTGGGTGTTCCTATATATAATATGTATGTATTTACAAAAAAAAAGTATATAAGTATGCTTATCCGCATTCTGGAACCCATAACACAAGCTAGTCAAACTATGCTTACTTTGGGTCTAGATAGCGCTGTGTAAAATGTAGTAAAATATTTTATTAAGCGTAGCGAGCCGAAGGCGAGCGAAGCGTCTTTGGTTTCAAAGTTGCATTTCAAACAAATGATACTCCTCCGAGACCGTTTGACCGATCTCGACCAAATTTGCCACGGTGATCAAGTAGACATTACTGAGTGTCGTAAGGGTGTCGTCGAATGTCTAGATAGGTCTTACCATCGAGGAATAATCACCGAAAAACCAAATCAATGGAAAGAGTCGACCGGTCACGTTGACCTATTGTTGGATAGGCAAATCTCGCTACGCTTAAGTTTGGGTGATTGCGAAGCTGGTAACCGTCCTAGTTATTTATTTTTTATTTGTGCCGACGAACTGCCAGAAAACTTCAATAGAACTAAATAATCAAGACTATCTGCTGATGCCCGCTGCTCCACCCGAGTGTATGTCAGTTAGGCTTCTATTTTTGATCATATCTTTGGCTCTACTCAACCAATTGCAATTAAACGCCAAAAAATTACGCCAACTTTTAAGTCTGAACAAGATATTTCTAATAAAAAAAAGTCGCATCCAAAACCCGTTCAGTTCAGCAGTTTGTAGTCAGCGCAAACCAAATTTAAAAAAAAAATACTTTTGGGATTTGAATCGTTAGTTTAACATAACCCAAGTATTTCTAATGTACAGAGTACAAGTAATTGTAAATTTTATAATAAATATATACACAGAAGACTTGTCTCATTCAATGAGACAGCGATAGTACCCTTTTTTTTTCGTGCAGTACCCAGCACTTACATAATTTGTTTTAAAAACCTTTATTTTTATTGGTTGTTTTTTACTTTTAATCTTTTTATAAGAATATATAAACCATTCTCAGTCGTGTCTTGCATCAGTTAGGGCCTACTTAAACACAATTACCTAGACGACTTAATTCAATATTTCAATTCTGTAACCGGCCATTACACATAAACGAGCGTAATTTATACGATTAAATTAATTATGACTAACTTGCAGTGCTACTCTTTATGCTACTAATGTTACTTTAAATTTTTAAGCATTTTGTATGCTTACTTTTTCCTAAAGATTAAGATCGGAAAAAGAGAACATCTACAACAATGTTTAAAAATGACTGTAAAGTTATTCATTGTTTCCGTAGTTCGCAAGAATTACGGTAGATGGCTCCAGCGTCGCCTTAAGACGTATTAAATGTATCGGAGAATTTCGAATATCTGGGACGTGTCTAGGTGGCTCAGTTGGTCAGAGCATTCCCCCTGTAAGGGACTGGTCGCGGGTTCAAGTCCCGTCCTAGATGTTCTCTTTTTCCGATCTAAATCTTTAGAGAAAACAACTATGTTATTTTATTCTAGTTTAGCAATAAGTATTGCAATTGGAATATACACATTACAGGTCAATATGGAACATGTACATTTGATGAATATAGCTAGTAAAATCTTTCATTACAGTCCATGTTAAAATTTCAAGAGAATACTATAGTGATATTTATATTATATATTGTATGGTTATGAGATTAACACTATGAATTCAAAGTATTCGAAATTTTAATTACCTGGAAGATCACTTTCATTGCCTAGAAAATAATTTTCAATGCCCGTAAGAAAAATTTTATTGCCCGGAAGACAATTTTCAATGCCCGGTCGATAATTTTCATTGCTGGGAAGTAATTTTAAAATTTCAATATTTGTAAAATGTACAATGACCTACTCAATTTTATGAAATAGCTTTTAAATATATTATTATTCAAAATGAAAATATTAACTAACTAAAAACTTGTTTACTAAGCTAAAATCTATTGAAAATCGGCATAAATACACAATTTACTTAAAATGCCGATAGCCATAAAATATTTCTTATAAAATCTACTATCACTATATGGGTTTCGTTACTCTGCTCGATAAATATACACTTTCTACGTTAATACTTAGAATAAATTACCTTAGCCTACAAAAAAAACTCTTGGGTATTATTGAACTGAGCGAAGCGAAGCTCTTATACGTGGCTAAGCCGTTAGGTCGAGACTACACCTCCGGAACCACAATACCGATCTTGATCAAATTTGCCATGGTGATAGTGTAGACACCGCTGAGTGTTTAGAGGGGTCAACTGTTCAAATACAATGTACCATTGAAGAATAATAATTGAAAAACAGTTTCAAGAGCGCGCGGCCTTAGCTATGCGCGCGACCGTAGTAAGATGCCTTATTTTTCAAGTAAGAGTCCTGCTCGCTCAGCTCAATTTATTTCAGTCGCACCCTGCACTGAATTCCTAGTATTAATTTGTATTATATTGCTGTTATATGAGTATGTAAATGTCAATGTAAGAACTACTGTTTTATTATTATTAGTTATTTAGTTTCTTACTATTTGCGTTTTACCTTTTATTTTGGATTCAGTTTAATTTAAATAATTATTAAGTAAACTTAATAACTAAGCAAATATAATTTTTCATCAAGCAAACTTAAGTTAGATGGATGCGGGCATCGCAGGACCGATCGTTGTGGAGATCCTTGGGGGAGGCCTGCGTCGTTTGGCTGACATGATGATGATTATGAAACTTAAGTTAATTGGTAAAAATATTTCTCCTTAAGAATTATTAGAGGTTATACACGACATCAAACATTTAATTACTTAAGTATCGAAGATCAAGTTAATTCTAAGATATTTTATAAAGCGGAATAATATTTCAATATATTACCAAAATCAGCAAAACTGTTATATATATATACAAATATACATATAATGAATCCTCTCCCGTTGAAGTAACTAAACCAAATCTTTTCACTTGCTACAATTCTTCAATACATTTTTAATCTTTTCTTGAGTGTGAAATGAAACATTTTCGCAGGTTACGGAGACCTAACCATTCGTCTGAACGTTTTCAACGTCATAAATTAGTTGTTTCTTCAATCTTTATTCGACTACCCCTCTACATGTCTAAACCATTTAAGCATCCCGTTTTATTTCTTGTCCTCACATCGTTTAACATACAGTAACAATCGATCATGCTATTCCCCACTATGTCCATCAATCATCTCAGCTATATTTCTTTTGCCAAACTCAGCATTTATAACTTTCTTCTATGAGACAATTCTTCTTCTAACACCAACCAATGAAAGAACATTCTTTATACAAAAAGGCTTGGATTTAACATTGCTTCAATTGAATTCATTGTACAGATATAAAGTTAATAATTTGATTTTGACTATTCTATGGGAAAGGCCGCTACAGACCAGTCAAAATGGAAGTCAATGGGGAGGCCTATGTTCAGCAGTGGACTTCCTACGGCTCATATGATGATGATGGGAAAGGCTATTTTTTGTTTTATAAGAACTATTTAAAATGTTGGCTAATGGTTTTTCGTACTTATATTTTAACCTATAACACTTTTCTCGCTGCTCGCTGCAAAGTTGAATGTTTTTCACATTTCACTGTGCCTTTAAATCACTAAGTAGTCTATGATACTGCTTCTCAAATTCGGAATTTGAAGTGCTGACTCGAAGAAATAAATTTGCTTGTTGAACCAATTACTATTTGAAATGGATTAATTAATTACATTCAGAATTGACTTTTGTAATGTTCTACTGATTACTGATTTATTTACAGACTAGTACTATGGATTCAACTATTCAAAGTAATTATTGATAATTTATTCTAAGAATCATATTTAGAATGGGTCATTCATTAATAATAATATTCGTCATTATTTCGTTATGCAGGAAGCCTCTGTATTGCTGTCAGTATTATATAAGCATTTGGCATTTGTAAGAGTAACACTAATTTCAAACTATTTCTCAAAATCTTAGAATGTACAGTCAACCTCAAAAGTAGATGTAATCTATATACTTGACACTTACTTGCAATCATTGCATAGATTACAAAACAAATAAAAACAAGTTGAATTCCTGAGACGAGCTCAGCCGAATACAAGGGATTTTCGATTTTGCGTTTTTTTTTTTTGCTATTTTTAGCGATTTTTTCTTTATCTTGCAATGGTTCACTCTATTACCGAAAACAGCAACTCGATAGCTCATCTCCTTCATACCCAAAACCGTGACAGTAAATTGGCAACGACGACAACTCGATAGCAATAGGGCTTTTCTAAAGAAAATCCCTAAAAATTAAAATGATTAATGAGGTTTTAAATAACTATAACGAAATGTTAATAGAGTCTACTCAGCAGTTAAACAGCATTCTCACTAAAAATATAAATCACTTTGCTCAAAACCTAATTATAAATATCTGACATTGATCTACTTTTGTCACTGACCATACATATTACAAGTATGAATGTTTTTTTTTTACTGTGCAGCTTAGAATTACTTATATAAGCCGAAATATATTAGATTTATTTCGTTATATTATTTTAGGAATCGCTAAAGATGCATATTGATCTTGTGTAAGCATGATTTGTAACCGTCATACTTAAGGACCTACTTATGTTATAACGGAAACCAATCCACATGTGTACTGGGATCGAGATGGGTATAAATAAATATTATACGATAATTTTGATAGAACATCTGTCCAACTCTAACTCGGTGGATGCAGGCCGCTACAGACCGGTAAATGGAAGTCGATGGGGGTGGCCTATGTTCAGCAGTGGACTTCCTACGGCTGATATGACGATGATGATCTGTCTAAATTGTCAGATCGTTTTGATCTGTACAGGGTGTGTTTAACATTTCTGTATATTTATCTCAATCCCAGCACACATGTGGATTGGTTCCCGTTTGCATAGGTCAGTCCTTTTTAATTCTTTTGAAAAATGAAAATCTCATAGACTCAGTTGTTATCTACTTTAAAATTTGTAAAAGAGATAAAAATTATAGAATTCTTATAATCACTGAAGGTTTTTTCAAGTGTCTGTTCTGTATGAAACATGGTTCGGTTCTGGGAAAGTATCATAGACAAGCATTCCATTTACCGCACCTTTTTTTATTCCACCAAAATTATTCCATTTCTTTTTAAGTTCACATTCAATTTGGGTTCACCTCGCCTTTATAAGTGCGTGTGGCGACTCATCGTGGCCATCATCCGAACTTCGTAAGCCTCGTGTCTTCGAACCCTCGATTCTGGTCTCAATGTGATACTGTCTGTAATTGCTTTTTACCGAACCTATACATGTTTCAGTTATCTCTGTTACTTAAGTATCATTATCGACCCTTTTGCCGTTTAAATTAGATCGAAAATTGGTTAACATCGAATTATCTTGTAGAGTATCGAAGCGACTTGCTGTGTTCATTCATTTTAGATCTAATGATAAAGTATACTAAGTCATTAATGCGTAGGCAGTACAAAATGATCGGCGCTGCGCTTCGTCATATATGCGCCGGAGTTTAAGGTACTGGCACTAAAGCCACTACGTTACAAAGATGCTTTATCACACCGCGATAAAAAATTCAAAATTTAAGGCAGAAGGAAACACATGTGCGTGTGAAAAAGTGTAAGTCTTTATGCTACTCCATACAGCTACGGGAGAATTTCGGTAGAATTTGAATTGGTGGGCTTAATAGCATGTTTCTGAATTTCTTATGAACTTACATAGCCAGGGAGCTAGCGCGGCCATTGTCTAGTTCAGCATAGTGTGCCTATCATAAATATTCCTGCGTTGCTCGCGAACCTGGCGCTTCCACTTGTCTTGCTGATGAGTGACGCGGTTGAGGACGTTGCCACGAGGTCCTAACTGCTGGGAGGGACCACTGAGCGTGCTTTCATCCTGAAATTGAACAAAATTTGTTGCTAGAAGGCTGTATGAGGTCCCTATTCAACCAAGATCTTCAGGGCCCAAGGCAACAGCTCTGGGGCAGGCTTTCCTCTCGGAGTCAGAAAGCAGTCGCTCCCACAAAAGCCAAGAAAGTCAAATCAAGTGAAAGAGTAGGAGAGCTACCCTGGGCTTCGAAGCCCAAGGTGCTGAAGCCGAAGGCTGGATGCAACTATGATGATGAAGAGTTTCATACTGAACACTACTTACATCTTCGTTGGTGTGCTCCTGATAAGAGGCCTTGGCGCGCTTGTTGATCAGTGGGTCCAGGCAGATCAGGAAGCCCATGTAGACCACCAGCAGCATTATCACCCAGATCACGATAATCACCACTACCTGTGAAATATAGGAAATTCCTGAAATTCTTAACCTGCCAATGAATAAAAACCTGATTATTAGAATACCTCGAATTTTCGATAAGAGTCCGACATAACCTCCCCCGCCGGCCTCGGTCTATTACATCGGACTCGAACCGATAAAAACAATACGCCATCTCGGGTCTTCAGATGCCGGGATGTAAGGTGGAAGGCATTTCCTTCGACCTCGGCTGACCCAGGGCCATTTCCGGTTTCGAGATGGCCCTCTCTGGTTTGAGAACCACTTTGTCCCTGACTTACTCCCAGAAAGAAGTGGGGCGCGCAACGAGCCACCGCCGGTTCGGGCTGCTTCTGCTAGGGTGACGGCTCCACCTGTCACCCCAAAGCCTGCGCTGATGGAGGACGGAGTTCATTGCCTCCACGTTTCGCAGGCTCTGCGGATCGGGAGAGCTGAGCTTCTGTGTGGAAGTGAAGACTTTGGACGTAACTAAGAAATCACTATGAGAATGAATATTAGTCACACTGGAAGTCATGCTTAGGAAGACTCCCTATTCAGCTTGCATGATTCGTGCCCATTCGCCGACTGAAAAAGCACTGACTCACTGTGAATTCTGACTATACAAACAAAGAGGTGATCTGCTACGAGTAGCACCTGAAAAACCTGAAAATAAAGGCTTATATTATAAGAATAATCACCTTGATAATTGTGGTATTCCTATTCTCATATTTGCATTCGCACCGTGGACAAAACTCTTGCTGGCGGTCTTTGAGCTGGTCAGCTATGTATGGCAGGACAACAACCTCACAGTTACTGTAGAAATACAAAGTATAGAGTGAATTGGTTGCTTCTAGGCACGCATGCTCCATCGTCAACCACATCATCACTTACCAACTTGTGAGATAGTGGTCAAATGCAAACCTATCGACAATAAAAAAATAACAAAGAGCATTAGTTGCTAGCTTTTGCCAGAGGTTTCACTGTTTCATCATTAGACAATGTTAGATCAGTGGTGCTGTGGCAGTGAGGGTGTGAGATTAAGACCTTACACCGTCTAACAGTTTTTGGGGTTTTCTGTTATTAAAGAGACACGTGAGGTACTAACTAATTCTGGCAGTTGAAGGCTAACCCGAGTACTCACATATCACTCAATTATATTCATTGAGTAAAATGTGGTACTGCAGTTTGTCTTAATCGCAGTTTCTATCTTGTTAACCAGATGGTCTAACAGCGGTGAAATTGAAGTATGCTAATCTGAAATTGGAGTGTCTCTTTGTAATATTGAAATAACCGTTGTTTACTACATGTATATGAATATATATACGGTACATACACCAAAATAACATTCTTTTAAATTTTTGTCTGTCTGTTTATTCCGGCTAATCTCTGAAATGGTTCCGGCTAATCTCTGAAATGGCTGGACCGATTTTGACGAGACTTTCACTGGTAGAAAGGTAATAAAACAAGGAGTAACAAAGGCTACTTTAATTTTAGGAAAAATAATTAGGCTTCCGCGCAAAAAAACTGAAATCCTAAAAATCTTAATTCTAATAATGTTGGCTTTTATGGGAGCGAATGCCGTCCAATTCCGAGAGGAAAGTCTGTCCACTAGAAGGTGATGTGGGTTTGAGTCCTAAATATCTTGGTGGGGCCCAAGTTGCACAAGATAATATGAACTGAAATCTTACCATTTGTTGGGTGGCACGTTACCAGACTTCATGAATGGGCTTCGGTCAGCTCCGGCAGTGTCATTTAGAACTGCGGCAGGACTGGGGCAAACACATTTGCAGCGATTGTCTTCATAGGAATGTCCCTGAATGAAAGTTTTATTATAAATAAATATAAATATTCTAAGACATTGGAATGTCTTAGAATATATATAGCTATGCTTACATTGGGTCGCAAAAACCGCGCCTTGTCGTGGAGTTGCGGATACCAGCTCGCGAAACCATACCATACATTGGGTCTAGATAGCGCTGTGTAGACAGCGCTATCTAGACCCAATGTTAGCATAGCTTAACTAGCTTGTGTTGTGGGTTCTAGTATGCAGATTAACATTATTTAGATACATTTTCATTTATAAATACATACATATTATCCATAGAAACACCCAGACCAATGCAAATAGACATATTCATGCATACAAATGACGTTGCAGTGGAACGCACTATCGCTACGCCACAAAGGTCGTATATATAAATAACATAGAATATGCTATAAAATAAAAGCCCATACACCCCCAGTTATTGTCAAATATCAAAGAATTAGTAATCTTTGCTAATGCAGGCATGGTCTATATCCATTTGATTTAGTAGTCTAGTACTACCTATTGCGGTTCGCTGCTAGACTAGGCAAGCATAGGGAAACTTTTGTACCTCATGTTCCTGCAGTTGCAGTTGGTCTTGGAATTGCATAACTGCAACTGCAGGCAGCATCGTATAGAAATACATTGAAGCAAGTAGCGTCACTGCGATCAACCGCCGCCTATCATGCCACCTAAAGTTGGGGTTTTAGAATGGCACCTTTAATGGTGTTAAGCCAAAGCTGGATAACTAATTTAAATACATAACATAACTTCACGCCTGTGTCCCTGAAGGGGTAGGCAGAGGTGTATTACACACCAACGATTCACCAGTTATGTTTAGGTCCCAATGTAATAGGGGGCGAGCCTATTGCCATCTACCGGGCACATTATTAAATACTTGGGTTTTATTGAAATAGATGATTACAGAGATGATTATAACGGAAAGAACACTGGGTTTTGACAGTGAGAAGCAATAAGACAATCACAATATTTTAGGGCATTTGCTTATCTCTACAGTAGCCAACTTATGCTTTGGCACATTGAGAAGCCAAGTCTGGTTTAGATGCTTGCTTTGATATCATAAAGAATTCTTTCAATTGTACAGCATTTGTCTAAAGATTGATATCTCTTGGGAGTACATAAAACTGAAGCTACAGTTTAATATTTTATAAGCACTCTTACAAAATTATCACACTGTCAGTCTGATGTGCAATAGTTAAACCAATCTACAAAACCTGAGCAATCAGTCTTAACCGGCCTCTTCTTAACAATAAGCCAAATCAAAAGCCCAATATAACCTCCACTGCTGGAAGGCGGAGGGTATCCGAGGGTATTTCCGAACGAAAAGAAAAAGACACATTGTACAGCATTCAGAATGTTTTAGGCAGCTATAGCGCCTACAGAATGACTGCTGGAATACAATCCGACGTCTTCAATGAATTATCTATGAAGAACAGTTTCCTGTAGAACGGCAACAATTCTATTATCCAAACCATCAGTGATTTGAATAGGGCAATCAATCAATTTAGAATCGTAATTGGCGTATGCCAGAATTTTAGCAAGTGGAAAGATGTTTCCTCAACCCACTCTACTGTGGAAGAGGCAGGACTGAACTGATGATAATATAGTTACATGAGTATGATTATCAGACAGCCTCCGTGGCGTGGCGGTATTGAAAGCGGCCGCTACGCAGGAGGCGCGGGTTCGATCCCCGCTCAGTGCAAATATTTGTATGCATGAATATGAGTATTTGCATTGGTCTGGTCGTGCCTCAGAGAGCATGTTAAGATGTCGGTCCCAGTTGCCATACGAATATGTATGACAGTCGTTATAGGGGAAATGGGTGAAATGGCCCCACATAGAAGGGCTGATCACCCGTCTGGTCAAACGGCGTCCCCACTGGCAGTATATGATTAGCAGTAAATTGTTACTAATTCTCACTACATACATCATTATTTGATTATTGCAAGCAGTCTATAACTGTATCACCGATTTTCAATAAGATATGATTAATATTATTTGCTATTGTTCTGTCATGTTTAATTCTAAATATGTAGAGGTATGTTAGCCTATAGGATACAGGATGAGGTTGAATACAAATCCTTAACAATCTTTAATCAACTAATCACTTTACTAGTGACCTGTTATTATGAGAAATTGGTGAATATAAGAAATCATTGAGCTGAGCGAGCGAAGCTTTTATATGCGGCATAGGCTATGCCGCATATAAGAGCTTCGCTCGCCCAACAAACGGCTATTTAAGCTAATTTAATTAACTTGTTCAATTAGGATTATATGAAGGAGGTGGCTTTTGTCAGGAGTGACAAAAGCCTATTATATATATATTATTTAAATATATGGACGCGAATGCTTAGTAATGGGAGTTGCATAAAAGAGATTGTCAGTGGAAATGAAATCTGCCCCGTCATAAATATAACAGACTACTATCCTTTATTATAATTTTAGTAATAGAATCTTCTAAAACATAGTTTACACTGCTATTTGAAGAGATATGTTAAGTAATATGGTACTATGTGAAAAACAATAGATGCAATGTAGTTTGATCAATAAAATTCTAATGGTTATACTTACAGACACTACCACGGCACAAATAGCACTAAGAAGTAGAATAACTACTTTTACATACATTTTGAACGAGTTTTATCAGCAAAATAAATAGAAAATACAATAACTCTAAATTGCCACAACCATAAGAAGCCTATCTGCCATTTTGTATTTTCAAAGATAAATCCCTCTGGATAAACCCATAGACTACATCATTTTCATTGTACATAGACTGAGGCTAAGCCACAGACATTAGATACTTATATTATGTCTGTGGGCTAAGCTCGCACCATTGCATCAGCTAAAATCTCAATTTTAGACCGGGCGCTACAGGTTTTTGACTATGCAAAAGCCGAGAATCGGTAATAATGACCAGATTCTTATAACTGAGACCCTAAATAAATACAAAACACATCCTGCCGCCAGGTTTGACGATCCCTTGCAGCTTATGTTTTTTTAAACTTTTTCAATATGTACCTTTTTTTTTATCGTGAGGAAATCCCTTCGGTTACCCCCCCGCGTGCCAGCGGGGGCGGATATGTCGGGCTTGAACCGACTAAAACCGCACGCCGTCTCGGGTCTACAGACGCCGGGGTGTAAGGTTGCCCATAGCGCATATCCCTCGCACCCCGACTGACCCTGGGCCATCTCCGGTTTCGAGATGGCCCCCTCGGGTTTGGGAACCACGGTGTCCCCGTCTTGCCCCGGTTTGGGGGAGGGGCGCTAGTCGCCCCACCGTCCCGGCCTCACCCGCCACCCCCAGGCCTGCACTCATGGAGGATGGAGGTCGTTAAGGAGGCGCGGGAGCAGGGATGGAACCCCGAGCCTCGAGAAATCGAGGCCGTGCAGTCCCAGCTCCGCCAGGCCATCGTGGTGGAGTGGAAGGAACGACTTGGGCGACCAAGCGCAGGGCACGCCGCAATAGCGGCGGTAAGGCCCATCATGGAGGTTGGCTGGAGAGGCAACACGGAAGCCTCTCGTACCGACTGACGCAGGTGATCTCCGGGAAGAGGTGCTTCGGGGACCACCTGCATCGGATCAGGAAGGAGCCAACACCTGAGTGTCATCACTGCGACGCGAGCGAGGACTCAGGGCTGCACACGCTGGCGGACTGCCCGGCGTGGGTGGCGCCGAGGCGTGACCTCGTGGCAGCCATCGGGTTGGGAGTCCTCTCGCTCGGCAGCATGATTGCGGTAATGGTGCGGAGCGCGAGCGCGTGGGCCGCCGCCACCTCCTTCTCCGTGCATGTAATATGTACCTGCAATTGGTTTGATTGGTTGGATAATATACGAAGTTGTAGATAATCTCTTCAAAATTTTTTTGTTTTTCGATTATGATGTACTCGTAATTAAACGATTACTCATAACAATTACAATCTAGACCTTGAGGCTAATAAGTAATTTAAATTTAACTTAATTTGCTAAAATCTTACAAAGTTAATAATGTGTCCATTGGCACTTTTCTTATTGTCTCTATTATGATTGAAAGACACTTTGTTCTTGTGTTCTTTAAGAGTAGCACTCACTGCACTACTAATTTCACTAAACTAACTCAAAGGGCTTAGTTCTTTTAAGTCTTCTTACTATGTCCGTGGTGTCAAGGAGCTGGATAGCCTCGACGTTCACATGTTGAAGCAGCCTTTGTTCATGTGCTTTAGCGTATTTTTTTATAACTTCACTATCAAGATTCACTCCTAGGTCTCGGTGGATGTCATCATTTCTAACGTACCAGGGAGCATTTACTATACTCCGAAGTACTTTATTTTGGAATCTTTGAATGATTTCAACGTTAGTTCGTTTTGTACAGCCCCAAAGTTGAATACCATATGTCCATACAGGCATGAGTACTTGCTTGTTTATAAGTACTTTGTTGTACACTGACAAAGTAGAATGGCTGCCAAGTAGCTAGTACATATTTTTGTAGCGTAGGTCTAACACTAGGCGTTTCTTTTTGACGTGAGTCTTCCAGCGAAGTTTTGCATCTAGCGTCATACCCAAGTATTTTGCCGTATTTTCATATGGTATAACACGACTGTTAATGTATACCGGTGTATGATCAGGTCCTTTGTTTGTGAAATCTATATGAGTCGATTTTGACTCACTCAATTTGATTCGCCATTTTTTTGTCCAATCGGCGATGGCATTGACGGCAATTTGTACCTTCTCAACTGCTTCTTTGTGAGTGACACCTGTAGCCATGATAGCTGTGTCGTCTGCAAAGGTAGCAATGATGCTGTTTTTTGTTTCAGGGATATCACAGGTGTACAATAGGTACATAATAGGTCCAAGAACACTTCCCTGTGGTACACCAGCTTTTATTTCTTTAATATCTGAATAGGCATCCTCATGTCTTACTCTAAATGTCCTTCATGTTAAATAAGATTCTAAAATGTCCACAAATTGTTTTGGGAGTATTTTACCTAATTTGTATATAAGGCCTCTATGCCACACCTTATCAAACGCCTGAGCTACCTACATCTAGGAATACTGTAGAATAAACTTTCTTTTCTTCTAATGCTTTTTCAATAACATTGGTAATTCTATGAATTTGGTCTATTGTAGAATGTTTTTCTCTGAAACCGAATTGGTAATTAGGAATCAGTTCTCTATCTTCTATAATAGGTTTTAGACGCCTGAGTAGCAGTTTTTCGAATAATTTCGCTATGATTGGTAACAGTGAAATGGGTCTGTATGATGTTACTTCACCGGGTGGTTTCCCCGGCTTAGGTATCATGATAACTTAAGCAACTTTCCACACACTAGGCACATGTTTTAGCCGAAAGGTGGCATTAATGAGAGTTGTTAGTTTTACTATGGCTTTACGTGGGAGATTTTGGAGAAGTTCGCTAGTGATTAAGTCGTATCCTGGCGATTTCTTTTTGGTTAACTTTTTGATCATGCTGTAAACTTCTTTTGGGGTTACTAGTTTTATTTCTAAGTCGTCATTGTAAGTCATGTCCAATGCTATGTTTTCAGAGCTGTCCTCACTGTTCGTTTGAAAAATTTGCTCTAAATGTTCTGCAAATACAGTCGCTTTCTGTTCATTACTTGTGGCCCATTTGACATAAATTTTTTGAATAGGGGAAACGTGAGTGATGGGCTTATTAAAGCTATTAGTGGCTTTCCATAGTGAGTAATCTGATGTTCCATTACTTGAAAGTTGACTAAGGTAAGCATTTGTAGCATCATCCTGAAATTTCTGAATTACTCTACTTAATTTTTTTGTGAGTTTATTTAAGAGTGTTTTATCAGGTGGATATCTAAATTGTTGCCACTTTTGTCTCTGGACTCGCTTTATGGCTATAAGATTTCTTATTTCTGCTGGATATCTATGCGTTGCAACTCTTCTTTTCATGTCAGGTGTATTTCGCCAGGCGCAGCTTTGTATGTCGGTAATAAATTTGGCTACTTCTTCATCCACTTGCTGTTTATTTTTAAGAGGTACTTTCAGGACTATACTATTGTCTAAATCAGATTGAAAGCTCTTCCAGTCCAGAAAATAATATGAAACCGTTTTCAAAATCATCGTAGGTTATTTACAAGTGTCGTTTTCATCATTTAAATGAAAAACAAAACTAATGGCTCGATTTTATTAAAATGTTAACTTCTATAAAATGCTACAATATGTTAAGGTTTCAACTCATCATATAAATTAAAATGGACGAAATAAAATTTTGCACTAAAGGCACGGTTTTAACGGATATCTTTTTTTTTTTATTTTTTTTTCGTGCGGAAATCCCTTCGGATACCCTCCCCTCCCGGTCAGCGTGGGCGGTTATGTCGGGCTTGAACCGACTAAAACCGCACGCCATCTCGGGTCTTAAGACGCCGGGGCGTAAGGTTGCCCATAGAGCATTTATCCCTCGCACCCCGACTTCTACTGCATTCTGGCTGGCTTCGCACCCGGATATCTACGGATAAAACAAATCGAATGCGCTCCAGTAGATCTCAATCGGTTATTGAGGTTCACTGGAGGTTAGTAACTATTTATTAATCTGTGACTGGAGCGTGATTTGTTTGTCAAAATACACACGTATGCACGCATGTTATCCCTTACGAACGCTAAACCTTCTTGGGTTTCTCCCTCCTACTAGGATCCTGTGGAAGTGCCATGACATGGATCCTCACGCGATCTTTACACCTGCCTCAGCACTCCCATTCATCATCAATATTCATCTCCGTGACACGCAGCTCCTGCTTATGCCGCTATAGCACGGTTCATGAGACACTGCCTAGTGGCAGACAGACGGACAAGTGGGCAGCGGAGTCTTAGTTATAGAATAATATTATGTAATCGGTGGTTATAGGGTCCCGTTTTGCTCTTTGGGTACGGAACTCTAAAAACGAGTTTTCTTTCGTCTTTCACCACGGTTTGCACAATCGAAACTCAAATTTAGCCCACGTTCTTTGCAGATAACATGTCAATATTATGTTTTTTTTTCATTGATAGGCTCACCTAACCTCGTCTGACCTCTAGCTCAACTGCTGGTAAGTGATGATGTTGTCTATGATGAAACACGTTTGTATAGAAGGGACTTATTTACTCGAGGCTTGAAGATTCCCAGAGGACCTATAGTTTTCAAGAATTATAGTCAGCAGTCGATGAAATGTGAAAATCGATCCTCTTATTACATGTATCATTGGTCTTCTTCATCATCCAAGCACCAATCTTTGCTATAGCCAATAATAGCGCCAACCTGGGCTTTTATGACAGCGACTGCGGTCTGACCTGCTAACCCTGAGAGGAAAGCCTGCAACAGAGCCTCGTTCATCAATCAGCTGGGGTACCAGCTTGCAAGTGTGATTAGCTTGGGCATCGAAGATCTTGCCGAAGATAGACGAATCCTAAAAGAAATATCCCCTAAAGTATTCTGACATACGGCATCATCAATGAGTAAACAAGAAGTGATACGAAATAATCTTACCTTCGGAGGAATCAGATGGTTCCTATTTCACTTGTGGGACTCACGTACCACAGTGCATTATATCACCGCTCCGACGAACAACATTCCGGCGTCAGAACACTGTGAGCACTGAAAACGAAATACGCCGTACCACAGAATTACACGGTCCGCGCGGTGCGTGCGACGGAGACAGAGAGAGAAGATCACTCGGAATACAATGCTGTTCGTTATCGTCATCGCAACTTGCAAGAATAAATTTTGTATACACAAGAATGTAGTTCGCTAAGACCGTCACTACTTGCGGGACTTTATTTTCACATATAAACTTTACATTTTAAGAAAATATAAGCAGTCAATCTTTATTGAATTATCAGTGCGTTTTATTTACAAGAACACCTACCTCCGCTACACACTCATTTCTAAATCAGAATAATCACTATGTAGCGCCCGTGTTCAGTCAAAACCCTGGCGCACTAGAGGGCGCGCGCGCGGCAAAAAAGGAATTTTGGGAACAAATGGTGCAATTTAAATGGTGTTAGAAAGCAGAGCCGCTCGTGGCGCTTGATGGTTTGCGCGGTGTCGGCCATATGACAAGAGCGCAGAATCTTTCAGAGCGCCGGAGCCGCGAACATCGTATGCTCTTTTGAGGTTACACGCTCATGTCCAGAGTTGTGACTTTCAAAAAGAATTTTCAAAATCGGACTTGCCACGGAGGAATGATCACTGTTCAAAATTTTCAAAATCTGATTCCGCAATAGCGGTCAAATCTATTGGACAAGGATCACGATGTCTCACTGAGCTCAACATTGCAAGCAGCGATTCGCCTTGCAGACCTAGTATGAATGTATCCTTTGTCCGCCCTCTGTTTTGCTTCGGGGTTGCGTACCGTTCCTCGCATTCAATAGTTTAATTTAAATGAAACAGATGGCGTTACTTGTAGCATTTATAGTCACGAAATCTTTAAATTACATTCAGCGTCTACAAATCGATAGTGAGAATAAGAGATTTAGATAAAAAATGAATTATGATCGAAATGGTTCCGGCGCTCAACGCCAAATTCGCAAAACGTCCGGTAAGAAAAAAATGGTACGATTCGCATATACTCGTATTCTCAAATTTTCATTTTAGCGGCCTACCATTTCAGACCGGCCCTTTTTTATCGTGAGAACTACAACGGACACCTTTTGCGATACTTATTTGTTCCGTACGTAGTCTAGTAGCAGAAGTCATTGTCAGTTAGTAGCAAATTTATTTGAAAATCTTTACAATAGTCGTACACAAGCGATTGAAGTGATAGCCTTGTAGCACTTCTTATTTATTTTAGTTATATTCGTTCAATGAATAAATGTATCATTTGTCCGCCCTCTATATTCGCTCCGAGGTAACGTTTTTCCTAGCTTATTTCAATAGTTGCATGTATTTGAACCAGATGGCGTTAGTAGTAGCATTTATAGTTACGAATTACATAATATTCCGTCATTCTATAACGCTTATCCACCAAGGTGTAAGAGGTCCACCAAGGTTTATGGGGTCCATGTTAACGTCACCTACGAGTCGATACACCTGCTGATCGACAGACGAGGCTCAGACGCTGGCTTTTCTCTCTAGGTTTGGGGGCCGGATGGCAGTCGTTCCCGTAAAAACTCCCCGTCAATGGTTGATGCTTGAAGGTCTTAGTGGGGCTTTGTCAATTCCACCCCATTATATTAGAGGTTTGCATTCGTCGGCAGACCTACCGTAAGAAATATAAAGTTTAAAAATTAAGATATATTTCAATTGAAATAAAAGTATTTTTAACGGATGTTACATTGATTTTACATTGATCCCGAGTTTCGGTTACTTTTCAGCACCATGGCTAATAACATCAAATAAATCGGGACAGAATCCGTTAAAAATAGTTTTATTTCAATGTGTGACATTCGCGTAAACTTCCGACAATACCATATATTTCAATTGTTTTAAGAAGTGTCAAATAATGTAATGTGTAATGTTAAAATACAATATAAATAAATCCCTATTTCCCTTGGTCACGGCATCACATGTGAACTTCTCGACCGATTTCGTTAATTCAGTTTTTGTTACGATTGTCTGTTTGTTTTTGTGCGAACTTCTCCGATATATTATACCGTATACGTCACGGGCGTTTAAAATGATTGTACCATCATTTATTGTTTACGTAGTTCGCAAGAATTACGATAGATGGCTCCAGCGTCGCTTCTAGACGTATAATATATCGGAGAATTGCGAATATCTGGGACACGTGTCTAGGTCAGAGTATTCCTCTGTAAGGCACAGTTCGCGGGTTCAAGTCCCGTCCTGGATGTTCTCTTTTTCCTATATAAATCTATTGGCCTTAACTTCACAGAAACCCTCTCTTGATATCTAAAAAAGAAATTGTGTTCTCTGACTTTCGTACGCAAGCCTAAAAAAAAAGTTTTGTCTATCTATTAAAAAAAACCGCATCAAAATCCGTTGCGTAGTTTTGAGGATTTAAGCATACATAGGGATATAGGGACAGAGAAAGCGACTTTGTTTTATACTATGTAGTGAATGAACACAACAGACTAGTTCACCACTAAAATGTATCAAAAGTCAAACCAAAAAATCGGCAACTAATCCGAGAACGGGAGACGGTACAAACCCAACTCATGATCCAGGGCAATCTCCGAGCCTCAAGGCTATGCTATGCTAAACTATGCTTACCTTGGGTCTAGAAAGCGCCGTGTCGTAGAAAGAATGTCGTAGAATATTTATTATTATTATTTATTATTATAACCCTTCCAGTGACATATGCAGCTTTGTACACCCTTAGTAGCCCCGAGGCGCACACATTGAGCCCTAATGTGATTTTATAGAGACCATAGAATGGCGATTAGATATTCCTTATAGCAAGGGGGCGCTGCACTAATTTAATTTAATTCTTGGTAATGTATCTTGTGTAATTTTTGCTAATAACAGATTGACAATGGTCACAGCTATTGCAATTTCATTGTAGGTTTATGATAGATATAGTATCATAAATATAACATAACTTCACGCCTGTATCCCCGAAGTGGTAGGCAGAGGTGTATTACACACACACTATTCGCCAGTTATGTTAAGGTCCCAATTTAATAGGGGCGAGCCTATTGCCATCTACCGCGCACATTATTAAGCGAGCGATATTTAACATTTATTAATGCACACATAACTACGAAAAGTCAGAGGTATGTGCCCGGGGCGACTGGGGATCGAACTCGAGACCTCGTCTCAGTAGTCCGTTAGGTACGCCACTGTCTCGAGGGTCAGTCGGGGTGCGAGGGATATGCTCTTTGGGCAACCTTACACCCCGTCGTCTGTAGACCCGAGACGGCGTGCGGTTTTAGTCGGTTCAAGGCCGACATAACCGCCCCCGCTGGCGGGCGGGGGGGGGGGATATCCAAAGGGATTTGTGCAGATGCTGGATGCGGCAAGCTGAAGACAGGGCGCTATAGCGCTCATCAGGGGAGACCTATGTCCAGCAGTGGACTAGCATAGGTTGATGATGATGATGATGATAAAGGACGGTGAAATTAGAATAAATCAATAAATAAATAATAAACTACAAAACGTTACGTTTCGAAATGACTTGTATTCCCGGTAACCCCTCCAGCTAAGCTAAATAGCTTGTGATAGGAGTGGGTTCACGTCTTCATGTAATAATCAGGATTCGAAACCGGGACCTTAGCCAACCAAGCCTCACACTCCTTCCCGCCATGCCAAGTTATAAGCCGGGTACTGTAAGATGGTACAACTAGCACTTGACCGGTTATCTATATAAATATTAATTAAAGCTGAAGAGTTTTTTGTTTGGTTCAACACGCTAATCGCAGGAACTACTGATTCGAAATTTTTTTTTTTTCAAATTCAAATTCAAATACTTTATTTGCGGAAGTGTGGTAGTACAAGATGTCACGTAATTTTCGTTCAGCACATTTACCATTTCAGTTTATGGCATGCAAACATTAACATTAACTATATATTATATTAAACCATTAAACATTTGTTTATTAAAATTGACCCATCTGAATTCAGCTTAAATCATTTTTGTGTTGTCTAGCCCATTTATAGAGGAAGGCTATATTTTATCACGCTACTATCCAGGAGAACGGAGCAGTAATCATAAATGTAAACAAATCGGCAATTTCCGTACAAAAAAAAAAAACTAAGCTGTGAAATTAGGAAGCAGGCCTCACACGCCTGCCAACTCACCGACGCGGGATAAAACCCGACCCCACCAGGCGAGGCCGCGGTGGCGGCCAGAGTCCGCCGGTAACCCTGGGGCTTACCCGGGGTGCCCGGCAATGGACACTTGGGGAGGACACCGTGTGGTTTTATTCCGATTCCGACCCCACCGTCGGCACTGATAGGGTGACGCCCGAGGGGGTTTCCACACGCTAAAAAAAAGGTGTGAAATTATAATAGCCGCAGGCTACAGCTAGTTTATTAATAAAGATAGATATGAGTCAGCTCAGTCCATCTCAGTTTATCTCAACACACCTCAAGTTCATACTTCCGTTCACCTGTGCAATGTCGCCAAGAAAGTTCCAAAATGGGTCTCAAGTTGACATTACGCAGATAACTAAGCACATAAGTTGGCACCTTAAGCGAGACGTGCCACATTGTATAATTAATGCATGTTTGAGCGAAACTGTCATGGCGAGCTTCTACTTGGTCCTTTATCACAATAACAATAACACGGTGAAGATACAGCGTGCGCCATTTTTGTTTTTTATTATATTTCACTGTTTTTGCCGTTTGTTGGTGGCTGAACTTCTCCGTAACAACTGGCGCCATCTTGTCCAAATTTACCACGGTGATAGTGTGGACAATGAGGAGTGTTTTGAAGCGAGATGGTTCATGTCCGATGTACCGTTGAGGAATAATCACCGAAAAACAGTTTCACGGGCGCGCGGCCTTGGCTAAGCGCGCGACCGTAGTAAGATGTCTTACTTTCAAGTAAGAGTCTTGCTCGCTCAGCTCAATATATTTCAGTCGCACCCTGCACTGAATTCCTAGTTTATCTTTAACATGCAAAGAAAGACATTGATACTCAGATTTTTCAAATTTCATATGGGCTGTATTTCTTTTTTTTTAACTGAGTTGTAACTAAAAATACTTTCAAAAAACTGCACCCAATTGAATAATTATTCTTTTTGTCATCATTGTCGTCATTATTGTCATCACAAGGTTTGTAAAGAAAATTTTAGGAAGGGGTAAGGTCCTATTATTTCAGCGGGGCGAAACCAGGGTGAGCAGCTAGTTTATAATATTAGAAGGACATCGGATTCCGTACGTGTGTATGTGCATGAATTCCTCCAAACAGATATGGATGCTATCACGTGGTTCCGATCCGCCGTCACACAGTTTCATGAAAATCAGTTTGGCCGTTTCTAAGTACTTTGGATTTGTCTATTTTAACTATAACGTCAAGTAGATGTGAGTACTAGGCGCCTATTTTCTTTTATTCTATTCTTCTCTTTACCTATCCCTTCCAATATGGAGGTGAAAACGTACAAGGAATAAATCTGGCATTACAAACATCTATAAGCCTCAAAACCGTCGCCAAAAAACAATTTCCAACCAATTTGAAGTTAAGTATATTAATATAAAACAAACGCATCATCCTGTATAGAATCTCCCGCAACCCTCTCCCAAAGGTAATTATGGTAGCGAGTGAACTGCAATTAAAAACCTAACAAAAGCTTCCAAGTTTAGTCGAAAAGCGTTTGTAAATTTTACATTAGCTATCGAATTAGCTGGCATGTTCATCACCAGATACTCAGCCCCTATAATTACGAGAACAACGCTTTTAGACGTAAAATCTAATTTTAATTTTAATAATATCAACTCGAGGGAACTTGGATTTGTTAGTGCTTTACTATAAACATCAAAGTATTAGCCGGGTAAATTTGCTATACGTCCTGACGTATAGCAGAAATTTTACGCGAATTATACACACATAACATAATATAACTTCACGCGTATCCCCGAAGGGGTAGGCAGAGGTGTATTATACGCCCACGATTCGCCAGTTATGTTTAGGTCCCAATGTAATAGGGGGCGAGCCTATTACTATCTACCAGGCACATTACTATATAAGCGAGCGATAATTAACATTTTTAATACACACATAACTAGAAAAGTCAGAGTGTGTGCCCGGGGCATCTGGGGATTGAACTCGAGACCTCGTATACCACTGGGTTATCGCCGCTACTATACATAGCCATGAAATTAATAGTAATCATAGCGTAATACTACCATTAGACTAAGCCATCAAACTAGAATAGCTTATCCGTGAAACTTACCCTTAAGTTTCTAAAAAAATACTATATAGCAGCACCACCTATGGGTCCAGTGTCCAGGTTTGAGATCATTTCAAGGACTCCCGCGCTACGTTGCGTGATGCGGGGTAGTGTGGCAATCGCCCATAAGTCTCTGTTTTTACATTGAAAACACGCGTAGTGTATTACACAGAAAACCCCGTGCTACCCTACCGACCGCCTAAGAACACGTGCCCCCTCACTACGCTGCGTGATGCGGTGCAGTGTGCGAAACGTCTTAGAAGCAAAATAACAAGCACTCCCGGGTGATGCTGCGTGATGCGGGGCAGTGTGCGGAATCACCTTAAAGTCATACAAAGAACGTAGCCAACTAGTTAAATTAAGCAATTAATTGGATACCTAAGCCCTTCATTGAAAGCCGGCATCAAAAGTCTAGACCGACAGTTATTTGAACAAGCATCTCTCACTTGGCGTATTGAAAGTCAGCCCGTTGAATATGGCCGACTCAAACTCAGCTCAGATTTAAATTTAGAACAGAATAGGGTGATTCACCAAAATAGCGCGTCCTGACACGATTAGAATTAGAAGAAGTTAGAAGTGTATGGAGTTAGAAGTTAGAAGTGTATGGCGAAGGTCTCGCCGAGAAGCAACCTCCACCATACCATTCGTGTTAGGTTATAATATGCACTAAGAAATAGGATATTGTATAGAAGATAGAAAAAAAACCCGACCAAGTGAGAGTTGGACTCGCCCATGTAGGGTTCCGTAGCAGCAAGTAAAATTTTTATGTTTGAGTTGATTGAATGAAAGATAACTTGCGGTGTACGATTTATGACGTATTAAAAAAACTACTTACTAGATTCCGTTCAAACAAATTTTCGGTGAAAGTTTGCATGGTAATGTACATCATATATTTTTTTTAGTTTTATCATTCTCTTATTTCAGAAGTTACAGGGGGGGGGGGCACATTTTACCACTCTGGAAGTGTCTCTCGCGCAAATGATCAGTTTAAAAAAATATATATTAGGAACCTCAACATCATTTTTGAAGACCTATCCATAGACATGCCTCACGTATGGGATTGATGAAAAGTTTTTTTTTTAGTTTGAATTCTAAGTACGGGGAATCCCCAAAATTTATTGTTTCTTTTTTCTATTTTTGTGTGAAAATCGTAATGCGGTTCACAGAATACATCTACTTACCAAGTTCTTATAGTTTCGGAAAAAAGTGACTGTGACATACGGACGGACAGACAGACATGACGAATCTATAAGGGTTCCGTTTTTTGCCATTTGGCAACGGAACCCTAACAACCCAACATTCCACCGTCACTTCAATTTAACAGTCATCTTGTTAAAAGTTTCGCTCAACGACTTGGCCAGTTGTATATTAGCCATTTGATTGATTTTGATGCGTTTAATGAACGGCCATTTTTTTTTTCCGTTCGGGAATCCCTCCGGCCCCACCGGTTATGTCGGACTTGAACCGACTAAAACTGCGCGCCATTTCAGATCTTCAAACGCCGGGATTTAAGGCATATTTTACAGGTGAATATGCATTAAGAAAAAGGATATTATATAGAAGATAGAACAAGTTGAATTCCTGAGACGAGCTCAGCCGAATACAAGGGATTTTCGATTTTGCGATTATTATTTTTTTTTTGCGATTTTTGTGATTTTTTCTTTATCTTGCAATGGTTCACCCCAGCACGAATCTATTACCGAAAACAGCAACTCGATAGCTCATCTCCTTCATACCCAAAACCGTGACAGAAAATTGGCAACGACGACGTCGACGACGACAACTCGATAGCAATAGGGCTTTTCTAAAGAAAATCCCTAAAAACAACCTAACAAGCCTCCGTCATTTTATTTTAACTAAATGACTACATGACGTTCAGACGTCTTGTTAAACGTTTCGCTCAATGACTTGTTGTTTATCAGACATTTGATTTAAAGCTGACAGATTTAACAATATGGCGGCGACAAACAAATTAAATCAGTGTTCCTTTTATTACAACATCTTTAATGAACTCATTAAGATTTTTTTTTATACCACTCAGGTGGCAGACAAGCTCACGGCCCACCCGATAGGAAGCGGTTACCGTGGCCTATGGACATGTGCAACACCAGGGGCATCACACTCGCGCTGCCGACCCTGTAAAAACCTTCTAATTGAATTAGAACATTATTATTAGATTGTTGTAATAAGCAGAAAACTGTAATAATTATTACATAAATATCTACTGAATATCTACTGGTTTTGGCTAAAGTTACATTATTCCCGTCAGTATATAGGATGTGCTGCGGTCTGTGCGGGTGCTGGTGCTGGTTGCACAGTGTGTACCTACTTTAACCACAGAGTAATGGGATGATCGAACGTTGGCATAGAGCACTAAAAGTGGCTCTGATGACTCGTTTAGAATGCAACAATAGTAATTGGGTTGACCAGGTATAACTGCAGTGTAGACAATAAGACTATGTTATAATTATGTAACTAGATATACGCCGGCTGCGCCCGAGCCCATACCTTTCAGACAGTCATAAATATACGTTTATACTTAAAACACGTGTCTCAATTATCTGCACCACTGCCCTTCTGATTAAGGTTCCCAAATACCTTACATATCCTATAAAACTTGATTAAATACCTATTCAATTAATAACAAATCGAAACAAATTATTTTATTACCTATTTATTTTATTTTATAGTTTTAAGAATACTTACAGATAACAAATAACAATGAAATGATATAAACAACATAAAGAAGGCCAATTATGAGTTTTCACAAATAAAATGTTGTTTTTAAACATTTCAAAGAGAACGATGACGTCAGCTCAATCCATAGATAAGCACTTACAACAACATAGTCATTTCATTCCACAAAGTAGTGATCACATAAGGCTTTTTTGTAGATACTTGTGAAAAATATATCTATATCAAGATCCCGACATGCTACATTGTACGTACGCCAACTTCGTAGTAGAGACGAGTTTTGCCGAAAAAAGAAAAAGAAAAGGTAGTACTTGCCATAGGAACGTGCCGCAAGTTAGGTTTACGCAGAAACAATAGTGGTGTGTACAAGCCCACCCTGTATACCAGCTCCGGTAAATCTGCTGATCCATTAAAAATATACATTAAGAATGTCAAATCCGCTATTTAACGACGCTTTATTAGAGGTAAAATATGAATTTCCGGCGAGAATAGTAATTATCCAGTAAACAGTTAGATTGGTATTGAATGTACTTTAAAAACTATCGTTGTATGGTTCCAAGATGGTCAATATATGTATTATAAATCGGGTTCCATACTGGCATGAGGCATACGAGGAGACTACGAACGAAAGAGCATTACAAAATTTAAATGGTTTTAATACTTTTGAAATCGGCTGGGATCTTAAAATAAAACCTAAAGCTTTCGTGACATTAGTTGCTAATGTGTAAATCGAAGAGAAGTTTGAGGTCAAAAATAACTCGAAGATCCCTGACAGATGTAACCCTGGTCAAAGGAATATCTCGAAGTGTATAGATATAATTAATGGGCCGTTATTTACGCCTAAAAGTGTAGCAAGTGCAGCACTTGGATACATTTAAGTCGAGCTTGTTCAATATACAATAATTTTGGAAACGGTCCAGATCGTCCTGTAAAGAGAGCGCATCTGCAAGGTTGTTTATCTGCTTCATGATTTTCACGTCGTCAGCGTACAATAATATTTTTGAACATTGAAAACAACACGAGATGTCATTGATAAAAATGTTGAACAAGATAGGTCCTAGAAGCGATCCCTGTGGAACGTCCGAGGGGATACGCATGGATCTCGAGGAATATCTGTTTAGTACTACAGTCTGGCACCTATTTTCTACGTACGATGTAAATCATCTAAAGATACCCGGATACGCATAGATGATGTATTGTTCATAAGTATATTATGATTTGTTTTATCAAAACACTTACTGTAGTCTGTGTATATAATATTTACTTGGGATCTCTGTGACATGGAATAGAATAGAAAATCGCTACATAGGTTAAGGTTTGATGTAGTTGACGGCCCAGGAAACCATGCTGTTCTTCGCTGAACTTAAGTTTTAGTGACGAGATCACCTGTGTACATACACAATATTTTTTAAGGTTTACATACATTACATAGCGTAGAAAATGGTCTGTAATTTTCGACGACATTTTTTCATATAGGTGTTGTATACGCATACTTCCAAATAGTGGACACTACTCCCGTAGTAAGTGAGCACTGAAATAGAATTGAGAACGGTACAGTTAGACTTTCAGCACAATTTACTATGAAAGCTGGAGGAATGATATCTGGCCCTGAAGACTTGTTCAGGTCTACTTGCTCCTGTAATCTACTGACCTCATTCCTGTCCACCTTATATCCGAGCCAACAGAACCAGCACCGTCGCTACCGTCCTGTGTAGTTCTTAAGGGTAACCTTGTGACATAAGACCAACGAGGATATCTTCTGTAAGTACAAAGTCACAGCTCACCGCTTCTTAGCGCTTCTTAGCGGTGAGCTGTGACTTTGTACTTACAGAAGATATCCTCGTTGGTCTTATGTCACAAGGTTACCCTTGTGTTTATAAGTATCGATTATACACTTTGCAAAAAGACTAGTGTCCAATCAGTGAAGATGTATATAGGTATCAATATTAGTGCGAGGGATATGCTCTATGGGCGGCCTTTTACACCCCGGCGTCTGAAGACCCGAGATAGCGTGTGGTTTTAGTCGGTTCAAGCCCGACATAACCACCCCCGCTGGCCGGCGGGTGGTATCTGAAGGTATTTCCGCACGAAAAAAAAAAATGTTCTGGTTATGTAATCCATTTTGGTAAATAGTTCGCTGGAAATACGTTGGATGGCTCCAGCGTCGCCGCGAGACTATATTGGAGAATTTTGAATATCTAAGATGGATCCAGGTAGCTCAGTTGGTCAGATTAAGGTTCCCCCTGTAAGGGACTTGTCGCGGATAGCCGGGCAGGGGGATTGTGGTCGCAGCACTAGTGGGACCGGTGGGTGCGACGACAATCCTCTTCTGATGAGGCCGTCAGGCTGAGTGACACCATGGTTAACATGGTACATGTATGTAATGGTGACCCTCTTTCCTGAGACTTTACCTTCAGCTTACCATCAGGCGAGGTGAAGTCAAATTGACGTGTCATAAATATAAAAAAAAAAAGAAAAGTGTTTACTATTTCCGGACTAAATCTACTAGGAAATGTTATTTTAGATGCTAATAGTATATTGATTTCCATTAAAATATCTTTTTTTATTATAATGATATATTATCATCAATACTTTCCGGAACGCATGCGATGAAAGACTATTTGTGACTAATTTTTTTACATCTTAGGTTGGTTTTAGTAGGGACTAGCTGACCCAGCAGACTTCGTACTGCCTCAATCGATAACAACTTCCATATTTATTCACCTTTTAAACCATCTCTGGACCTCCACAAATAATTCTAGACCAAAATTAGCCAAATCGATTCAGCCGTTCTCGAGTTTTAGCGGGACTAACGAACAGCAATTAATTTTTATAAATAAAGAAGATTAATAAGCATCTCTAACTTTACCTAGTAATAAAATATAGCCTATGTTACTCAGTGATTATGTAGCTTCATAACGGTAAAATAATTTTTGAAATCGCTCCAATAGTTTTTAATAACTGGTTTAACTACTGAACTGCGATATTGCCAATAGGTTGTGCAGGCCAGATAGTAGATGCTTCACGTAAAATATCACAGTATAACCACTTCTTAGTTAGACTAAGAAGCCGACCAAAACTGAGCTGGAGAAAAGGCTCGTAGGATGGAGTATATGCCTGTTAGTAAGTAATATACGGAACCTCACTAAGCAACACGATTGCGCTTCACCCAACCTGATTTCTTTCGCATTCACTATAAATACGCGCTATTGTAATCACTCTGTACATACGAACTCAAGTAACGGCAGGACAATGAATTATCTAATCCTTATTTGTGTCGCGATCGTCGCCACTGGCGCTAATGGAGTTGTGAGTATTTACCATCATTACCTTAAAACATGCTTATCAAGTGTATGAGTAACGTGACACACGTGACAGACGTGTCTCGTATTGAACGGGACTGTGCTTTTTATCCGTTCTCCGTTCCAGTGTCCGGAGTTCGAAAATTGTTCCGTTTTTACCATAAAATCGTATTTTTATCTCTCGATATATTCGTTAGTATTGCATTTATATATTTTTCATTTGATATCACACTTGATACGATAGCTAAAATTATATATTTTTTTTGGATTCCCATATTTTTGGACCTAAATCTAAATGTTGATGTTAATCGTATGAAATGAAGCCTATTGCACCCAGAGCCATGATACCGAATCGATTGACACCTCATGGCAATCAGGCAACAGTGGTCATCAGGGGGTACCGCACGGTCTCCTTCGAGGCGACGAGTCTCCTTGCCTGAACTCCACCATGGGTCCTGGAGGCGAGATCCCTTGGTTTGGTATGGTATGGTATCACGGGCTGGTATCCTCAAATCCACGACAAGGCGCGGTTTTTGCGTGAGGGTGGGCATTTTATTCGATTGTGGTCGCAGCACTAGCGGCACCGGTGGGTGTCACGCGGTGCTGCGACGACAATCCTCTTCTGATGAGGTCGCCAAGCTGAGTGCCACCATTGTTAACATGGTACGTGTATGTAATGGTGACCCTCTTTCCTGAGACTTTACCTTTAGCTTACCATCAGGCGAGGTGAAGTCAAATTGACGTGACCTAAATATAAAAACAAAAACCACCCCAACTCATTGAAGAACGCCAGCAAGCTATTCACGCTGCTGGCGATCTCCCGGAGCGTACCTTTTTTTGTTTATCGTGCGGAAATCCCTTCGGATACCCCCCCGCCGGCCAGCGGGGGCGGTTATGTCGGGCTTGCACCGACTAAAACCGCACGCCGTCTCGGGTCTTCAGACGCCGGGGTGTAAGGTTACCCATAGAGCATATCCCTCGCACCCCGGCTGACCCTGGGCCATCTCACCACTAACAGCATCGCTCATCCTGTCTCCTCTGAAAGCAGAGGAGTACGGAGAGCGATGTGTTCCCGCCACGTTGGGTATTGGCCGACGTTCAATGCCAACCCTATGAAGGGGTGAAGGGGAAGCCATTGACCGCCGCCCAGGGTGTACCGGCCGCTCCGATTCCGTTCCCCCCGGACTGCAGCGGGATCGGAATCGGAGCGACACTCGAGGAGGTTACCCAACACACACCCCGGAGTCCCGGAGCGTACCTGTGTTTCCGAAGTACTTAACCCTGTATGTGGCGGTTGCAGGGCAGTGTAGGAGCACGTGTGCCGCTGTTACTTCCTCTCTTATGCAGGCTCTGCAGAGAGAGCTGTCGGTGATTCCTAAAATAAAATGGTGTTTATTGAAGGAGCCGTGCCCCGTGATGGCAGCTGTGGCCGTGCGCAGTTGCCGTTTGGTCAGTTGTCGAAGACGCCTGGTCAGTCTATTTTCAAGCACAGGTAGTGCTTCCCTCGTCTGTCTGCAAACTTCCAGATTTATTCAATAGCTGTTGTGATCTCTCGTTCGTTTGTTTACTATGGTTTCTTCCATCACCGCGGTCCCCCTTTGCATACCTACGCAAAGGGGGACCGCGGTTGCCCAAGTCGTGGAGCGGATCCAGCAGCTGGGTCTCGACGTGGCTCTGCATAAAACCGAGGCCCTGTTCTTTCATGGGCCTCGGAGCAAGCCACCTGAGGGATCCAGTCTCATTGTGGGAGGTAATCGCATCGGCATCAAGCCCCACATGAAATATTTGGGGCTCGTGCCGATGGGACTTCGGAGAGCACATCCGAAGACTGGCCCCCAAGTTGAAGGGCACAGCTCTCGCTTTGGCGTAGCTGCTGCCTAACATTAAGGGGCCCGATGACTCCTGCAGGAGACTCTACGCGGAGATCGTGCGGTCCATGGCCCTGTATGGGTGCCCAATATGGGTGGAGGCACTGAAGGCCAGAAGTGTGCGGATGCTGCGTGCTCCGCAGCGGGTGATGGCCATCAGGGTCATCCGCGGGTACCGCACGATCTCCTTCGAGGCGGCGAGTCTCCTAGCCGGAACTCCGCTATGGGGCCTGGAGGTGAGAGCCCTTTCGCAACTATACCAGTGGCGAAAGGAGGCGCGGGAGCAGGGACGCAACCCCGAGCCTCGAGAAATCGAGGCCGTGCAGTCCCAGCTTCACCAGGCCATCGTGGTGGAGTGGAAGGAACGACTTGGGCAACCAAGCGCAGGGCACGCCGCAATAGCGGCGATAAGGCCCATCATGGAGGATTGGCTAGAGAGGCGACACGGAAGCCTCTCGTACCGACTGAGGCAGGTGATCTCCGGGAAGGGGAGCTTCGGGGACCACCTGCACCGGATCAGGAAGGAGCCAACGCCTGAGTGCCATTACTGCGACGCGATCGAGGACTCGGGGCTGCACACGCTGAGTCCCGGCGTGGGAGGCGCCGAGGCGTGACCTAGTGGCAGCCATCGGAGTGGTAGTCCTCTTGCTCGGTAGCATGATTGCGGCAATGGTGCGGAGCGCGAACGCGTGGGCCGCCGCCGCATCCTTCTGCGAGCAAGTAATGCTCGAGAAGGAGATGGCGGAGCGCGCCCAGTAGAGATTTAGAACTCTCCCGGGCGCCGAGCCCGCAAATTGCCATCCCAGGGTCAGTCGGGGTGCGAGGGATATGCTCTATGGGCAACCTTACACCCCGGCGTCTATAGACCCGAGACGGCGTGCGGTTTAAGTCGGTTCAAGCCTGACATAACCGCCCCCGCTAGCTAGCGGGGGGTTACCGAAGGGATTTCCGCACGAAAAAAAAAAGGTATGCAAAGGGGATCGGTATTATGGGCTCAGGTCCCATTAACACCATGTCAGATCCTCTCCTGGCAAGCTCATCTGTTGCATCATTGCCGCGCGAGCCGCTGTGGTCCTTAATCCATTGCAAGATTATGTTGTTGAAGTGGCCTAATTGGTTCAATTTAAGATGGCACTCCAGTATTAGACCCGAGTTTATAGTGTGACTGTTAAAAGCTTGCAGCACGGCCATGCTGTCGGAGAGTATGCGTATTGAGTGGCCTTCCACTCTCCTGGCCATTACCGCTGAAGCTGCCAGCGTAATCCCCATGCATTCAGCTTGAAATACTGGCGAGAGCCCTTTCCCAACCATAGCAGTGGCGAAAGGAGGCGAGGGAGTAGGGACGGGGTCCTGAGCCTCGAGAAATCGAGGCTGTGCAGTCCCAGCTCCGCTAGGACATCGTGGTGGAGTGGCGACCAAGCGTGGGCACGCCGTAATAGCGGAGTGAAGGCCCATCATGGGGGATAGGCTATAGAGGCGACACGGAAGCCTTTCGTACCGACTGACGCAGGTGATCTCCAGTAAGGAGAGCTTCGGGAACCACCTGCCATCGGATCAGGAAGGTGCCAACGTCTGAGTGCCACCACTGCGATGCGAGCTAGGACTCGCGACTGCACATGCTGGCAGGGTGCCCGGCGTGGGTGGTGCCGAGGCGTGACCTCGTGGCAGCAATCGGGGTGGGAATCCTCTCGCTCGTCAGCATGATTGCGATAATGGTGCGGAGCGCGAGCACGTGGGCCGCCACCGCCTCCTTCTACGAGCTAGTAATGCTCGAGAAGGAGGCGGCGGAGCAAGTCCGGGAGAGATTTAGAACTCTAGCGGCCCGCAAAGCCCGCCACAAGTTCGTCGCGCGTCGCTGGTGACTAAGACGCCAGAGGTCGCTCAACGACCTCCGTCCTCCATGAGCACAAGCCTGCGGGTGGCAGGTGAGACCGCCTGTCACTCCAGCAGAAGCAAGCCGGGGCGGCGGGGTGGCAAGCCCCCCCCCCTTTCCGGGGCAAGATGGGGACACCGTGCTTCCCAAACCCGACGGGGCCATCTCGAAATTGGAGATGGTCCTGGGTCAGTCGGGGTGCGAGGGAAATGCCTTATAGGCTAACTTACACCCCAACGTCAACGAGGAATCCGAGGGATTTCCGCACGGATAATGCACATAACCTTACTACGGACGCGTAGTAATTATAAATCATGTTTACATTGAATTCATTACATTGAATTCATTACATTGAAGCGGGTATAGCCCAGTGGTGTACGGAACGGACTGCCGAGTCGAGGCCTCGAGTTCGATCCCCAGTCGCCCCGGGCACACACCTCTGAGTTTTCGTAGTTATGTGTATGTATTAAAAATGTTGATTATCGCTCGCTTAGTAATGTGCCCGGTAGATGGCAATAGGCTCGCCCCCTATTACATTGGGACCTAAACATAACTGGCGAATCGTGGGTGTGTAATACACCTCTGCCTACCCCTTCGGGGATATAGGCGTTATGTTATGTTATGTTTACATTGAAATAAATCAACAAATAATTGATGTAATGATCCGAACATTCAAACTTTAGTGTCCATTTTCAGGTCCGACTCGCAGACGCTCAAAAAAAGTGGGCCCATAACAACAGAGAAGAATGCGCCAAAGAAACTGGAGTGAAGCCTGAGATTCTTGCAGAATTGACGAAAATCGGAAATTTCACTGACGACGAGGGTCTGAAGAAATTCATCTTGTGCTACTTTGAGAGAGCTGACATTGTGGATCATGACGGCAACCTTAACGTGGCAACTGCTCTGGAGAAAATACCAGCTGGAGTTGACAAGGCTGAGGCGAAGGAGGTTTTCGAAAACTGCAAGAACAAGACTGGCAATGATGCTGCTGAAAAAGTGTACAATATGGTGATTTGTTACCATCAACGTATTAAGACTCACATCGCACTCGCTGACTTATTTGACTAATACTACAAATGCCTCGTCTTAAAATAGGAAAATTAAATCCCTCTACCTTTTTCCTTTTTTGCGAACTTGGCGACCTAAATTTATCTGCAAACAGTTCCTTCAACATATAATTCCTATTTTCTTCAACCCTAGTAGATAATAAATTTCTTAGAGACAACTTGACTCCATTCCCAGATACGTAAATATTATTGTATCTAGAAAATTAATCTTGGCTTAGATATGAAATCATATTAAGCCGCGTCATAATATAACCTGAAATAGTTAAAATATTCCTGATCTTACTTGCTTATTGCCCGATATTACTAGACAACGTTATGCTTTTGTCAAGCTTGTTGAGCACACCAACATTAATGCTTGCTGCTTAAGCCAGTAACTGATAGCATGCTTAAAGTTGTGCTATCATATTATGTTATCGACGGTTTAGGTATTATGGTGTTTAATAACAGTTCATCATCTACATGCTCTTGTCCACTGCCTTCCTTGCCATATCTTCTTTCACGCATTCCATCCAGTTTTTCTTCTACCTCTTCCCTTAAGCTCTCGACATTCATACTTTGAAACTTTTTAATTACACAACCTTCATCTCTTCTCATAACATGTCCGTACCTCGTCTCTCAATTTTTCATTATCTGGTGCAACTTTCAAACTTCCTCTAATATTCTCATTCCTTATTCTGTCCATTCTCGTCACACCACACTTCCATCTTAACATTCGCACCCCGCTACATGCAATTGTTCTTCACCCGTCGCTTTCATGACCAGACAGCAGGTCCAATCAAGGTTTTATAAATTTTCACCTTAAGCTTAAGGGTAAATTGGGGGTGGAATATCACACCTCTGACCTGCCTCTATTTCATCCAACCTGCGTCAATTCTGTGCTTCAGTGCACAATCAATTTCCCCATCGGCCTGGATAAGAGAGCCGAGATACCAGAAATTGGAGCAGACTAGCATTGATGTATCGTCTAACACTATGGGTGTGAAACTGGAGAGACCACCAAAATCAGTATAATATACATAATTAAATATACTTCTGAATATAAATAAATAAGAATTAAACAAATTGTCTTACTTGCGTTCAGAAGCTTCAGAAAATTTTCATTATCGTGATCCGGTGCTGGAACAAATCGCATTGGTTTGCACACCAATAACTTTGCGTTTGCGCATCTACCTATATTATAGTGACGGGATCGTAATATATTTACCTATATTGACTGTTTACACGTGTACCGTGCACACAACAAATGAGACAGCTATTTCTGGACCTGACAAGTCTAGCAATTCGGACTTTATCCATCAATTAGACACATGCATAAAAAATATTATATTTCACCTGATTATCCCATTTAAATCTCAGCCTTATGGGCAATAGTAAAATCTTTTAAGAATACATTTTCATAAAAGATAGCGTTGATCTTAACCATGACCAAACGGTGCATGATTTAACTGACTGAGACTGAGAAGAAAAACTTCTCATATCAAGCCTATTCTAAATCTATGGTACATACACTATACCGATCGTTGAAGTACGAAAGCGCAAGCGCAAGACCGAGGTGGTCCTAATAGCTTTGGTCAGTTTCCGTCACACGTCTGTGCAAACATTTCAAAGTTATGATGGAATTAAGAAAGTCACATGAACCGCCAAAACAATACCTACATTCCTTTTGAGTACATTACCTGGTAGAAATCCTTTATTCGTAGCCAGAATATTCTACAACATGTGTTATTTCTAAAAGTCAAAAAATGTGCCAATATTGCTGTATAATCATCGCCAAACAACTTGACAATTTGACCTTGACGCGCAACCAATCACGTGAGCTCTTTGAGACAATGGGCTTGCGTGATTGGTTGTGCGTCAAGGTCAAATAGTCAATATTTTTGGCGTTGACTATAATAAATAAAGGCGACCGCAGACTGGTCGATCGTGAACTGTGGTATTCAGAGGGATTACTTCTTCCTTATAAGAGCGCCAATTCCGATGGTATTCTAAGCTTACAATTTGAAGCTCGCTCTTCGACACCTACCTTCCATAATTTGGTTTATCTTGGCATTAACGGGAGCGACTGCCGTCTGACCTTGCAACACAAACTTTTTTTCCGTAAAGCCTGCCTATTATTATACATAGAAGTCATAACATGATTATCAATCAATCAATTAGTCTATTGCAGTCCACTGCTGGACATAGGCCTCTCCCATTTTACGCCATAGCAACCGATCCTCCGCCAAATTACATGATTAGCATAATCTAGCTTTGATAGTGATGTCAATATACTTATTTGTGGAGATATTTATCATACAAAAGTTTCCAACTTTCTTAACATTCTTAAACTCCGTTTTAAGACACCAAACAAACTCCCCAAACAACTAACCAAACAAATTTGTCTCATTCAATTTATGTGACGGGTTTCAATAAAAGCGCAGTTAACATTGTCCACCATCAATCTTACAACTTTAAATGAACATAATATTTTAACAGAAAACAGATCAGTGTAACCATCTATCTCTCTTGTTACTCGCAGTTACCTAACACACTCTATTTCTGCGGTAATTTGTAAAAGTTAACTCACTCTGTACCAAAGTTGGGGAAGAGCGGCCATTTTGTTGTGGCACCCCAATGTATAAACATGGCCGTTTGCGCGGGAAGATTTCTGGCGAAACGCAGGAAGGGTGCGGGCGCTGCGTACGGTGGTCCAAAAGAAATGATAATTAGAACCATTTATCATTTTAATACGAATCCGGCCCTTGTTAATAGAGTGTTTGGAGGATTAATAGATGTAACATTATTTTCATTGTTAATTTTGTGGGTTTGTTACATGTAATTTCGTTGCGTCGGTCAGTCGCAATGAATTTATTATGAACTTATCTACAGAAAGGGTTCGTTTTAATACACGTTTGTTTCTGTTTTAGTGTTGGTAGCTGTGCCAATGCGTGCCGGAATTTGTATTGTTTACTTTCAACCTTTCTGCTTTTGTTGGTGTGAGCAGAGAATGAGGTTAGTAGCTTCTGCAGTCGTAAACGTCTGCGTGGAATGGTCACGCACATTCATGTTACGGCTTTTTGAATTGACAGATTCAGAGCGGATAGCTCTGCAGGATATTGTACCCCTATGTAATTTAGTTCGACTCCAGATATTGGTTGTTGAGAGAACTAAAATGCCTACCGGAGATGGCCCAGGGTCAGTCGGGGTGCGAGGGATATGCTCTATGGGCAACCTTACACTCCGGCGTCTGTAGACCCGAGACGGCGTGCGGTTTTAGTCGGTTCAAGCCCGACATAACCGCCCCCGCTGGCACGCGGGAGGGTATCCGAAGGGATTTCCGCACGATAAAAAAAAAAAAAAAAAAAAGGTACTACTACGAATATAAAGTAGTACTATGTATTGTAAGATACTAGGTACTTATAGGTGAGGTCGCTCAACGAGCTCCATCCTCCATGAGCGCAGGCCTGGGGGTGGCAGCTGAGGCCACCTGTCACCCTAGCAAAAGCAGGCCGGGACGGAGGTGGACCCCTCCCCCCCCTTCCGGGGCAAGATGGTGACACCGTGGTTCCCAAACCCGAGGGGGCCATCTCGAAACAGGAGATGGCCCAGGGTCAGTCGGGGTGCGAGGGAAATGTTTTATGGGCAACCTTACACCCCGGCGTCTGAATACCCGAGACGGCGTGCGGTTTTAGTCGGTTCAAGCCCGGGGAGCTATCGGAGGGGATTTATGCACGAAAAAAACCAATAGGTACTTATAGGTGATATATATTAACCATATAATCATTATTATTTATAATATTAACATACTTTATCACACTATTTATTTCACGTATACACCACTATACGGACCATTAACACATGGCTTCGACGGTGGGGCGTCCGTGTGTCACTAACCAGTTGGGCTCCAGTAGAGAACCAGCGCCAGGTTTCTATCTGGCACATGCTGAACTGGGCACCCATTTGGAGCATTTGTGTATCACATTACTATTGTGCTTCAGCCATTTTATGTTAAGTATTTTCAGATGTCATGTAATGTTGTGTATTTAGTTTGTGGCCTCCTTGCACTAAGAAATATTTCTTTCTTTCTTTCTACTTTTATCATATGTAAGCAAAACTATATAGGGGTTATAAGTTTGACGTCGAGGTCTGTGTGTCTGTGTGTGTGTGTGTATCTGTGGCATCGTAGTTCTCAAATGAATGGACCGATTTCGATGCGTTTTTTTTCATTTGAAAGCCAGTTTCCTTGCAGTGGTTGCTAGCTATGTTTGGTTAATATCGGTCCGGCAGTGTAAGAGTATCAGCCCTTTTCCAAAATGTTGTAAGGCATTTTTGGTTTTTTGTAACTCGATTAGTTTTTTATAACCCGTATAATATTTTTACTTTTTAAGGGTTGTTCCTTAAACTATAAGTATTTTTTGGCATAGGGTTTTTTAAACCGCACGAAAAAAAAAGGGATTTTTAAATTTTTAATTTATATTATATTTCTAGTACTCGTGTTCGGATAACAGTTTAGCAATTGAAGATTATGATTGTTGTCTAAGAAGTGTGTCACCGTTTGAATGTGTCGTCGTGCGAATCCATTAGCAAACGACATGTCTTGCTGACAATAAAAAATTCTAAAACGCAAGCTGTGGAACACTAAACACATATTTCGCTTGCTTTATGAAACATGCAAAAGAGTACTCGCGCGCGTAGTATTTTATACGATATTTTGTCATCTGGCAACCCTTACAAACGTGGCTTGGTTGCGTAAATACAAGTTTGTTGTAACTTATGTATTTCGAAGTTTTTTTTTCTGCTACATAGCTTAAACTGGCACCGCTTAAAAGTTACATTCGATGGCCTACATGAAAGACGGTTTTTTTTTCAAATTAGGCAAATCTAGATGACTTTAGCCCCGCCTGATGGTATGCTTTAAGTGAAGCACGAGCTTACGCATGTTTTAGTTTCGATAGGGGCTTTAGGAAGAACAAATGTTTAAATATATAGTAGGTACAAAGGGTGGTCTTATCGGGTAAGTACCCGTCTTGTTGAGGGATGTCTACCAGACAACTTTTTAATGGATTTATTAGTAGGAGTAGTAGTAGTTCACTGGTGGTAGAAATTTTATTTGATTTTGACACAAATTTGACACAAAATTCGGCCGGGTGGGTACCACCGTGCACGATTGCGAAAAACCCTCCATAGTAATCCAATTTCGGTTTGATTGCGTTCAGGGGTCAGCAAGTGCATAGTCGGGCAGGGGGATTGTGGTCGCAGCACTAGTGGGACCGGCGGGTGTCATGCGGTGCTGCGACGACAATCCTCTTTTGATGAGGCCGTCAAGCTGAATGCAACCATTGTTAACATGGTACGTGTATGTAATGGTGACCCTCTTTCCTGAGACTTTACCTTCAGCTTACCATCAGGCGAGGTGAAGTCAAATTGACGTGTCCTAAATGTAAAAAATAAATAAAAAGAACTCAATTGGCATTAGTATAGTATTTACTAGCTGTTGCCCGCGGCTTCACGTGGAATTTGGATCCCATTCCCTCTACCCATGGGACCGTATTCCACCACCACAACCGATTTAAGATACACAATTATACCATACATCATTTATCATCATTATATCTCAAAGCGTTTAGGCAGTGTTTTCGTTAAAAAAGCTCCCGAACGGCTTATTCTTTTCCGACACCTCCAACAAATATCATTATATTTTAGCCAATGTATACAAAAATTTTACAAATTATACACTAAAACCTTCCTCAAGAACCACTCTATCCATTGGTGACAACAGTATGAAAACCAGTGCAGTAGTTTTTGAGTTTATCTCTTTGTTTTATTATATGTACAGATAGTGATTTAGTGATGACGATTTCGCCAATGTATACAAAAACTTGACGAAATTTTATACTAAAACCTTCCTCGACAACAACTTTGTTCATTGGTTAAAACAGCATGAAAATTAGTGCAGTAGTATTTGCGTTTTATCGCGAGTCATGGGCGTTGATTCTGATTGCATCCGAGGCTTTTCCGAAAAGGGCACCTTCGTCAAAGCTTCGTCTGTCGTTCAGCAGGCGCACCAAGCAGATGAGGTTGACTTGGGTCTCGAAGATCTAAGTTTTGCACCATTCACATCTGGAGAAAAGCGGGACTATATACACATACATACATACAGTCACGCCTCTTTCCTATTGGGGTAGGCAGAGACAACATCTTTCCACTTGCTACGATCCTGGCATACGCCTTTGGCTTCTTTTACTCTCGTAATAGTTTTCATACATGCACGCCGGTTACGGGTACTTCTGACCTGGCCTTTCTTCAAAACGTCCTCGATCTGATTGGCATACGTACGCCTAGGTCGACCTTTACCGGGTTGCCCAGTAGTCCTCGCCTCATAAATCTGTTTCGTTAATCTCCTTTCATCCATCCTCTCTACATGACCGAACCATCTAAGCATCCCTTTCTCTATCTTGGTCACTACATCTTCTACCACACCACAACGTTCCCTTATCACGCTGTTTCTCACTCGGTCCATCAGGGTCACTCCAGATATACTTCTCAGGACTATATAATGTGAATATTTTACATTTATTATCATAAATCAAGATGGCGATGTATCAACAATATGTAGATCAGGAAGTTTAGCAAACCGTGAATGCGATGTCACATAATATATTAGTATGTCGCATTGCAAGTTCGTGTCCGGAATTCGATGTCGGAATCGCACATTATTTATGGCAATGAATACATTACGTATACTCGCTTATATGGGGTAGGTACTAGCTGATGGTACCCTGAATACTGATTCTATGAACAACTCCTGGGTAGCGAGAACGGGGTCAGAATTCCACAAAGGGAGAAGCCACGGGCAACAGCCAGTTTCATACAAATTTCCGTAGAACTTAGTCTTATCACGTTTAATGAAAGCGTCGGTAGCTTAGTGGTTAAGTAATCGACCCTACGGTCGAGAGGTCCCGGGTTCGAATCCTGGCCATTACACTACCGACGTGAACCCACTCCTAACACAAGCAATTTAGTTTAGCTGGAGGGGTTAGGTGGAATATTAGTAATTTCGGTTACTAATATTCTTTAAAAAAAAAACAAAAAAAAAACAAACTGAAATAAAACTATTTTAACGGATTCTATCGCGATTTATTTCATGTTATTTTATTATTTCCATTGAACCAGACGTTTTGGTTGGTTCTCAGCAGCCAAGGTCACGGGGAGACTGAAACTGAGATGGCTGTGATGGATGGCATCACGCTACGACTCTATAGGAGCCGAGCAGTGTCCCTTAAGCTACGATCGTGTATATGGAGTTTCAAGCTCTTAGTATTCTATTCGTAGTTTTTAGGGTTTCGTATCCAAAGGGTAAAACGGGACCCTATTACTGAGGATCCGCTGTCCGTCCGTCCGTCTGTCACCAGGCTGTATCTCAGGAATCGTGATAGCTAGACAGTTGAAATTTTTACTCGATTTTAAACAAGTTGAATTCCTGAGACGAGCTCAGCCGAATACAAGGGATTTTCGATTTTGAGATTATTTATTTTTTTTGCGATTTTTTGCGATTTTTTCTTTATCGTGCAATGGTTCACCCCAGCACGAATCTATTACCGAAAACAGCAACTCGATAGCTCATCTCCTTCATACCCAAAACCGTGACAGAAAATTGGCAACGACGACAACTCGATAGCAATAGGGCTTTTCTAAAGAAAATCCCTAAAAACGGCGACCGGTAGACCCTTTAAATATTCACAGAATATTTAGTTGTATATTTACTTCATGGCGCTCATTAGGGGAGACCTTTATCCAGCAGTGGACTAGCATAGGTTGATGATGATGATGATGATGACATTCACTTCAAAACTAAATATTAAATTAAAATTATTCCCATTGTATAGAATGATAATGGCACGGAACCCTTCTTGCGCGAGACAGACTCGCACTTAACCGATTTTAATTTTTATGAACCTATCGACGATGTTTATACGTAAGATAATATGATTACAGACTAGCTGACCCAAGAGATGTTATCCTTTTTTTTTCTCTATTTTCTTTTTTTTTTAGCGTGTGGCCCCACGGGCTTCACCCCATCGGTGCCGATGATGGGGTGGGCGTGTCGGAATCGGCCCGACTAACACCACACGGTGTCCTCCCCAAGTGTCCATTGTCGGAAACCCCGGGTAAGCCCTCGAAAGGATAACCCCAGGGACCGGCGTTATCCTGCCGTAACTATGAATATTGAATATAGTATAATTATTTTAAAAAATCAAAAAAGAATCTTTTAGAAAAAATTTTTTTTTGATTGCGTTTTTTTTTCGGGTGCGTATTTTATCAATATAATTTCAACCGATGCATCTGTATGTGTCAGTTAATATAAATAAATAATAATAATAAATATTCTACGACTATTTAACTAGCTTGTGTTATGGGTTCCAGAAAGCGGATAAACATACTTATATACTTTTTTTTTTCGTAAATACATACATATTATACATAGAAACACCCAGACCAATGCAAATAGACATATTCATGCATACAAATATTTGCACTGAGCGGAAATCCAACCCGCGCCACCTGTCGTAGCAGTTGAATGAACTACCGCTACGCCACAGAGGCCTATGTAGCGACGCGGCAGTCGGGAGACTTGGTTCACGGGTTTGGAGACAGGCCGGTGACACAACTGTCGCCCCGTCTATGAGTTACAATGCAAGTGCGCACACAGCGACAAAAAAATGTTGCTGGCCAGACAGTTCGCGCTCAACCGCCCTCGTTGAAACACGTCTCTTCACGTATTTAATCGTGTCAAGAGCGAGTCGAACTCGTGCGCCGAGGGTACCGTACCTACCCATTATACCACCATAATAAAATTGGTATTTCAATAAATCTCTTTTCCTTTTATTTTCTTTCACGCAATAGCACAGTTATTTAGGGATTTTCTTTAGAAAAGCCCTATTGCTATGGAGTTGTCGTCGACGTCGTCGTCGTTGCCAATTTTCTGTCACGGTTTTGGGTATGAAGGAGATGAGCTATCGAGTTACTGTTTTCGGTAATAGATTCGTGCTGGGGTGAACCATTGCAAGATAAAAAAAAAATCGAAAAAAATCGCAAAAAAAATAATCGAAAATCCCTTGTATTCGGCTGAGCTCGTCTCAGGAATTCAACTTCTTTTATTTACCTTACTTGAGGATGGTGCCAATTAAGCTAGTCCTCTAAATTGTATGAGCGCCCATACAACTCAGAGGACTATGTTAATTGGCATCAACTATGTATGTATGGCACCATTTAATTCTCATCTTTTTTATTGTCATTTTTCCTTTATTTCTGCTGTAAGACCTTGCTTCTTGCCAAATTTCGTGATTCTAGGTCAATGGTAACTACCATATAGGATTTAGACCCAAAAACTATAGGGTAATTCCAGTCCACCTAGAATTGTCCATTTTGGTTAGAAGCAAGGTCTTACAGCACAAGTACAGGGAAAATTCTGAAAAATAAAAAAGTTGAGAATATTGGTAATTTTTTTTTTATATTCGTTCCGTCAATTGACTGCACCCCGCTGGATGGTGAGAAGCTAGGGCGAAGTCCAGAAGAAATGGGCCACCATCCCAGATGCTGACGATCCTAAAATGGTAGGCCCTACCTTGACCGCCTCAAAAGATGCTTTTTCACGCCCCGCTTGAAGAACCCGGGATTGTAAATCTAATTGAAAATCTAAATTTGCCCACATATTTTTTTTTAACTCAGGACATTTAGATTTTATACTCGTAATAAGGACTATAGAACTCAGTATAAACGTAAAATTGCTTGGTCCACCTGTTCCTGAGAAAATCGGTGGTAACACACGGATAGCCAGACGGACAAGAGAGTGATCTTATAGCGGTTCTTTTTTCACCTTTCGAGATATGGAACCCTAAAAATAAATAATTTCTTTATTTATTCGACAATTTCGATATCAGTAGACGATATAGGTAATATGTTGTCCCGACATAGTAACAGGCTAATAGAAGTGGATCTAATAGATTTCTAAAGATGCTATGAAATTGTTCACATGTATATCTTTCACTCCATAATGGATGCACCCAATATTGCCTTTTTCGTTGACGTTTTCGATTTCTTAGAACAAGTGCACAGACTACAGCCCTCTCTTCGAAACTCATGTTGATGAATGAAGCTAAATTTGACGAGTAAGTTGCGTTGCTATCGCTTCAATGTGCGCATCTTTAAAATCTCGGCGAGGAGACGGCGAAAGAGACAAAAAAGGCCACTAAGTTGCTCGTGGGCGCCCGCCCCAGAGCTAGCGCGCACGAGAAACTTTTGTCTCTGCAACAAACTCCACCTATCAGTATATGTACCGGCTTCCAGATTAGGTTCATTTCGACTCCAAAGATCTTGGCGAGGTCATATACTCCGAACTAACAAACCATTCATTCATAAAAAATACTACATACAAAGTAGTTCGTATTTTTTGACGGCAGTTGGCCGACTCGCCGTCCTTACAGAAGCAGGCCGTGGCGGAGGCGTGTCGTTTGTCCCTACACACGCCTGCCAACTCACCGACACAGGATAAAACCCGACCCCATCACACGGCCAAAGTCCGCCGGTAACCCGGGGGTTATCCTTTCGAGGGCTTACCCGGGGTGCCCGGCAATGGACACTTGGGGAGGACACCGTGTGGTTTAGTCCATCGTCAGCTCCGATGGGGTGAAGCCCGAGGGGGCTTCCACACGTGAAAAAAAAAGCGTCTTCTAAGCATGCCCTACGGTATGGAGAATCCTTACAAGGTACATTTATTAACAACTCTAATAACGCATAATGCCAAGGGTAGTTGACTGGTAAACAATTTGTTTTAACAAGGAAATTGCCCTAATACGATGGTTATGATTTTACAATGTAAATATCGATTGTCTAGGCATAATTGAATAATGATACGAGTAGATACCCACTGACTGGTCGCGAGGTGGATGACGTCCAGTTGTAATAATAATATAAAATATTAATATTACAAATGCAAGTGCCATTCAACATCGTTGTTTAATGGAAACTTGTGGCGTGGCGCCGAAATATCGCATCCCTAGCATCGCCGCGCGGTTTCACCCGCATAAGTCCTGATCCCGTGGAAATATTGAGATAAAAAGTAGCCTTTGTCACTCAGGGATAATGCAGCAATCTAATGGTCAATGTATTTTTGCAATTGGTTCAGTAGTTTCAAAACTGGTGGATTATAAACATGTTTAAATCCCCGTTTGACCGCGGTAGCCTAGTGGTACGGGTAAAGGACTGCTGAGAAAGTTGTGTGTATTTATCGCAGGTTTATAAGTGCCCGGTTAATGGCAATAGGCTCGCCACCTATTACATTGGGACCTAAACATAAACTGGCGAAATGTGGGTGCTAGCACCTCTGCCTACCCCTTCGGGGATATAGGCGTGAGTTTATGTTCATGTTCAATCCCGTATTGTTGTTTTTCACCCTTATTGGCAGTCTGAATATGGATATTAATGATCTTCTGTAGAAAAAAAGGTTGACCCTAAGATTACTTAGCATCGAGGCGCTGGGTTTACGGGTAGCCCTGAATTAGACGCAGGCCCTATTATTCCATGGGCCCCATCGTGGCGCCTCGATCGGAGTCCGCTCGGTCCTCGTTCCGATCGGGGCCCAGATGAGGTATCTGCCTTACTATGGATGGGAGGTGGCGCTTCGACAAGCACTCCATGCAGCGCGCCCCGAAGCTGTTCGGCGTTGGCGTCTGCCCTGGGTCGGCTCTTGCCGAACCTAGGGGGACGTAGGGGAGGGGGGGGGGGAATCTAGGCGCATGTACACAGGGGTTGTTCGGTCAATGCCGCTATACGGTGCGCCTGTCTGGGCGGCGGCTGGAGGATCCACGTGCTGGCTTTGCTGCCCTGGAGGCGCTCTAACCGGCCATTGTGGAGTGGGTAGGGCGAGAGGTCAGGACCCTTTCCTTCAGACTGACACAGGTGCTTTCCGGGCACGTCTGCTTCGGAAAGTACCTGTTTAAAGTTGCTAGGAAGGAATCGAGTCCCGCCTGCCACCACTGCAACCTCAATGAGGACTAGGCGCAACACACGCTTGGGGTCTGCCCAACTTGGAAGATGCAACGCCGAGTTCTCACTGCAGTCATAGGAAGCGACCTCTCACTTGCGGCCAGCGATCTATGGCCGCCAGCGACAGTAGTTTCGCCGCGGTCGCAACCTTCTGCTAGGACGTCTAGAGGGGGTCGCCATGGAAGTATTCTTGTATAGTTTCAGCCCCCTCCCCCACCGACAAGGCGCAGAGTATGGCACACCATAGGAGTTTTAGTGTGTGAGAGCCACACGTAGCCGAACGGCCTCCCCGCGTCGCGCGGTATGTCGAAGAACATTTCCCATGACGCAATAAAAAGAAAAAAGTGGTTAAGATTACTTAGTTATTAGACGTCGCCCACTATATTCAAAAGAACAAAATTTACAAAAATATAGTCCACACTTGTCCGGTAATAAAACTTTCCTATAAGCTTGTTTACAAGCGCACATATTTAGTATTTATATATTGTAAACAGCCGCACAAAGGAAGTGGCCACATAGGAATGTGCGCATTCAAGCCGGGGTCGCTCGGAAGTATGACAATGCTTCAGTGTACGCCGATGTGAATACACCTTTAGGTACGGATGTCGGAGTGCTAAAATGCTGCTGCTTTTTTGCCATTTAATTTTATTCCCTTAATATCTCTAAGTCTGGTTCAGAGTTCTTTGCTTTTTTTCCTACTGTATCCGAGGTTTCCACCTCGAAGTCTGCGGTCCGCCTTCCAGCTTTTACTTCTCCACTTCGCACGGTCTTGGTCAGCCATAGTAGTGAGACCATTGGCACGCATGTCATCCCTGACGACGTCAATCCAGCACTTCTTGGGTTTACCCCTCCTACCGGGGCCCCGGGGCCAGACATTTGTTATCCATGTAGGTTGGCGGTCAAGAGTTTAGTTCAATTAAGTTTTCTAAGACTGTAGATAATTAAATTGTTTGCAGTTCTCATTTCCTTCCAATTAAAGCTTATGACAGCCTCTCTACGTTAACATATGCAATGCAATAGGTAAAACCTCAGAATTTACTTTTTTACAATCACCCGTCCGGTTTTGAGAGGTCAGACAGCAATCGCTTCCGTAAATGCCAAGATAAGTCATCATCATTATCTGAGCGTTAATCATCCGAGACTCTCACCACGGAGTCCGGATCCGCTTTGGCTAAGTAAGAGTCAAGATAAGTCAAATCAAATACGGATGTTAAAGCGGATCTCCGGCTTAAACAGCAGCTGAAACAAGTTTTAATCACAGTTGTAGCGTTACTGGTCGTTGGATTTCAATTGTTTAACATGAAAGAAAGAACTGGCGTTAACTTAAACAAACTTAAAAGAGTCTACAGATACGAACGCGCGTATTTTGATACGTTTTATCAATCGGTATAAGAGGGCAGATTACGGATTCGGAAACACGCATACTTGTAAAATTCAGATTCACGATTAATTGATTAGAGACTCTTAATATTACTTTCCCACTTTGTCACTTGTACTATTTTTAAATCATCAATGCGAGTACCTTTAAAAAAAGTCCGGCCGAGTTGAATGCAGCATTTTAGGGCTGCCACCAACCGTTATTGTTCCCAGCGGAGTGGCGCGCGAAATTCAGCGCACTATACCTACACAGCTACACTTTGCAAAGTTTATTGCGCACAAATTGTGTGCATTATTTATTTAATTTAAAAGCGAAGAAACCGGAGCGCGATCATACGCCTCCACGTCGGAAGGAGGACGGGAAGAATGCAAAAATATAAATAACTCCACAATTCTTTCCTAAGGGTAATGGCATATTGCTTTCGATTGCTTTGCAGATTTTAGTACATGTGTTGTATGTAATCGTGTACGTATATATATATGGACTGCAGAATTTTGTTCAAAGAGGTATACTCTGTATTTCATAGAGGGAGCACACAACTGTAGGTCTAGCCGTTGCCTAGAAGAAACAGGCATAGGATGATGGTGAATGTGTTATTAGAGTCTGCGCGTACCTGTCTATAGAGGAGGGGGATTTGATCCCCAACAATAGGGTGGGGTTGCCAACGTTGCCGGCAAGGCCTGTGAGGGTCTTAGGGATATTCTATCTATAGCGTCCCTGGATCCCCGGCTACACGTAGTAGTAGTTCGACATACCTCATCGGTAGCTCCAGTGAGGCGAAGATCGATAGGGATACCGCAGGGGGATGAAAAGGGGTTGGTAAATGTATTTAGTAATATAGCCTCTTTGTAGACTCTACTTTGGGTGACAAAGGTATTTTTTTTACTGAATGTTAGGCTCAGATTTGACCTCTATCTCACCTGGTTGTAAGTGAGGATGTGGTCTACGATGGATCACGTTTGCCTAGAAGGAACCTATTCACACGAGACTTGAAGATTCCGAGGTTATAGTTTAGGTAATACTTTGGTTTTACTTATTAAGACCACAACTGCCAAAAAACTTCTTAAGAATTCGATGGAAGGTCTACTTGCTAAGTTTGCTATACAAACCAATTTACTAGGACCATGAGCAGTCGTGGCTGCATTCAAAGCTTATTTTTGGAGCCTCAGGGTCTGACTTTCCAAACCCGAGAGGAAAAATTTCACCGGAGACTCATCCGCTAGCCAGCAGATGAATCAGCTTGTAGCTGAGGTTGGTTTGGGCCCCGAAGAACTTAAGTCATTCCACGTGTCCACAACATACAAATAGGAACACGATAGGAGATCGTTTCAGTAGGACCACCATGAAAATAGGACAGTAGGCTACGCGGTGGCTACACGATGGTACTACGAACTGTGACGAGCCGCTACTAGGGACCCAAATTGTAACCGTAATAAAGTGTTTTAACACTGTTTTTAAAAACTTTTTTAGAAGAAAACCATTTATAAATGTAACAGATACGAAAGTGTACCATATTCAAAGTGGTACGTTTTATATGTGTTAATAAGTGTAACAGAAATAACGTCCTAAAGTACGTGGGGCTATACAAAATACCTTTATTTAAAAATTTAGATTATAAATATAAAAGAATAGTAAATTTGGGAACGTAGCATTTCGGTTAACACTTATTAACACTGTTAACATCTATCACAAATATATATCATTGTTACACAATTGAAAGTGGTAACGATTAACAGATTCAATACCACATTTATAAGGGTAACACTTTCATTCTGTAACCTTTTCATAGTGTAACCCATATCATTTTGTGATGTTTATGAATGTATTTTTAAGTCCCTGGTCGCTTCAAAACCGAAGAATGACTTTTTTTCCCCGACGAATGTGTTAAATCAAACGGCGGGTACTGTAGGTATTTCGGGGTGTGAGGGAACTGCCTTATGGGCAACCTTAAACCATCCATCCTGAAGAGACGGCGCGCGGTTTCAGCCGGTTCAAGCCCAACATAACCCTATGGACGGCGGAGAGGGGGGGGGGGGGTTGGAACAAGTATTGGTAAAATAAAAAGCGTAGGTACGTTTTTTAACACTTTGGTTTTTTGATATTAATTGATTTTTACTTTTTTTTTTATAATTCAATATTTTTTTTGTGTTTACATCTATGAGCTGTCTACAATCTGTTAAACCTATTACTATCGAACTACTAAGTACAAGTGGAACCTAAAAATTAGGTTTCTACTACTATTTACCTATCTGTTTGTAAACTAACTATTCGGCCGGCGTTGCATGTAGAATATATTACTTCCGGGCTGATTTGCCGTGGTCCTAGGAAACTTGTATTCCAACACAAGGTTCATATGGATCACGGCCAAATAGCCTATTAGAAAAAAAATAGATGTATACAGATTAGAAATTACTACTCGGTTGTATTGTATACAAAATGTCTAATACTTGTCTTTGATCCCTGCGAATATAGAAACTTCCTTAAAAACATCACACGTGACACGACACCACAGAATATTGGCACATCATAGACTAGAAAACGCAATCTACTACAGAATATAAAGTTATTCCCAATGTAAGTCTATTAAAGAATTTCCAAGTTCAGTTCTCCACCCTAGTCTATATTAAGTGAAATTGCGTCGTTAGCAGCAATAATGAGTTAGTTAACCGCACGATTGTTTTAATACAAGCCCGCCGAGTGCTGTAATGAACTCCATTTGTCTTACGGCCGCCATCTTGGTATGTTTTGGAGGGAAAACCTTGATGGATGTCAAACATTCTTTTTCACTGACGCGTTTTGTTTCAGAATTGGGTAAGTAGTAAAAAAAAAGATTTAAGTGTCTGTGGTTTTAAAATAAACGTATTTTTAACCTTATTTTACTATATTCAACTGAAAAGACTACAAGTATGTGGGTACAGACAGCTCCCTTCCGGGGTGCGAGGGATACGCTATGGGCAACCTTACCCCCGGTTCTGAAAAACCGAGACGGCGAGCGGTTTTAGTCGGTTCAAGCTCGACATAACCACCCCCGCTTTCCGGCGAGGGGGGGGGGAGTATCCGAAGGAATTTCCGCACGAAAACAAAAAAAAAGGTACATACAGCACCCAGCTTTTTGACTTGGCACTTCGGAAACAGTGTTAACGTAAGGTCCAGCTAAGATTGGCTTACATCGTTTTTGTAAAGCATTCTTTCTATATCGCACAGCGCATGTCTGCAGCATGATATCTTATTTGAGTAGTTAAACTACCCCTTATAGTTTCATATTTTATACACACTAATGGTTTAAACATTCCATAAGGGTATCAATCTGTTAGGTCATCTGTGTGACAACCACAAAAAGGCGCGCATTGTTGCTGGTCAAGAAGTAGTCATTTGTGAAACCATTGTTTTTGTTAAGTACCAATACTAGACAAGCAGTTCAGAACATAAAGTGTGTTACACTCCGTGGGTGAGGTGGGAACTGGGAAAAGGTGCGGGACACTTCAATATAAATATATAATTTTAGCGCCTTTACACTATTTTACAGATGACCAAGAAGGTTACAGATATGATTGAAGATTTATGCAGATGACAGACGATGATCTCATTTAAAACAAATTTAATGTACTCTATGGCTATGATATTTTTTTTATTTTGTACAGCCAACAATATACATAGAAGTGATTGTTGCGTACTTAGTGGATATATATAAATATATAAATACAAGTCATTAGCACATATTGAATATGCGGAAAAGACGAATTTATCGGAGACTTTATTTTGAACTGTGTAGGATTTAAAGAGCGGTATCAATTATTCGGTGTAGTAACTTTTTATTCGCCGAAGGCTCCAGGCAAACATCGCCACTTGTCACCAAATGAACGAGAGCGAATGAATGATTGAAACCGCTTAGCTCTAAAGAACCACATTTAAAAGCTCCATTTCAAACTTAACACGAGGGCTCAATTAGGTGATTTGAGGTTACCAACATTCTTTTTGACATTGGAGATAAAAATGTCTTATGAAATTAGCACAAATGTACTTCAATTTATTTATTATTAGCTATTACCCGCGGTTTCAGCCGCGTGGATTTTTGATCCTGCTACCGCAACCCATGAAAACATATTACAGGTAGGTATCAAATTTCTGCCAGATCCATTCAGTCGTTTGAAAGTGATTGAGTTACAAATATCCAAACATCTTCACACATTCTTGAAACATACCCAAATATTATATAGTACATAATAATGTACTCATAATTATAATAATACTTCGATACTTCCTTACAAAAATAAACTTCTTAAATAATAATATTTGATTGCGATATTAAGCCCTCCCCTTCCGAAAACACGCGTAAAATTAAATTACCCAACTAAATCATAGAAACAATATGTAGCAGGGTATCGAAAAGAATATTGGTATTTCATTTGCAAAATGGCTGTTTTATTGTATCTACTTAAGGAAATGATAGAGCAGAATTTTCTCCCAAATGTTTACCTATTGTCTATACTGCATTTGGCATTAATTATATTTCCAATCATTCCAATTTGTAAGTTTACGCGAATGTTACCCAACGAAATTTTTATTTTTATTTTTATCTCGTTTTATTTGGTATTATTTTATACTATAAGTTATACCCGTATAAACAAAAAGCGCCGGTAGCTGAGTGGCTAAGGAGTTGGCTATACAATGTCGATGCCCGGGTTCGAATCATGACCATAACACTACCTACGCACAGTCACTCCTAACTCAAGCAGTTTAGCTTAGCCGAAGTGGTATATAATTTCGGTTGCTAATATTGTTTGAATTTTTTTTTATTGTACTGTCATGGTTTTCAGTACTCTAATTTACTTTTGATTACTTTCGATGCGGGTTCTAAGGCATTTTCACTTTTCCTGGGACTCCGCGAGTGTCATTTCCCAGTGTGTTCGTGGGTCATTGCAGTTGAACCTGGTATACAGGAGTTTTAGGGCCTGTGGAAGGGATTAGTGACAGTTAGTGGAAGGGTAACTGTTTTGCAGTAAATAAAAAATTACGCGACGGGCTACGAATCGACCATCAACAATGCACAACTTTTTATACCTGTCATACAGATGACATAACAAAAAACTTTTATGGTTGTAGAGTCAAGCAACAGTAATTTTGGCCGTTGCATGAATGGGCCGACTCGACCGGGGAAGCACCACCCTCTCACAGAATATCGACGCCAAATAACAGTATTTGAACTGTTGCGTTCTGTTTGGTGAGTGAGAGTGCCAGAGCCCAAACTCCTTTCCCATCCCCTCCAAAACTCCTTTCCCATCCCCTCCTAAACTTCTATCCCATCCCCTCCCAATCTCCTTTCCCATCCCCTTTCCTTTACAGGGTCGGCAGCGCGAGTGTGACGCCACTGGTGTTGCACACGTCCATAGGCCGCGATAACCGCTTCCCATCAGGTGGGCCGTTTGCTTGTCTGCCACCTTAGTGGTATAAAAAAAAGAAAAAAAAACTACAACACGCCTTTAGAGATGGGTGTCAAAGTGGAAAATGCTCTAGAAAACCGAAACAAACCGCTCCTAGATAGACTCTTAACTATTCTTTGACGAATCACATTCAAAGGAGTACAGTAAAAGTCTTTAGCGAAGTTATAAAAATAATAACTGAAGAACCAGTTTTTTGACAGCAGCTGTCAATCCAAAAGCAAACAAGTAACTTTTTTACCGTCAGAAATCCCGTCAAATGATCCACAAAGCCGTGAAGCTGTGATGGGATCATAAATATCATACTATACAATACACAATGCCGTACTCAAGCCCCCTGTGTCAAGAATAAAAAAAACTCGTCATAATAATACATTGAAATTTGATGGGGGTTTTTGACAACCCTAGTTTACAACTCCGAGGATAGAAATTATGAATTGTGAATTCTATGCGTGTGTAATAAAGTTGTGAGTGGTGTGTAACAATATTGGTTGTGAAATTAGGTGTACATTTCATAACATATGCATCCATTAAGCAGGTTGTACTCTATGAATCGTTAGTAAATTAGTGTAAACAATATTTTAGTTAGATAGATTTTATCTTAAAAGATTTTGATATTGTGTTGAATTGTTGTTGAATATTGTTTCTGTGAAGGGATAGCGTTCGAAACAGGTTTGTGAATGGAAGTCTTATTGAAAATTGGTACAGATAGTAAAGTTCGGCAATTGAGAACTTATCCTTTTCTACTTCCTAATGATATTATAATTGTGAAAGTTTCTGAATATTTTTGTTACTCAACTACGCTCAAACGGCTGAACAGATTTGACTGAAATTTGGTACAGGGATAGATTATAATCTCGAATAACACGTAGGCTACTTTTATCCCTGGAATAGATTCCCAGGGGTTGCGAGAACGTGCTTATCCAAGAGGGCGTAGCCGCGGACATCATCAGCTTGTAAAAAATAAATAAATAAAACATCGCTAATACCATCCAGGGTGTATATGAAGTATCTTGGTGGGGACCCCCCCAAGATCTTCGGGGCCTAAATTCACATAAAAAATCACCAGTATTTTTTTTTATATATAGGACACGTCAATTTGACTTCACCTCACCTGATGGGAAGCTGAAGGTAAAGTCTCAGGAATGAGGGTCACCATTACACGTATCATGTTAACAATGGTGGCACTCAGCTTGACGGCCTCATCAGAAGAGGATTGTCGTCGCAGCACCGCGTGACACCCACCGGTCCCACTAGTGCTGCGACCACAATCCCCCTGCCCGGGTATGCACTTGCTGACCCCTGAACGCAATCAAACCGAAATTGGATTACTATGGAGGGTTTTTCGCAATCGTGCACGGTGGTACCCACTCGGCCGAATTTTGTGACAAATTTGTGTCATCAAATTTCTACCACCAGTAGAGTGAGCCTGTGAGCCGGTACACCTATAGACTGATGGACACTCAGAGGGTAGACGATCCCATAAAAATCAAAAACACAAATTAGAAAAGGGCTGCCAAGTGTAAACTGGGCGTAAAATTGGCGTTTGAATGATGAAGAAGATAATATACAGCACCATCTAAAATCAAACTATACATAGCTCGTATTATGGGTTCCAGAATGAGGATAAACATACTTAAATACATTTCTAGGATTCCGGACCTCGAAAGGTAAAAAAAGAAACCCTTATAAGATCACTTTCTTGTCCGTCTGTCCGTGTGTCACGACCGATTTTCTTAGGAACGGGTGGACCAGGTAAGTTAAATTTATACCAGATATTGAGGTCTACAGTCCCTATTAGGTGTAGAAAAATCAAAGGTCCTGAGTCTACACGATAAAAAGATATGGGCAAAATTAGATTTTTGCGAAAACTTGTAAGTACCAAAATAAACATTTTAATTTTATTTTTCGGCTTTACTTGTGCTGTAAGACCTTGCCTCAAATAAATCGCGATAGAATCCGTTAAAAATACTTTTATTTCAATGTGTGATATTCGCATGAACTTCTGACAATATCATGGTGTAGTTTATACTTTTTATAACGTCTCGGGACCTATCGCGATTAATATGGAACTTACTTTTGTGCGTACCAGCACCCGTGGTCACGGCTTGACCACAACACACACAATACAGTCAAGCTGTGACCACCGGTGCTGCAACGCATCCGAAACGTCGGCAAAAGTAAGTTCCATATTAATCGTGATAGGTCCCGAGACGTTATGGTCTAGATAGCTCAGCTGGTCAGAGCATTCACCTTGTAAGGGACTGGTCGCGGGTTCAAATCCCGTTCTAGATGTTCTCTTTTTCCGATCTAAATCTTTATAACATGATGTAGTTTAGATTAACTAAATAAAATTATGGATATAATTTTAGTTTTAAATTAAATATTCTAACTGAGGATTCTGTGCTTTGACATTTAGTTCGTTATAGGTTGTAAAAGCAAGTTTATGTGACAAGACCAAAGAGGTTTACTGTACTAAGCATCTTAATAAAAAACTGATATTGAAGCCGACTGATCTTTAAATGAGCTTAGGAAAAATCCACCGCTTATCCGGGTGAAGGCAGCCACTTAACAATTGCACACACAGTAATCAGATCAGGGGTGCAAGTGGAAATTGAATCAGAACATACTTGACCCATTAGATTAGTCACTCTCCCAAAAATAAACTTTAAGCATATTACACTGGAGTACAAAATCGCTTGTCTACATACGAAATACTGTGGCAAAGAAATTGAGAGCTTATGAAGTGGTGCTAGGACTGGAATTTGAACGTGTTCACGTGAATGTTTTTAGTGAAGGGTGATTTAAGATCAATGCTTATTTGTGTCTAATAGGAAAAAAACAACAGATGCAGACATTTCACGGGTATAATAATGTACTTATTGGAATTTTATGGCGCCTTTGATCTCGTGCGGTCTCTGGGACCTGCGCCGGCTACGGGTCCTCTGGGAACGTATTGTTTGGACATGCTCTGTATGTTCAGCAAACGAACGATTTTTTTTATTTTCTTAGCATTAAGGATTGTTGATATAAAGCAAGATCAGCAGCGGGCAAATATTATTTAGTTCTAAGAAAAATTTGTCACTTCGAGTAGTATTAGGTCGTTACATATGAAATTGCCGTTTTTCTTGAAGAAAATGGAGGAAACCCAATTTTCAGTACTAACATTTTTGCATTTTTTTAAGAATGACAAATCCAAATTTTTCGTCTTTTTTTGTGTATGAATGAGACAACACTAGGCTAACAAACAGCAATTTTTATTACATTTTTTGAAAAGTGACAGCTGTGAAGTAATACGAAATTTATCATCAAAATGGATAGCATTTAGGAAGTACTGTTCTTGAAGATCGAATTAATTTATCAATCGGCCAATAAAAACAAAATTTAATACAGAGTTGTAAAATCTTGAAATCAACTTTCAAACAAAATATATAAACAATGGAAATAGCTATTAAATTACAGGAATAACGAACTCATGAATTTGTAAGACAATTTCGGCAATTTCATAGGTAAAGACCTATTATTATGATACTTTGAAATTCTCTATGGGCAACCTTACACCCCGGCGTCTGTAGACCCGAGACGGCGTGCGGTTTTAGTCGGTTCAAGCCCGACATAACCGCCCCCGCTGGCCGGCGGGGGGTATCCGAAGGGATTTCCGCACGATAAAAAAAAAAGGTATCCCTAGGATACGCCCTCGTCGGCCCACCTGTTAGGGTTGAACCGACTAAAACCGCACGCCGTCTCGGGGCTCCAGACGCCGGAATGGGCCCATAAGGCATTTGCTAGCCTAGGCCGGCGGACAATTTACAGGTTTTAGGTGCTCATCATTATTATCACGGCGTATTTTTTTCGTGTGGAAATCCCTACGATTTTCACACCACCGGTGTCAGCGGTGAGGTGGGTTTGTCGGGATCGAAACGATTAAAACCACACGGTGTCCTTGCCAAGCGTCCACTGCCGGGCATCCCGGGTATGCCCTCGTAAGGATATTCCCAGGGTTCCTTTGCGGCCTCGACGTAAGTCCCGGTAGCTTTGGAGCCCGGCATCCTGTCTCCCACTCTGCTGTCCAGTCTCTTGATTTGTTATATCTTGCGTTTGCGGGAGCAATTGGGGTCTGGACCGAGAGCCTTCTCCGTTAATTAGCAGATGTACAGTTTAGCTTGTAATTTGGCTTGCGCCTCGAAGATCTTGGTGGAACCTACATACACCCTTACAGATATCAGTTGCTGTAGGTAACTGATATCACCCAAAGTAAGTATAGTTTATCTTTTTTTTTTTATACCACTAAGGTGGCAGACAAGTACACGGCCCACCTGATGGGAAGCGGTTACCGCGGCCTATGAGCGTGTGCAACACCAGTGGCGTCACACTCGCACTGCCGGCCCTGTAAAGGAAAGGGGATGGGAAAGGAGTTTGGGAGGGGATGGGAAAGGAGTTTAGGCTCCGGCACTCTCACTCACCAAACGGAACGCAATAGTTCAAATACTGTTACTTGGCGTCGATATTCTGTGAGAGGGTGGTGCTTCGCCGGTCGAGTCGGCCCATTCATGCAACGGTCAAAATGACTGTTGCTTGACTCTACCACTTCTAAAACTAGCTTGTGTTATTGGTTCCACAATGCGGATAAACATACTTATAAACTTTTTTTTTGTAAATACATACATATTATACGTAGAAACATCCAGACCAATGCAAATAGACATATTCATTCATACAAATATTTGCACTGAGCGGGAATCGAACCCGCGCCCCCTGTCGTAGTAGTCGAATGCACTGAGTATTGATTATAAAGGCCACAGTTATGGTGTGATCACCGATATAATACACGTACCTTGAGGCATGCTATTGACACACAACACAGACTCAGGTAGGAAGTTCCAAGTACAAATAATGAACGTGTTGTTAAACCGTTTTGTGCGTATGAGTGGAATATCTGTCATGTAGCGGTGGCGTGTCAACATACGTCTGGTCGGGACATTCCATATAATATATTTATTTTAATTTTTTATATCGCTTAGTTGGCAGACAAGCACACGACCCATCTGATGGGAAGCGGTTACTGCGGCCTATGGACGTGTGCAACACCAGGGTTGCCGACTTGCACACCTGTTAAAATTCTATTCCAACTTTTATTTTAAACTGAATTGAGAGTATGGCAACAAACAAATTGAATTTCTACCAGTGCTCCCCTCTAGACGGGGCATCCCGCGAATCCTTTTATAAGTAGCTGCTTGATCATTATCTTAATGGCTTACGTGTGTGACGTAACACTATATGACGTAATAACGTTTGCTAAGTTCCAGGGGTCGAATGATCCAATTTGACCCAACTTTCGGATTGGAATGCAATTTTTTGATAACTTTGATTTTTTTGTAAGGGGTTACGCTCAAGTACGCTTTTGGAGGGACTAACTCTATTTCATCTTATAGGCAGTTTATTGTAGTTGAAATAAATTGTTTAACCAACTATCACCATATAATCTATGTATAAAAATTAAAAAAAATTGCTAAATTGGTTGCTAAGAGCAAATCTTGAGAATGTTGAGAAGAGAAAACCTGATTTGGACGATTTCTTTTTTGTTGTGTTCATAATTGGTTCATCATAATAAGGACAAGATTTATATGAACGAAAATTTTGGAAAATTAGGGGGATAGTCGGTATCAGGTGACGCCAGGGCGAACACCAAATATAATATACTTAAAGTCACTTTTATTACGTCTCTGTTAGTCCGCTTCCTAACCACACAACGGTTTTCACTGTCATTATAATTATTTGACTTTTTCACGGAAAGTTAACGCAAAATAAAATAAAATTCCACAAAAAAAACTTTCAAGCAAATTTTTAATACATGTATTATTTGATATTGTCGGAAGTTTACGCGAATGTCATACATTGAAATGCAACAATTTTTAACGGATTCTATGGCGATTTATTTGACGTTATTTTAAATATCCATGGCTGCTGAAAAGCAACCGAAACGTCGGGATCAATGTAAAATATAAATTAACATCAAATAAATCGCGATAGAATCCGTTAAAAATAGTTTCTTTTCAACATTCGATTACAACGTTTACAGCGTTTAACAGTATGGATATAATCATCACAATAAAATTAATACATTCTAATGTTGGCACACCACACTCGTAAATCGATCAGATAAATTTAAGAGCACAAAATTAACACGATCAAATACAAGTATCGAGACCTGCCCCTCATCTAACGAGATATAAATATAATAAAGCGTAATCGATTATAAGACCCTAAGTTTATTCCTATACCAACCCTATCAAATAACTTTTCATGACAACGAATCCGTAATTTGTACTCTATGTATTAGACTTTAGAATTGATATTTAAGTGATGTTGGTTTCATTGTTGATACACGAAATTGTTGTACGCTCTGCTTAGCCATTTGTTGGTCTCTAAGATTAAATTGAGTAGGATAGGAGTTGCAAATACTATATGAATTTGGAAGTTGTGGCACACACTTCGTTTGCGACAACAATGGATAAAAATTATTGCGAGCGAAGCTCTTATACCCGGCATAGCCGTTTGTTGGTGGCTGAAGTTCTTTTACCACGGTGATAGTGTGGACACTGAGGAGTATTTTGAAGCGAGATGGTTCTAGTCCGATGTACCATTGAGGAATAATTACCGAAAAACAGTTTCACGAGCGCGCGGCCTTAGCTAAGCGCGCGACCGTAGTAAGATGTCTTATTTTCAAGTAAGAGTCCTGCTCGCTCAGCTCAATATATTTCAGTCGCACCCTGCACTGAATTCCTAGTACTGTTAGTGTTACAGGAGATGTGTGTATGGGATCTCACCAAGATCTTTCGTATCCAAGCCAATCTCACCTGTCAGCATGGTACACGGGTCTGCTGATGAACGGATGAGCACCTGGGACAGGTTTTCGCCTCAGAGTTGGAACCCACATTACAAGCTATGTTTGTTTTGCATTCAGATAGCACTGCTGTGTACTTAGTCACACAATATTTATTTATTTATATTAATTTCTGTACTAAGCTCGCTCTCTTTTTCTGCTTGTGAGCGCCAATCCCGTTTGTACCCTTTTTTTTTTCATGCGGAAATCCCACGGATACCACCCTGCCGCCCAGCAGGGGTGGTTATGTCGGGCTTGAACCGACTAAAACCGCACGCCGTCTCGGGTCTTCAGATGCCGGATGTAAGGTGGCGATCTCGTTTGTACACAAGCTTTTAATTTGGGGGCCGGCTTCTACTCTCCTACAACTTCATCGTCGTCCGTCCACCTTGCGGGAGGCCTTCCTACGCTGCGCTTGCCGTCACGTGGTCTCCACTCAAGGACCTTTCTGCCCCAACGGCCATCTGTTCTCCGAGCTATGTGCCCTGCCCACGGCCACATCAGCTAGCTGACTCGCTCTGCTATGTTGGTAGCTCTGGTTCGTCTACGGATCTCCTCATTTCTGATAAAACGTAATAAGGTATGTTTATTCGCATTCTAAAACTCATTATAATCTTTGCTTAGTTTGTAGCGACGTGTAGGTTTAAGAATATTTATCTATACTATTTTAAAATTGAAATTAGTTTTCTGTACATTAGAGATATAAAAAACAAGTTGAATTCCTGAGACGAGCTCAGCCGAATACAAGGGATTTTCGATTTTGCGATATTTTTTATTTTGCGATATTTTTTATTTTGCGATTTTTTGCGATTTCTTCTTTATCTTGCAATGGTTCACCCCAGCACGAATCTATAATTACCGAAAACAGCAACTCGATAGCTCATCTCCTTCATACCCAAAACCGTGACAGAAAATTGGCAACGACGAGGTCGACGACAACTCGATAGCAATAGGGCTTTTCTAAAGAAAATCCCTAAAAATTTGGTTATGTTGAATAAACGATACTGAACATAAAGAATTTAGAATCTTGTCTGTTTATCTGTTGGTTCGCGATGGAAGCTAAAACTACTGAAAGGATATTAATGTGGTTTTTTCTATTAGAAAGGTCTTCGTCAGACTTAAAATCTACCGTATGTTTGATCGCAATTGGTTAAGTAGAATCGTAGATATGAGCAAAAATCGATAACCGACCTCCGCGCTTGCGGTGCCGCTGGCAACAGCGTGTCTATTTATACAAATATTAGCTCTAAGCTTCCTCTGATGTTGTAGTTCAATGGTGATTAGAAATTTTAAGTGATTACTTCAAACGTGTAGTGTGAGTAGTGTCCAATACTGTTTAGTGGTAGCGCTTAATTAACTAGGACGGTTACCAGCTTTGCAATCAACCCAAACTTAAGCGTAGCGAGATTTGCCTATCCAACAATAGGTCAACGTGACCGGTCGGCTTTTTCCATTGATTTGGTTTTTCGGTGATTATTCCTCGATGGTAAGACCGATCTGGACATTCGACCCCTTACGACACTCAGTAATGTCTACTTGATCACCGTGGCAAATTTGGTCGAGATCGCTCAAACGAAATTGTAATGCAACTTTGAAACCAAAGACGCTTCGCTTGCCTTCGGCTCGCTACGCTTAAAAATGACATTTTGTTATTTTTACAAGCGAGCGTACAGGTACGCTAAACAATAACTACTAAACAAACATGTCCACACGTAAATGCCTGCTACTAAACAGTAGCAGGCATGCTGCGAGTGAAGGGGAAGGAAGGGCGCGTTCGACGTGGCTATTCGCAAAAATAAAGAACACGCTTCTGTCCACTTTACTAGGCTGATTACTAATGACTCGAACTAATCAACTGCTGTCCACACGTGTTTTGTACTAATCACTAAGCACCTGCACTTATTACCTGCACTCGCACTAATCAAAGTGGAAACTAGCCTTAACGATAAGCAATTTGACTCTTGATGCTGCATGCCATTCCATCAGTTTACAAATTCCAAGTGACCCCTTGCTAAACGCATAGGCGGTGCGCGTGTAATTTCATTGTTATTACTTATACGAGCATGTGCATCATGGGGGGCAGCTTTTGCTAATCATTGCTTTGTTGACAATCTTTTATTCGGTGGCAGTTGTTCAACGGCGGGTAACATTTTATTGCCATAAAAAACTAGTTGGATACATTCTCGATACTAACTTTTAAGAGGATATTAAGGATATTGTACCTGTAAATAATAAAGTAACGCCAAATAAATCGCTATGGAATCCGTTAAAAATAGTTTAATTTCAATGTGTGGTATTCGCGTAAATTTACGAGAATATCGATGTTACCGACAGCGCGTTCTATTCCAAACGACAGAAGATCGTTTACCTACTACTTTGGCAATACGTACTTATTTGACAATACGCAAAGACCACATTTCCACTTGCTACGATCCTAACATACGCCTTTTGCTTACATAATTGTTTTCATAATTAATTACATTTGAACAATTGCAATCAAACATACGGTAGATTTTAAGACTAAGACCTTTCTATTAGAAAAAACCGCATCAAAATCCGTTCTGTAGGTTTTGCATCCATCGCGAACAAAGAGACGAACAGATAGCAAAAAGACAAGAATTCTAAAATAAAAAAAATTGTATCTGGAATCGTTCACCTAACATAACCTTACTTATTATTATTATTTTCAAATATCTCCTATGTGACACAATTAATTTTACATTTTCTAAGAGTGTAGATAAATTCTATTAAATAATATAATAAACAAATAACACTTAGTGAAAGAACGGCGCAGCGTCTCCTGACCATAGATTTTTAAAACAATGCACTGCGTAGGTGATAATGTTAGGTGTTTCGGGCCCCATCATGAGCCATTGCCATGTTATGAAACGCCAAAAGCAAAAAGTTTCTTGGGGCGATTCGAACTGCTTTCAAAATTACTGGTATGAAACGACTAAGCACCATTTTGATTCAGCCCATTATCTGCCGGTTCTAATGAAAGTTTTTGAAACAACCACAAAACTTCAACTTATTTACTGTATATGTGTACAAAACTTCACGAATTCCCTTAACGTAAACAACAAACTTGTTAATCCCTCGCGTGGAGGAACAAGGAGACGTAAACGGTCGCACATCATTGGAATTTACAACTGAAACTTCATCACCTAATTTGTAAAGAAAAAGAAACAATTTCGGTGCCGAGGAGAGGTGGAAATGACATCGTAAAGTGCAGTAATAGGCGCCGTCTAACGATGTTCAGAACGAGCGTTGTGCTTTAATAAAATATAAAGAAGAAATCAGTGGGAAGCAGTCGTGCTCACTGGTTTTACGGCGAGGCGATTGGACACATATTACATGGAGAAGTTGACTCCACCCCAAGTTGTTTTTGGAAGTAAAAATATTCGTAGACAATTATGTACGGAGTTTATCACGTCGTTGAAGGCATTTTACGGCAGAAGTTTTACTAAATTAATGAATGATGATGGAAAAGATTAGGTACATGGGTATACGGTAAAGATTTATTTTTAATGACTAGCTGATTCCCGTGGCTCCGCCGGCACGGAGGTCAGGTATCGTTTTTTGGTCATATCTCCGGTACTACTCAACCAATTGCAATCAAACATACGGCAGATTTTAATTCTGACTAAAACCTTTCTAATAAAAGCATCGAAATCCGTTCAATCGTTTTTGCGTCCATCGCGAACAAACAGATAAATAGACAAACTAACAAGAATTCTAAAAAAATATTTTTGTTTTCAGAATCGTTCATTTAACATTTCTCAAGATTTCTTTTTAAATAATCTGTAATGTACAGACACAGATAATTTACAATTTTATTAATATATAGATTAGGTTCTATAACTCCTTTGGAGCTATATCGGGTCCAATCTGCTTACCGTCCGAGCCAGTTCCCTACTCAGTTGGGTTTAGCTTTCAGTCTGTCTATTAAAAGGCTGCTTTCGTTATTTTCCGTCAAGCAATTAAAATTCAAAAACAAAATTTTGGACGAAGTCAAGAATATGGGTATTTTTAACTTATTTAAAAGAATTTATGAATAGAAAAAACAAAATAAATTTTATGATAAAATCTTTTTTATATGTCGAGTTGTGATAAAACGTATATATTTTGAAATAAAACTATTTTTAACGGATTCTATCGCGATTTATTTGATGTTATTTTATAATAGGTCTTTACCTATGAAATTGCCGAAATTTTCTTACAAATTCATGAGTTCGTTATTCCTGTAATTTAATAGCTATTCCCATTATTTATATTTTGTTTGAAAGTTGATTTCAAGATTTTACAACTCGGTATAAAATTTTGCTATTATTGGCCGATTGATAAATTAATTCGATCTTCAAAAACAGTACTTCTTAAATGCTATCCATTTTGATGCTAAATTTCGTATTACTTAACAGCTGTCACTTTTCAAAAATGTAATATAAGTTGCTGTTTGTTAGCTTAATGTTGTCTCATTCATACACAAAAAAATCATAAAATTTGGATTTGTCATTCCTAAAAAAAATACAAAAAGGTTAGTACTGAAAATTGGGTTTCCTCCAATTTCTTCAAGAAAAACGGCAATGTCATATGTAACGACCTAATATTTGACATTGATCCCGACGTTTCGGTTGTTGGAGCCTCCCCGTGACGTGACCATCGGAAAATTAAAATATAAAATAACATCAAATAAATTGCGATAGAATCCGTTAATTTTTTTATTTTTTTTAATGTTTAGGACACGTCAATTTGACTTCACCTCGCCTGATGGTAAGCTGAAGGTAAAGTCTCAGGAAAGAGGGTCACCATTAAATACACGTACCATGTTAAAAATGGTGGCACTCAGCTTGACGGCCTCATCAGAAGAGGATTGTCGTCGCAGCACCGCGTGACACCCACCGGTCCCGCTAGTGCTGCGACCACAATCCCCCTGCCCGGCTATACACTTGCTGACCCCTGAACGCAATCAAACCGAAATTGGATTACTATGGAGGGTTTTTCGCAATCGTGCACGGTGGTACCTACCCGGCCGAATTTTGTGACAAAATTTGTGTCATCAAATTTCTACCACCAATAATAGTTTTATTTCAATGTGTGACATTCGCGTAAACTTCCGACAATATCACGTATATATTTACAAAAAATAATGTGTATAATAATGTTTATCCTCAATCTAGGACAATTGAAGAAGCTAATTTGGCTATTCTTACTTAAGGTCTAGATTGCGCTGTGCAGAATGTCTTAGAATATGACTACTGAGGCAAACTCAAATTCCCTTTACATTAATTCAAGGTAACGAACTTTTATACTTATACAGTCACCATGTCCTAGTTACATCCTTTCAACGAATCTCCATAGACTACGAAATATTCTTTTTTTCTCAATGACAAAAGCATAATTAAACCCTAAGGAGGATATTCAGTGTTGTATTCTCTTTGGTGAGCTCGAATTCTAAATTTACGCCTGTGAGTTTAAAAGTGCTTGTATTTTCCGTTCAAAAATAACATCTATTAAAGGCCTTGCATTGTAATATTTTCTTCCTTGTTATTTAGTGATTTGCATGCAAAATGGCTGATTTATTGTAATCGATATACTAAGCCTTTGGTTTGAAACATCAAAGTGAAGTGAAGATAATAACTTGATGAGGTACAAATTATGTCATCAAGTTATTATCTTCACTTCAAAAAAAAAAAAAAAAAAAAAAACAAAAAAAAAAAAAAAAAAAAAGTACAAATTATGTCATTCCGAATGAGTGTAACTTTACTTTAATAAAAATGAAAATTTGAGCTTCAAACCCCGACGCAATAAGAGAGGTGTTATAAGTTTGATGAGTCTGTCTGTCTGTTTGTCTGTCTATCTGTCTGTGGCTCCGTAGTTTGCAAACGGATGAAGCGATTTATATTTCGTTTTTTTTTTGTATGAAAGGTGAGTTACGGGCGAGTGTTTTTAGACATGTTTGATGAAAATCGGTTGAGTCGTTTAAAAGTTGTGGGGGTGAATGTGGAGAAGAATAGCCGAATCTCTGCAAATATAATCGAGTGGGGTCTCAAATGAAAGCGCATCACGTGTACATTACAAAATAATATATTATGTTCAATGAAAATCGGTTGAGTCCTGAAAAAACTGGGGGTAAAAGTGGGGAAAATACCCAATATCTGCAAATATATGTGTCGGGGGATGTTTTTAATTTATATATTATCAAATAGCTATGATTCTAATTACTAGGCAATTAGAGCAGAGAAAATGTCTGTCTAACAAAAAAAGAGTTTTGCAAATCCGTCAACAAAAAAAGGAGTTATCCCCGAATATACATAATAAAAGTCAAAATATAAACATCGGAATTGGGAACTTCCTCTTTCTTCCAGTAAATTTTTAAGTAATTAGTATGCTTACTTTTCCATTAGATTTAAATCGGAAAAAGAGAACATCTAGGACGGGACTCATATCGGAGAATTACGATTATCTGGGACGTGTCTAGGTGGCTCAGTTGGTCAGAGCATTCCCGCTGTAAGGGACTGGTCGGGTTCAAGTCCCGTCCTAGATGTTCTCTTTTTCCGATCTAAATCTATAGGAACTTCCTCTTTTTTGAAGTCGGTTCAATGTTAGGCCAAAAAATCGGTTGTCTTTAAAGTCGGTTTACTGACTATAGTTGAACGTGACAACGTCATAAGAAAATACTGATGGAATGGTTGCATTTTTCAAAAGAAAATTTTAATTTTATTTGTTTAACCACTAAGATCGGTTATAAGAATTCACTGCACTACATACTTGACGAAAACATGTAAATGTATTATTGTATAGCAGCTGTCCACGCGGACGCATCGCTCACTCAAGTAGGAGAGAGACAGATGTCGAACGCTGCCGGACGCGGAGGCCGATTGTGCCTCTTTGTCACTCGTTCCGCATTTTTATCGTGCGTGCAGTCGGTTTTTTTTTTGACGGTGGAGCGACTAGCGCCCCTCCCCCAAACCGCGGCAAGACGGGGACACCGTGGTTCCCAAACCCGAGGGGGCCATCTCGAAACCGGAGATGGCCCAGGGTCAGTCGGGGTGCGAGGGATATGCTCTATGGGCAACCTTACACCCCGGCGTCTGTAGACCCGAAACGGCGTGCGGTTTTAGTCGGTTCAAGCCCGACATAACCGCCCCCGCTGGCCGGCGGAGGGGTATCCGAAGGGATTTCCGCACGAAAAAATAAAATAAAAAAAATAGTAGGAATGAATTTTGATTTTTGAATTTGGTACTGAACGCAGAAACTAGGTAAATGAGTTAATGAATTTTAACATCTATCTGTATCTGCATAGCGTATGTCATAAACAGATGGTGTTGTATACATAGGAGTCATGATAGATGCTGTCTTATGGAATACTACTTTGGGGGAATGCAGCAGATATAGAAACTATATTTATACTACAAAAGAGGGCAGTTCGTGCTATTTATTGTTTAGGCAAGAGAGATTCTCTTAGGGAAGGATTTAAAAAGACTAATATTTTAACTGTAGCTTCCCAATATATATTCGAGAACATACTGTATGTCAGGAAAAATATATTCAATTTTACAAAAGTAAGTGACATTACAGACAGAAATCTGCGTAATAAAAATAAACTGATCCTTCCATGTTATCGGCTTAGCAAAGTTAGTGATTCTTTTAGGGTGGAAGGTTTACGCTTTTATAACAAATTGAAACTGAATCGGTCCTAGGTATTCCTGACAATAAATTTAAAACCTTTGTTAAGACCACCTTATGTATAAAAGCATACTAAAGGACAGATGATTACCTTAAAGACAAAAATGTCTGGTTTGAGCATGGTGTAGGCTCCTCCTAATATGCTAAAATGTTACAACTACAGCATAATATTGTAGTAGGCACGCGACCTTTTTCACCATATTTTAACTTTTTTCAATTATTTGAAAAATGTTAAAATGTTAATTATCGCTCGCTTAGTAATGTGCCCGGTAGATGGTAATAGGCTCGCCCCCTATTACATTGGGACCTAAACATAACTGGCGAATCGTGGATGTGTAATACACCTCTGCCTACCCCTTCGGGGATACAGGCGTGAAGTTATGTCATGTCATGTCATGACAATTATTTGAACGCTTAACTTGGGTTAAATTTTATTATAACATTTTTTTTTATACCTTTATTTATCTTGACACGAGACAAAAATGTACATTCGTCCATATTTGGTCTTAAGAAATCACTATTACAAGCTGACGTCTCGAAAATGCCGCAGTGGAGTTTGTTGCGCCGTTTCTTCTCCACTAGCGCCTAGGAAGCGGTGGTAAACTTAGTTTTAAGCAGTTTTTGACGTCAAAAAGATGTAATTACGTTGCACTATTTTGAAAAATAAAGACTTAAACTTAGAAATCATTGCGTTCTCTTAGCAAACTCCAGAAATGTTTTACTTAATTGAAAAGTAAAACCATAATATGTGTGTCGTTCGCCGATACCATAACGATTACGCCGGCCATTAAACAATGGCCATCAAACAAAATGTTCAACGACATAATACATGCAGTCTCAAGCACTCAACTGCCCTACAAAATTACAACAATAAAGAAATGGGAGGTAAGTGCTGCTACATTAAAGTTCGACTACTAACTACCAGTATAACCAGAACCTCTAACTTCCAAACATTTTCTCACCGTCATCCGATTTCGCAGGACTGAAATACTCGTGCGAGTTCAAGAATAACTGGTAGACTTGAGCAGGGTAAACGCACCAAAATTGTGCGCGTGGCTTACACGTGCCTAGGAGTTTCCCCCTCCGACGACGAAGTTTACATCACAATTAATGTCACATCACTAATTGGTGATAGCGGTTTGACAGTTGGTACAACACTACACTGGTGGCAAAGTTAATGTATCGGGTAAACTTTGACAAAGGCCCAGTGTTGTGTCGTTGAATACATTTGACAGTGTACTTATCTCGTTGGAGTGGAATTATGATTGACTTTTAGATAATTAGTCGAGAGGTGTAACAGTCAGTCATTCCTTTGTAAACGGTAAACAACTGGCATAGTTTACCCAAGTATATAATTAAAGGGTTCAACCCGCAGAATATATAATTATGTGAAAGTGTCATAAGACCTCGTTAATATACAAATTAAACTAGCGGCACGCTATTATGGCCGTTTTGACGTTTGCCCGCTCATGAAGTTTCGTAAAAATAAATACTAAGTTTGAAGGAGTACATTTCTGTTCTTTATTGTCAATAGTGAGGTGCAGTGTATTAATTTACGACACAACTTGGCATTTATGTTTTTCAAAATTCGAAATTTAAAAAATGAATTAAATATCCAAAAAGTATAGATGTGACACTCGCATTTGATTTGATTTTTTTCTATTGAAATTGACATTTCACATCACTATTTTAACGTGTCAAAACGACCATCATAGCGACCCGCTAGTTTTTTTTTAAAGCAGTGTTGTCAAAGCATTTGGAATAGAAAGTTTGCCATCAGTCGGGTCAAAAGATAGGATGACGGAGGTGGCTGTCACTATTTTCGGTGCCGTGTGCTCGTGCCTAGTAGATTTGTTTAATATAATGAAGAAATGAATCAATCCATTCGAAATATAAATCACAAGGTGTTGCCCACTGCACTGCCCGCGTGGAATTCTGACCCCGTTCCCGCTATCCATGGGAACCTATTCCTGGGATAAAAAGTAGCCTATGTGTTATTCCGGACTATACTCTATCGCTGTACCAAATTTCAGCCAGATCCATTCAGCCGTTTTTGCGTGAAAGAGCAACAAACATACATACTCACAAACTTTCGCGTTCATAATATTAGTAGGATTTATGTAAAACAATATTCACAAGTTAAATAAAACTAGAAAAGTAAGTAGAATAGAACTAACCTACGATACTGATCCCCGGATCACAACGCGGCCCTGTCCTGAGATTACTCCGGCAAGAAACTCAGCCGGATTTTTGTGGTCTAATTACAAACATGTTTACTTAATCTAATTACAACATTTTGTTTGAGTAGCTTAGTGGAGCAAAACAGTTCACTCAAGCTTCGCAAACTTCGTATTATAATTAATGTGTCTACTCACAGACAGCTACTAATTTTACAGGTCAAATAACCAGTTAGTCATCACCTTAGCAGAAGCAGGCCCAGGGTGGCGGCGCGTTGTGTTTCCGTGCGCGCTTCTCTATAGGGGAGGGGGATTTAGATCCCTTACATGACGTCGGGGTCGCCACTACTGGCGGCCGGGGCCTGTCGGGGTCTCTGGGATATCCTTTCTAGGGCACACCAGGTTCTCCGGCTACACGATGTGACGAAACAACGTGCGGTTTTAGTCGGTTCAACTCCGACACGCCCATCTCACCGTTAGCTCCGGTGTGGTGAAGCCCGAGAAGGTATCCACACGAAAAAAAATCGTCAAGTAACCAGCTGTAGAGCTTGCTCTTTCACGTTCTACGCTGCTACGAACTACGACTGCCTCTGTGACGTAGCGGTAGTGCATTCAACTGCTACGACAGGGGGCGCGGGTTCAATGCCCGCTCAGTGCATATTCGTATGCATGAATATTTTTATTTGCATCTTTGTGTCTGGGTGTTTCTACGTACAGTTTACATGTTAATATGTATGTTTGTATTACTTAATTTAAATATGTTTATAATTTTGTTTGTGTGTTAATGTATTCACTCTTGTTATCATACACACGTATATACCCCTTTTCACGATCCCCTCTCGCCGGTCTGCTGGAAGAAATTTCTTCAAAAATTAAGCAGTACCATTGTACTATTCTTTCCAACATCCAATTTCTGTAAGGTTTTTATTATGTGTGTATAAGTTTTAAATAAATAAATAAAAATAAATATAGATTTGGTCGAGAAAAAGTTACTTGAACCCACGACCAGTCCCTTACAGGGTATACTCTGATTAACTGAGCTACCTGATCACGTAGTTGAACTACTTTGGGTCTAGAGAACGCTGTATAGAATGTCGTAGAATATTTATTTAGAACAAAAAAATGGTCACGGTTCCTGGGTGAGTAATTAATGAATATTGACACCTATCTATACAAATATCGTTTTTTTTTTTATATTTGTTCCGTCAATTGACTGCACCCCGCTGGATGGTGAGAAGTTAGGGTGAAGTCCAGAAGATATGGGCCACCATCCCAGATGCTGACGATCCTAAAATGGTAGCCCTTGACGGCCTCAAAAGATGCTTTTTCACGCCCCGAATGAAGAACCCGGGATTGTAAGAAGAAGGAACCGACCACGACTGCGTCACGACACGAGGCCGTGTTTTTTTAATGTCATCTGTACGCTACAGACCGGTCAAAATGGAAGTCAATGGGGGAGGCCTATGTTCAGCAGTGGACTTCCTACGGCTGATAAGTGGCGCAAAGTTCCTGGTCAAATAGTGGTCTCAAATCGATAATTTTTTTTATTCGTACAGCCAGTCTTACATTATACATATAAATTAATAGGTAGGAACTAACTCGGGGTGCGACGGATATGCTCTATGGGCAACCTTACACCCCAGCGTCTTAACACCCGAGACGTTTCAATTTTAGTCGGTTCAAGCCCGACATAACCACCCCCGCTGGCCGGCGGGGGGGCTATCCGAAGGGATTTCCGCACGAAAAAAAAAAGGTAGCAACTACAAAGCACAATCTATTAGCATCATCGCGCGTATCTATGATATAATATCACTTTTTTTTCTTTTTTTTTAAAGAATATTAGTAACCGAAATTACTAATATCCCCCTAACCCCTCCAGCTAAGCTAAATTGCTTGTGTTAGGAGTGGGTTCACGTCGGTAGTGTAATGGCCAGGATTCGAACCCGGGACCTCTCGATCGTAGGGTATGAAATAACAATTGTGTAAAACGATTTGTCTGAGACTCGACCAATGTAAGAACATGGTCATCCTCTTAGTATACAATAAGGTAAACAGTATATTTATTTTGTAACTAATACTACTAACAAATTATGGATTTTAATTATCTGATTTCAAAATAAATTATTATTATTATTAGTTTGGTATCCACTTGCACCCAAAGCTCCCGGGGTCCACAATTTTTTTTTTTTTTTATATTTAGGACACGTCAATTTGTCTTCACCTCGCCTGATGGTAAGCTGAAGGTAAAGTCTAAGGAAAGAGGGTCATTACATACACGTACCATGTTAACAATGGTGGCACTCAGCTTGACGGCCTCATCAGAAGAGGATTGTTGTCGCAGCACCGCGTGACACCCACCGATCCCACTAGTGCTGCGACCACAACCCCCCTGCCCGGCTATGCACTTGCTGACCCCTGAACGCAATGAAACCGAAATAGAATTACTATGGAGGGTTTTTCGCAATCGTGTAATTCGCAATTCTTCTTCTGATTTGCTTTAAGTTTAAGCTTTTAGGGAAACCACTGCCGTCTGGCGTCGTATCCGCTAGAGAAAAGCCTGTGGTAGAACCATATCCGTCAATCAGTACCCGTAACGGTTTGCAGGTGAGGTTAAAAGGTCATACACCTCATTTGCCTCACCACCGTTTAATCCAGATAACTAAAATTTTATTGATGTTTGATTTCACCTTTGCAGGTCTCATAAATAACATAACGTCACGCCTATATACAGGCGGGTTATCCCCGAAGTGGTAGGCTGAGGTGTATTACACACCTACGATTCGCCAGTTATGTTTAGGTCCTAATGTAATAGGGGGCGAGCCTATTGCCATCTACCGGGCACATTATTAAGCGAGCGATATTGCGAATCGTAGGTGTGTAATACACCTCTGCCTACCCCTTCGGGGATACATGCGTAAAGTTATGTTATATGTTATGTTTTTGTTCCTGTACCTTTCATACTTGGGATAAGGGTCAGGGTCTATATGTTTTGGTACTGTTCCGTTTTTTATTATCTACCACTGATGACTTTGTTTTTATTAAATCTATTAAACTATTGCATACTATTTACTTATTCGCTAAGTTGGTATAAATACAAATGTATTTTATTACGTTAGCGAGAGGGGTTAGGGGACTACTACTTACTTTGGTTACGAATATTCTTAAAACTAGGAATTCAGTGCAGGGTGCGACTGAAATAAATTGAGATGAGCGAGCAGGACTCTTACTTGAAAATAAGACATCTTGATATGGTCATCGTACTATGGTACATCGGACAGGAACCTTCCCGCTTCAAAACACTCCTCAGTGTCCACACTATCACCGTGGTAAATTTGGTCAAGATAGCGCGTGGTTACGGAGGAGGTCAGCCACCAATAAACGGCTATGCCGCGTATAAGAGCTTGGCTTCGCTCAGCTCAAAAAAAAACTTACAATTCATTGATGTGTCTACTTAGACTCAACTAAATAAAGCACCGTAATGGCGTCTTATGCAGCGACCCAAAGATCTATCGAATATCCATAATCATTAGCTATGTGAATTCAATCAGTTTCAGCTATCGATTTGGGAGCCATGGTAGAAGCGTCGGTAGCTTAGTGGTTAAGGAGTCGACCCTATGATCGAGAGGTCCCGGGTTGAATTCTGGCCATTACACTACCAACGTGAACCCACTCCTAACACAAGCAATTAAGCTTAGGTGCAGACGTTAGGGGGAATATCAGTAATTTCGGTTACTTATATTCTTTAAAAAAAAAAAACTCGCATACTCACTTGTTCATAAATTGCCCTAGTGGTTGCACAGGGCCCAATCAACACCTTCGGGGCCCAAGTCCGACTGACCTGCTAATCGGTGCAAATGTTAAATAACAGATCAGCCTCAGTCGTAGGCTTTCCTCGCGCGGTAGGGAGATCAAACGGCAGTCACTCTCGTAAAATTCAACAAACCAATAAAAAACTTTACACCTTACCTTCAGCTTACCATCAGGCGAGGTGAAGTGAAATTGACGTGTCTTGTTGATTGATGTGTTTTTTACCCTTTCTATATTTCCCGTTTTTACGCTTTCCACATTTTCCCTTTTTACCCTTTTTCACATTTCCCGTTTTCACCCTTGCCATATTTACCCTTTTTACCCTTTACACAATTCCCATTTTTACCCTTTTATAGTGTGTGTGTGTATGCAAGTCACACACGGTAGAAGTGAAACTTCTGAAAAGTCCCTGTTTAAAAAAAAACTATGGACTTATTTTTTCGTTTCATTTCGTTTCATCGAGTTTGAAATCACAACGATTCTAAAGAAGTTTCACTTCAAAAAAAGGCCCTAGAGCAGTGGTGGGCAAAGTACTGCCTGTGGGCCAGCTCTGGCTCGCGAATGGATTTAATCCAGCCCACGGACGGTCCGTCGAAATGAATGTATATACGGCCCACAATATACCTTTTTTTTTTTTATGAAATCCCTTCGGATAGCCCCCCGCCGGCCAGTGGGGGCAGGTATGTCGAGCTTGAACCGACTAAAACCGCACGCCGTCTACCTAATTGTATTTTGGTGGTCCCGCAGTATAAACTAGAATAATAGATGCATGATCCAAACAAAATGTTTCCTTAATTTTTATAAATGCGAAAGTGAGTTTTTATTGTTTAAGGACCATGGCTTAACAGCTGACCTGATTTGCATGAAACTTTTGTTCATAGATAAATTGACTTGGAATTCGATAAATTCGTAGGATACTTCTTCCCGGGAATGCTGGGAATCAGCATAATGCAGAGACGAAGTCGCGGGTGGAATACTAGTTTTCTATACTAGATACTATCTATCTATAGAGAATAGACGGCCTTTGTGGCGTAGCGGTAGTGCATTCGACTGCTACGACAGGGAGTGCGGGTTCGATTCCCGCTCAGTGCAAATATTTGTAATCAGTAATCAGTAAAATCAATATTCAGTAATCAGTTTATTTCGTAAACAGGTAAATAAAGGTGTAACATTAAGAAAAATATATATATGCTCGTCTTTGCTCCGCCTATAGGCATGCGAAAAATACATTTCAATGGCCATATTATTAAAAAAAAAAACAAATAGAGGATACAACAGTAAGTCTGGAATAGTTTCAAAACAGGACAATGTGTATGTAAGATTAAAAGGACGAATGTAGAAAACGGATCTCGTGCGTCCGTTCAAAATGCATAATCTAATTTATTCGCCATGCGATCGACGCGTGCGAGGCTGCACATTCTCTTGGGACGTGGTCGATTTGGTGCGTTCTATTACCCGACTGCGGTGAATCCAAAAAAGGAGCGTTATGTATCTGACCCGTATGTACGAGTACACATATGTCCCCTCGTAATCACAAAACCAATTTTATTAAAAAACCGGCCAAGTGCGAGTCGGACTCGCCCATGAAGAGTTCCGTAGCAGCAAGTGAAATTTTTATATTTGAGTTGTTTAAATGAAAGGTAAATTGCAGTTTACGATTTAAGACGTACTAAAAAAATCACTCACTAGATCTGGTTCAAACCAATTATCGGTGGAAGTTTACATGTACATCATATATTTATTTTAGTTTTATCACTCTCTTATTTTAGAAGTTACAGGGTGGGGGGGGGGGCACATTTTACCACTTTGGAAGTGTCTCTCTCGCAAACGACGCAGTTTAGAAAAAAATGATATTAGAAACCTCAATACCATTTTTGAAGACCTATCCATTTTTTTGAGTTTCAGTTCTATGTATGGGGAAACCCCCAAATGTTATGTTTTTTTTTCTATTTTTGTGAAAATCTTAATGCGGTTCACAGAATACATCTACTTACCAAGTTTGAACAGCATAGTTCTTATAGTTTCGGAGAAAAGTGGCTGTGACATACGGACGGACAGACAGACAGACATGACGAATCTATAAGGGTTCCGTTTTTTGCCATTTGGCAACGGAACCCTAAAAATCGCCAGTTACTTCCCTCAATCCTCAGTTTGAGTAGCTGGTAGCGAAAATAGAAAACGGTGAACGCGGAATTTAAACTAGTGAAACAAATTCGCTACAAGCTTTTGAAATAAGGACAAAGTAATTAATTATTGTTTTATAACATTTTTTTTTAAATATACCTACATACCATCATCATAACATCACGCCTGTTTCCCCGAAGGGGTAGGCAGAGGTGTATTACACACCCACGATTCGTCAGATATGTTTAGGTCCCAATGTAATAGGGGGCGAGCCTATTGCCATCTACCGGGCACATTACTAAGCGAGCGATAATCAACATTTTTAATACACACATAACTACGAAAAGTCAGAGGTATGTGCCTGGGGCGACTGGGGATTGAACTCGAGACCCCGTCTCGGCAGTCCGTTACGTACACCACTGAGCTATCGCCGCTATACCTAAGCTTGTGTTTAAATGTTTCTTTTTACTGATTTTCAAACGATGTTTGATTTAAGATTGTCAAAGACTCTTTGAGGCTTACAAATTTAGATTAATATTGAAATAAATGTCATGGTCAGGTGCAATTTATTTATTAAATATAATAGGGGAAAAGCACAAGTGATACATTTATTTAAATATATGTAGCAAGTTCCACCAAGTGCATAAATCAACAGTATAAATAATTTAGACTAAAATGGTACCAAAAACACACAACTAAATGTGACACATTAGAGGGTTTCTACAGGGTCGGTAGCGCCAGTGTGCCGCCCCTGGTGTTGCACTCGTCCATAGGCCACAGGAACCGCTTCCCATCAGCTGGGTCATATTCAATCACACTTAATTACATACACACCAAAGATATTGACTGTCTCTTTGGCATAGCGGTAGTGCATTCGACTGCTGCTACAGCTATTCGGAGCGCGGGTTCGATTCCCGCTCAGTGCAAATATTTGTATGCATGAATTTGTCTGTTTGCATTAGGGTGGGTGTTTCTATGTATAATATGTACATATTTACAAAAAAAAATCGTATATATTCGTTTTCTGGAACCCATAACACAAGCTAGTTAAACTATGCTTACTTTGGGTCTAGAAAGCGCTGTGTAGAATATCGTAGAATATTTATTTATTTATTTACAAACACACACACGCACACACACACAGGTTCACACACATAAAAACACATATTGTACTCCTATTTACATTATTTTTACTAGCCGTGTGAAATTTTATGAATTTGAATTATAAATCCATGTCTATCAAAGGGACGGGCACTGTTTCTCCTAATCCCAGGCTACTTGTGGCCTATCTAGGAAAACAGCTGGTCACCGACCTTGTTGCTGTTTAGATAACCGCTTTTCTTTCTTTTATAAATAAGTTATATATTAAAAAAATGACCAGAGAAAAATTTAAAAAATTGCCTCAACAAAAAAGACTTTTCTATATTCCCATACAAAAGATTCACGTAATTTTATCCCAGGAATAGGTTCCCATGGGTTATGGGAATGAGCTCAGAATTCCACGCGAGCGAAGCCGCGGGCAACAGCTAGTTATTTATAACCGATCATAGATACTCCTCTGCGTATATTGTTCTGAATAAAACTATAAAACAAGTCAGTCTGTACCGACACTTCATTAAAAGTGTCACCAATTAGATACGACCAACTAGCTCTTGTCGGGAAATTTTCGGCTTCAGCTAATTCTGGATCTAGGGCAGCAAGCCTTCCGTAGCCAAATGGCAAAAACGGAACCCTAATAGATTCGTCATGTCTGTCTGTCTGTCCGTCCGTATGTCGCAGCCACTTTTTTCCGAAACTATAAGAATTATACTGTTGAAATTTGGTAAGTAGATGTATTCTGTGAACCACATTAAGATTTTCACACAAAAATAGTAATAAATTTTCTTTCATCAAACCGTGATCTCTTATGCGGTATTTATGGATAGGTCTTCAAAAATTATAGTGAGGTTTTTTTTTTTTTTTTTTTCTAAACTGAATAGTTTGCGCGAGAGACACTTCCAAAGTGGTAAAATGTATGTGCCCGCCCCTGTACTTTCACTGAAAATTGGTTTGAACGAGATCTAGTAAGTAGATATTTTTAATACGTCATCAGGGCCGTCTTTAAACTATTTGTGGGCACATTAGGACAATAGGGCCCCCATATATGGCCTTGAAAGAGCACTATTTTGTTGGAATAGACAAAGAAAGTAAGTAAACAAGATTCTACAATTATTTGTATTTATTTACAACATAACATAACATAAACTCACGCCTATATCCCCGAAAGGGTAGGCAGAGGTGCTAGCACCCACATTTCGCCAGTTTATGTTTAGGTCCCAATGTAATAGGTGGCGAGCCTATTGCCATTAACCGGGCACTTATAATCCTGCGATCAATACACACATAACTTCGAAAAGAATCGAAAAGTCATTGGTGTGTGTCATGGTAAAACCTGGGATCGAACCCGAGACCTCGTCTCAGCAGTCCATTACCCATACCACTAGGCTACCGCGGCTTTTTTTTTTAAATTTATTTACTGAATGTAAATTAACTGGCAATCGATACATATATTACTTGTCCCGACAGACTGACTGATTTATCAACGCAGAGCCTCAGACTAAATGTATATCTTTTGGTTTAAGCGCAGAGCCTATACCGCTGCAGCTAAAACTTGAAATTTCGGCAATAAATGCTTTTTATGATGTAGTGGATACTAAGGAAGGATGTTCAGAAATTTCGCTCCAGATATGGCAAAATAAGGGTTGAACGTTTGTATTGAGGTCCGTCATTTTCAAAGTCAGAAGCATGAAATTTCATACACCTACTTCTGGTAAGAAATAAATAAATACGTAATCAGCATTTTTAGGGATTTTCTTTAGAAAAGCCCTATTGCTATCGAGTTGTCGTCGTCGTCGACGTCGTCATTGCCAATTTTCTGTCACGGTTTTGGGTATGAAGGAGATGAGCTATCGAGTTGCTGTTTTCGGTAATAGATTCGTGCTGGGGTGAATCATTGCAAGATAAAAAAAAAACGCAAAATATCGCAAAAAAAATAATCGCTAAATCGAAATTACCTTGTATTCGGCTGAGCTCGTCTCAGGAATTCAACTTGTTTCAAATTTTACCCTTGAGTGAAATATGGGTTTGGTATTGGTATTTTTGAAGATAGAAGCTCGAAATTTCAGATAGTTGCTTCTGGTTAGAATTAAATGAACAAGTGTACCAGTTTTTTTTTAATTTCACACCTACAGAAAAATCAACTTCCATTCATAATTTGAACGACTTTTTCACCATTATATTTATATACCAGAACCATCATCGCCAATATATTTATAAAGCACTCACTCATTTTCTTTCGCAATTTCTTCGTCACTTTTTTCATTAATAGATGCACTTTGTTTAATTTCCATTTTATATCAATAGATTTATGGCACAAAATAGAATTAATATTACAAAAAGTTATATGATGACAAAAAGTGTTTCTTGGACCTCGGTCGTATTCGATCTCAGTCTTGATGAAGTCAACGACACTGATTAGACGAACGCGCCACCAAGGTTGTTAAGTACAGTGTGAAATTAGCGCTTCTATATTTTTTGTCTTACGTTCAGGTCACGTGTTTACTGACGCGAGTTTAACCTTTTTTACCCATTACAAAAAGTGCACAACGCCGCTAAAGAAGTTTTCACTTCAAAAAATCTATAAATAAATTATTATTATAATTCGCGCGGGGCGTGGCTTGAACGAACTACAAGAAATTTTATATTATGTTACTTGCTGCTACGGAACCCTTCATGGGCGAGTCTGACTCGCAAATGGCTTGTTTTTATTTAATAATAATTGATCAGAGCGCCGCGCAATAATTATCGATATCACCATTCCACATGACGAGAATCTTGTGGAAGCCGAAAAAGAAAAACAAATAAAATATTTGGATTTGGCTCACGAGGTTGTCGACATGTGGAGTGTGGATTCGGCGATTATTGTTCCGATAGTTGTATCGGTTCACGGACTGATTGCCAAGAGCCTCGAACAAGGCAGTTGGGTCAAGGGCTTGAAGCAGAAGGCAGTGCTCCTCGACACGGCACGTATTGTGAGGAGATTCCTCACTCTGGAGCCCTAACCACCGGTAGCTTGGTCCCTGTACCCGGTGCCGGTGGGCCACTATTTTTTATATTTTTAAATATATTTGTTTTTTTTTTATACAGAATGTATTTAAAAATATAATTTAGATGTATTTAAAATTTAATAAAGGAAATAATATTAATAGATACATAATGAGGTGGAATTGGAAGAGGGATGTGGAATGCAGATACTAAATAATGAGTTAATGAATTTTGACGATTGTTAACGACTATCGAGAATAACTTGTAAACTGGCTCAGGACTGAGATGGGCCTGTGGCCTGTAAAGCCTTATCGCGTTTTTTGAAGAACAAGAAGCGAAAGGTGTATGCCAAGATCGTAGCAAGTAGATCGTCGATCGTCCTTACAGAAGCAGGCCGTGGCGGAGGTGTGCCGAACACGCCTGCCTACTCACCGACGCGGGATAAAACCCGACCCCACCAGGCGAGGCCGCGCTGGCGGCCAAGGTCCGCCGGTAACCCTGGGGTTATCCTTTAGAGGGCTTACCCGGGGTGCCCGGCAATGGACACTTGGGTAGGACACCGTGCGGTTTTAGTCGATGCACGACATAACCGCCCCCGCTGGCCGGCGGGGGGATATCCGAAGGGATTTCCTTCAAAAAAAGATCGTAGCAATTGGAAAGATGTTGTCTCTACCTACCCCGATGGGAAAGAGGCGTGACTATATGTTTGTACATATGAAGAACAGTGCCACCGTAAGCCATTCTGAATGACGGACTCTTTGTGGAATTTTGAGAAAACAGCATAATTTGAAACGATTCTTATTCTTATCTAAATCGATTTGAAATTTTGAAAGTATGTGACATGTAGATGGCATGCAGTACTTTGATACCATCGAGTTTGAGGGGCTTCATTAAAACGTACATTCGAAACTGGGCGTGCACGAAACATGAATGAAAGATACTTCAGATTTCTTTCGGTAGGGTTAAGGCCGTGCGAAGTGTGATGTGCTGTCCTCAGCCCCGATTGCGGGATACATGTGTTTCATTTTACCAATTTCCCGAAACGTCTGTTTGTAACTTCGGATGTACGTCTCATAGTTTGCCTACTGATGATTGAGTTTGATGGAGTGTGTGATTCTAAGCAATATTTCTGCAGTGAGCGATTACAAGGCACGAGACAAAAAAATATTTGCTGACTGAAAACAGACAACTTTTCGCCTCGGCCAGTTAGAAATGTGTTATAGGGAAGGGAAGCAATTAATTAAATATGTTAAAAAGAATTGGATTTCTGAACGAACCTTTGTCCCATTGTCTATTTCAGCGCCGAAACTGTGAAATGGCGATAATAGGAGCTGCTATGTGACAGACTGTGAAATATATCATTAAACCGTCGAGTTCTCCGTGTATTTCATTACGATATTCTGACATATAAATAGGCCCAAAGCTGTAAAAAGTAAACTAAACTAACGACACGCTATGATGGCCGTGTTGACGTTTGACCGCTCATGAAGTTTCGTAAAAATAAATACTAAGTTTGAAGGAGTAAATTTCTGTTCTTTATTGTCAATAGTGAGGTGCAGTATACTGATTTGCGATACAACTTGGCATTTATGTTTTTCGAAATACGAAATTTAAAAAATGAATTAAACTTCTTTACTTCTTTATTGATTTATTGCAGAAACATGGTTAAGTACATAGATGTTAGACATTTAAATTATTGTCCAGCACGTTTCGCCGTTTTACCAGCATGCAAATGTAAAATTAAATATAATATAACAATTAAAAAAAACAGAATACATGCAATTATTTTACACAATATTAAGTAGACAGTTAAGATATAGACTGATACAAACTAAATAACTAAAAAACTAAATATCCAAAAACTATAGATGTGACACTCGCATTTGATTTGATTTTTTTTTCTATTTTAAATTGACATTTCACATCACTATTTTAACGTGTCAAAACGGCCATCATAGCGACCCGCTAGTATAAATGATTTTTAAAAGATAAAACTCAGCAGTAGATTTCAATCATTGTTTTCGGATTTCATTACAATATGTACCAAATACAATTTATATACTGAGCGAACGAATTACATCTCTATTTTCGAAATATGTAATGATTGCGAACGAATTTGTTTGTTTTTATTGCAGGTAATGATTATTTTTTAAAAATGTTTAAAGATGCAGTCTAATATGCTATGGTGGCATGAACCTAGTATGTTACAAGATGCTAACTTTAAGCACAAAAAGTTAGCTAAAACGCTTCCATCATCATTTACTATTCTTAAATATACCACACAACCGTAAGCCATATTCGACGCGTCTCCATATCCGATCAACTCCATCCGTTGAGCGCGCCTCACATCAATGTCTCTATTTATTTATATACTAGACATTTGAATGAAACTGTTAGCAAAATTTCATTCGGCTCGAAGGACCATTTTCATATTAAATGAAACTCAGCATTCAACATGAGAAGTATATTATTAAAAACCCTTAAAATGCACACAGTACAAATACACGTTTTTACCGCATAGCGGCTGTGACGGGAGAGGGCGTTGGATTTGACAGGTGCCCGTGTTGCCAGCTACTACATAAAATCTGTATGTACTTGTATTGTACACCCGTCACCCTAGCAGAAGCAGGCTTGAGACGGTAGCGAGTTGTGTTTCGCGAGCGCCTTTATCAGAGGAGGGGAGCAAGGCCCCTGCACTCCACACTGAGGCGGCCTGTTCATGATAGGCAGCCAATGCCTGGAAGGGTTCCTGGGGAATTCCTTTCTTAGAGTACCGTGGCGGAACACCATGTTTTCGATAAAACCAAGCCATCGCTAGCCCGATGAGGTGGCAACCGTGGTTTACCACAAGAAAAAAAAGCATTGGATACGACTGAGATCGGCGCACAGATGTTTATTGAGGAAACTGCAAAGGTTTCGTCCGTTAAATATATACATATAAATATACATCCGAAAACCACAGACTACAGCAATCTATAAAAAGCACGGAACAGAGTAGACAATTAAAAATAAAAATTTATACACGGTTATTCGTGGTGTGCATCGATCGAGTCTACAGATAGACTCTGCGCGTGCACTAATATAATCACACGAGCTCGCGAGTCGTTCCCATTCTCACCTGGATGGTTCACCTGATCGGTTCACGACACAGTTTGTTGGTTTCTGAGTTGAGAAGTTAAAATTGAATTTCATCAACAGTTACTTATGTACAGTTTTGTACTGCGCACTGAGCTTAAGTAGGCTTTGACGAAACTTCAATTTCTCAATTCAGAAACCGGCCATGTGCAGAACATATCACGATCTAAGTTTCGAGTAATACCAGTGGTTAATTAATAAGCGGTTAGTTAATTTGTTTCACATATAACTGGTGGCTGATTGGTGCGAATAGTGCCCAACGATGTACTACCGTATTACGGTAAGTTTTTGTCAATAGAAAATTACTTGCAGTAACATTACTGCCAACTGCCCTGCTAAGTTGAAAGACGGTATCTCTTAGACACTTCCTAATACTATTCAATAGCTATTGTAATGGATGTGAAGGGTTTTACCAAGATCCTTGAGGCCAAGAACACCTGCTTAAACAGACGAGGATCTGGCGCAGGTTTTCCTTTCAGAGTTGGTAGGTCAGACTGCAGTCGCTCCCGCAAAAGCTGACTTCCATAGCTCGTACTTTGGAGTCAGTGGACCCGCTGTTCTATTTTTTTTGTATAGAACAGTCATTGCTCTATGGGCAACCTTACACCCCGGCGTCTGAAGACCCGAGACAGCGTGCGGATTTAGTCGGTTCAAGCCCGACATAACCGCCCCGATGGCCAGCGAGGGCGGGGGGTATCCGAGGGGATTTCTGCATGAAAAAAAAAGGTTACGGGTTTTGTGTGTTGGCCATTCTTATCTACCCAAGAGCTTGTTGCATACTGTGGCTGTGCCGGTTGCAAAAAATAAGACTGGTAACTCATCGGATGTTTCTAACGATAGGCCGATTTTCTTAGCAATCAGTACAGCCAAGGTTTTGGATAGTCTCCTTGACAAGCACCTGGAGGAGCATATAGTTTCAAATATGTATAATTCGGTTTTTTATCGGATCTTTCATTAGAAAGAGTAATCGTGCCGTCTGACCGCCCAACCACAGGTCTAAAGCCTGTGCCAGAGTCTCGTCCGTCATTCTACAGGAACTTTGGAGCCTGAGGTGGCTTGTCTTGGCATTTGCAGGAGCGGCTGGTGTCTGACCCACAACCTCAAGAGGAATACCTGCGCTAGAGCAGACGTACTGACTAGCAGATGTCATAAACCCAAGTTATGAATCGATAAGTTCTTTTATTGTTGTCAACGACCAAAATGTTCCTCGACATCATCATTCTTCAAGCTTTTCTCCAACTCAGTTGGGGTCAGCTTAGCGATCTAACTACGAAGCGGACGAACTTCAATTTACTGTTAAGCGACTGTCAGCTGATCTCCACAACCCTTAGTAATTTCTTATACCCGGCATAGCCGTTTGTTGGTGGCTGAACTCCTCCGTAACCACTCGCGCGATCTTGACAAAATTTACCACGGTGATAGTGTGGACACTGAGGAGTGTTTTGAAGCGAGATGGTTCATGTCCGATGTACCATTGAGGAATAATCACCGCAAAACAGTTTCACGAGCGCGCGGCCTTAACTATTTGACGACCTCTGTGGCGTAGCGGTAGTGCATTCCACTGCTGAGCCAAGGGTCGCGGGTTCGATTCCCACTCGGTGCAAATATGTATATTTGCATTGGTCTGGGTGTTTCTGTGTATACTATGTATTTATTTACAAAAAAAGAAAAAGTATTTAAGTATGTTTATCCGCATTCTAGAACCCATATGACAAGCTCTGCTCAGTTTGGGTCTAGATTGCGTTGTGTACTTTGTCCTAAAATATTTATTTATTTTATTAAGCGCGCGACCGTAGTAAGATGTCTTATTTTCAAGTAAGAGTTGTGCTCGCTCAGCTCAATTTGTTTCAGTCGCACCCTGCACTGAATTCCTAGTATCGAAGTTGGAATTCAGTGCAGGGTGCGACTTTTTAGGGCTTCAACTACCAGTAACGACTGCTACAGATAATCTTTTGGCAATCGGGGCCGACGACTTAACGTTCTCTCCGAAGCACGTACCCATCCTAGGACTAACCTGGTCAGTTTTGCTTAACTTTGTTGTGTTGTGTTAACCTACTCTGTGACCACTGAGCCATGAGCCCCCCTCTGTTACACACGTTATATTTATATCTAATCGAGCTGCTGCGGACGAACTTTGTTCCTAACAGAAATACCCGTAACTTTCGATTTTGTAACTAAGTAGGTCAAAGGCGCAATTCAGAGTGAATACAGACTAAAATGAGATTTGTACGATTTGTAGATTTGCCATTATCTGTGTAGAATATTATGCACTACTGTCATATGCAAATTTAAAATTGGAATAAAACTTATTGTAACAAAGTAATCGCGATTTATATTGTGTTATTTTATTATTGATACTAAACTAGTTGTTTTGACCGCATGGAGTGATCCCGTGGGAATATCGGGATAAAAAGTAGCCTATGTTACCCAGGGATAATGTGGCATTCTAAAGGTAAAAGAATTTTTGATATCGGTTCAGTATTTTTTATCGATTAAGTACTTACAAACAAACTTTCCTCCTTATAATCTACTAGCGGACGCCAGCGGCTTCGCCCGCGTGATATAATGCATGTATTAACCTCCCTCTTGAATCACTCTATCTATTAACGAAAACCGCATCAAAATCCGTTGCGTAGTTTTCAAGATCTTAGTATACATAGGAACAACAGACGGGAAAAGCGATATTGTTTCATACTAGGTATAAAGTGAAGCCCCCGGAACTTTCCAACATTTTCTAAAAATGAAACCTATGCATATTAAATTTCGTGAAAATTGTTGGAGCCGTTTCCGAGATTCAGATTATATATATACATATCTATATATAAGAATTGCTTGATTAAAGGTGTTAGAAAAAATATGAAATCTCGAAAGTCGCGTTGTGCACTATTTTTGTAATGGTTAAAAAAGGTTAAACTCGCGTCAGTAAACACGTGACCTGAACGTAAGACAAAAAATATAGAAGCGCTAATTTCACACTGTACTTAATAACTTTGGTGGCGCGTTTACCTAATGAGTGGTCGTTGACTTCGTCAAGACTGAGATCGATTGCGACTGAGGCCCAAGAAACACTTTTTGTCAAGTTTTTGTAATATTTATTTTATTTTGTGCCATAAATCTATTGATATAAAATGGAAATTAAACAAAGTGCATCTATTAATGAAAAAAGTGACGAAGAAATAGCGAAAGAAAATGTGTGAGTACTTTATAAATATATTGGCGATGATGGTTCTGGTAATAATGATAGTGAAAAAGTGGTTGAAATTATGGATGGAAGTTGATTTTTCTGAGATTAATGAAAAATAATTGTAATAGTTCTGAAGTGTTCAATTTTTAATGTAATATAAATTGTCATGTTTGTGTACGATAGCGCAATAAATGAATATTGTATGTTACCACATAAATGATAGTACTTTTATACTGATAATTAAAGCAATTCGTGAAAAATTATTCCCAAACCATTCAAAAATGCACAACGTTAATATTCAAGTTTTCACTTCTGCCGGCACTCCCGGAGTGCAACCCGTCGTTTTTTTATGCATATTTGGTACGAGTAGGTCTGATATTTATGTTCTTTTTTATTCCCTTAAGTAAACGGAGTCGAAATTTCACGCAGGCATAGATTTCTTTTTACGCGTGGATATAAAAATAAACTAAAACTTTGTCCTACAATATTTATTATTATTATTTATTTATTAGATATATTTATGTGGGTTAAGATCGTCTCACATATCCCGAAACTAATAAATTACGAGACAAATTATATTATCGTGTTATCGTATAAGTGCACCCTGCCCCAGCCTTAATGTGGAGGTTCCTGTGCCCTCGTAAGCGGCACGTGGCCAGTAATCATACAAATAGAGACATGGCCGTTTGAACCTAAAAAAATATAATTCAATGAATTTTGACACCCTAGCTTTGGTGCGAGGGTTGGTTGATAATTGTCTTATCCGCGAACAGCAAAACACTAAGTTTCGTAGTGTGTATTTTTTTATGTAACTAAGTTGTCGCACTACGCAATCGTAATAAAAAGAACAATGAAAAAACAAATGCTAAAACAGACGGACATTTAACTCTAATAAGGGTCAGGGTAAGAAAGGTTTTATAAAGAAGAAGAATATCGGCGATAGCGCAGTGGTTTACGTAACGGACTGCTGAGACGAGGTCTCGAGTTCGATCCCCAGTCGCCCCGGGCACACACCTCTGACTTTTCGTAGTTATGTGTGCCTTAAAAATGTTGATTATCGCTCGCTTAGTAATGTACCCGGTAAATGGCAATAGGCTCGCCCCCTATTACGTTGGGACCTAAACATAACTGGCGAATTGTGGGTGTGCAATACACCTCTGCCTACCTCTTCGGGGATACAGGCGTGAAGTTATGTTATGTTATGTTATGTTGTTATAAAGAAGACAGTTCATATTCGAAAGCGCATGTTAGTTGTACAGAGGCGGGAAAGAAAAATCATAAAAAAATACATATTACATATAATACAGTTTTCACCTCCTCCTGATTTTATTATTGGTATATTATATGCCGATGACATAATTTTGTTTTCAGAAACCCCTCAGCAATTAAACAAAATGGTAAACGACTTAAACAATGCTAGTACAAAAGTAGGATTAGAAATGAACCTTGACAAAACGAAAATGATGACTAACCGCAGCGTAACGCCTATCCTAGTAAATAACACCCCTCTCGAGTTCGTGAAAAAATACATATACCTAGGCAAACAGATCTCTTTTAGTAAAGAACGAAGAATTGAAGAAATAAACCGAAGAGTGGCGATTACCTGGAACAAGTTCTGGAATTACAGAAATATTAAAATCACAACTTCCGCTGCCAACTAAGAAAATAGTAATGGATACCACAATACTACCTTGTCTCACTTATGGGTGCCAAACGTGGACCTTTGATCTCAAAACCAAGAATAAAATTCAGACTACCCAGAGAAACATGGAAGAAGCTGCCTAGTTATCAAATTAAAAGATAAGGTGAAGAACGTTGACATCCGAAGGAAGACAAAAGTATGCGACGCCTTAACTTTTTCGCTGAATGGGAAATGGAAGTGGGCAGGCCACTTACAAAGGCAAAGTTATGTGCAACTTTAAAAGATGCCGGGCTGTATAAGGGAAGCATAGAGTCGTTGAGAACGGTAATAACAGGAATTGGCTTCAGATACAAAAAAGTTGACAAACGAAAAATTGTTATGGAGCGACATGACATAATTATGCAGCGACTAACATTCCTGCGCGAAGTTAAACAAATTATAAACTGGGATAATGTAATATTTTTGGACGAAACTTGGCTAAATTCCAACCATTCTGTGCCGAAAACATGGACTGATGATTCTGAAGCTTCGTGCTCGAAGGTGCCGATAGGAAAAGGTGGACGCCTCATAATATGCCATGCTGGGTCAGCGTCTACAGGCTTCGTGGAAAACTCTTTATTAGCTTTCCAATCCAAAAGCACTAAAGAGTATCATGAAGAAATGGACGCAGTAAGGTTCCGAGAGTGGTTCTTAAATTTATTACAGAATATCCCTCCTAACAGCACAATTATAATGGATAATGCCCCATACCACTCTGTGCAAATTGATAAAGCACCTACGTCAGCCAATAAGAAAGCAGATTTGGTGGCATGGCTGCAAAGAAAAGGAGTGGATGCCGACATGTCACTATTAAAAGCTGAATTATTACAGTTAGTGAAATTGCATAAACCACCAAAACCGACATATGTAATTGACCAATTGGCCGAAGAGCACGGGCACAAAGTCATACGACTTCCTCCGTACCATTGCCAATATAATGCCATTGAACTGATTTGGGCCCAAGTTAAAGGTAATATTTTATAAAATTATAATAATAACACGAGTACTTCTAACATTTATAATTTAAACAATGGTTTTCGTCTGCTATCAAATAGTTACATTATTGTTTTACAGGTTATGCAGCAAGACACAACACAAAACCACCCTTCAGTGTCAAGAAAATGGAAGGTTTATTAAAGGAAGCATGTGCCCAAGTTACACAGTTACAGTTACAGTTACAGTTAGTACAAAAAACAAAGAAAATAATAATGGACGACTTCGAAAGAGACGTACACTTTGATAATGTAATGGACAATCAACTGGTCATTAATTTAAATGACGATGATGACGAAGACGACGATACTAGTACTAGTAGTGAATAAAAAAATATCCTAAACATTTCTTTTATTTAATTATAACAATTGATTTCTTAAAATTCGGATATTATAGTAATCGATCTCTTAAAGTTCGGATATTATAGTAATCGATTTTTTCATCCCATCCCTATCATTCAATTGTCAGAACTGTCAAACGGTACTTCTTAGATTTGACGGACTGTAGCTCGTTATAAAGACGATAGATGGACCCAAAGGTCAGTGAAGTGGTCGGGACCGAAAGGTACCAGAACAAGAGGTCGACCAAGAGCTAGATGGGCAGACGAATTGGTAGCGAGAGCAGGCGAAAGTTGGATGAATATAGCTAAAGATAGAGAAGCGTGGCATTCCTTGGGGGAGGCTTTTACCCGAATGGGGTCCATACATAATAAATAATTGAAATAAATAATAATATAGAATTAAAATAAATTATAATTTAAAATTATAATAAGATTAGAATTAAATAACTTAACTTTGAAAATAGAAATTTTTGCATGCTCTGGAGACCCACCTTACACCCTCGCTGCGCACCCCGGCTGACCCAGGACCAACTCCGGTTTCGAGATTGCCCCCTCGGGTAACAGATAGATTACCTGTGTGGTTTTTTCACTCCATACAGAACGAACTGAATATATTCTTCGCATAAAATTCGTTGAGGCTTAGAAACATCGCTCTGATAAACTTAATTTAGTATTGGATCACGGCTGTCTTTTAACAAATGGTCGTACACCACTCACTATTCACTACGATGATTATCTAAAGGAGTTTTATTACAAAAAGAATCATCATCCGTTTAGAAGCACCTTTCACGCGGGCCACTTTGGTTGGTTGCGGTTCATCTTGAAAGACCCATACGCTCGATTGCTGGTTTTTTTTGGAGTCGTAGCAACATATTTCGTCACCGGTTACCATGTTCCACACCAAATTTAATAGCAACATATTTCGTCACCGGTTACTATGTTCCACACCAAATTTAATGTCTCATCTTTGTATCTGGTAAGCATGGCATGGCAACAAGTGACGCAGTTCGTTATTTTGAACAACTTTCTCACACCCATGTGTATGTAGTTAATACATGTAACGAAACGGAATTACCTACGCGATGGCGTAAAGAACCCCGCCTCGTCCAGTCATAGAAAATAAGAAAACCCGGAAGATTTTGTATTAGACTTCTAATTAATTAAATATTATACAGAATTTTGAAATAAAGAAGATGGTAACATTGAATGAGAAGGAGATGTAGATCACGGTGATCGGCCCGAGTTCGAACTCGAGGACCGATGGAAGGTATGGCTCAGCTCGCCCGGACCACAGATGACGGTTGAAAACTACGCTGACCTTGCTGAACTGCCCGAGATAGGTCTCAAGGGCAGTGATCTTCGGCCGGCGTGTTTCAGACAATGAACATCACTAGTACAAATGAAGACCACTTATCTGCAGGATAATGAAAGATATGGAGTTATTTTCGTTAAGTAATACTAAGGTGATGGATCTGTGGGGCGGCGTCTCGCCTCACGGAAGTCCTTCAGTTTTGGTTAATAAACCCATCAAAACGCGAATTACAACACTTTAATGACATATTAATAATCTAAGACTTTAATATTTTATACCAAAGAAGACAATTATATCCGATTTTCTCACGATGTTAGAACACAATCACCATTTTTCACAGAAACAAAGAAACTATATCCCCCAAGAATGGCTCCAAACTCTCACCCCGCAGCCTCAGCTCTGCCAATTCTTTTCTGACTTAAACGCGTGGAAAAATCGAACCAACAAAATTTTAAAATGACACGAAAAATCAATAATAGACTGCCAATTATCAAGAGGTTGAATATCATTCATAACAAAACTCACGATATTTCTGGTAGTCCATGAGAGGGCAGTGGAATGACAGCCTACGTCAAGAAATTAATGTAAACAAACAATTTACGTTTTAAATACGAGAAAATAAATAAATAAAAATATTATCGAATAGAAATTCGATAATATAAAACACAAGGTAACGTTTAACAAATGTTGGGACAAAATTTAGAAACCAGTCCTAAAACTTCTTCCACGAAACAAACAGGGAACGAGAAATGAAACTAATCAATCTATATTTACAGTAAGAACAAAAATAAAACTTGAGGAAAGGGCAGAAGGCCCGTGACTACGACAATCCAGCAAAGGACGCCGTAAACCAAGCAAATCAGGGCAACTTCTAAAGGAACACATAACCACTAACAAGCAATAAATTAAGAATTCATTTGGAAAGACAATTAAAACAAAATAAACGATCAAAACATAAGATTGTTTATATATTTACAAAGAAAAACGCAAGTACTTAGAAATAAGATTCTTAGTAGTGTGAATAGGTAAAATATACAGTATTTAGAGAATGGCAGCTAAAGATTCCATAGAATTAGTAGCTATAGATAGACTTTATAGTGGGACCTAGCAAGGTCGCTCTTAAAGACGAAAAGTAAATACCACAATGTACAAAAAGTAAATAAAATATTATTTATTTGCTTCTAAGGTCGTTTTGAAGTTGGTTAATTTTTATACCCGACTGCGCCAGGGAGTTTAATGATTTACGCGCGTATGTATTGTAAATAGGTTTCTTTGTTCTCTCATCGCTCCATGTATGATCTTTTTTTTTTCGTGCGGAAATCCCCTCGGTTACCCCCCCGCTGGCCAGCGGGGGCGGTTATGTCGGACTTGAACCGACTAAAACCGCACTCCGTCTCTGGTCTACAGACGCCGGGGTGTAAGGTTGCCCATAGAGCATATCCCTCGCACCCCGACTAACCTTGGGCCATCTCTTGGCTCCATATATAACCTAACTGCTGCACGGAATTCGATGAGTGAGGTCTCAAATGAAAGGTATTCATCTTCCGAGTACTTAAACCGTCAGTACTATATAAATTCTGCGCTAAAAACTATACGATGGAGTTTTGACGCTAAAATGTATGTTTCCTAAGAAATATATTCACTCTAACTCGTCAATTAGGGTGTATAAATGAAGGAAATTCAAAGAACATTACAAAAATATATAAGTATAACACTAGAAACCCGCCCTCGCTTCGCTTCGCTTCGCTTCACTTCGCTTTAAGTGGTTTTTAAGCTTTAAGCTGAAACCATCGTAATGTACAAATAATATACAGAATTAATTTTTCAACCTATTCGAGTCCACTGCTGGACATAGGTCTCCCCTAGTGGGATGACGATCTGCGAAAGACTGCGGGCAGATGCTGGATGCGGCAAGCTGAAGACAGGGAGCTATGGCGCTCATTAGGGGAGACATAATGTCCAAATCTAATAGGAATCGCGAAAAATGCTTAAAGGAGTAAGGAGCCCGATTTTTATAAAAATAAAACTGCATCATTGGATTTAAAAAATAAACCATTCTTTTAGCCAGGAATCGAACCGATTGATTTTGAAAAAAAAAACACCCCTGTATTACAGCATTCGATAGTGCCGCTAATAAGGAACGAATTCTGGGAAGTAATTACATAAGTATGGCAAACTTAAGGCAAGATCTCATTTTTTTAATACTTTTTTTTCTTATATTTTACTTAGAATTTCTCTCAGGCGAGAGAGCCCCCGCTGGCCGGCGGGGGGGTATCCGAAGGGATTTCCGCACGTAAAAAAAAAAAGATTATTTCTCTGGAGGCATGCCGTCATCATTATCTTAAGATTTTTCACTGTACTGTAGAGCCTGGGGTTTGACTTCACAGCTTCTTGTCGATAACTCGTGATAATTAAATTATAAGACAAAGATTTTTATATGATGAATATATTTATTCATAAATATAACTCTACTGAACGTGTTATTAGGGGATTTACGCGATATTCTTTATATTTACTGAACGAACTAGAGGGTCGCAGACTCTGCACAGTGATTGAGCCTAATGCACTTTTTACTTCTTGATATTCTCTTCTTACGGTGGGTCAAGGCCGGAGCCTCTGGTCACCCGCTGACTCGATCTTTCCGCAAACCTTTTGTTTTTTCCTATGCTCTAAATTCAAATTGATTTATACATTTTTATTATAACATCGCTGACGCATGATGGCCACGCAGTTCGAACAGGCCTTCGAACACTATAGTTAGTTAACTATAGTGTTCCAAAGAGTCCAAACACTTTCACGTCGAAGCCCTGGGTCCACTGACTCGTTTACTTTTCGATTTTGCTTAACTTGGCTGTCACAAGGCAACCACTACGGTTGCCTTGTAATTCTCCCAGCCTCCAGAGGAAAGCCGGCGAACTAAAAGTCGTGGTATCAAAGTTGTAAAGAAATGAATTTGCAACAAAACTGCTTTTACAAATTTTCTGTGCGATTAATAGCAAATTAATGCCCAATGTAACGTAAAAACAATTCAAGATTGTGATCTTACATACTTAAATACAACTTTACACTAACCCCCCCTAGACATTCATTGCGTTGTCCTAAATGTAACTTATCAGTGAAATAGAACTATTTTTAACGGATTCTATCGCGGTTTATTTGATGTTATCTATATTTTACATTGATCCCGACGTTTCGGTTGCTTTTCAGCAGCCATGGTCACGGGGAGACTAAAGATGGTTATTGTCTTGTAGTTTGAAGGGAAAGTTATTTCAAAGTACCCGAACTATGTTGAATTGTTGGTGTTACTATTTACGCAGAATGAGCTCACAGTGTCATGAAGTCTTGTTGTATTTTGATTTTTCTTGGAATTAATTCAGTGAATGACTGGACATCAAATAAACCGCGATAGAATTCGTTAACAAAGTTTTATTTCAATGTGTAACATTCGTGTTAACTTCCGACAATATCATGTAACTTATCATTTTAAATGTAATTTGACAGACATAAACTTTTGGCGATAAAGACTCATAAATGACGACTATTTCTCAATTCGAGCGCGTCAATCTCAGGGATGAATTTCATGAAGGTCGTCCATGTACCGCTGTGAACAACAAAAATATTGATGCTGTGCGTCGTATAATTGAAACAGATACAGTCAGTGAGCTATAAGATTTGGACATCCTTAAATATAGGCATGATTGAATCATGCCTACATTTCAAACAATCTTATACAAAGTTTTATTTCAGGATTTTTGGCAAACTGTAAAAGAGCGAGCCGATTACTCACTATCTAGAGTTATGAGCTGGTTGACCAATAATGTCCTAACTTTAAACTTAACCAAGACCAACTATATAGCCTTCTCACTAACTAAAAGCATGGATCCTAGCCAAAACTTCTCTATAAAAGCTCACACCTGCACTAACTATAGTGAATGTACATGTCTAGAACTCAACAGGGTTGAACAGGTAAAATACCTGGGAGTACATATCGACCGCAGGCTCAAATGGGACAAACAGATAGAATTGGTTACAGGAAGAGTAAGGCGTCTTATAGGTATCTTTAAGTCCTTGCGTGATGCCCTACCCCAGGATAAACTAACCCAAGTTTATCTGGCTCTATGCCAATCTGTAACACAGTACTGCATCACGGTATGAGGTGGAGCAGCCAAGACCCGACTCCTTAAACTGTAGAGGGCACAGAGAGCGGTGTTGAAGGTCACGACCAAAAAACCTTACAGGTTTCCCACTGTAAGTCTATATGCACACTGTAAGGTTCTCTCGGTCCGTAAGCTATTTATTTTGAAAATAATACTTAGAAAGCACCGTACTGTCCCCCTCCCAGATCCTAAAAAACATAGCCAGTCATCTGTGTGCCCCCGTGTGACCTGCAGAACCTCCTTCGCTAGAAGACAAACACGCAGTATAAGCTGCAAATTGTACAATGATACAAATAAAAAGCTAAACATCGTTGGCCTAAGTAGACGTGAAGTGAAGGCGAAAGTTATCCAGTGGCTCGAACAACTGGATTATCAAATGACAGAAGACCTTATTACTTACATAGCCTAACCCACTACATAATGTTTCTATCACACTCGCAGACACACACTCACACACCACACACTTCACACACACTCACACACGCACGCACGCACACGCATATACACACACAATTTATTATCTTGTTATTAATAAAAATAGCGACAAAATGTATTATTGTATAAACAATAACGTCACCGCTTGCACGACTGAACACTGCTTCCCAAGATACAGGCTATTTGCCTAGTTTGGGTAATCAGCGTCAGTACATATATGTCAGTATATATGAAAATTAACAAATAATTGTGTTCAAGTTCTAAGACCAATGTATGTAATTTTTGTGAAAATAAACGATTTTTTATTATTTATTATAGGAAGCCTGAAACACAATCATAATATCGACTGTTACATTCATTTGCTTTTATAACATTATGGCATTAGCACACAATTTTTTTCCATTACTCCTACATAGTTCAATTTGAAGATGCCTAATACATCATAATATTAAAAATAGTATTCATTTTTTTACGTATTATAATGACTTTGGTAATTTACACATTTTTTTATTTATAACACTTAAACTAAGACAAGTCCGTATGTGAGGCGTCAATTTATTCTTCGACAATAAAATTAATCAAAAAAATTTCTCTGCCAATTTAAGTGGGGTACTAATTACAATGAAATCGTTCAGTATAAACTCAAAAACCATGTAAAAAACTACATACAAATCATTTTACCATTATACATTTCTGAAATCTGAAGACTTGATTCCTTTGAAATTTAAATGAAACCAGTGTCAACAAAAAAAAACTCTCATTACCTGCTGGTGAGAAAAATATTATAATATATACCTAAGGTACATGAAAGTATAATGTAAAGAAACGAAGTCGGATCGGTCAAGGCTTTTTTCTGTATGATTAATAAAATTAAATCTAAAAATACACGCGCAACAGATCTCGCAAGTAAAATAAATATACTAAGGAATTTGAAATAATGCCCGTTCAGAGCAGACACAACTTACGTTTTTACAAAAAAAGGATTGTGGTTTTATGAAACCACGGTAAAAGTGAGACATTTTTTACATTATAGACATTCAACTAAAAAATAACAACATTTACATTAAACACTGACAAACAACATTTACATTAAACATTGACAAAAACAAACAAAATAGCGTGGAGCACTGGCACAAATGAGTAATAGTCTATACACTACACGGTCTGCTGCTGCGAACTATAGACGCTGCCATATTGGCCTTGGCTGCTATGACGAGCGCCTTTCACTTTATCCCTACTCCGCGGCCGACCGTCACTCGACATGCAACACACAGAAGAAAAAGTTTGAGACGTTGATGGCTATATAGATGATGGATATCTATGATGGATATATAGAGATTACTTTCACTTCAAACTACAAGACAACAACCATCTTTAGTCTCCCCGTGACCATGGCTGCTGAAAAGCAACCGAAACGTCGGGATCAATGTAAAATATAAAATAACATCAAAATAAATCGCGATGGAATCGGTTAAAAATAGTTTTATTTCAATATGTGACATTTGCGTAAACTTCCGAAAATAGCATGTAAAAAACAATGAATTTAAATAATCATGTTTATACGTTTGATTTATCCTATCTTTGTCGCACGATATAGACCTGGACAACTACAACAGCACACGTGGTCAAAAAATCCTCGGTTCTTTAAGCGGAACAAGTAGTCAAGGTAGGAGTCAGCATTTTAAGATCGATAGCATCTGGAATGGTGGCCACTGTCTTCTGAACTTCACCCTAGCTGCTTACCATCCAACGGGGTGCAGTCAATTCACGGTCTAAACATAAGAAATGCGTATTCTGAAGCCCATATTAATAAGCCAATCATTTTAGCCCAGATAGTGTATGCTGTGTGTGTCGTAGAATAAGTAGTTATGATTTATTTAATATTTACAATATACTGCTTCTATATACTGATGTTACGATTAGGTAGCTTAAGGATGTAGCCCCATTATGATCTTCAAGGCCGACCAGCCGGGTAATACAGCTGTTGTTTAACGGACCAGGTTCTGCCGCAGTTCCTTTCGTAGTTGGGGGTCAGAAGGCAGTATTTCGCATAAAAGTTTCCCTTAAAAGACAAATCAGTTACGGAAAAGAGGAGACAGAGTAAAAAATCGGATCTCTTTTTTAGGGCTCCAAAGTCCAAGTTTTGAACGGAATCAGGATTAACGCTGGGATCTCGATGTTTACCACAATGTGAAGAACTTTTGAAAGGAACTTTTTCGCAAGACGCTTTCGATACTAGGCTATCATGAAAACTTGGAAGTATAGAAATAAACACGGAGGGGAAAAATTTTTGCTGTAAATATATTCCAAACAATACTACTACTACTAGGCAAAGAATAGATGATGAGATCAGTCAAGGTTACATCGCGAGTGATAAACGTGCCGGTAAGCTCACAACCCCACACCCAAGTACTAGGAGGTCATAACCAAAAGGAACTACATAAAATAGAAACCAAAAGAAACGTGTCTGATTGGTGAAGCGGTAAATAGAAACATCATGATGTGTTTTTATTTACATGAATAAATGTATCGTAATAACTGCATGAAATCATATACTTGATACCAGGCTACCATAAAAAACCCAGGAGATATTTTTGTCTTAAGAAAAAGTGTGTCAATTTTGCATAAGCCCATGTAGATTTTATTCCATTTCATTGCTCAATGCTGTAAGTTATTATCATTTCTATCTATACTGTTCAAATGTATTATTCATTTCTACGCAACAATACAACAGGAGTATTGGTATTAGGCCATCTTTCCCAACAAATAAATAAAATTGAAGTGTCCGTTTGCAATACTACAATAACAGTTTTTTTATATGCATATGAATGTATACACGATACTTATAACAAAAATACAATTTTTGAAGTGAAACTTCTTTATTGGCGTTGGAAAAAAGTTTACCGTCACATTTTTCCGTTACGCGCCATCTTTTTAAAAAAAAGTCGATTTATACGACTGATAGTGATCAGCAAAATCAAAGGGTTTATTTTAATTCTAATTCTAGTGAATTTCTAAAAAAAAGTAAGTAATTATATCTCCTTTTCTAACACGTGGGTGTGATTATGGTATTTTTTTTTTTCAAGTTATTTAAGGTTAACCTCAGTTTTTGATTGTAACTAGGTATCGGTCAATGTATATAATTCCATTAAAACTAGTTATTAATAACTAATACGACTGTTTTGTACTTTAATCAAATGCTGTAATAATCTTAGTATGTAGTAATAAGGTAAAATGAAATAATTGTATTATTTCATTTCATCGTGATTCTTGTCCAATAGATTTGACCGCTATTGCGCAATCAGATTATGAAAATTTTGAACAGTGATCATTCCTCCGTGGCAAGTCCGATTTTGAAAATTCTTTTTGAAAGTCACAACTCTGGACATGCTTTCTGAGCGTGTAAAGTTTGGTCACAGTGTCTCGAGTTATTAATAACTAATACGACTGTTTTGTACTTTAATCAAATGCTGTAATAATCTTAGTATGTAGTAATAAGGTAAAATGAAATAATTGTATTATTTGTATTCATGTCTATGATAATAAAAGCCTTTTGTTAAACTTTATCTAATTTAACATTATTTAACCAATTTCTGTAAAGTTGCATATAGTAGATCATTTTTCGAAAAATAAGGTCTGAAAGAAGTTTCACTTCTTTCACTGTCAGACAGATAATGTTACAAGGTAATATAGGCTACTTTAATTTCGGAAAAATAATTATCGTTACGCGCAATAGTACTAAAACTCAAAAAATCTAAATACACGCATGGAACATCCGTCGTCTGGGAGAAGGTGAGCCCCACCAAGATCCAAGCCGCAAACCGGCTCACTTTCTATTTTTTTTTTTTTTCGTGCGGAATCCCCTCGGATACCCCCCCGCCGGCCAGCGGGGGCGGTTATGTCGGGCTTGCACTGACTAAAACCGCACGCCGTCTCGGGTCTTAAGACGTCGGGGTGTAAGGTTACCCATAGAGCATATCCCTCGCACCCCGACTGACCCTGGGCCATCTCCGGTTTCGAGATGGCCCCTTACTTGCTCTCCACTGTGCCATCTGCTAATCAGAGGGACATGTGGAAAGCTTCCGAACAGCCCGCAACAGGGCCGTCCTCGCCTCGGTCGGAGTTGGCCGTAGGCGGCAGCGTCTCTCCCGCCCTAGAAGAGAGGCGCTGCTGTCTCCGTTGCCCAGGGTGCACCGCGTGGAGGTCCCCAACCAAGCACCCCAACCGGCACACCTGCAGATAAACAGACGAGCTTCTGGCGCAGGCTTTGCTCTCAGGGTTTTGAGGGCAGATGGCAGTCAGAAGTTAAAATAAGCCAAATAAATAAATATAATAAAAATATTCTACGACATTCTACACAGCGCTTTCTAGACCCAAATTAAGCATAGTTTAACTAGCTTGTGTTATGGCTTCCAGAATGCAAATAAACATACTTATATACTTTTTTTTTTGTAAATACAGACATATTATACATAGAAACACCCCGACCAATGCAAATAGACATATTCATATGCATGAACACACAGCGCTTATATGTATGCACATATAAGCGCTGTGTAGAATGTAATAGAATATTTATTATTTACTAGCTGTTGCCCGCGGCTCCGCTCGCGTGGAAGTCGCTTATTGCGTCCACTTCCACTCCCGCTCCCACTCCCACTCCCACTCCCACTCCCACTCCCACTCCCACTCCAACTCCCACTCCCACTCCCACTCCCACTCCCACTCCCACTCCCACTCCCACTCCCACTCCTCCCACTCTCACTCCCACTCCTCCCACTCCCACTCCCACTCCCACTCCCACTCCCACTAACACTCCCACTCCCACTCCTCCCACTCCCACTCCAACTCCCACTCCTCCCACTCCCACTCCCACTCTTACTCCCAATCCCACCCCACCCTCACCTTATAACAGATATTTTGTATCATACTGTTTATTGTTCTTTTTTAACGATTTTTATTGTTAGTGCAAATGAAACTTTAACCGGGAACTGAAGTCTCTTAGACTTGAACTATATATTTGGATAAGGGTTAATATCGTGATTCAAATTTGACCTACTTTTGGTCCTGTTGTTGCAATAACTAGGTCTGCAAGACGAATCGCTGCTTGCAATGTTGAGCTGAGTGAGACATCGTGAATCAGATTTTGAAAATTTTGTACAGTGATCATTCCTCCGTGGCAAGTCCGATTTTGAAAATTCTTTTTGAAAGTCACAACTCTGGACATGCTTTCTGAGCGTGTAAAGTTTGGTCACAGTGTCTCGAGCGGTTATTATGTAATTCCATCTGGAATTTTTTTAACGGTGATCATTCCTCTGTGGTAGCATTAATTTTTTCAAAATATATCCATAAACCTTCCTCTGATTGACCTCTTTAATCATGCCAAATTTGGTTCTGATTGGATTAGTAGTTTAGGAGTCTCACTCAGCTCAATTAACTTTTGAGAACACAAAACCTGTTGCAGTGCAACAAATATTACGGTTGCATATATTGCCTCGCGGACTTTTTTGTAGACATTAAAAAGACCTATAAACCAGTAGTACACCATATTGTTCTATCATCAATAGTTTACGCAGCGCACGCCTATAAAGATTTTCATTTCTCTATTTTTTTTACAATATTGCGATTTTCTTACGGATCTCTAATTTTTTTTTAAATAAGTTGCAGCCTATGTTACTCCTAGATATTGTAGTTTTCTATATGTGAAAGAATTACTGAAATCGGTCCAGTAGTTTCGGAGCCCATTCGTTATAAACAAACAAAAAATAAAAAAAAACAAATCTTTCCTATTTATAACATTAGTGTAGATTATTGTTTATCTACTTCTGTCCTTACACACTTCACGAGCTGCCTCTTCTATATTTAAACCTTTCATGCAAGCCCGCAGGTTGTCATCCCACTGATATTATAAATGTGAAAGTTTGGATGGATGGATGGTTGTTTGTTACTCTTAAACAGATCTGGCTGATATTTGGTACAGGGATAGATTAAAGCCTGGAATAACACAAAGGCTTTTTATCCTGGAAATAGATTACCATGGGAAGTGGGAAAGGAGTAATAGCTTAATCTATATATTATGAAGGGTCCACTGCAATAACGACGAATGTCCAAAAATATTGAAACCTAAGTGAGTGACGTCATTCGGTCACTTGATATGTATACTTAGTAATCTTGTTTAAAAACTTGGCAATATCGCTTTCAGTCCATACATAAATATGTTTCTAATATTTGATGCAGGTATGTTTAATTGCAATTGGTTAAGTAGAACCAGAGGTATGAATAAAAAACGATAACCGACCAGCTAGTTATTTAACAAATATTCTACAGCCAATTGACTTTTAATGATTTTACATCAGAAGGGTTGTATCAAAAACGTAGACAGTGGCGAATTGATACATAGGGCGCCAATATAACGATATTCAAATGAATCTAAGGCTGTAATTCATTACTGATTGTTTTCTTAATGAATAAGTAACATAACATAACATAACTTCACGCCTGTTTCCCCGAAGGGGTAGGCAGAGGTGTATTACACACCCACGATTCACCAGTTATGTTTAGGTCCCAATGTAATAGGGGGCGAGCCTATTGCCATATATCGGGCACATTGAACAAGTATGTACTAGTAAAAGAAATTATTAGTATTCCCGCTAAAACCTTCAACTAAGCTTAATTGCTTGTGTTAGTAGTTAGTTTAATGGCCAGGATTCGAACCCCTCTCGATCGTAAGGCGACTCCTTAATCACTAAGTGGCCGACGCTTGAATTCGTGAACCTACGATTTCATGATAATGCAGTTTAAATGATCTCAGATCCTATAATCAAAGTAGATAATGTTTGCACAAATTTTAATTAAAATGTTTACTTAATTATGTTCACTAAATAATTACCAGTATTTTTACTAAGAAATATTAAATTACTTCGCGCAAAAACTATTGTTTAAAATCATAATGATCATCTGCTTTTGATGCTGACTATGTGTGGAGAAGAACTAATAACATTTAGGTTTACTACCGCTGGCCGAGGGGATTTCCGCACGAAAAAAAAAAAGGTTTATACTCTGTCAAGGAAGTAACGGGAAAAGATCAATAATACACAAAATGTTTGTTAAGCATCCAAATGTATTTTATCACCTTCAAAGTATGCTCCTTCAGAAACGATACACTTGCGCCAACGAATAATCCAATCATCAAAACATTTTTTAAACGCTGTTTCCGGAATTGAGTTAAGTTCTCGCCGCTAATTCTGCTTTATGTCTTCTATCGAAGATCTACGACGTGGTAGTTTGAGTTTAGGTAAAAGAAAGAAGTCGGCTGAAGCTATATCTGGTGAATATGGTGGGTGCTCGATGGTATTTATTGAGTGTTTAGTCAAAAATTCGTTCACAATGATGGCCTTGTGCGAAGACGCATTTTCGTACTGCAAAATCCAAGAATTTTCTTTCCACAAATCTGGCATTTTTCGTCGAATTTGCTCTCTTAAATGTCGCATAACGCTCAAATAATATTTTTTATTTACGGTTTGACCTTCCGGCAAGAATTCTGAGTGCACAACACCGCAATAGTCAAAGGTTTTTGCCTGGTTGTTTCCGAAGCTTGTTGACTATTTTGCATGTCAAACTCGTAAACTCACGTCTCGTCACCAGTAACAATGCGTTTCATGAATGTTGGGTCCGAATTGACTCGTTCTAGCATGTCCTCAGCGACTCTCATGCGATTGAGTTTTTGGAGAAAATTCAGGTCCTTTGGGACTAGCCGAGCGGTAACATGTTTCATACCCAAATGATTAGTTAAAATGGTACGAATCGACTCGTGAGATACAGAAAGTACGTGCGGAAATCCCTTCGGATTCCGCTGGCCGTCGGGCTGGCCGCCGGCCGGCGGGGTAGTTATGTCGTGCATGAACCGACTAAAACCGCACGGTGTCCTGTCCAAGTGTCCATTGCCGGGCACCCCGGGTAAGCCCTCTAAAGGTTCTGTAACTTTTTCAGTGACACCGAACACGAAATTGTTGTTGACCTTGTTTTTGTCCATGATGAAATTCGCAATTCGAAAAGATGTAGTTTAACTAAAAACAGATTTGTCTTTAATATAAATAACAGATGCAACTCAAACTCGGTACCAAAATGGAAAACAGTTATGCCAATCTAATAACAACAAATAAAAACAAAAATTTGAATTTGGTACCATAGACAAATCATCCATTCCCGATACTTTTTTGACTGAATGTATAAATATGAATCTTTTTCATGGCTGTGAAATAAAAAAAAATGCCCCTTTGCCACCGAACTCCAGTCTACTCGGCCTTTTGGTAAATTCGCCACTGGAAAGGAGGTATCAATGAAACTCTATGTCCATACAGAGGTATTCATAGTTCCTTAGTCATTTCAGTTTGCATTTTACATTAGTTCTACTACTTTAAATTTATTATTGACCTCATTTTATCGGTAGCAGTCGCTCGCTGCGTCTAGTGTCTAGTGACAAGCGGAACTGGTACGGTATAAGTTATATCGCTGTATTAGAACTCACGATATTACTTGAGAAAGTCGTTTTTGAGTACACATCTACGGATATTAGTGCATAATTATAGTCCGTGTTTAAGAAATATTGTGTGTTATATGTGTGCTTTGAAATATTAATAATTTATTGGAAACGTTGACGGAACGTTATTTCAAAGGTATGCCAACCGAATTGGTTATTTTATTTCAAACGAGGAAGCGGAAAGCCGCTTAGACGATCCAACCATGAAGTTTTCGGGCCACTTCATCCAATTCCGCAACCTCAGTAGGGCGCGTAGCTCACCTTACCTACTTGGTTCCAAGTTGGGTCACCAACTAGGTGAACCGGTTCAGAATTTCGCTCGGGTGTAGCCGCGGATAAAAGTTAGTACCTGTAATGTATAATATGAAGCTGAAGGAATGTAATGCGGCATATTTTAGTTTAAATTTCTACAAATAATTTAAGCTGGGATTTCTGCGAAACATTCTAAAATGTATATTCTGGCATGTTATTTTTATTTTATTTTAGCGTTTTACAAAGGAGCTGTTAAGCCAGAGATCATAAATCGAATAATCATTAATTGATTTGTTATTTGAATCAGTTATTCACGCTATCGATTAATAGATACCCAACCCTAAACGGTAGCCGTTGGAGTTTTGGCGCCAATGTGGGAAAAGACATAATTATTATGAGGTAGCGTTCATTTTCTAAAATTTGTGTAATTTAGATTTTTTATAAATGTGTAGTAGTGCCTTCTCGTCATCCATACCGCAGTGTTTGAAAACGAAAGTTTTCAATCAGTGCGTCCTACCTGTAATGACCTACGGAGCTGAGACGTGGACACTCACGGTAGGGCTGGTCCACCAGTTCAAAGTCGCTCAGCGAGCTATGGAAAGAGCTATGCTCGGAGTTTCTCTGAAGGATAGGATTCCTAACGAATACATCCGACAGAGAACCAAGGTTATCGACATAGCTCAAAGAATAGCTGAAGTGGCAGTGGGCCGGCTATATCTCGCGAAGAACCGACTACCGCTGGGGTAAACGTGTTCTTGAGTGTGGACCGCGACTCGGCAAACGTAGTGTAGGACGACCTCCGGCCAGGTGGGATGACGATCTGCGAAAGACTGCGGGCAGATGCTGGATGCGGCAAGCTGAAGACAGGGCGCTATGGCGCTCATTAGGGGAGACCTATGTCCAGCAGTGGACTAGAATAGGTTGATGATGATGTGTAGAAATAGTGGATTTTTAGATATAACGTCTTCGACAACGTACACAAGTGTAGAAACGTAGCATTATTATATAGTTGTTTCCAAAAATTATAACGAAAGCCTATAGTCAAGACTCCACTACTTTCCTAGGGCAGGAATTTGACTTGACTTATGACTATGAAGGACTTTAATTGACTTGATTGTGACTAAATGTCTCAAACGCTGCATAATATCGAAATCTTTGTTATTACTTGTTTCTGTCCAAACGCGATGCTAGCAGCCAAAAAAAACTGTAGCTGTCAAATTGCACAGAATTGCACCTTTTTGAGCTGAGTGAGACGAAGTCAAGCGAAAGCTCCTCATACCAGACTTCAGGATTTTCTTTGTCACAGGTCTCCTCCTAAACTACTAATCCAATCAGAATCAAATTTGGCATGATTAAAGAGGTCAATCAGAGGAAGGTTTATGGATATATTTTGAAAAAAAAAATGCTACCACAGAGGAATGATCACCGTTTAAAAAAATCGAGATACTGTGACCAAACTTTACACGCTCAGAAAGGATGTCCAGAGTTGTGACTTTCAAAAATAATTTTCAAAATCGGACTTGCCACGGAGGAATGATCACTGTTCAAAATTTTCAAAATCTGGTTTCTCACTCAGCTCAACATTGCAAGCAGCGATTCGCCCTGCAGACCTAGTAAATTATTTAGACGAAAGCTGACCTAGGAACCATTGTTCCGCCATAGAAATCGGACATAAGCTTAAGAATGCAGAATGAAATTTCAAAGTGAAACGAGACGTCATGTATAATGACTTCATGGCAATGAACGAATGAATGACGGACGACGGTTAAGTTACATTATTCATGAAAAAATACTAAAGGCAGGAGAATGATAATTCTTTATGAACTATTGTCATTCCTACCAAATGTACAAAAAAGACATGAATGTAATTAGAATCGATCCAGCCGTTTCGGATGAATGCGACCATAAACACCGTGATACGTGATTTTTATAATATTAGATTTCGTTTCTGCTTTTTTTTTTCTCTTTTGATAAAGAATATTAGTAATTGCTTGTGTTACGAGTGGGTTCACGTCAGTAGTGTAGTGGTCAGGATTCGAACCCGGGACCTCTCAATTGTAAGGCCGACCCTTAACCACTGAGCTACCAACAGTTTGTTTTGTTACAGTGGAATGGTAGGGAAACCTTAGATACATTTCTATGATTATAACCATCAAGGAATCTCTCGACAATTTTTACAAGCCACTTTTTGGAAGACTGCTCCAACTTTATCATTATGCAGGTGCATAATGGTAAAGTTGGAGCAGTCTCAGGCGGCCTCACCTGCCACCCCCTGAGGGCAATACCTTTTTTTTTTTTTTTTCGTGCGGATATCCCTTCGGACACCCCCCCGCCGGCCAGCGGGGGCGGTTATGTCGGGCTTGAACCGACTATATGTGATTGCGTTTATACCCACCAATATTATTGTCGTTATGTTTTTCCTTTATTTTTAGGGATTTTCTTTAGAAAAGCCCTATTGCTATCGAGTTGTCGTCGACGTCGTTGCCAATTTTCTGTCACGGTTTTGGGTATGAAGGAGATGAGCTATCGAGTTGCTGTTTTCGGTAATAGATTCGTGCTGGGGTGAACCATTGCAAGATAAAGAAAAAATCGCAAAAAAATAATAATCGCTCGTCTCAGGAATTCAACTTGTTTCTTATTTGCTGAGCCCGCGATTTCGTAGATTTTTAGGGTTTTAGATTTCTTTTCGAAAATTCTTAAATTAGCTATCTCAGTTGGAGTTTAGATCCCAGAGAAGTGCGGAAGGTGTCTGTAGATTGGATGCAGAAGGGATTGTTGCGCACACGCTGACCTCCATAGACAAAACTTTAGAAATGGGAGATATAGATGGGGAACTTTGGTTTTGAATCTTCGAGAGCTTACCGAAGGAGACGGTTATTTTCACTTTCGTTACGTGTCAGGCTACCCGTTTTTCCGAACCGACTTCAGACGCCGGGGTGTAAGGTGGTACTTAAGGCATTTCCCTCGCCCCCTGGCTGACCCATCTCCAGTTTCCAGATAGCCCCCGGGGGTTTGGGAACCACGGTGTCCCCGTCTTGTTCCCGGATAGAAGAGGGGGGGGGGGGCAAGGTGCCGCCGCCCCGGCCTGCTTCTGCTATGCTAACAGGCGGCTACACCTGTCACCCCCAGGCCAGCTACCCTGGCCGTCAGTTTGTACTCCAATCCACCAATTTTCTTTATTTTTAATGCTGCTTCCCATGGCGCTTTGCGTAGTTATTGGTTTGTTTTTAATTTTATTCTACAGACATAATTAACCACATAATCCCATTTCAGTATTGCAGTTTTTGGCTTTAGATTAAATGGTAGTACACCCATAACAGAAAACGAAAGTATGATAATAAACAAAAAAATTAACATACACTTAAGGAAATTGTTAAACGTAAAACTATTATATGTAGCCCTTAAGGTTAATGCAACCCTAAAAAGAAATAAAAGGTCGTTTGAAAACAATTTGTTCGGGAATAGTGCGGTGTGGCCACGTGCCGCCGTATCCGGGATGTTTCCGGCGTTAATAACCGTAAATGCGGCGGTCCCCGGCCCCCAAATTGTTACCCTCTAGATTCGGAGGGATCGAAAGTACATGGGAATTTGTCGGTAATACTTTGATAGTTGTATTTTTAGAGGGTGGTCTAGCGTAGAGTACAGGTGGTGTTGTCTAGATAGACAAGACAACACCTAAGTACGAGTAAATAAGGTTTATGGTAGGTATAGAAAATTCTTAATAGTACTGTGGAATTTTTTATTGGTAATAGGGTCGCGTTTGACCACTATTTCACCTGTTGGTAAGTGATGAGGTGGTCTAAGGCGATGCACGCTTGCCTAGAAGTAACCTGTTCACCCCAGACGTAACGACTACCGGGTTATAGCTTTCCAGAAATACAGATGTTTTATGCATGATTTTAGGTACTGTGGAATTCTTCTACATTATCTCGAAGCGCATGTAGAGCAGAATTCTGAAGAAGAAGTCTCCGTGGTCGGCGTCTCTTAGATACGGAACGTAGGAGAACGTAATTTTCACAAGGAAAACAAAATGTCGTAAGTTCTTGCTTCACTTGTAAACTATTTTCTTCTGTGTCGTTATCGTCTTATATAACAATAATAATAAAAGAAAAACATTAAGATGGCTACGATGATGAATTTCCGCTGCAAGTCAGTGTTTGAGGCATCTGATATAAACTGTGAGCAGTTCTCACAGTTTATATCAGATGCCTCATGTAGGTATCTAATCAACACTTCAGCTGTCCATGTGTTCGTAATTACCCGTATATAAAAAAAAAACTAATTATAGACTAGTGTCAAACGTGTATTGTGATCACGTTTAACATGTAAAACCGGTTTTCACGTAAACATACGTACCATGTAACATATTATACTGTTCACTACCTATGTATCAACTGTTTCTCTAGAGAAGGGGATTCTACTAGTGGAATTGCTTCGAAGCGACCCTTTAAAAGTCCGAAATTTTAGTTTTAGGCCCAGGTCTGAATAGGACCTCAAATTCAAGTAATCAAAGTGAATTGTATTTTTTTGCCACATTATCAATATTGCTCTAACAGTTTTAAGAAAATATGCTACAATTTGACGGCCTCGGTGGCGTAGCGGTAGTGCATTCGACTGCTACGACAGGGGGCGCGGGTTCGATTCCCGCTCAGTGCAAATATTTGTATGCATGAATATGTCTATATGCATTGGTCTGGGTGTTTCTATGTATAAAATGTATGTATTTACAAAATAAAAGTATATAAGTATGTTTATCCGCATTCTGGAAGCCATAACACAAGCTATTTAAACTATGCTTACTTTGGGTCTAGAAAGCGCTGTGTAGAATGTTGTAGTATATTATAATTCTCCGCAGTAACATTCAGAGGCATATAGAGAGGAGATATCAGAACACAGGACGGTGTACGTCGTACACAGATCTTTGGAAAACGTACTTCCCGGAAGTCAATGTGGTAAGTTCTTAATAGTAAAGTAAAGTCTTATTTTTCTCGTAAATTAATTTATTAATTAGCGTAATAACTATGGCTGGCATAATTATACATTATGTCCAATATTTTTTTAGTTTAATTAATATGAATTTTTGATTACTTAATTTTAATTTTTAATTTAATAATGTTAAGAACACATTTTTGAAATTAACAGTGTGTCTGTTCCGGCTAATCTCCGAAGTAACTGGGTCGATTTTGACGGGATTTTCACTTAGATTACTTTTATGTTAAATACCGTTTAGAGTACCCGAGGGGGCCATCTCGAAACCAGCGATGGATCAGGATCAGGACCGCCCGGGGTGCGAGGGATATGCTTTATGGACAACCTTTTATACTCCGGCGTCTGAAGACCCGAGACGGCGTGCGGTTTTAGTCGGTCGAAGCCCGACATCACCGCTCTCGCTGGCCGGCGGGGGGGGGGGGAAGGTATCTGAAGGGACTTCCGCACGAATAAAAAAGATACCGTTTACAGATCCGCACAAAAACAAATAACCTAGATCTGGTGTTGAATTTTTTTGCACGGTAATTTTTTTTTTCCGTGTGAAAATCCCGAACGAAATCAAAATCAATATGATCTCCATGCCTGAGACAAAAATATTTAATACTAGCTGTTGCTCGCGACTTCGTCCTCGTGGAATTCTAATCACATTCCCGCAACCCACGGAAACCTATTCAAGGGATGAAAAGTAGCCTACGTGTTATTCCAGACTATAATCTGTTAAATGTAATGAATTTCAGCCAGATCCGTTTAGCCGTTTTTAGTGTGATTGAGTTACAAATATGAAAACATCTAAACATCTTCAGCAACTTTCAGATTTATAATATTAGTAGGATTTGACGGCCTCTGTGGCGTAGCGGTAGTGCATTCGACTGCTACGGCAGGAGGCGCGGGTTCGATTCCCGCTCAGTGCAAATATTTGTATGCTTGAATATGTCTGTTTACATTGGTCTGGGTGTTTCTATGTACGTATTTACAAAAAAAAAAAGTATATTTATCCGCATTCTGGAACCCATAACACAAGCTAGCTAAACTATGCTTACTTTGGGTCTAGAAAGCGTTGTGTAGAATGTCGTAGAGTATTTATTTATTTGTTAGATACGATTAAAATATATTTATATTATATAATTTTAAGAATCCTGGACTCCAACGCCTTCAACAAGAGATATGTGAAGACCGCAACAACTCAGGACAGTATTCCCAAACGGATCTCTGGAGACCCTACTTACTGGACATACCAGAAAATTTGGTAAGTTATTTAATTATGTTTACTAGTAATTACAGATAAGATACACATAACATAACATAACTTCACGCCTGTATCCCCGAAGGGGTAGGCAGAGGTGTATTACACACCCACGATTCACCAGTTATGTTAAGGTCCCAATGTAATAGGGAGCTAGCCTATTGCCATCTACCGGGCACATTATTAAGCGAGTGATACATAACTACGAAAAGTCAGAGGTGTGTGCCCGGGGCAACTGGGGATCGAACTCGAGACCTCGTCTCAGCAGCCCGTTACGTAAGCCACTGGGCTATCGCCGCTTTTTTAATAATAATAAGAGATAAGATAAGATTAGAAAATATTAAAAAAATAACTAAAATATGTAAGAAATTAAAATGGCAATGGGCAGGACATATGTTCAGAGAGAGGAATACTAAATGGACAAAAACAATACAAGAATGGTACCTACCCCAGAGATGGGAAAAGGAGAAAAGGGCGACAACCAAAATGCTGGGAAGAAGACTTAAAGAAAACTGCTAGTCCAGAATGGATGAGAATGGCGAGTGACAGCTCTCCTCTAAAGCCTTCCACTTATCCAGTGGAAGGCTTTAGAGGAGCTGGGGGAAAAGTACCGATCTAAAGTAATAGTTAAGAATTAAGTATTGTAAACTCAGCAAAAAAGGCTTATTTTATTTTATTAAGCGTAGCGAGCCGAAGGCGAGCGAAGCGTCTTTCTCCACAAATCGGGTTTTCGCGTGAAACCATACTCCTCCTAGACGGCTCGACCGATCTTGACCAAACTTGGCACGGTTATCAAGCTCAGTTTGCTGAGTGTCTCTATGGGTCGAAAGTTGATGTCCGACGTACCATCGAGGAATAATCACGGAAAAACCAAATCAATGGAAAAAGTCGACCGGTCACGTTGACCTATTGTTGGATAGGCAAATCTCGCTACGCTTAAGTTTGGGTTGATTGCGAAGCTGGTAACCGTCCTAGTTTTTATTATTAGTAACTTTTTTTTTCGTGCGGAAATCCCTTCAAATACCCCCCGCCGGTGAGCGGGTGCGGTTATGTCGGACTTGAACCGACTAAAATCGCAAGCCGTCTCGGGTCTTAAGACGCCGGGGTGTAAGGTTGCCCATAGAGCATATCCCTCGCACCCCGACTGACCCTGGGCCATCTCCGGTTTCGAGATGGCCCCCTCGGGTTTGGGAACCACGGTGTCCCCGTCTCGCCCCGGTTTGGGGGAGAGGCGCTAGTCGCTCCACCGTCCCGGCCTACTTCTGCTGGGGTGACAGGCAACCTCGCCTGCCACCCCCAGGCTTGCGCTCATGGAGGACGGAGGTCGTTAAGCGACCTCCGGCGCCTGAGTCGCCTGCGACGCGCGGCGAGCATGTTGCGGGCTCGGCGGGCCGGGAGAGTTCTAAATCTCTCCCGGGCGCGCTCCGCCATCTCCTTCGCGAGCACGGCCTCCTTGGCGGCGGTCCACGCGCTCGCGTTATTATTAGTACCTAATTAGAATTATGTTCCCATTCCAGCTTACAAATGGGAAAATGTTCCAGGGATAAAAATAACCCTGTACTAAAATACAGCCAGATCCGTTCAGCCGTTCAACCCTAGTAGGAGAAGATTTTTTTTTTTTTTTTTGTGCGGAAATGCCTTCGGAACCCCCCCCCCCCCGCCAGCCAGCGGGGGCGGTTATGTCGGGCTTGAACCGACTAAAACCGCACGCCGTCTCGGGTCTACAGACGCCGGGGTGTAAGGTTACCATAGAGCATATCCCTCGCACTCCGACTGACCCTGGGCCATTCGCAGTGTCCCCTCTGATAACAGCAGAGGGGTACCTGGAGCGGCCCCCACCCCCACGGGCCTTGCAGAACCGCCATGCCCCGACCCCCTCGTGCAATGGGGTCAGCTGGCTCTGAAAATGGCCAGTTGGTCAGATTCTTGGCCGTTGACGTTGACGCCAGCTACTCCAGAGGAGCAATCAATGATGCGTCATCGCCCACGTTGCCCAGGGTGCACCAAACTTGGAGGTGATCCAACCAGTCACACCCCTCCAACCATCCGCACCCCAGGGTTCTGTACCTACCCATTATACCGCCATAATAAAATTGGTATCATTTTTATTGGAGGCTAAGTTTAAAGTATAAAGATATTCGCAAATTTAGATTTTTGCGAAAACTTGTAATTAAATAATAAAAAAGTTGAAAATTAAGGTACTTAAAAGTTTTCGCGAAAATCTACATACATACATATGTATAGTCACACCTTTTTCCCACTGGGGTAGGCAGAGACAACAGCCCGCCATCTGCTTCTGTCCTCACATACTTCACGAGCTGCCTTCACTGTCATTAAACCTTTCATGCAAGCCCGCCGGTTTCGAGTGCTTTTGACCTGCCCTTTTTTCAAAACCTCGTTAATTTGATCAGTGTATGTTCTGCGAAGTAGACCCTGGCTTGCCTGCCCACTTACATCTGCCTTATATACTTGGTGTGTCATTCGCTCGGTACTCATTCGTTCCAAGTGCCCAAACCACCTTTATCGTGTTGATTCAAGCTCTAGATTTTCAAACTCCTAATTGGGACTATAGACGTGGTTACGTTTATACGTGGTATAAATTTCAACTTGCTACGTCCACCCATTCCTGAGAAAATCGGTGGTAACACACCGACAGACGGACAAGAGAGTGATCTTATAAGCGTTAATTTTTTTAAGTTTTCTGGTACGGAAACCTAAAAAATGTATATTTTTTTAAATGTAATTTTAAGAATTCCGGACTTCAACACCAGAGCAAAGAGATACGTGTGGAGGGCAACTCTGACAGCACAGAAGAGTTTTACCAAACGACTCTTTGGGGATCGTACTTACCCGACATACCAGAAAATGTAGTAAGTTATGTTTTGTCTTTCTTCAATACGCTACGGAGATTACTTGGGCCGATGTAACAGAGTTAATATAGATATACATATAATTTAGATTAGCCTGAATCACTATCCATTATTTGACGACCTGCGTGGTATGACAGTAGCAGTATATAAAACAAAGTCGTGTTAGTACTGTTACCCCTCCCCCCTCCCGCCGGCCAGCGGTGGTGGTTATGTCGGACTCCCACCGACCTTAACCTCACGCAGCCTTAATGCCTCTTTATGCCTGTTTATTGTAATGCAAGGAGATAGTCACGAAATAAATTCAGCTGATAAGTTAACCAACATAATTTGATTCCAAGGCGGAACGAAGTTTGCCGGGTCCGCTTATAAGAGATTTATAAATAAGATTACTTAAGTTTTTAAGCGTAGCGAACCGAAGGCGAGCGAAGCGTCTTTGGTTTCAAAGTTGCATTTCAAACAAATGATACTCCTCCGAGAGACCGTTTGACCGATCTCGACCAAATTTGCCATGGTGATCAAGTAGACATTACTGAGTGTTGTAAGGGGTCGAATGTCTCGATCGGTCTTACCATCGAGGAATAATCACCGAAAAACCAAATCAATGGAAAAAGTACACCGGTCACGTTGACCTATTGTTGGATAGGCAAATCTCGCTACGCTTAAGTTTGGGTTGATTGCCAAGCTGGCAACCGTCCTAGTTAGCAAGTTTTACGACTATGACAGGTTGTTTCCTATTTGTAGACTTTTGGCATTGGACAAAAAAGTACAAATACATATTTTTTCGATACCAAGTCATCTCACCAAATTCAGAGACCTAATTTTGTGACACCTTATATAGTACCTACAAGAAATGTTGGAAGAAATAAATTTAATCCATTAAATTTTAATTCATAAATTCAAGACAAGATAGAGGTCTTTCACTTAATGGTACATCAGATACCACCTTAATCAAGTTCCACCCTGTATATAATAAAGGCTCATACCGATACCACGCAATTAAAAAAAAAACAATAATATGTCTGCAGCGTCACGGCTTTATAATAAATAAATATTCTAGACCCAAAGTAGGTTAACGAGCTTATGTTATGGGTTCTAGAATGCTGAAAATCAAACTTATATACATTTTTGTAAATACATACATATTATAGTAGTAGCTGTTGCCCGCGGCTCCGCCTGCGTAGAATTCTGATCCCGTTCCGCAACCCATGGGAACCTATTCCCGGGATATAAAGTAGCTTATTTGTTATTCCGGACTATAATCTATCCTTGTGCCAAATTTCAGTCAGATCCATTCAGCCGTTTTTGCGTGAAAGAGTAACAAACATACATCCATCCATCCACCCATACTTACAAACTTTCGCGTTTATAATATTAGTAGGATATAAACACCCAGACCAATGCAAATAGACATATTCATGCATACAAATACAAATGTTTGCACTGAGCGGGAATCGAACCCGCGCCACGTGACGTACCAGTCGTATGCACTACCGCTACGCCACAGGGGCCGTTATAAATATGTCCTCATTGATATTGTCAGAAGTTTACGCGAATGTCACACATTGAAATAAAACTATTTTTAACGGATTCTATCGCGATTTATTTGATGTTATTTTTATATTTTACATTGTTCCCGACGTTTCGGTTGCTTGTCTGGTCACAAGCAACCGAAACGTCGGGAACAATGTAAAATATAAAATATAAAATAAAAATAGTTTTATTTCAATATGTCCTCTTTTTGAGTTCTAGCTCGAAATTTGCTTTATCACTTAGCCACTTTTTAGTTTGAGGAGGCACAGTGACATAACATAACATAACTTCACGCCTGTATCCCCGAAGGGGTAGGCAGAGGTGTATTACACACCCACGATTCGCCAGTTATGTTAAGGTCCCAATGTAATAGGGGGCGAGCCTATTGCCATCTACCGGGCACATTATTAAGCGAGTGATACATAACTACGAAAAGTCAGAGGTGTGTGCCCGGGGCAACTGGGGATCGAACTCGAGACCTCGTCTCAGCAGTCCGTTACGTACGCCACTAGGCTATCGTCGCTTTTTACGGCATAGCGACTCCAATGTATAATACTTCTAAGAGAAACCGTTTTGAACACAAATGTGTCACGGTCCCTGGGTGAGCCGAGCAAGGATTTCGAAATAGGAGGCAGAAACTAGATAAATGAATTAATGAATTTTGACATCTATTTGTAAACAAGTAGTGCGCATTTTTAGGGTTCCGTAGCCAAATGCCAAACAACGGAACCCTTTTAGATTCGTCATGTATGTCTGTCTGTCCGTCCGTGTGTCATAGCCACTTTTTTCCGAAACTATAAGAACTATGCTGTTGAAACTTGGTAAGTAGGTGTATTCTGTGAACCGCATTAAGATTTTCACACGAAAATAAAAAAAAAAACCATAAATTTTGGGGGTTTCGCCTACTGAGAACTGAAACTCAAAAATTTTTTTTTCATCAAAGCCATATGTGTGTATTGAGGTTTCTAATATCATGTTTTTCTAAACTGAATATTTTGCGCGAGAGACACTTCCAAAGTGGTAAAAGGTCCCCCCCCCCATGTTACTTCTAAAATAAGAGAATGATTAAACTAAAAAAAATATATGATGTACATTACCATGTGAACTTCCACCGAAAATTAGTTTTAACTATATGTAATAAGTAGGTTTTTAGGGATTTTCTTTAGAAAAGCCCTATTGCTAAGGAGTTGTCGTCGACGTCGTCGTCGTTGTCGTTGTCGTCGTTGCCAATTTTCTGTCACGGTTTTGGGTATGAAGGAGATGAGCTATCGAGTTGCTGTTTTCGGTAATAGATTCGTGCTGGGGTGAACCATTGCAAGATAAAAAAAAAATCGCAAAAAATCGCAAAATCGAAAATCCCTTGTATTCGGCTGAGCTCGTCTCAGGAATTCAACTTGTTTTTTAATACGTCATAAATCGTAAACCGCAATTTACCTTCTATTCAATAAACTCAAATAAAAAAATTACAGAAAACATTATTATGTTACTTGCTGCTACGGAACCCTTCATGGGCGAGTGCGACTCGCACTTTGCCGGATTTTCTAGTGTCACTTGTATGACAGCAACACAATTTACTGAACTATATATCTGAATTACATTATTTAAAAAGACACTATAATGTCCATAAAATAATGTAAATAAATAAATAAATAAAAATAATGTCCATAAATATCTAGATGAGAAATTTATAGAATAACACTTAAAGATAATTGATAATATTAATAATTGTAAATAAAATTATGTTAATAAAATGTATAAGAATTGACATTTATATTTTCAGTCCATCATATGGCAAAATATCTTGGTACGTATGTTGGGTCTTCAGACGCCGGGGTATAAGATGGCCCATTAGGCATTTCCCTCGCACCCCGGCTGACCCAGGCCCAGGGGGCCGTCGTTCCGCCGCCCCGGCTATTCTAACAAATAAAGAATTTCAATTTGAAAAAAAAGTTGAGTGTAAATCGCGATATCAAATTTTTCTTTGCCATCCGCAGTGATTACCGCTCGTCTGAATAGGGCCTAATAATATGAGAATTTATATACCTACCGCGGTTTACACTGTAGTGCCTAAATCCTATGCGTTTTGATGAGTACTGTCGGTGAAACAAGCTAACTATGATTGGATTAGCTCTGCGTTAGTACCAAGTTAATTATGATTTTAATTGGGATACGCGAATAACATATTTTGCCCGAGTACGTACTCGCGAGCGTAGTACGCCGGTACGACACCGTCAGCAAATTAAGCGGAGGAAAGAATCTCATTTTTTCATGTAGGTATATTCAATGAACGGTGGGGTGACTAGCGCCCCTCCCCCAAACCGGGGCAAGACGGGGACACCGTGGTTCCCAAACCCGAGGGAGCCATCTCGAAACCTGAGATGGCCCAGGGTAAGTCGGGGTGCGCGGGATATGCTCTATGGGTAACCTTACACCCCGGCGTCTGTAGACCCGAGACGGCGTGCGGTTTTAGTCGGTTCAAGTCCGACATAACCGCCCCCGCTGGCCGGCGGGGGGGTATCCGAAGGGATTTCCGCACGAAAAAAAAATAATTAAGTATATTCAATGACATAATTAGAAACATAACCAAGGTGAATACCGGGGGTGGACTCAACCCTTGTTTAGCAATACGGTAAGGTTACTAGTAGCATTTTTTTCGTGTGGAAATCCCCGATTTGATTGGTTCCGGATTCAAACCGACTAAAACCGCACGCCGTCTCGGGTCTTCAGACGCCGGGGTGTAAGGTGGGCCCATAAGGCATTTCCCTCGCACCCCGGCTGACTCAGGCCCAGCTCTGGGTTTCGGGATGGCCTCCTCGGGTTTTGGAAACACTGTGTCACCGTCTTGGCCCCGGAAAGAGGGAAGGGTGGGTCACCTCCATTTGATTCTTCACCGTCAGTGACTTCACCTCATTGCTTCCTAGAGTATAACCGTGGTCTTTCCGTATCCCAGGTGAGGTGGTAAACGTGGGGAATTCGAGCCGTAAATAAGGGACTTCATATCGGTCTTTCCGCCTAAAGCTTAGTGGACTTTTCTCTGCGGCCTATGTTACTAAAACGAAAGAAGAAAATACGTTCATAAATATGTTTTGCAGATCGTCATCCCACCTGCGTCCTACACACACTACACTAGTTTTGCCGAGTCGCGGTCTACACTCAAGAACACGTTTACCCCAGCGGTTGTCGGTTCTTCGCGAGATATGACCGGCCCACTGCCACTTCAGCTTGCTAATTCTTTGAGCTATGTCGATAAACCTGGTTCTCTGTCGGATGTATTCGTTACGAATCCTATCCTTCAGAGACACTCCGAGTATAGCTCTTTCCATAGCTCGCTGAGCGACTTTGAACTCGTGGACCAGCCCTACCGTGAGTGTCCACGTCACACCTCCGTAGGTCATAACGGGTAGGACGCACTGATTGAATATTTTCATTTTCAAACACTACAGTATGGATAATACAAATAATAAAAGCTTATAAAGATATAAAGTATTTCTCTTCAGGTGTATAAAAAATACTAGAAAATTGTGTACTTTTTTTGCTATCCGTCTACATTTTGCGGATGGGCCCGGCAACTTCCGGTGGGAGGGGAGGACGCCACATCCGGCGGAAGCACCTCTCAACCTGCTGTCTTGCTTCGCTCAAAACCTTTCCTGTTTTTACTTTTTTCGTTATATAATACTTAATAACGGAGGTGTAATTCTCGCTTTATTGTTCAGTAGAAGGTAAATAACTGTCTATCTATCTATATTATATAATTTTGAATAAATTGTGTTTAGTTAAGTTTTTTTAAATATCTTCAATCTACAGAATTGGAGATATGAAAAAAACGTGGGTCACGTTAAATTAACGATTCAGAAAACATTTGTTTTTTTGGTATCCTTGTCTGTTTCTCTGTTCGTTCGCGATGGACGCAAAAAATACTGAACGGGTTTTGATGCGGTTTTTTCTATTAGAAAAGTTTTGGTCAGACTTAAAATCTGCCGTATGTTTGATTGCAATTTGTTAAGTAGAACTGAAGATTTTACCTTATTGCTATTAAGACTATTACAGCATTTCATTAAAGTACAAAACAGTCGTATTAGTTAATAATAACTAGTTTTAATGGAATTATATACATTGACCGATAGTTACAATCAAAAACTGAGGTTAACCTTAAATAACTTGAAAAAAATTAATACCATAATCACACCCACGTGTTAGAAAAAGTGATATAATTACTTACTTTTTTTAGAAATTCACTGGAATTAGAATTAAAATAAACCCTTTGATTTTGCTGATCACTATTAGTCGAATAAATCAACTTTTTTTTAAAAGATGGCGCGTAACGGATAAATGTACAGAAATTAAGATGGCGCGTAACCGAAAAATTGTGATAGTAAATTTTTTTCCAACGCCGATAAAGAAGTTTCACTTCAAAAAACCTGGTGTTATGGTAGAGCATTTATGTATTCAAATATAATGGAGGTATTTAAAAAAAATCTAAAAAAAAAGATTTTTTGTGTTCACATTTATAATTACACCCAGCAGGTGCTGCTACAATCAGTTTATAGGATTTTTTTATTAAATTTATAATCGGATGACGTCGGGACCCAAGCCGCTAGTTAGCGAAGTTAAACATCCCTAACAAAATTTCAGACGTCCCTGCAAGCTTCTTTGATCTTCAGGGTTAAACGGAGCTTGCAGAGACCGTTCTAAGCAGTATTAATATATAGTTTAAATTGGTTTATGTAACAGTGTATCCCGAATAGGGGCCACCATTCTAGGGACAATCCCTAGAAATGGTGGCCAACTACTGGAAACTACTTTTTGGACTTCACCTCAGCTTACCATCAGGCGGGGTGCAGTCAATTTGACGGACTAAATATTTAAAAAAAAGTTATAGCAGGTATACCTCCCTATGAAACACGTAAACCATATTATCATAGTAAAAAGCGGCGATAGCCCAGTGGTATACGTAACGGACTGCCGACACGAGGTCTCGAGTTCGATCCCCAGTCGCCCCGAACACACCTCTGACTTTTCGTAATTACGTGTGTATTAAAAATGTTTATTATCGCTCGCTTAGTAATGTGCCCGGTAAATGGCAATAGGCTCGCCCCTATTAAACTGGGACTTAAACATAACTGGAGAATCGTGGGTGTGTAATACACCTGTGCCTACCCCTTCGGGGATACAGGCGTGAAGTTATGTTATGTTATAATTTACATGGTATATATGTTTGTTGTGAATTTAATGTTAATCATTTATAATTAATTAATTTATATATCATGACCATATTATAGACATACTAGCTGTTGCCCGCGGCTCCGCCCGCGTGGAATTCTGAGCCCGTTCCCGCTACCCATGGGAACCTATTCCAGGGATAAAAAGTAGTCTATGTGTTATTCTAGACTATAATATATCCCTGTACAAAATTTCAGCCAGATCCGTTCTGCCGTTTTTGTGTCAAAGAGCAACAAACATACATACATAACAAACTTTCGCTTTTATAATATTAGTAGGAATAGTAGAATTAAATTAAGTACATAAAGTTTTTGCATGTCATTGACCAAATATGTGATTCTAACACTTATGGCTACAACCTAACTTACTATATTGATTAAAAAGCTTAATTGTATTTGTGTTCACTATTATGAACGCTTTACGTCTCCATAGGAAAGAATGCCTATAGCATAATAGGCTACATCGAACGATGGTAGAACTGAAAGTAGCCAAAATTTAAAAAAAGATATGTTCACAATGTTAAGATTTGGTTTTATTCCAAAAAGTCTCGAAGTCTACGGAAGTCTCGAAGTCATGGGAGTCTCAAAGTCTAGAAGTCTCGCGTTCCAATACTTTGGTACTGTCGAGACTGCAAAACTTAGTAACTAATAAATAAATTTGAAGGAGAGAGATTAGAAAATGGAGAGCATACGTCAACTTGCGGGGTAGCAATGAGTGGGTCTATGATGTCGTATAGAAACCAATTCCACGGTTTCCTCATTGCACGTGGCGCTGGCTTTTAGCAAACGCTTATCTCAAAGTATAGGTAAATTTCAAAATACATACTTTTTCAATTACAGGCAGAAGTCCAACAACAAAAGGAGGATCCTTTAATGGTAAGTGATCAAATTAAGTAGCATGTGTAATATATTATCACTCGCATTGCACAAATTACGAGTAAATTTCGTAAAATATTTCGGTATTTTTTATTATAGATGACTTTTATACAACATGTAGACCAGTGCTTATGAAGCAGGTAAGGTGAAGATGATATTATGAATCAGTAAAAACTTTTATTTAACATAGTCTAAGTTCCCAACTAAAAAGACCACGTGAAATAGAAGTCTAGAATTGGTCACTTAAGATCCTAACTTAAGTGACCACTTTCAGTAGAAGTCTTTACTGATTTATAATTTCACCTGCTGTTCATGTTACCTGCTTTACGAGCACTGGTCTACGTGGTAGTCTAGGTAAGTCTCGAAGTCATGGGAGTCTCGAAGTCTAGAGAAGTGCCGATGCTTTCATCATGAGTTATCTGGCGTCTCAATACTTTGGGAATGTCGAGACTTTGCAAAACTTAGTAACTAATAAATAAATTGTGTGGAGAGAGATTAGAAAATGAAGGACGTATCTCACCTTGCGGGGTAGCATGATGTCATATAGAAACCGCACCGCTTACTAGGTTTACTCATGCACGCAGCGCTGGGTTCCATCACTTGATTAGCTCAAATTTCAGGTAAATTTCAAAAATATGTCAATACTTTTTTAATTACAGGCAGAAGTCCAACAGGTAAAGGAGGATCCTTCAATGGTAAGTGACCAAATGTAGTATAGACCGACCGGGACCGCCGTACCGCGCCCTGGGAGATGGGGGGTGGCCTATCAGCCGTTCGTATACATGGGCGTTTTTGTGCTAAGGTTGTCATCGATGCTCACTCGTATCGCACTTGCAGCATCCGTTGTCATCACCGGTGTTTTTGACAACGGCGCTGGCCCGCGTAAAGACAATAGAGGCTTATGATGTCGATGCAGACACCATTATATAAGTTCTTCGTCTTTAGCCTTCCGTACTTCAAAAGACGGAATCCTTGTAGAATTACTTCATTGTCCTTCTGTCATGATTAAATGAATTATTTAGGTATACTCATTTATCTTATTACCTATCCAATTCCAAAATCATGTCGTAAAATCTGTCCGATAATATTGAATTACGATCTCATCGACTCATCTCCGTACTAGGGAGCGGTACAGCGGCACTATAGTATGCGGAACCACACTTCGCTATGTGATATTCGTATTTGGGCACAAACAACGGCTTTTTCGTCTATATTTGCTTTTTAGGACAGCAATTACGCGTATACGTCCACACATGAAAGGATATAAATAATCCGTTAGTACCAGGGCAACAGCAGCAACAAATATAATTGGCATGTTCGGCACATCTAATGATAGATGACGATCACATGACAAGTACAGCCTAGCCGCACAACAATTAACACATGGCGAAGTGTGGAACCGCCTTTGTATAATCACTCGCATTGGACGAGTTACGAGTAAATTTCGTAAGATATATCCGTTTTTGAAGTTCTTTAGCGGCGTTGTGCACTTTTTTTGTATTAAACTCGCGTCAGTAAACCACGTGACTGATCGTATGACAACAAATATAGACGCGCTACTTTCACACTGTACTTAACAACCTTGGTGGCGCGTTCGTCTAAAGAGTGGTCTTTGACTTCGTCAAGACTGAGATCGATTCGGACCGAGGCCCAAGAAACACTTTTTGTCATCATATAACTTTTTGTAATATTTATTCTATTTAGTGCCATAAATCTATTGATATAAAATGGAAATTAAACAAAGTACAACTATAAATGAAAAAAAGTGACGAAGAAATAGCGAGAGAAAATGAGTGATTACTTCATAAATATATTGGCGATGATGGTTCTGGTAATGATGATAGTGAAAAATTTGTTGAAATTATGGATGGAAGTTGATTTTTCTGAGAGATAAACTTTTTAAAGTAAAATAATTGTAATAGTTCTGAAGTGTTAAATTTTTAATGTAATATAAATTGTCATGTTTGTGTACGATAGCGCAATAAATGAACATTGTATGTTACCACATAAATGATAGTACTTTTAAACTGATAATTAAAGCAATTCGTGCAAAATTATTCCCTAACCATTACAAAATATCAAAAATGCACAACGTTAATATTCAAGTTTTCACTTCTGCCGGCACTCCCAGAGTGCAACCCGTCGTTTTTTTTTTACAAATGACTTTTGTGCAACATGCAAACCAGTGCTTTCCCATATTAAGTGATTACATTAAATAGAAGTATTTACTGATGTATAATACCACCTGCTTTACATATATATACACGCCTCTTTTCCATTTAGGTAGGCAGAGACCACATGATTCCTGTTACTACGACCCCGGCATCTAAAAGTACTTTTCGCTTCCTTATACTCGCTCAACTTTCTTTTACTTTCATAATCGATTTTATACATGCTTGATGCATGCTACATGCATGCTAGATGCATGGTACATTGCCTTTCCATGAAATGTCCGTTATTTGATTGATCTACGTACACCTAGGTCGACCTTTACCACGTTGCGCATTCACCCTCGCTTCTTAAAACTCGCTTCTTCTAGGCAGAAATTTGATGACACAAATTTGTCACAAAATTCGGCCGGGTGGGTACCACCGTGCACGATTGCGAAAATCCCTCCATAGTAATCCAATTTCGGTTTGATTGCGTTCAGGGGTCAGCAAGTGCATAGCCGGGCAGGGGGATTGTGGTCGCAGCACTAGTGGGACCGGTGGGTGTCACGCGGTGCTGCGACGACAATCCTCTTCTGATGAGGCCGTCAAGCTGAGTGCCACCATTGTTAACATGGTACGTGTATGTAATGGTGACCCTCTTTCCTGAGACTTTACCTTCAGCTTGCCATCAGGCGAGGTGAAGTCAATAAAATTGACGTGTCCTAAATATATTTAAAAAAAAACTGTTTCGTTAAACTTCTTTCATCCATTCTCTCTACGTGTCTTCTTCTTAGCATTGTTTGCTACATATTGGCCGTTGAATCTTCTATTATTCCATAGCGTTCTCTTATCAAACTGTTCCTAAGCGTAGAACAATTTATTGATATTTTTATTAATCACAGATAACAATTCAAAAACAAAACGTGTTACCACCTTGAGAAAGTTAGTAACTAAATTTTTGTTCCATGCAGTTGATACTTGACATGCAACAAAGATATTATTTGTAAAACTCCTTATATGGCCAGGCCCAGGCCTTATATGATATTATAGACGCGGTAGCCTAGTGGTATGGGTAATGGACTGCTGAGACAAGGTCTCGGGTTCGATCCCAGGTTTTACCATGGTACACACCACTGACTTTTCGATGCTTTTCGAAGTTATGTGTGTATTTATCGCAGGTTTATAAGTGCCCGGTTAATCGCAATAGGCTCGCCACCTTTTACATTGGGACCTAAACATGAACTGGCGAAATGTGGGTGCTAGCACCTCTGCCTACCCCTTCGGGGATATAGGCGTGAGTTTATGTTATGTTATGTTTATGTTATTTATCATTTTCTTTGTTATTTGTTATCTGTTAGTTTTCTTAAAACTGTAAAATTGAATTTAGTAGTAAGACAAAAGTGCAACTACACTCAGTTGCACTTTTGTCAAGTCACATTTCTATTTTTTTTTTAATGTACAGATGATGGTTCAACTGCAAAATGAGGACCTCAAGGGCGGCCAGGACCTTGTGACAAACGTAAGTTTTTTTTTTTCTATCCACCTATATACCACTAAGGTGGCAGACAAGCACACGGCCCACCTGATGGAAAGCGGTTACCGCGGCCTATGGACGTGTGCAACACCAGTGGCGTCACACTCGCGCTGCCGACCCTATACAGGAAAGGGGATGGGAAAGGAGTTTGGGAGGGGATGGGAAAGGAGTTTGGGCTCCGGCACTCTCACTCACCAAACGGAACGCAACAGTTCAAATACTGTTACTTGGTGTCGATATTCTGTGAGAGGGTGATGCTTGCCCGGTTAAGTCGGCCCATTCATGCAACGACCAAAATGACTGTTGCTTGACTCTACCACCTGCAATTTATTTATTTATTGCAATTATATATATTTATTTATTGCAATTATAGTAATAAGTTAACATATTATCTCCCGCATTGCACAAATTACGGGTAAATTTCATAAAATATATCGATATTTTTTAAATTACAGATGACATTGGAACAAAAGTGCTTAGACCAGTGCTTCCCCAACGTAAGTGACTGTATGAAGTAGAAGTCTTTACTAATAATAATTGAGCTGAGCGAAGCGAAGCTCTTATACGTGGCTAAGCCGTTTGGTCGAGACTGTACTCCTCCGGAACCACAATACCGATCTTGACCAAATTTGTTATGGTGATAGTGTAGACACCGCTGAGTGTTTAGAGGGGTCAACTGTTCAAATACAATGTACCATTGAGGAATAATCATCGAAAAACAGTTTCACGAGCGCGCGGCCTTAGCTAAGCGCGAGCGTAGTAAGATGCCTTATTTTTCAAAGAGTCCTGCTCGCTCAGCTCAATTTATTTCAGTCGCACCCTGCACTGAATTCCTAGTACTCTTATACCCGGCATATCCGTTGATTGGTAGCTTAAATTCTCCATAACCACTCGCGCGATATTGTTATGTATGTAATGTATTTCATGTCCGATGTGCCATTGAGGAATAATCATCGAAAAACAGTTTCACGAGCGCGCGGCCTTAGCTAAGCGCGACCGTGTTATGATGTCTTATTTTCAAGTAAGAGCCCTGCTCGCTCAGCTCAATTTATTTCAGTCGCACCCTGCACTGAATTCCTAGTCTATAATGCTAACTACTGTTTATAGTTTATACATGTACGTGAATACAGTCACGTATTTTTGCCATTGAGGCAGATTGAGCATATATATGTTTCCTGTTGCTTCAATCTATAATTTTCGATTCCTTATACTAGCTCAGCTCTAATGGTCTTTTAAGGGATCCGTTGCCAAATGGCAAAAAACGGAACCCTTACAGATTCGTCATGTCTGTCTGTCTGTCCGTCCTTATGTCACGCCACATTTTTCCAAAACTATAAGAACTATGCTGTTGAAACTTGGTAAGTAGATGTATTCTGTGAACCGCATTTAGATTTTCACACAAATATAGAAAAAAACCCTTTTATTTTTTATACGCTGACGATATTTCTCTTATCATGACATCTAATTATTCCGATATAAATTACACTAATGACATAAATAATTCAATTGACTCTACAATTCAATGGCTACATGATAACAATTTGCAAGTTAATTATGAGTAAAACTCAATACATTCAATTTAGTACTTACGGTAAGAAGATGCAAAATTTGGATATCAAATATTTGACTGAAAACTTAATACAAGTAGACTAAACGCCCTTTTTGGGCATAATTATTGATAATAACCTTAACTGGAAGGCACACGTAGAAAAGATTTGCAATAAAATGAATAAATTTGTCTATGTTCTGGCTAAACTAAGAAAGACCTCAAACCCTGAATCAGTCATCACGCCTACAATGGCTACGTTGCCTCAGTTCTAAATTATGGTATAGTAATTTGGGGCAACTCTACGGACGTGCATAGAGCCTTTATTGCCCAAAAAAAAATCTCTCCGAGCTATGTGTGGCTCGTGTAGACCTATATTTAAAAAGTTGAATCTGTTAACGCTCCCCAGCATGTACATCTAGGAAGTTGCGAAATTTGTTAGGCAATATCCTAGTTTATTTTCGAAGGCACATGTGGTTTATCCGAGGAGCACAGAAACCCGGATAGAATTGAACTACCACGAGTAGCAAAAACGACTCTCTACCTAAAAAAACTGTTTTGCGATGTGTGGTTGTATTTATAATGCAGTCCCAAACAGCTTAAAGCAATTTCAAACCTCTGTATTTCTGAGGAAGTTGAAAGAATGGCTCATCCAGAAATGTTTTTATACGGTAGATGAATTCGAAAAGTGTAATGGTAAATTATAGAAACTATTTTTATGAATTAATTGAGTAATGTAATAATCATTTAATAGGTATTATTGACTTTTGTTTTTATATTTTGCGTTTTTGAGTGACTTGCATGTGCTTGACTTGAAAAATTTATACACCAGTAATGGTAGAATATGCTGAACCTACCCTTTAATATATGACCTGTATTGTAGCACCATATTCAGACAAATAAAAATGATTAATTATTTTTAAAAAATAAAAAATTGTGTGGTTTATACTTCGAACTGAAACTCAAAAATATTTTTTTCATCAAACTCATACGTGTATCTATGGATAGGTCTTCAAAAATGATGTTGAGGTTTCTAATATAATTTTTTTCTAAACTGAATAGTTTGCGCGAGAGACTCTTCCAAAGTGGTAAAATGTGTCCCGTCCCCCCCTGTAACTTCTAAAATAAGAGAATGACAAAACTAAAAAAAATATATGATGTACATTACCATGTAGACTTCCACCGAAAACTGGTTTGAACGAGATCTAGTAAGTAGTTTTTTTTTAATACGTCATAAATAGTAAACCGCAATTTACCTTTCATTCAATAAACTCAAATATAACTAGGACGGTTACCAGCTTCGCAATCAACCCTAACTTAAGCGTAGCGAGATTTGCCTATCCAACAATAGGTCAACGTGACCGGTCGACTTTTTCCATTGATTTGGTTTTTCGGTGATTATTCCTCGATGGTAAGACCGATCTGGACATTCGACCCCTTACGTCACTCAGTAATGTCTACTTGATCACCGTGGCAAATTTGGTCGAGATCGGTCAAACGGTCTCGGAGGAGTATCATTTGTTTGAAATGCAACTTTGAAACCAAAGACGCTTCGCTCGCCTTCGGCTCGCTACGCTTAAAAATTAAAAAAAACATTATTATGTTACTTGCTGCTACGGAACCCTTCAAGGGCGAGTCCGATTCGCACTTGGCCACTTTTGTTTTGTTCATTATTGATTTCACAGTATCCTCAATTTGATAATTATACACTCAGGCGCCGGAGGTCGCTTACCGACCTCCGTCCTCCATGAGCGCAGGCCTAGGGGTGATAGGTGAGGCCGCCTGTCCCCCAGCAGAAGCAGACCGGGACGGTGGGGCGACTAGCGCCCCTCCCCCAAACCGGGGCAAGACGGGGACACCGTGGTTCCCAAACCCGAGGGGGCCATCTCGAAACCGGAGATGGCCAGGGTCAGTCGGGGTGCGAGGGATATGCTCTATGGGCAACCTTACACCCCGGCGTCTGTAGACCCGAGACGGCGTGCGGTTTTAGTCGGTTCAAGCCCGACATAACCGCCCCCGCTGCCGAAGGGATTTCCGCACGAAAAAAAAAAAAAAAAGGTACGCCTGGGTCGACCTTTACCGGATGCTCGTTCACCTTCGTTTCATAAAGCTGTTACGTTACTTCTTTCGTTCTACTCTCTATGTGTTCGAACACTGTTTTTATTGCCCAATAGCTGTGCCCGCGACTTCGTCCGCGTCGATTTAGTTTTTTAGGGCTTTAGTTCTTTTGCGTAGAACCCTAATTTATGTACTTTTAGGCTACGCCTTGTAACATTGCTTATCTACCAGTGAAAGTCCCGTCAAAATCGGCCCTGCCGTTTCAAAGTAAATCAGATTGTATTCATAATTTTGTGGATTTTAATTTTTTGCTTTTTTTTATTTATAATCTTAGAAAAATATTTAGGGTACCCCTAAATATTTTTCTAAGATTAAAGTAGCTTATGTTACGCCTTGTAATATTACCTATCTGCTAGTTAAAGTACCGTCAAAATCGGCCCAGAGATTACCTCTTTCAATCAGACAGACAGACAGACAAAGTTTATAAAAATTGTATTTTTGTCATAAGTATCGTGTATACATTCATGTGCCATTATTAAAAATCTGTTATTTTAATATATATTACAAACAGACACTTCAATTTTATTAAGCATAGCGAGCCGAAGGCGAGCGAAGCGTCTTTGGTTTCAAAGTTGCATTTCAAACAAATGATACTCCTCCGAGACCGTTTGACCGATCTCGACCAAATTTGCCACGGTGATCAAGTAGACATTACTGAGTGTCGTAAGGGGTCGAATGTCCAGATCGGTCTTACCATCGAGGAATAATCACCGAAAAACCAAATCAATGGAAAAAGTCGACCGGTCACGTTGACCTATTGTTGGATAGGCAAATCTCGCTACGCTTAAGTTTGGGTTGATTGCCAAGCTGGCAACCGTTCTAGTTTATTTGTACATAAGATTACATTTTCTATCACACCGCAGCGTGTCCTTATCAAACTGTAAGGAACAATTATTTATGGATTTTTTTTTCTATTACAGATGACATTTCAACATAAAAATGAGGGCAACGTTAAGAATGTAAGTGATCAAATTTTTGATTCATGCAGTTGGTCTAGTCGTACGTTTTTTTTGTTTTTTTTTTTCGTGCGGAAATCCCTTCGGATACCGCCCCCGCTGGAGAGCGGGGGGTCTCCAGCGGGGGCGGTTATATCGGGCTTGAACCGACTAAAACCGCACGCCGTCTCGAGTCTTAAGACGCCGGGGTGTAAGGTTACCCATAGAGCATATCCCTCGTACCCCGACTGACCCTGGGCCATCTCCGGTTTCGAGATGGCCCCCTTACTTGCTCTCCACTGTGCCATCTGCTAATCAGAGGGACACGTGGAAAGCTTCCGAACAGCCCTCAACAGGGCCGTCCTCGCCTCGGTCGGAGTTGGCCGTAGGCGGCAGCGTCTCCCCCGCCCTAGGAGAGAGGCGCTGCCGTCTCCGTTGCCCAGGGTGCACCGGGTGGAGGTCCCCAACCAAGCACCCCATGGTCTAGTCGTACCTATACGTAGTGGTCATATGGAAGCCGCATCCACGATATACTCATTACTGATGATTACTGTCTTTTATCACTGGCTTAGCACAAATTTCGTGTTAATTTCCTAAAATATATCGATACTTTTTTAATTACAGTTAGAAGTCCAACAAAAAACAAACGTAAGTGGCGAAATTAATTAAAGCAGTGTGTGTTATATAATATTAAACTTGCATTTTACAAATTTATGGGTATTAAAAATATCAGAATATCAGAGAGCGGCGATACGTAACGGACTGCTGAGATGAGGTCTCGAGTTCGATCTCTAGTCGCCCCGGGCACACGACTCTGACTTTTCGTAGTTATGTGTGCATTAATAATCGCTCGCTTAATAATGTGCCCGAGCAATATGCTCACCCCCTATTACATTGGGACATTATTAACATAACTGGCGAATCGTGGGTGTGTAATACACCTCTGCCTACCCCTTCGGGGATACTGGCGTGAAGTTATGTTATGTTATGTTGTTATGTTTAAAAATATCATTTTTTTTATTACTTACCTACAGATACAATTTGACCAAGAATTAGAGTACAACATGGCCGACATATGTGACGTAAGTACAGATAATCTAGTGGTTTACCTAGAAGTCGGATTATAGTTTTGCACCTATCGTAAATGCAATATGTACGAGTAGATATGCTTTTATACACGAAAGACGTTGTTGGACATCGCGAGAAAACTACACCTTAGAAGTGTTAACATTTCATTATATTCTAAGAAGTTTCGAAATCTCGGGCCGTCCCGGTTCGTCATGACTTGACTCATGTACCAGTGCTTCGAGACTCCGAAGAACTTTATAAATTAAGAAATGAAACGTAAAAAAAAATCTAGTGGGGCGGAAATCACACAGTGATTGTCGACCGCAGTGATCAACGAAACGTCTGGAATACATGTTTCCAATGGACCACGGCCAAACAGTCCGGAAGCAGTATATTCTTCATTCAGTATTACGATATTTTTTTAAATTACAGATGTCAGTTGAACAACACCTAGACCTGTGCTTTTCCAACGTAAGTGATCCCATTACATAGACGTCTTTACTAATAAATAATATTACCTGCTATTCATAGTTTTGTTTAGAAGGAAACAGAAACATATACAGTAGGCAGATACCATTATGTTTCCCAATCTACGATACTGTCACTGTCGCTTCTTCAACTTTAAATTTTGAATCTTCTTTAAGCGGGTTAAGTACTTTTGGGTGAAGAAAAATCATGGCGTCATCGTGACCGTACGCTCGGACACCTCTGTAAATGTTTGGTAACGGGGCCATCTAGATCGCCAAAGTATCACGTACTGGATAGCAACGTCTCTTTATAAACCCTGAAATAGGTGGCAACAGTAGCGTGATAACTTAGCGTTTTAAAACTTATTTCAATCCAGAACAACACGTGCTGGACTGCGATGCCACCCGCACACGGTAGAAACAATACCGTCCTGAACTCACCAGTTCGGTGCTTCCTTTCTTTGTCGCACGACAGAGAGTTTCAATGCTCTATTCGCACACGTGTTTCCTTCTTCTTACAATCCCGAGTTCTTCAAGCGGGGCGTTGAGGCTGTGAAGGTAGGGATCATCATTTTAGGATTATCAGCATCTGGGATGGTGGCTCGTTTTTCTGGACTTCACCCTAGCTTCTCACCATCCAGCGGGTTGCAGTCAATTGACGAATTGAATAATAAAAAATGGCACAGTTCGAAGTTTCTGTAATATTGCTGAAATGGGCGATTGCTATGACTTTTCTGTCACGATATTTTTTATCAGATAATATATACTGACACTTGTATGTATATCCTTTATAGAGTAAGCAGAGGTGTATTAACATATTTCCTGACGAATTAAAAAATACACGTTTTGGTTCAAGTTTTCACACTTGTCGGCACTCTCGGAGTGCCACTGTATTTTTTTTCCATACAAATTCATCGGTTACGGGTATGTACTTGACAAATGTCCTCGATCTGATTGAAATAATGTACGCCTAGGTAGACCTTAACATAGTTGCTCCCTCCCGTTTTTAAATCTGTTTCCTCCTTTCTCTCTGCGTGTCGAAACCACTTCATCTTCTAACACACAACATCGTATCCTTATTAAACTGTTCAACGTTACTGCCGTTATATTTCTCTGACCTCTTATTTCCAAGGTGTTAAGTATACTTTCATGCTTCTCCTGTTAAACCCAACGTTCACTACCATACATTTCCTGCCAAAACACTTCGTTTAACATCACAGTCATACTTCCCATCTTCCGATTCTCATATATTAGGTCGTTACATATGAAATTGCCGTTTTTCTTGAAGACATTGGAGGAAACCCAATTTTCAGTACTAACATTTTTGCATTTTTTTTAGGTATGACAAATCCAAATTTTATGTTTTTTTTTTGTGTATTATCAAGCGGCCAATAAATATAAAATTTAATCCAGAGTTGTAAAATCTTGAGATCAACTTTCAAACAAAATATAAATAATGGAAATGGCTATTAAATTACAGGAATAACGAACTCATGAATTTGTAAGAGAATTTCGGCAATTTCATAGGTAAAGACCTTTGTGATTAATACCAAAGATGGATACACGCAACCTTTAAATTATAATGTGGGTTTGTTCCAAGGTTGCTGTTTATCACCTATAGTTTTCAATATAGTAATAAATATTTTAATAGACAACATTTCCACACACTACAAGAAGTGGGGCTATCGGTTTAAGCTAAACGGTAAATATACGGAGTCTATCCTCGCTTTCGCGGACGATTTGGCAATACTGACTCGTAACCCAAAGCAGTGCCAGCACCTACTGCGTAGAGTAGACGATTTCTGTACATGGACAGATGGAATGAGAACAAAACCTAGCAAATGCTACTGTCTATGTCTGGGTAGGCGGGGTACCAGGTATACTTCATATGACCCAGGGCTTAGTATAGGCGGGGAAAACGTTTCACTATATCTAAAACCGTGCTTTTTAAATTCCTCGGAAGAAAGATTGACAACAGAGGTTGCACTCCAGCTTTGGACGAATTAATTGATTGTTTCATTATCGATTTAAAAAAGGTAGACCAACAACCATATATAGACAATATTAACCACCATTTCGTTAGCACGTTCATACATGTCTCATCTCAAATAAAGATTGTATAAGAACCTTTAGAATAAATTGGAATAAGACCGTAAGAATATTTATAAATACATAGATTATGACTTATATATTAAGTGGTGCATGCAATTTTTACTTGTCGGGAAACTTTGCTACTGGCTAAGAGTTCAATGTTATTCTTAATTTACCCACGACATATATATGTATCATAGCTGTTAAGTTTTTAAACAAATAAATGAATAAATTAAAGCAGCTTGGAAGGTTCAAATTACGAGTAAATTTAATAAAATAGTGATTTCGAATGTTTTTAATTGCAGGTGGTCGTTCAACAACAAGAGGTGGAGCTCCTTGGAGATGTAAGTGACCAAAATTTTGTTACATAGTTTGTCTAACAATACATACATAATAAAACAAAGATATTTTTTTACGATCTCTGTGGCGTAGTGCGTTCGACTGCTAAGTCGGAGCTCGCGGGTTCGATTCCCGCTCAGTGCAAAAATATTTGTATGCATGAATATGTCTATTTCTAATGATCTATGTGTAATATGCATGTATTTACAAAAGATAATGTTTCTAATTATGTTTATCCGCATTCTAGAACCCATAACATAAGCTAGTCAAGTTATGCTTACTCTGTGTCTACATAGCGCTGTCTAAAATTACTCTCCCATTTTACGCCATAGCACCCGATCCTCCGCCTTGCGCATCCGGTCTATCCCAGCTACCTATGTCCAGCAGTTGAACTACAGTAGGCTAATTGATTGATTGATTGATTGATTGATATAAGACAAAAGTGCAAATATTTACATAAAGTTGCAATTTTTGTACAGTCATATTATATCTATTTCGGTTCGCCAACGCACCATCACTCTCTAAGGCCAACAGTCCGATGTCAACTGACTACCTACCCTCTTGTAACCGTAAGAAAGCGATGAGTGTCATACGTCCTAATGTTTAAAGTAACATAGTCTAAAGTTACGCTACGTATTCAGGGGACCCCGAGCGAGATTGCAGGAGTAGTCACTAAGTAGCAATATTCTATTTATAATGTTACCTGCTATTTATAGTTTGTACTTAACGTAAATGCAGTAAAGACGAGTTGATAAGTTATTGAATAAAGCGACCTTTTATGCGCGAGAGTACCTTAGAAGCTACTAGCTTGTTTGAATCTTTAAAAAGTAGCAAAGTGAATTGAAAATGTAATTTTAGTCTAAGAAATCTCAAAGTCTTGGGACCGTCCGGCGCTTACATCATGAGATGTATCATGTGCCATCACTTCGAGACTGTCGAAACTTGCCGAACTCTAGTAACTTATAGAATTTTTGGTGGAAACAGATTTGGTGGGAACAGATGATAGGAAACGGGGCATGCTGAGTGTTGTCGATCGAGTTCACTTATGAACAACGGTGCTTTGCACGAATTATGAATATATTTTTTATTACAGATACCATTTGATCGACAATTAGAGCTCTGCCTTCTTGACTTTAGTGACGTAAGTACTGTCCATCTAGTAGTTTGTGTAGATGTTTAATAGTTTTTTTTTTTAAAGATTATTAGTAACCGAAATTACTAATATTCCCCCTAACCCCTCCAGGTAAGCTAAATTGCTTGTGTTAGGAGTGGGTTCACGTCGGTAGTGTAATGGCCAGGATTCGAACCCGGGACCTCTCGATCGTAGGGTCGACTCCTTAACCACTAAGCTACCGTAATTCCAGAATTTAGTTGTTCCATTATTTATATATATTGAATAAAAGCAAAGAAAAGCAACCGCGGTAGCATAGTGGTATGGGTAACGGACTGCTGAGACGAGGTCTCGGGTTCGATCCCAGGTTGTATCATGGCACACACCAATGACTTTTCGATGCTTTTCGAAGTTATGTGTGTATTTATCGCAGGTTTATAAGTGCCCGGTTAATGGCAATAGGCTCGCCACCTATTACATTGGGACCTAAATATAAACTGGCGAAATGTGGGTAATAGCACCTCTGCCTACCCCTTCAGGGAAATAGGCGTGAGTTTATGTTATGTTATGTTATGAATAAAACTCGTACGCTCAGGACCGTCTCGTCTACACCTTATTAGTGACATGTATGTTCAAGTTATTGAAAGGTGTTAAAACGTTAAGGTTTTAATTTATTCTAAGAAAAGCCTTAGAGTTAACGGGATATTTACCATGTGTTTTTAAGAGTGTCCGATATTTCGGCACTGTTGCAAGCGCCACGATCACGGAGGAACTGAAGGTGGCGGTTAACGGTGAACGAGTTTACGAGTAAATATATCGATCTACCCTCTTTCGTACTGGTCTCTGACGCGCAACACCCCTACCACTGGTCTCACACACACTCGAACTCGATCACGATCGCGACACACGATGCTTACCGTATCTTTTTTTTTTTTCGTGCGGAAATCCCTTCGGATACCCCCCCGCCGGCCAGCGGGGGCGGTTATGTCGGGCTTGCACCGACTAAAACCGCACGCCGTCTCGGGTTTTAAAACGCCGGGTAAGGTTCCCCATAGAGCATATCCCTCGCACCCCGACTGACCCTGGGCCATCTCCGGTTTCGAGATGGCCCCCTTACTTGCTCTCCACTGTGCCATCTGCTAGTCAGAGGGACACGTGGAAAGCTTCCGAACAGCCCTCAACAGGGCCGTCCTTGCCTCGGTTGGAGTTGGCCGTAGGCGGCAGCGTCTCTCCCACCCTAGGAGAGAGGCGCTGCCGTCTCCGTTGCCCAGGGTGCACCGCGTGGAGGTCCCCAACCAAGCACTCCAGTCCCCAACCAAGCACCCCACGCCTACCGTATCTACTCGCGAAATTGTTTTGGCTTGTTCCCAGTTTGTGCACATACGGACCACTGGATGCCAGACGTTCGGCAATTGAAACCCATCCTCGCGATTGAAATTTCTGTGCTTTTAATTTCTATCGCTACCCTAACCAATCTTGGTATGTAGTGGCGTTCTGTCGAGAGCATTTGGGTTTTGTAACTCAATCCAGTGGTCGGTACCAGACTCCGAAATACAGTGCCGAAATATCGGACACTCTTAAAAACACATGGTAAATATCCCGTTAACTCTAATACTTATGTTAGTGACCATGATAGTTTAAATACCTATATTATTCTAAGAAGTCTCGAAATCTTGGGCCAATCGTTCCGGTGCTTTTATTATAAGTGGTATCATGTTCTAGTACTTTGAGTCCCTACAGAATAATCTCTATCTATATATATCCCTAATTTCTAGGGTTAGGAAAACCTAACCCTTTTTTTTTTTTATCGTGCGTAAATCCCTTCGGATACCCCCCCGCCGGCCAGCGGGGGCGGTTATGTCGGGCTTGCACCGACTAAAACCGCACGCCGTCTCGGGTCTTCAGACGCCGGGGTGTAAGGTTACCCATAGAGCATATCCCTCGCACCCCGGCTGACCCTGGGCCATCTCACCACTAACAGCATCGCTCATCCTGTCTCCTCTGAAAGCAGAGGAGTACGGAGAGCGATGTGTTCCCGCCACGTTGGGTATTGGCCGACGATCAATGCCAACCCTATGAAGGGGTGAAGGGGAAGCCATTGACCGCCGCCCAGGGTGTACCGGCCGCTCCGATTCCGTTCCCCCCGGACTGCAGCGGGATCGGAATCAGAGCGACACTCGAGGAGGTTACCCAACACACACCCCAGGAAAACCTAACCCTAGAAGTTAATAGTACTTTTGATGCAGAGAAGTTAGACCTAGTTACCTCGCGAGCAAGCACTGGGTGGGCAATCGATGACATATTATATCCGGAACCACTAGTCACTCACTAATTCTCCTTTCGCACAAATTACGGATCATTTTCATAAAATAAATTGCTATTTTTTCCTTAATTACAGATGGTAGCTCAACGCCAAAATAAGGAGTATCTTCTAAGCGTAACTGACTGAATAAATCTATTAATAATATATGTAGTTGTTGCACTCTTGTGTAGTCCTATTTTATCTGTTTTCGGCTCACCAGCGCCATTTCGCACTCTCCGGCTGGCAGTCCGTGTTCGAATATCTACCCTCCTGTAACGCTCGAGGCAAGTATGATACGACCTAATGTTTTAACGTACTTACACTACAGAATGTATTATAAAAGCCCTGGAATTTTATAATGTTCGCTACTGTTGTGTATGGAACTTGTAAGTATGTTATGGAAATATCTAATACCTTTAAACGAGCTATTCTTTAAACAGCTACAACGTTTTTCATGAAGTTTAGTACACAGAGGGTTTCGGAGACGATAAATTGATTTAAACAGTTTTCATATTTAGACACCGTCAAAACAAAAAATCCGAGCAAAGCTCGGTCACCTGTTATGAAAATTAGTTGTATTTACATATTGGAGATATTTAAAAAAAAATTGCCGCGGTAGCCTAGTGGTATGGGTAATGGACTGCTGAGACGAGGTCTCGGGTTCGATCCCAGGTTTTACCATGGCACACACCAATGACTTTTCGATACTTTTCGAAGTTATGTGTGTATTTATCGCAGGTTTATAAGTGCCCGGTTAATGGCATAGGCTCGCCACCTATTACATTGGGACCTAAACATAAACTTTCGAAATGTGGGTGCTAGCACCTCTGCCTACCCCTTCGGGGATATAGGCGTGAGTTTATGTTTAAAAAAAAAAACTTGGGTTATGTTAAATGAACCATTCTGAACACAATTTTTTTCTTTCGCCATTCTTGTCTGTTTGTTTGCGATGGATGCAAAAACTACTAAATCTATTAGAAAAATCCTGGTGACACTTAAAATCTGCCGTATGTTTAATTGCAATTGGTTAAGTAGAAACGGAGATATGGCCAAAAAGCGATAACCGACCTCCGCGTAGGCAGAGCCGCGGGTATTAGCTATCTATATATCTATATTGCAGTCCACTGCTGGACATAGGAATCTCCCATTTTACGCCATAGCACCCGATCCTCCGCGTTGCGCATCCAGTCTATCCCAGCTACCTTTTCCAGGTCGTCCGTCCATCTTGCTGGGGGACGTCCTACCTTCCGTTTACCGATTCGTGGTCTCCACTCTAGGACTCGTTTGCTCCATCGGCCATCGGTCCTTCGGGTATTAGCTAGTTGTAAATAAAACCCGTAAGCTTTCGACCTTTTCGTCGCAAGAGAACTACGCCACAGAATAAATAATAGTACAAGTACAGAAGACCCTCTGTTTTGATGTTCACGAATGCCGCCTTTTTACGTGCCTATTAATTATTATTAGCAACGGACCGCACGCCAGCCGCGCCGTTATTGAGTTCTATTGCCCGGCGCGAAGGTCGACATTACTCCGCACCTTGCCGAAGATAGGGTTGTCATTTTTTGAAACTTCGTCGGTGGCAAACGAGCGTACGGTCCGCCTGATAGTAAGCGGATATGGTAGCTTTGCACTATTGTCTATTCTGTGGCGCAAGCATCGACTATGTCAGAATAAGGTACCCGTCTAGTACAACTATGCTTCCCGTCACTTTTTCACAGTAGTGCACAAAAAGAGATAGGTATCTTTTTTTTTATGTGCGGAAATCCCTTCGGATACCCCCCGCCGGCCAGCGGGGGCGGTTATGTCGGGCTTGAACCGACTAAAACCGCACGCCGTCTCGGGTCTACAGACGCCGGGGTGTAAGGTTACCCATAGAGCATATGCCTCGCACCCCGACTGACCCTGTGCCATTCGCAGTGTCCCCTCTGATAACAGCAGAGGGGTACCTGGAGCGACCACCCCCGCGGGCCTTGAAGGCCCGCCATACCCCGACCCCCTCGTGCAATGGGGTCAGCTGGCCCTGAAGAGGGCCGGTTGGTCAGACTCTTGGCCGTTGACGTTGACGCCAGCTACTCCAGAGGAGCAATCAATGATGCGTCATCGCTCACGTTGCCCAGGGTGCACCAAACTTGGAGGTGATCCAACTAGTCACACCCCAAGAGATAGGTACCTTTTTTTTTTTATCGTGCGGAAATCCCTTCGGATACCCCCCCGCCGGCCAGCGGGGGCGGTTATGTCGGGCTAGAACCGACTAAAACCGCACGCCGTCTCAATATAATTTCTTGCTCGAGAAAGAGTCACGTGTCACAGTTGGTTTAGACCGGCTGATAAGCGTTTTATAGTCTAGGAGCTAGCAACCAAATTCATTAAAAAAAAAACAATATATTTACTTACTGATTACTTTTTATTGGTTTACGTAAGTAAATACTAAAGGTGACCTGTATTTATTGCTTACTTAACTGCAAATGCCTTACTTTTATTGAATTTTTTTTAACATCTTTAAATTGCCGGTTGTTAAATTTAATTGTTGCATATATGCGAAACCTACAAAACAATTTTAATACATATTCCACTGGGAAACATGCACATGGTGATTGTGGAGGTATATTTCTAAAAAGTTCTATAAGTTTACTGCCTGGATTACTTTGAACACAATTTTCAAAATTTTCTATGAAAGTGGTTTCTAAATTTTGTACATACTCTATAAAATCTTTTGGTGGCATTTTTAAGCTGCCATAAATACTAGATTGATTGTTGAATGCTTTGTATCTAGTAAATCGATTAGTCTCGTCTAAGCCTGCAACTGATCTTGAATTTTCATCTATTAAATCATTTGAAATTTAATCTATTAAAAACGTATAATCCGAATTTTGATCATTGTTTCTGCAACCCGCAGCAATGCAATATTTCATTGCCCTTATTTTATACATCGTATACAATATGCGCTTGCGACGTTGGTATGCGGGAGACACGCGCGCGAGTGTCGCGGCCCACGGCGGGGCAACCACTGAATATGCAACCCCGGGGATGCCGAAAAAAAACAAAGTCCGGCCGCCTCGTCGTTAGATCAAAACACCGATCCCAAGTAAGTTGGGAAAAGACGCGGAGTATGAGATCGCAAGAAAACTACGTCTTAGAAGGGATCGATATATTGGAATCTTATGTATTAAACTGCTCAACTCTCGAAGTCTTGGGCCGTCCCGGTGCTTACATCGCGAGTTTATCCCGTATTACAGTACCTTTTTTGTTTTTTTGGTTTTTCGTGCGGAAATCCCTTCGGATTGACCCGACTAAAACCGCACGACGTCTCGGGTCTTAATACGCCGGGGTGTAAGGTTGGAAACCACGGTGTCCCCGTCTTGCCCCGGTTTGGTGGAGGGGCGCTAGTCGCCCCACCGTCCCGGCCTGCTTCTGCTGGGGTGACAGGCGGCCTCACCCGCCACCCCCTTCTTTGAGACTATCACAGCGTTCTAAATACTAATAATAATGGTACTTCAGGCAGAGAGAGGTTAGAAAATGAATCCCGCGCGTTACTTCGCGTGCTAACACTGCAATAGCTTTTTTTCGTGCGGAAATTCCCCCGGCCAGCGGGGGAGTTTATGTCGGGCTTGAACCGACTAAAACCGCACGCCATCTCGGGTCTTCAGACGCCGGGGTATAAGGTTGCCCATAAGGCATTTCTCTCGCACTCCGACTGACCCTGGGCCATCTTCAGTTTTGAGATGGCCCCCTCGGGTTTGGGAACCACGGTGTCCCCGTCTTGCCCCGGAAAAGGGTCGGGAGGGGGGGAGGGACGCTTGTCACGCGCTAGACGAAGTGTGATGTCATTTCTTCTTTAGTTCATACGAGTTGTTTGACGTTTCACATCAAGTACCCAAATGGTTCACATATTTACTTATGATTGTTCTGGTTGAATTGGGTACATACAATGTATGGGGCCATGGATAATACTGTCGGGTCCAAGCCAACGGAATCTCCGAGCTGGTACACCTTCTAATTGACGGACTAGGCTCTAGCACGTGTTTTTCTCTTGAAGTTGTATGTTAGACGACAGTCGATCCCGTAAAGTCAAGATAAACCAAATTATGGAAAGGAGAGAGCGTGTCCCCCCCTAATATATGTACAGGCATCATTTGCTTAACAGGAAGGTCCAACTTCTTTATCTTTATAATATATTATAGACTAGTATAATAGTTCTTTACCTATGAAATTGCCGAAATTTTCTTGCAAATTCATGAATTCGTTATTCCTGTAATTTTATAGCTATTTCCATTATTTATATTTTGTTTGAAGTTGATTTCAAGATTTTACAATTCTGTATAAAATTTTGTTTTTATTGGCCGCTTGATAAATTAATACGATCTTTAAAAACAGTACTTTCTAAATGCTTTTTGATGATAAATTTCGTATTACTTAACAGCTGTCACTTTTCAAAAATGTAATAAAAGTTGCTGTTTGTTAGCTTAATGTTGTCTCATTCATACACAAAAAAAAACATAAAATTTGGATGTCATTCCTAAAAAAAATGCTAAAATATTATTACTGAAAATTGGGTTTCCTCCAATTTCTTCAAGAACAACGGCAATTTCATATGTAACGACCTAATATACAGATTTTAGAGCTAAGGACGGGAGCTTGCGAAGTGTTAAGTAACTTCTGACGGCGACGTACGTTTAGGCTCTGCTGCTTCCGGGAATAGAACCTTGTCTCTTAAGTGTTATGCAGTGACGGCATCGCAATGTATCCTGTCTGTCGAGTGTTAATTTTGCCAATAAACTGCAGTGCTCGGAAGGTTTGCGAATCTGTCTAATCTAATACATTTAAACGAGCAATTATACGTATACTACAATGTTATAAAGAGGAAAGATTTGAATGTTTGTTTGTATTGAACAGGTTCCGAAACTACTGGACCGATTTCGAAAATTCTTGCACATTGGAATGTTACGTTATCCTTGAATAACATAGGCTACTTTTATCCCGATATTCCCACGGGACCAGGACTTACACGTGTGTAACCGCACGGCAATGCTTGTGTATGTATATAATCTGAATCACGGAAACGGCTCCAACGATTTTCTTGAAATTTAGCAAACCGGGTGTTCAAGGGCGATAAATTACTAGCTATCGCATTGGGGTTACCTGTAATGGGAGTTATAAGTATGGTGAATAAATAAATTAAAAAAAAACCTATTAATATCAAGAAGGTTTTACTTCTAAGACGGTAATTTTTTATCCCTGGTAGCTCACGTTTGCCTTGAAGATACCTATTCACTTGAGACTTGAATATTCCGAGGTTAGCTTTTCGGAAACACTCAGACTTCTTGGCTGTACGCATAAAGAATGTGTCAGTAACACGTTTCGTGCTTATGAGTGGGTAGGAATAAACACTTGATTTAAAATTGGAAGACCGAGAAACGGTTTTTCAAACATAACATAACTTCACGCCTGTATCCCCGAAGGGGTAGGCAGATGTGTATTACACACCCACGTTTCGCCAGTTATGTTTTTCACTCGAAATAAATAATAAAATTGAGTTGTATTTTGAGTTTAATAAATTTTATAGACATGCCATAAAACAAAGGTTTCACGGAAGCGTCGGCAGCTTAGTGGTTAAGGGGTCGACCCTACGATCGAGAGGTCTCGGGTTCGAATCCTGGCCATTATACTACCGACGAGAACCCACTCCTAACACAAGCAATTATGCTTAGCTGGAGGAATATTAGTAATTTCGGTTACTAATATTCCCTTAAAAAAAACTTTCTTATTTTATGTTTTCTAATACTTTGTAGAAGGTTCTTAAAGGGAAAAATTACCCAGAAAATTGGGAAGTATGCCGCGTCATAGCACAACGCTACGTCGTACCTTTCGTGAGCTATATAAAGATATGTATTAATATTTAATGTAGCGGTAGTGCATTCGACTGCTACGACAGGGGGCGTAGGTTCGATTCCCGCTCAGTGCAAATATTTGTATGCATGAATATGTCTATTTGCATTGGTCTGGGTGTTTCTTTGTGTAATATGTATGGATTTACAAAAAAAAAGTATCTAAGTATGTTTATCCGCATTCTGGAACCCATAACACAAGCTAGTTAAACTATGCTTACCTACTTTGGGTCTAGATAGCGCTGTGTAGAATGTCATAAAATATTTATTTATTTATTTAAATAAATAGCAGGCTTTGCCTTCCCCTATAGGAAAAACTTTCATTCTCACGACCCATGAAGATTTACCTATGTACCTACTATTTCGTGTCATACTCTATGTCTGAGCAAAATGGCTGCCAAATGCATGCAATCGATCCTCAATTTTCAGTTGCTTCTCAGCAGCCATAGTCATAAGGAAATTTAAATTAGATTACTTAATTAAGCGGCGATAGCCCGGTGGCGTACGTAACGCACTGCTGAGACGAGGTCTCGAGTTCGATCCCCAGTCGCCCCGGGCACACACCTCTGACTTTTCATAGTTATGTGTGCATTAATAAATGTTAATTATCGCTCGCTTAGTAATGTGCCTGGTAGATGGCAATAGGCTCGCCCCCTATTACATTGAGACCTTGACATAACTGGCGAATCGTGGGGTGTGTAGTTTTAGCACTACCAGCGCCATTTTTTTTTTTTTTTTTTTTTCGTGCGGAAATCCCTTCGGATACCGCCCCCGCTGGAGAGTGGGGGGGTCTCCAGCGGGGGCGGTTATGTCGGGCTTGAACCGACTAAAACCGCACGCCGTCTCGGGTCTTAAGACGCCGGGGTGTAAGGTTACCCATAGAGCATATCCCTCGCACCCCGACTGACCCTGGGCCATCTCCGGTTTCGAGATGGCCCCCTTACTTGCTCTCCACTGTGCCATCTGCTAATCAGAGGGACACGTGGAAAGCTTCCGAACAGCCCTCAATAGGGCCTTCCTCGCCTCGGTCGGAGTTGGCCGTAGGCGGCAGCGTCTCTCCCGCCCTAGGAGAGAGGCGCTGCCGTCTCCGTTGCCCAGGGTGCACCGCGTGGAGGTCCCCAACCAAGCACCCCGCACTACCAGCGCCCTGGGCGAGATTTATACGGCGCCCCCTAACTGCAATTCAAACCCATATGAAAAAAGGAAAAAGATATAATGAAATAACCATTTATTAAAAGAAATAATTATTTATAAAAAGAAAAGCTACAAAAATGTTGACTTTTCTAGCCTTTTTTTTAATTTTTTTTTAAGCCGACATAACCACAACCGCTGGCCGCACGAAAAAAAATCTGATTTTTTTTTTATAACTTACCTGCGAAGACAGTGAACTCCAGTTGAGTTGGTAGAAATTTGATGACACAAATTTGTCACAAAATTCGGCCGGGTAGGTACCACCGTGCACGATTGCGAAAAACCCTCCATAGTAATCCAATTTCGGTTTCATTGCGTTCAGGGGTCAGCAAGTGCATAGCCGGGCAGGGGGATCGTGGTCGCAGCACTAGTGGGACCGGTGGGTATCACGCGGTGCTGCGACGGCAATCCTCTTCTGATGAGGCCGTCAAGCTGAGTGCCACCATTGTTAACATGGTACGTGTATGTAATGGTGACCCTCTTTCCTGAGACTTTACCTTCAGCTTACCATCAGGCGAGGTGAAGTCAAATTGACGTGTCCTAAATATAAAAAAAAAAAAAAAAGAATCATGGGCTTGTAACAAAAAATTTTTTTCTATGTTTTCTGTATGCATCTATACCTAATATATATGTTCATTTGAAACCAATAGGTAAATGAAATTAATATTAAAAAAAAAAAACAGATAAACAAAATTTTCGCGTGTAATTTAGTTACTTATTCATTCGAAACCCCAAAACGTATATCAGTAGGTAATAATAACGGTTTTTTTTTCATGAAGGTACAAAGAAAAATAACGATACCGATTCATTACAGGTCTAATTCGAAATAGAATAGTTAATGCGTAGCTAAGTGTGGTATACAGTGGCAGTCCAGCCGTGGTTCCGTACCTATCTGCGGTACCCTAAAAAAGGGTACGATGCTATGGTGTGCCCTCGGTCATAAACGGGAGCGGTAAACAGGAATAACTTGATAGGTGTGGAACAGGGACAGAAATCATTAATAATCAATTGAGACGTATATCAGAGAATTTCGAATATCTGGGACGTGACGTCGCCGTGTGTATGCCGCGGTAGCCTAGTGGTATAGGTAATGGACTGCTGAGACGAGGTCTCGGGTTCGATCCCAGGTTATACCATGGCACACACCAATGACTTTTCGAAGTTATGTGTGTATTTATCGCAGGCTTATAAGTGCCCGGTTAATGGCAATAGGCTGGCCACCTATTACATTGGGACCTAAACATAAACTGGCGAAATGTGGGTGCTAGCACCTCTGCCTACCCCTTCGGGGATATAGGCGTGAGTTTATGTTATGTTATGTTGGGACGTGTCTAGGTAGCTCAGTTGGCCAGAGTATTCCCCCTGTAAGGGACTGGTCGAGGGTTCAAGTCGCATCCTAGATGTTCTATTTTTCTGATCTAAATCTATAGAAAAATATGAATACTTACAAATACAGATTTTTACATACCCGTTTTTGTATGTCTGTCTGTCTTTCTGTTTGTATGAATTATGTAATCTCTGGAACGGCTAGTCCAATTTTGACTGGACTTTCACTGGCCGATAGGTAATATTATATGGCGTAACATAGGCTACTTTTGTTGTAGAAAAACAAATAAAGGCTCCGCCCAAATCTAAATTCACGCGAAGTCGCGGGCACAGCTAGTCCTTATATAATATTTGAATCAGGATCCAAATTATTCTTAATAAAATATATATTATTTAATTTGGATTTCAACAAATGATTTTAAGCTATCTGTATCAGAAGCAAACACAAGTGTTATAAGGTAATATTAGGCCGCCTGACTTTTCTCAAAATGAATGAAATAATACAATAGGACCTTTGAATAATTCTATCGGTAATTGGCCCTAAACCTTCAGCCGTGTAACAAGTCTCGGGATGTGCTCGGAGTTTTTCTCTCTCTCTGCCACACCATGAACCCGGCAGCCGCACGGTGAATCCATGTACTGCAAAGGAGTCTGTCTCGCTTTTTGTTACAATTTTGCAATCGGTAATAATAAATTATAGAAATACTTGATGTTCATTGGTTTGTTTCATTCAAATCCTATGTTTTAACCCAGACGCCACATCTTCGTTCAAATATTTTTTAAAGTATTTTACTACTACAAAACCAAGCCAAGATCACAACTACAAAAAATACAAAGTTACTACTAAATAAGTGTCTGTATCTCTTTTTTGTCTTCCCATTATAATAGAGACCAAATTCTTACGAAAAGTCGCACCTTAAACCAATAACACTAAAATTAATATTAATATCAATGTCCGCTACCGCTCGCAACTTGCCCCAGAGCCCATGAATCCCCGAAGGAGCCACGGCAGCGATAAAAGCCTCATGCATTATACAAGCGGGTCCGAAATCGAAAAATTAAAACTCGCGCCATCTGCCGGTTGAATGCCGTAATTACTGTGTTGTGATGTGTTGTTCGCTAATCACAAGTACCTATTTGTATTATAAATGTATAATTATGTTGTATAAATGTATATGTACTATATATGTATATGCTTTTGTGATATAAGCTTATTTATTATAATATATTATATAATATTATAATACGGCCTCTGTGGCGTAGCGGTAGTGCATTCGACTGCTACGACAGGGGGCGCGGGTTCGATTCCCGCTCAGTGCAAATATTTGTATGCATGAATATGTCTATTTGCATTGGTCTGGGTGCTTCTATGTATAATATGTATGTATTTACAAACAAAAAAAAAGTATATAAGTATGTTTATCCGCATTCTGGAACCCATAACACAAGCTAGTTAAACTATGCTTACTTTGGGTCTAGAAAGCGCTGTGTAGAATGTCGTAGAATATTTATTTATTTATTTATTCTACTGAATCGTTTGGTTCTTGATGAAATTGCTTGTATTATTGTAGAGACACTTAGATCAGAATTCAGAATCGAAACTGAGTGCAGATTCAACATAGCTGAGTACTTATGAAATTCATCGAGTGAAACGTATGAACCTAGATTAGATTGTTTCCATCGCAATTAGTAAAAACGGTGAAAACCGATCGGACCGATGTTTGACATTGCATGTAAGAACTTGGGGAGGACACCGTGCGGTTTTAGTCGATACACGACATAACGGATTTCCGCACGTAAAAAAAAAAAGGATTATGTTATTATAAATTTTGTATGAATTTTAAAAACTACAATATGTATTTTATAAAATCAAACTATTGAGTAAATATATGAACCGTAAAAGTACAAATTGTAAACACATGACGATATTTTCTTAACTTTTTTTTTCATAACACATAACTTCACGCCTGTATCCCCAAAGGGGTAGGCAGAGGTGTATTACACACCCACGATTCGCCAGTTATGTTAAGGTCCCAATGGAATAGGGGGCGAGCCTATTGCCATCTACCGGGCACAATATTAAGCGAGCGATAATTACCATTTATTAATGCACACATAACTACAAAAAGTCAGAGGCGTGAGCCCGGGGCGACTGGGGATCGAACTCGAGACCTCGTTTCAGCAGTCTGACGTAAGCCACTGGGCTATCGCCGCTTTTTTTTTTTAATCTAAATATTTTTTTTATATCATATTAGTTTGAAGTTGCAATATTTGAAAAAATTATGATATAATCGTAAATGTTTCCACACTTTAAATACATGTACCCAGTACTCGTTTTAATGCATAAGATTTAAGCTCCAATAGGACCAGACATCGGTACAGATCCTGCAAAGTCTGGAATCACGATTGCAACTCCACATTAATCCTCCCCAGTCACATGAGAGTTAGTATTAATCGGAAAGCCGGCTAAGACCCACTTAGAACGTTCGCATTCGGAGTTCGGGGTTGCCCGACTATAGAACAGATACTCCCCAAACCAAATCTCTTAGAGCTAATCCAATGACAGGAACCGATGTTAAGTCGTAAGTAATAATCTGTGTTATCACAGTTAACTGAATTTATTTCATTTAGTAAAACGCTCAGTTTAATTGAACGCATTTTTAGAAATGAAATCCAGCCTTGATTTATTGAATTTTAAATAGATAGGTTGTATGTGGTTTTATATTAGGGGCCCTGGGGTTATCCTTTTGAGGGCTTACCCGGGGTGCCCGGCAATGGACACTTCGACGATGGGTATCCGAAGGGTATATACACGTAAAAAAAAGGGCTTAAAACAGGAGCTAAGTATGTTTATCCTGGACCCTGGGGTTATCCTTTCGAGGGCATACCCTGCCTGGCAATAGGCGCTTGAGAGGAACACCATATGGTTTTAGTCGGTTCGATTCAGACATATCCACCTCATCGCTGGCACCGGTGCGCGGCGGGGTGAAGCTCGTGGGGGATTCCACAAAAAAAGGAAAAATAAAGGGGCCTGAAACAACCTCAGCTGTAAGCCGATACATCTTATGATCGACAGACCTGGCTTTCCTCTCGGGGTTAGGAGGTCAGACTGCGGTTGCTCCCGTAAAAGTCAAACGAAAACCAAATTATGGTATAAGCACCAGATCCTTATACGTTTATCAGCATTTACTCAAAGATCTCGGTTGAGCCATATTACACCGATGCTAATTATTATCGAATGCATGAAAATGTTCATATTTAATTAAACTGAAATATGTAACCATCTTTTATATATAAAAATGAATTGCTGTTCGTTAGTCTCGCTAAAACTCGAGAACGGCTGGACCGATTTGACTAATTTTGGTCTTGAATTATTTGTGGAGGTCCAGAGAAGGTTTAAACGGTGAATAAATATGGAAGTTGTTATCGATTGAGGCAGGAGGCAGTACGAAGACTGCCGGGTCAGCTAGTATAAAATATATTTAAATAACCAATTGGCATGCCCTCAGCGGCATAGCGCGATGTCTCCAACAAATTTATTGGCAAAAGACAAAAATAGAAACATTGAATCCACATGTCAAAGCTAGGCAATTGTTTTGTCTGTTGCTGGCCGAGATAACTTCGCTTGAAATAAAACTATTTTTGCACGCTTTTTGTTAACTTTCTCTTTTAGTAGTGGGTCAATTCTTGAAAACCAAATTAGAACCGCTGACGTCTAATTTGACGGCCTCTGTGGCGTAGCGGTAGTGCATTCGACTGTTACGACAGGGGGCGCGGGTTCGATTCCCGCTCAGTGCAAATATTTGTATGCATGAATATGTCTATTTGCATTGGTCTGGGTGTTTCTATGTATAATATGTATGTATTTACAAAAAAAAAAGTATATAAGTATGTTTATCCGCGTTCTAGAACCCATAACACAAGCTTGTTAAACTATGCGTACTTTGGGTCTAGAAAGCGCTGTGTAGAATGTCGTAGAATATTAAAAAAAAAAAAAAATAGACTGAAATTTGGACAATGCCATACCGTTTTTTTTTTTTTTTTTTTTTATTTTTTTTTTAATCGTGCGGAAATCCCTTCGGATACCCCCCCCGCCGGCCAGCGGGGGCGGTTATGTCGGGCTTGCACCGACTAAAACCGCACGCCGTCTCGGGTCTTCAGACGCCGGGGTGTAAGGTTACTCATAGAGCATATCCCTCGCACCCCGGCTGACCCTGGGCCATCTCACCACTAACAGCATCGCTCATCCTGTCTCCTCTGAAAGCAGAGGAGTACGGAGAGCGATGTGTTCCCGCCACGTTGGGTATTGGCCGACGATCAATGCCAACCCTATGAAGGGGTGAAGGGGAAGCCATTGACCGCCGCCCAGGGTGTACCGGCCGCTCCGATTCCGTTCCCCCCGGACTGCAGCGGAATCGGAATCGGAGCGACACTCGAGGAGGTTACCCAACACACACCCCTGGACAATGCCATACCTAATACCTACCATAATAATGGAGTCGGCAGATGTCCATAGGAACTTCTGAACTAAATCAATCGAGTTTGGGCTCATTTGTTTCGTCTTGTCAAATACTCTGATACTACATGATATCGAGGGTCTGATGATGGAGACGATAGGTGGTCAAAGGAACACCTCACCACGGCCTCGTCCGTGGTTTAGCAAGGTAGGTTTCAAGAATGTTGTGTGACCAAAAAAAAAAAACAGCCCGCTGAGTTTCTTGCCGGAGTCTTCTCAGGACTCAGGACTGGTCCATTTGCCAAACATTAGATTTTCTTTTTGACGTTTTGCAAGTTCCGTATTAATGGTCTGTACAGAATAAATGGTCTTTGACTTTGACTTTGACTTTGTTCGTAGGGCTCTTTGCAACACCCTGTTTATTTGGTGTATGGGGCTCAAGTCCACTTCGCCTGCAGACCATTACACCTACTAATTAACCGACAAGGTCATGGCGCAGGCTTTCCTCTGAGGGGTTAGGGGTTCAGGCGGCAATTATTCCGATTTAAGGCAAAATAAATCGAATGATGTTGAGGATAGCAGACCCCAGACTCCAAAGTGATTGTATTAGATGCAACCGCAATTGGCTTCGGATGAAAAACACAAATAAAATACAAACAAGTTGAATTCCTGAGACGAGCTCAGCCGAATACAAGGGATTTTCGATTTTGCGATTTTTTTTTACGCGATTTTTTTGCGACTTATTCTTTATCTTGCAATGGTTCACCCCAGCACGAATCTATTACCGAAAACAGCAACTCGATAGCTCATCTCCTTCATACCCAAAACCGTGACAGAAGATTGGCAACGACGTCGACGACAACTCGATAGCAATAGGGCTTTTCTAAAGAAAATCCCTAAAAATAATATAGGCCATTATACACAGCTAGAGCCAAGATAAGCGTAACCTAACTAGTTTTTGTTATTATTTCTAAGACACATATTTTATTTTGCAAATTCACACATAGAAACACCTAAATTAATGCAAATATACATATTCATACATACAAATTAACTGAACGGGTATCGAACCCGCGACCGCTGACTTAGTAGTTGGACGTTCAACTACTACACCATAGTGATCCTAAATAAATACTTTTCATGGTTTCTCGCGTTGCAAAGTCTTATGAGCAATAAAGCGTCAATTCGAGGTATTCTTTATACATTGCACAACTTGCGCAAGAAAATCAGTGTGAGTAGTTCGTTGCTGCCGAGCGTCGCCTCTAAGACTTAGATAAGTAATCTGAAATCATAGAAAGTTTTATTCTACTTGGTTACATTGGAGTTAGATTTATGTAACTAGTTGGACACTTCGACTCCAAGTAGTTACATCAATGTAACTCTAAAATATTTTTACGGAACTAATGGAACTTTGTTTTCCAATTAGTTAAATTTTTCAGAAATTTTATTTAAATGGAACTATTGAGACTTTTTATTCCAAGTAGTTCCATTATTTAGAAAATCTATTGTAATGGAACTAATGAGACTTTTATTCCAAGTAGTTACGCGTGTGAGGGCAAGTTGTATTGTAGTTACATAATGTAACTAGTTTGGACTTTTTTATTCCAAGTAGTGATATTATTTAGTAATGTTAAACCCAAGTCGCAGTTGATATTGTAATCAATGCACCGAAGCCCTTCTTCATAGTTCAAACTTTTACGGAACTGTGAGAAAACAAAGAAAGTAAAAAAATTATTAACATTCTAACATAAGTGATAAACATGAGTTATAATATTTGATATGGAAAGAGTTTTAAAGGGACAAAAGCTTAGCGCAATGTTGAGTTGCACCCAACGCTGATTTTCTGTTGCAACCCACGAGTGTCTTACGTTCAAAATCCGACTAATATTATAAACGCAAAAGTTTGTGACTATGCATGTATTTTTGTTTGCACTTTCACGCAAAAACGGCTGAACGGATCTGGCTGAAATTTGGCACAGGGATAGATTATAGTCCGGAATAACACATAGGCTACTTTTATTCCGGGAATAGGATCCCATGGGCTGGGAACAGCTAGAGGGAATTAAATGTAACAAGTGCAAAACACACAGACCAAAGTTAATCAATATTAAAAATTATCAATGAAAAAATAGCAACAAAAAATTTAATAATCATAAAAATGGATGGTGAAGCTCTCCTTATGAAACCTATGACTCTATGTACATTAGACATTTAGAATAAAAATTGTAGGACGGTTTTGGGGGTAGGCTGTTGAAGGGGTACGGTACGCCGAGACTATAGACAATAAAAAGATGTGCGTTGTTGATGGTCGATTGTTGGCCTTCCGCGATACCAAAAAATTTTTAAAAGTTCATTGTCTTCCTTATTTTAGTCATTGAAAATAATCTTTAGCCCAGTGGCATACGTAACGGACTGCTGAGACGAGGTCTCGAGTTCGATCCCCAGTTGCCCGGGCACACACCTCTAACTTTTCGTAGTTATGTGTGCATTAATAAATGATAATTATCGCTCGCTTAATAATGTGCCCGGTAGATGGCAATAGGCTCGCCCCCTATTACATAGGGACCTCAACATAACTGGCGAATCGTGGGTGTGTAATACACCTCTGCCTACCCCTTCGGGGATACAGGCGTGAAGTTATGTTATGTTATGTTATGTAAAATAATCTTTTAAATTCAATTAAATTTTGAAGCGATTAGTATGCTCACTTTTCCAATAGATTTAGATCGGAAAAAGAGAACATCTAGGACGGGACTGGAATCCGCGATCAGTCCCTTACAGGGGGAATGCTCTGACCACTGGTGGTAGAAATTTAATGACACAAATTTGTCTCAAAATTCGGCCGGGTGGGTACCACCGTGCACGATTGCGAAAAACCCTCCATAGTAATCCAATTTCGGTTTGATTGCGTTCAGGGGTCAGCAAGTGCATAGCCGGGAAGGGGGATTGTGGTCGCAGCACTAGTGGGACCGGTGCGTGTCACGCGGTGCTGCGACGACAATCCCCTTTTGACGAGGCCGTCAAGCTGAGTGCCCCCATTGTAAACATGGTACGTGTATGTAATGGTGACCCTCTTTCCTGAGACTTAACCTTCAGCTTACCATCAGGCGAGGTGAAGTTAAATTGACGTGTCCTAAATATAAAAAAAACAACTGGGTTACTTAAACACTTCCCAGATATTCGAAACTCTCCGATATATTATATACATCTCGGGGCGACGCTGGGGCCATCTACCGTAATTCTTACGAACTACGTAAACAATGAATGACTTTACAATCATTTTCATTACTTCTATGATCTTGTTGACGAAATCTTTGTATCTCATTACATCAAAACACACAGGCCTTCACCTCGGAGACTGAGATCCGTTTTCCTTCGCACGGTCTTGGGCATCACTGACAGTGGGACCATTGGCACACTTGTCAACTTCTACGACGTCAAGCCAACGCTTCTAGGATCTACCCCTCGGCATGGCCAGGCACTTGTAAGTAGCTTGGCGGTCGCCGCAGAACGTGGCCGGACCAGCGAAGGCGACTCTCATGTATTTTATCTGCGATATCACAGACATGAAGGCTACCGCGGATACGGCAGTTCGTCTCGCGATCTTTACGCGTGACTCCTCATATCAACAGCAGCATTTTCATGTCCGTGACACGCAGCTCCTGCTTGCGGGCTGATTATAAACTTATCATTGTAAACTTTTGTGCTCTGAATTTGTTTCAGGACTCACCACCGACGTCCCGGCTCGCAAGGAGCCCACCCCACCCCCCGTTTATGTTCACGACAAAGACCGGTGGACCGCCATCTCCAGCTGGTGCAACGACCAGCACATCCACTTCACCTCCGCCCGTTCCACCCCTCAGGGTATTAAAGTTTCCGTTCCCTCTCCAAGGGACCACCGCGCATTAACCACCCTCCTAAAGGAAAGGAACATTCAGTTCCATTCCTTCACCCTTCAGGAGGACAAGCTTCTCCGCGCCGTCGTGCGTGGAATCCCGAAGGAGGTCTCCTTAGAGGAGATCACCAAATCTCTCAAGGAGGATCAAGGCCTCCCTATTCATAGCGTCCATAGGATGGTCCGCGCTAGGACACACGAGCCCTACGATATGGTCCTTGCCACCCTGGACCGATCCGAGGCCGGCAAGGCCATATTTAAGACTCAGACGGTGTGCCAGTTGGCTGGCATAACCGTCGAACCGCCACACAAGAAGGGGATCATATCCCAATGTCACAGGTGCCAGCAGTACGGGCACTCAGCCCGCAACTGCTATGCCCGCCCAAGGTGCGTCAAGTGCCTTGAGGACCACGCCACAGCAGAGTGTAGCCGTCCGAAGGATAGGGCACTCTGCTCGACACCACCTGCGTGCGTCCTATGCGGGCAAACGGGCCACCCCGCGAATTATCGCGGGTGCCCGAAGGCACCCAAACAACAACCGTCACGCCCATCCGGGCGTACACCTCAGACCGTAGGTCAGTCGCAGCCCCAAGCACCAGCTTCGGCTCCACCGAAGCCCTGCCCATGGGGACCCAACGCAGCCTCCTCAAGGCCTGCGTTCCCCCCCTTGCCGTCCCAGACTAGGAACGCCCAGACTTCGGGGATTCCGGCGCTCATGAGCGTATATGTCCCCCCACCTCAAGCCACGCAGCCTCTGTTGCCAACACCAGCTCCGCAACAGCCGCGCCCCCAACAACCTCCGCGGTCGCAGGCTGATAGGACACACACGCAGCCCCCACCACCACAACAAACACAACCATACACAAACACGGCGAGCCAGCCAGCGACCGGGGAGTCGGACCTCGAAGTCGTGGCACGCTTTGCCAGCATACTCAATTACGCGGAACTGCGCGACATGGCCGCGCAGATCCGCGCAAATGAGGGAAACCCGATGGCACTCCTAGGAGTCACAATTAGGTACTCGACCGTCTTCGAGGCCCTCGCCAACTTCAGAGTAAATCCTTAATGGATTCGCGAAACACTGGCAGAGTCAAACCACGAACACTCAAGTTAGGGTATTTCAACGCGGACGGCTTAGCCGGTCAAAGAGATCAGGTAGGTGAATTCCTTAGGGTCCATCAACCAGACATACTTCTCGTGCAAGAGACCTTTTTAAAGCCCGCCCAGAGAAACCCTAATATTGCGAACTACAACATAGTTCGCAATGATAGGGTCGGCTCCCCTAAGGGCGGGACTCTGATCTATTACAAGAGGTCCTTGCACTGCTCACCTATGGATCCGCCAACGCTGACGAACGTTGAGGTTTCGGTCTGTCGGTTAGGGATGACCGGCCACCAGTCAATAGTCATAGTGTCAGCTTATCTGTCACCAACCAAACAGCTGCTCGGTAGCGATCTCAGGGCCCTATTCGAACTAGGACCCTCAGTCATAGTCGCTGGCGATCTCAACGCCAAACACACCATGTGGAACTGCCCCATCACCTGCACCCGAGGTAGGGTCCTGGAATCGCACTCGAGCACGCTCAACTACGATATAATAGCTCCATTAGAATGTACTCACTTCCCGTATGAAGTGGAACATAGGCCGGCGGTGTTAGACCTGGTGCTTCTTAAGAACGTGAACTTACGTTTGTGCTCTATAGAAGTACTGCACGAGCTTACCTCAGACCATAGGCCAGTTATGGTAGAACTGAAACAGAGACTAGGTCCCATTGATACCGGTCAAGCCCCCCCGAATAGGTGGATTACGGATTGGGCGCGGTTTGAGAAAAGACTCGAGTCGACCGAATCCGTACATCTGAACAAAATACCAGATCACATCGTTAGCGTAGAGGACACCACGGAGGCGATCGACTCCTTCACAGAGCACGTACAATCGTTACTTAATGATTGTTCTCGGAGGGCTCCCGAGACGGAAGACCGTCGCTGGAAGCTCCCCGATGACGTGCGTGATCTGCTGAGGAGGAAGAACGCCGCCGTGCGCGCCTACGATAGGTTCCCTTGCGAAGGCAACAGGGTTAGTCTCCGCAGATTAGAACGGGCCGTTAAGGCTCGCATACAGGAAATGCGTCAAACTCGATGGGACACTACATTAAGCGATCTTGAGCCGTCTCACGTCGCTTTCTGGCAGTTGTCTCGATCTTTGAGGAAAGACATGGTCGCCCCTATGCCTCCCTTAAAGAGGCCCAATCAGTCAGAAGCTTTCGAAGATGTAGAAAAGGCGGAATGTCTGGCCGAAAGTCTCGAGTCTCAATGTTCGCCCAGCACCCTACACACCGACTTAGAACACGTACGCGAAATAGACTCTGATGTGGAACGGCAAGCTTCACTTCCGTTACCACCGGACAGCGACGGTCATATCGACCCAGTCACCCCGGAAGAGGTTCAGGAGATCATCAAGGGCTTGCACACGCGTAAAGCACCCGGCTCGGACGGCATCACAAATAAAGTCATTAAATTATTCCCAGAGAGGTTACTCGTCCTTCTGACATACATTTTTAACGCAGCGCTCAAAAATAACATCTTTCCGCAGCAATGGAAAGAGGCCGTGGTCATTGGGATACCCAAGCCCGGTAAGCCAAAGTCCGAGCCGACCAGTTATAGACCGATCAGTCTGCTTAAAGGTTTAGGGAAAATCTATGAGCGACTAGTATGCAATAGGCTGAAAGCATTTGCCGATGCAAAGGGTCTCATTCCGAACGAGCAGTTTGGCTTCCGCGATCAACACTCATGCGTACAACAAGTGCACCGCATCGTTGAGCACGCCAGCGAGCGGTTGCAGTTCAATCAATTCACAGGGGTTCTCTTCTTCGACGTAGCGAAAGCGTTCGACAAAGTGTGGCACAACGGCCTCATTTGGAAGCTGTTCCACATGGGAGTGCCACACAGGCTCGTACTCATCATACGGGACTACTTGTCGAACAGAAGCTATCGCTACCGAGTGGAAGGGACCCTCTCGGATCCTCACCCCATTCGCGCCGGTGTACCGCAGGGGTCGGTACTCTCACCCATCTTGTTCACGTTATTCACGTCAGATATACCTTTGCACGGGCAAGTGAAGACGGCACTTTTCGCAGACGACACAGCCATCTTCCACTCGGGACTTAATCCCAACATAGTAGCTAGAAAACTCCAATCCGCGGCCGACACCCTAGGGGCATGGTTTCGGAAATGGAGGATAGAGGTTAATCCAGATAAGAGTCAGGCCGTGCTGATCCACAGAAGGAGGCGCGACCTGTATCCCTTAGAGGGACTTACACAGATTAGGATGTTTGACAAGCCGATCCCTTGGGCTAGGCAAGCCAAATATTTAGGTATCATCCTTGATGATCGCCTCAGCTTCAAAGCTCACCTCAAAGCGGTCCGCGATCGGGCCGCCTTCGTATTAGGTAGACTACATAGCTTAGTGAACTCTCGTTCTAGGTTATCACTTAAGAGTAAAGTCAGACTTTACACTAGTTGTGTTAGGCCAATCATGACATACGGATGTCCGGTTTTCGCTCATGTTAGTGAACAAAGGATCCATAGGCTACAAACACTACAAAATCGTTTCATGCGCCGAGCTACGGGAGCACCGTGGTTTATGCGTAATGTCGAGCTTCACACCGACCTAGAACTGCCGACGATCAGGCAGTACATAAAACAGTGCTCCCTTAGCTACTTTGACTCTGCCCCGACTCACCCCAACCCTCTAGTGGTTGAGGCTGTAAACTACACACCGAGTTTAATTTCACGCACGCGGAGACCTAGACACGCTCTCGGAGAGCCCGATGATGCAATAACACTCGCTCAACGAAGAGCCTACACAGCTCGCGGAGCTACACAAAATAAACCGCGGTTCCGTCTTCGCCGACGAGGGCGGAACACGCGCCGCGCTTTGTTCGTAAATGTGGGCCTAGGTCGCCCCAGTATTAATCCAGCAGCAGCCCAAGCCGAGGCCGCCCCAACTGGGGACCCTTGAGGCGTGTTGCTTAAAATCAACTTTCGGCTGAGAGCCCTATGCGCTCGCCACACTGTTCGCGTAAGGTTGTAGAGGCCTGTCGGCCAACAACCCACACCGCACACAAAAAAAAAAATTTCAGGACTTGTTGACTTGGGGGTTCTTTAATTGGCAGGGTCTTTGTGCTACTGTTGGGTTTCAGAGTAAAGATTTACCCCAATCCAAATCATTTAGTACCCGACCTTTGGTTTGACACGTCGGGAAGAAAACTGAGAATTTGATTAATATTTCTAGATCGATTTTGTAGAGCCTTCTGTATATCGTACATAGATTTATACGGTTATAATATAATATACCTACGGTATATATATAACAGTTATACGAGTCAACCTTTTTTGGTATAACAACTTTTGATGTAATGTTACTAATTCGAACAACGTTTAAGAAAATACATACTCACTTTGAATAATATCCATTAACATAATTTTTATTTCATCGAATATTTATTTGCGCTATTGATCAAAAAGTATAATGTTCATTTGATGTAATGTTTTTGTATAAAAATTTAATCCAAAAATCAGTAGTTAGGTTAGGTTAGAACTGTGGGGGGTGTGTGTTGGGTAACCTCCTCGAGTGTCGCTCCGATTCCGATCCCGCTGCAGTCCGGGGGGAACGGAATCGGAGCGGCCGGTACACCCTGGGCGGCGGTCAATGGCTTCCCCTTCACCCCTTCATAGGGTTGGCATTGATCGTCTGCCAATACCCAACGTGGCGGGAACACATCGCTCTCCGTACTCCTCTGCTTTCAGAGGAGACAGGATGAGCGATGCTGTTAGTGGTGAGATGGCCCAGGGTCAGCCGGGGTGCGAGGGATATGCTCTATGGGTAACCTTACACCCCGGCGTCTGAAGACCCGAGACGGCGTGCGGTTTTAGTCGGTGCAAGCCCGACATAACCGCCCCCGCTGGCCGGCGAGGGGGTATCCGAAGGGATTTCCGCACGATAAAAAGAAAAAAAAAAAAGTTTGAACTGTGGCCCCAACAGAGCGCGAAGCGCCGGAAGTGATTTGTATAATAACATTATAATTATTATAGAAGTTCTTACCTGTAAATTATTTGTCCAAAGTGAAACAAACATTCATCTAGCAGTATATTTTCAAAATTGGATCTTAAACTAGAAATACTACACGTTTTAGTGCATTTGAAAATTCAGTGCATGTGAAATGAAATTATTTCGAAGAAATAAATATGCTAGATACAATTCTACGCAGACATTCTTCTTTTTTAATGTTATTATTTCATTTAATTTATTCATAAATCAAATTGAAGGTTTACATGCAAATGTTGCACACTTAAAAACTAAATGGTACTCCGAAAATGTTCTTCGTAACATTTTTCCTCCTAACAATCACAATTCCTAACTACTCTGTCTCTAATGTTTTAATTCCGAATCATTCAACTTCATAATGTCGGTAGCAATAACACTATTATACTATTATTTCTTTTCCTATATTTTGTCAACATAACCATCTTTTACACTATTATTGAAAGTCATACCTTTTTTGTTTAGATTTATTTTTATTAATAATAATCAGTATTATATACATTAATTTTGCGTAACTTTTCCAGTTTCAGTTATTTAGTTATTTTCACATAACATGTATAACATATAAATATAACAGTACCATGGTACAAGTAGCACTTTACCCACCTTATACCACGGTACTATTTATAGTCGTTGGTTTAGGTTAGGTTAGAACTGTGACCACAACGTGAAAAATATTTCTTTCCGAGTATTAATGACAATATTATTGTAATTATGTTTAGGGATAAAAACGTTAGGATAAAAAACAGTAGGAGCTTTAATATTGTATGTTAACGATTTTATTGATAACAATTTTCGGAAACATGAGTGTTATGAACATCGACGGTAGCACTACAAATAGTATGAATAAAAACTTTAGGATGAAAAATTTTAGGAGGAGTGATCATTCGGATTACAAATCGTTAGGAAGAACAATTTCGGATAAAGAACTTTAGGTGAGTCAATATGGACCCGTTTAATACATGTAGTATTGTAGAACAACATCCGTTATATTTTTGTGGGTGAGTTACTGCTCTCCTAGATAGGATGAGTGTGAGTGAGGGTGTGTATGTAGGTGTCTGTGTGTGAGAGTATTCGTGTGTGATGTGTGTTTGTGTGTGTGTGTGTTTAGGTTAGGTTTAGTTAGTAACAACATTTTCAGAGTCGTCATAGTTTAGATTTGACAGAAAATTTCGCAATGTCTTTTTCGTATTGTAGTATGATAGTCCGAGTTTAAATATGTATTTTTTTAAATACATATTATTTAAACCCAGCCCATTGCAAATTGATATACTTATTTCTGCTTGCGACTTGCCATTTGTGATATATATTAACCGTTTAACTGCGCCTTAGGATCTTAATAAATAAGTTATAATGAGTTGGTTAGCATAGGTGATTGTGTTGATGGCACACCGCAGGGGTTTGTGTGAGAGCCGCACATAACCACGCCGCCTCCCCGCGTCGCTCAGTATACCGTAGGACATTGCCCCTGACGAAATAAAAAAAAAATAAAGGTTTTTATTATTATTATTGGTAGGGTCATGTTTGACCTAAGTACCTTTTTTTTTTATTGTGCGGAAATCCCTTCGTATATCCCCCCCCCCCCGGCCAGCACAGGCCAAAACCGCACGCCGTCTCGGGTCTACAGACGCCGGGGTGTAAGGTTACCCATAGAGCATATCCCTCGCACTCCGACTGACCCTGGGCCATTCGCAGTGTCCCCTCTGATAAAAGCAGAGGGGTACCTGGAGCGACCCCCCCCCCCCGCGTGCCTTGCAGGCCCGCCATACCCCGATCCCCTCGTGCAATGGGGTCAGCTGGCCCTGAAAAGGGCCGGTTGGTCAGACTCTTGGCCGTTGACGTTGACGCCGGCTACTCCAGAGAAGCAATCAATGATGCGTCATGGCCCACGTTGCCCAGGGTACACCAAACTTGGAGGTGATCCAACCAGTCGCACCCCTGACCTAAGTACCTATATCTCACCTGGTGACAGTGGTTGGTGGCAAGTTTGGAACCTCGTGTGTTGTTTACTATTTCAAGAAGATTATTTATAGATCATTTTGTCTCTTTTCTCTTTTGTAGACAAATATATATAAGTACTATGTCGTGGTGACTTTTTGAAAACTTAAGTATTCATATTTGGATACTGAGCGTCTGCTTCTAGCTGTACCCTATCTGATGTAAGTATAAAACTTTGCAGATTTCAATAAAGAGTGTTTTTATAGTGCTTTACCTGTTGAACTGTGACCATCATTAGCAAATGTGATCATCATTAGAATTGTCGATAATTTCTATTTGTTACAGTTCAACAAATGATAGTAGCAATAGTATAATTCGGTCGCCAAAGCGCCTCATCCCTAGCGCCGTGCGTATCGATTGTCGCCCAATTAGCCGTGCCGATCGTCACGGACCATCCGTCAACCTTTTTAGAGTTAGGAGCGTGAAAAGGTAACAAGTAAGAGAGTGAATGGACCAATTAAATAATTCAGTAATTCGTGAACCCGCCGGCGGCGACGTAAACACGCGTGAGACGCTGCGGGGACCATGGGGCGGGGGCGGTGGTGGGGCGAGGGCGTGGCCCATGACGTCACACCGCTCAAGCCTCAGTCGGTATCTATCCGGCGAAGCGGACGGTCGCGGCGACGCGTCGCCTTTTATCACCCGAAAGTACGATAAAAATCGCCAAAATTTTTGACCGGCAGTATCACTCACCTTCCAAGGTGTTGAAATTGGAGGACGACCCTTGGGGGTCATGTGCGATGTATTCGCCGGATAAGATGAAGGCCGGCGGCGGGCTGATGGCGCCGCCCGGGTGCTTCCCCGGCCGGTACAGCCCCACGTACCGGAGCTCGGACCCGCGCCGGTGCGTCCCCAACCCGTCCGTGAGTACACAATACTACCTTCTCACCACTTATTCTCTTTTTTTCTTCGGAGTGAAGAACGTGTTTACCGAACGTGTTTATTTTTATGACAGCGTAATAAAACATAAACAGAACGCGCGTAAAAACAAAAATATAATAAATAACGGTTTTATTCCAAATTCAAAACTATATTTCTTTCAGGACGTCGTTGGTCATTTTCGAAATACCTATAAACATTTGTGTCATAACCCTTGTTGTTTCAGGTTATATGTATATGTATATATGAGCTTTGCGATGGCATGTATTTATATAGGTACTTATAGCTGGCGAGCAATGGCGATTTCATGGAGCTCCATGGGGGGATTTGTGTTTCAATGAAGTTGTCCATGTGTTCACATTCACTCCACTTTCAGTATCACGGCATATAATTTATAACAATTACCTACGAAAATTAAACCTTCATTTTATTTGGTGATAATAACAATTTAAATTGATATTAAAAATAACTCGGTAGGCAATTCAATTTAACATAAAATTAAAATAATTCGCTCTTAAATTTCATCAGGATGGTATCAAATATTCAATTTTGTGAGCTAAATGTGTCAATAGTGTAAATTTAACATTTAATTAAATTTATTATACACATAAAATTACTAACTAAGATAATAATCCCAATTCGATTTCATAAAGCAAACATTAATTAATAAATCTGATATCAATTTCCATTTAATTCTAAATACTAATTTGATTTCCATTTAAATTCAATTCCAAACCATTTCTATTCTATAATAAATTGTGCGGCGAACGAAATGATTATAGACAATTACACGTCCGTAAATAAAGAAGTATTGCCGTTTCTACGAGTTTCGCGCTTGTTACAAACAAGGACCGACGCCAAGTGCCGACGGCGGGTTTGTAATCATTACAGTTCAATTACTGTTCAACTGTTCTTTAATCCTGCATTTGAATTATTACACGTTGATTACGTATTACAAATAATAAATTTATTTTTTCTTATTTGACTGGTTCATAGAAATCGTTTTCCGACGGTGGCGAACACAGGTTAAGGTTGTTTTTTTTTTATAAGAAACACGTTTAAATATTTATAATAATAATATGCGTATTTTTAGTTGATTCATTTATGAAAATATTTTTTTTAGTAAAAATATTATGAAAATAAAAATTCTTTCAAAGTAGATAATTAAATATTATATGTTGTATGTGTAATTGTAACAGAATAATTCGAACTTTTGTGACGTATTAGAAATAGTTTGCCATTGGTAATTGTAATAAATTGGCGTTTCAAAAGAAAATTATTATAATATACGACATTAAATGTTAGGTGCCGACGGCTACGGCGTAGCGTCGGCCGTAGACCTTTGTAGACCTACGGCGAGGCGGCGAGGCCATTATGTAGGCGGGGCGCTGTAAGAGTATTTGTGACGGAAAACCTTTAAATGTTCAGTAAACGAAAATTGAACGAAAAGTTTCAACAAATACATACGTTTTATTAAAATCAGAAGCAGTATTTTTTTTATTAATTCCACAAATTTTTTACGTTACTAATTCATTTCAACATTTGTAACTGAAAGTTGTGAATGTGAACACTAATTGTGATCGGCGTGTGTAGAATTCTTGTGAAATTTTACAGATTTCAGCGACGGCGGGCATCGCGGCGCAGTGCGGCTGGCTTTAGTGGAATATCACATTAATTGATCTATATATAAGAATAGCCTACCGGTAAATATAACTAGAAATGAAAGACTTCGTATTTCTATTCTACAACGTGGTTTAATTACTCCAACATTTTAAAAGCAGTAAAGACCATTTGAGCATTTTAATAGCAATTAAAAACAAGCACAAATTAAAAGTGTGCGTTATATATCTCGGATCATTTCTTTTACATAATTAAATAATCAACATGTTTTTACATTCTATATTTATAGTGGTTAATATAACTACAGTAGGTATTTTATTTAACAAATAACGGAATAACTATTTTTTAAATTTATAAAAATTAACGATATAAAATATATATTCGTAATTTAATGAATCATAACACTATTTACATTTGGAAGAAATATAATAATTTAAATGTAACTTTTAAATTTGTACGTTTCGTGATATAAAATAATAATAATCATGGTATAGGTACTTATAATTGTTTAGGATATAAAGGTTAATTGATATTACATAAATTTTAAAAATCGGTTTTTGACATTACGTAATATCAATCTTTTAATGTTAAATAGTGACGTCGGTTTTAAAATGAGATTTTATGGAAAGGTGAGACTACTTACATTAAAAAAACGAAACACTCTCGCTTACCGTTTATAACTCATATGCTTTTTTATGTTAAAGCATCATATCGGGTTATACTCTTTAGTGTCCCTTAATCTATAACATTATGTCAATCCACATTTTGTACGCATTTCACGTGCCATTATCTTTACATTACGTCGTTTTACTTAAAAATACCTACAATAAATAAAAGTTTAACATTTTTTATTTTTCATTTAAAATGAAATTTTTTTTGCTCGTTCTTTTTTCATGTCGAATAAATTCGAACGGTTTTTAAATGAAGTTAGTAGTTGTAAATATACTAGGTAGATATACAATAAAGTTAACCAATATTTTTATGGTAACTTACTTGTCCAAAATAAATATTACATACACGTACACTACTTCATAACATAACATAACTTCACGCCTGTATCCCCGAAGGGGTAGGCAGAGGTGTATTACAGACCCACGATTCGCCAGTTATGTTAAGGTCCCAATGTAATAGGGGGCGAGCCTATTGCCATCTACCGGGCACACTGTTAAGCGAGCGATAATTAACATTTATTGATGCACACATAACTACGAAAAGTCAGAGGTGTGTGCCCGGGGCAACTGGGGATCGAACTCGAGACCTCGTCTCAGCAGTCCGTTACGTACGCCACTAGGCTATCGCCGCTAATTAACGGAAATTAACACTATTTCAGCCGTTTTATAATCCTACTATACATAATAAATATGAAAGTTGTGAAGATATTTGTATGTGTAAATGTTTGTGACTCAATCACGCTGTAACAGCTGAACGGATCTGGCTGAAATTTGGTACAGGAATTAATTATAGTCTGGAATAACGTATATTTTCATCATTGAAAAGGTTCCTATTAGTTACGGGAACAGCCTCTAAGATGATAAAATCTGCAATTTAATCTTACTCGAAGATTTCAAAAACCTACCTTAATTACTTTTTGCCAATCTCACCTGTTAGCTGGTATGCCTAATGATTAACGGACAACGCTCCGGCACAGGCTTATCTCCGGGGTTTTGGAAGTTGCTCCCATAAAAGTCGCATAAGCCAAATCTAAAGGAGCAGAAGGAGTAATCGGACCCTGGCTCTGAGGCGGAAGCCTCGAATGCAACCTTTTTTTTTAAATATTAGTAACCGAAATTACTAATATACCCCCTAACCCCTCCAGTTAAGCTACATTGCTTATGTTAGGAGTGGGTTCAAGTCGGTAGTGTAATGGCCAGGATTCGAACCTGGGACCTCTCGATCGTAAGGTCGACCTGGACCCGAGCTACGTTGATGATAGTGGCATTTAAGCATACGAATCTTGTACTTAACTCATAATTTAAATGTACTTCATTTAGGCATACGAATCTTGTACTTAACTCATAATTTAATAGTACTTCATTTAAATGAAAATGGTATTATTAATTTAACGAAATGTCAGATAACAATAAGGTTTAGTCAGCAAGAACACAGACACAAATATTATAGATATTTCATTGACACATATTTTCATCCAAATAATATAAAAATTATGGGAAAAATATACAGGTACGTCCTTCGCAATCCGGCGTAGGCAGTGACAACAGCCCGCCATCGGAGTCCATGCTTACACACAGCACGAGCTTCTTCTGCCATTAAACTTATTATGCAAGGCCGCCGGCTCCGAGTTCTTTAGCTTAATAATTTAACTTGTCTTAACAAATAATATTGTCGGAAGTTTACGCGAATGTGACTCGTTAAAATAAAGCTATTTTTAAACGGATTCTATCGCGATTTATTTGATGTTATTTTATAATTTACATTGAACCCGACGTTTCAGCTGCTTTTCAGCAGCCATGGGCAGCCATTCGCCAATGTAAATTATAAAATAGCATCAAATAAATCGCTATAAAATCCGTTCAAAAATAGTTTTATTTCAATTGTTTTAATACTCGTAAATTTCAATGAGATTGCACACTACTGACATATTTATTCAACGACTACTAAAATATATAATGCGTTTTGAAAAATATTACTTTTCAAAACGCATGATTTCAATTCAATTAACTAACTATTCAACTAACTACATTTCGTACACTCACACACATACATAACACCCTCACACACATACAAGTACCTACATAAAAAAATCGGTTGTCTGTAAAGTCGTTTTACTGACGATAGTTGAACGTGACAACGTCATAAGAACGCGAGGTAACGCCGCATACGTCATGTGGTAACGCCGCATACGTCATGTTTTTTCGTGCGTGCAGCCGGCTCCATCAATTTATAAGACGTTGTCACGTCAAAATTGTTACACCTAATACATCTACTTACATAGTTCTCAATTAATTATATACCTACATAGAACAGGTCGAGCGACACAGGCTTTAGACTCTTGACTGGTGACATGATGTGGATGAATACTAGCCTAACAGTGTCTCTTAAGATACAGGCTTTATCCTAGTTTAAGAGACAGGATTTATCAGAAACCGTTAACAAATACTCATCCTGATTACATACTGGTGTTAGGTATAGTATCGTGATCTACTTAATGTTAACTATGATTACTTTTATGTTAATAAAGTTTTTATTATTATTATCATAATTAGGAAGAAAAACGGAAGAAAATTATTGGTTTTCCATATGCACAGTAACAACAAACCCTACCTAGCTTTCATTGAGTTTATTAAACCTTTAAATAACTCATAGTTTGATTGCGTTTACAATAAGAATTTGAAAATTTAATTATAAAAATAAAAAGTAATTTTTGAAATCAAGCGTTTAAAAAATTTAACTGAATGTAACCGCAGGCACGGTGAATTCAGGGAAAAATAGGAAAGATTCCTTCTCCATAATCTTTTGATGAACGAGCAATCTAATTGCACCCGTTAGAAGCAGTATCTGGATACATTTATAAATATAAAAAAAAAGTCGTGTTGAATTCGAAAACGGGTGGACCGATATACATGATCTCTTTTTTCTTTTTTAGATTTTTCTCCGCCTATACCTTTTGCTGTAATCCCCACGTTTATCCCACCGCCAGTCAGAATGGGGTAGTTGGTAGTTATGTCGTACTCGAACCGACCGAAAACGCACACCGTATCGGGTCTCTATTGCCGGGGTGTAAGATGGCTTAATAAGCCAATTCCCTCGCACCGCGTCTGTCCCTGGCCATCTACGGCTTCGAGAAGCTCCTCTCAAGGATACTGTATCTATACTAGCAGTTAGGATAGTTGAAAATATGTGACAATCACGAATATTAGCTGATAAGGTAAACAACATAACTTGATTCTAAAGACGAACGAAGTTTGTCGGGTCAGAAAACATATCATAACTTCACGACTGTATCCCCGAAATAGGGACAAACTGTAACCGTAATAAAGTGTTTTTACACTGTTTTTTTTTATATATATATTTTGGACACGTCAATTTGACTTCACCTCGCCTGATGGTAAGCTGAAGGTAAAGTCTTAGGAAAGAGGGTCACCATTACATACACGTACCATGTTAGCATTGGTGGCACTCAGCTTGACGGCCTCATCAGAAGAGGATTGTCGTCGCAGCACCGCGTGACACCCACCGGTCCCACTAGTGCTGCGACCACAATCCCCCTGCCCGGCTATGCACTTGCTGACCCCTGAACGCAATCAAACCGAAATTGGATTACTATGGAGGGTTTTTCGCAATCGTGCACGGTGGTACCCACCCGGCCGAATTTTGTGACAAATTTGTGTCATCAAATTTCTACCACCAGTTTTGAAACTGGTTTTAGAAGAAACCCATTACGAATCAGTCAGATACGAAAGTGTACCATATTCAAAGTGGTACGTTTTATATGTGTTAATAAGTGTAACAGAAATACCGTCCTACCGTACTTGGGGGTGTACAAAATAACTTTATTTAAAAAAAAATTGATTATAAATAATATAAGATAGTAAATTTGGCAACGTAGCATTTTGGTTAACACTTATTAACACTGTTAACAGATTAATATGTGTTACATATATATAACTGTTACATAATGAAAGTGGTAGCGATTAACAGATTCAATACCACATTTATAAGTGTTACACTTTCATTCTGTAACCTTTTCGTAGTGTAACCCATATAATTATGTAACCTTTATGTATGTGCTTTTTAGTCCCTGCCCCGAAAGGGTGTAATTCCACACCCACGATTCGCCAGTTACGTTAAGGTCCCAATGTAATAGGGAGCGAGCCTATTGCCATCTACCGAGCACTTTATTAAGCGAGCGATAATTAACATTTATTTATTTATTATAACTACGAAAAGTCAGAGGTGTGTGCCCGGGGCGACTGAAGATCGAGCTCGAGATCCGCCTCAGCAGTCCGTTACGTACGCCACTGGGCTATCGCCACTTTTCAGATAGTATTGGATCAAAAGTTACTGACTATTATTTCGCAGAAAACTTAACTAATATTAGGTCGTTACATATGAAAGTGCCGTTTTTCTTGAAGACACTGGAGGAACCCAAATTTTCAGTACTAACATAAATGTGCATTTGTTTTAGGAATGACAAATCCAAATTTTACGACTTTTTTTGTGTATGAATGAGATAACATTGAGCTAACAAACAGCAACTTTTATTACATTTTTGAAAAGTGACAGCTGTTAAGTAATACGAAATTTATCATCAAAATGGATAGCATTTAGGAAGTACTGTTTTTGAAGATCGAATTAATTTATCAAGCGGCCAATAAAAACAAAATTTAATACAGAGTTGTAAAATCTTGAAATGAACTTCAAACAAAATATAAATAATATAAATAGCTATTAAATTACAGGAATAACGAACTCATGAATTTGTAAGAAAATTTCGGCAATTTCATAGGTAAAGACCTATTATTTAAAACTATAAGCACCTGAAGCATTTCCCGAACATTTCTTTCTTCATCAACTTATCAGTAACGACTGGAAAATTGTAGAAAATTGGCAAAGATATAATTCTCAACACTTTAAACAGAAATCATGCAGCGGCATTACATTGAATAAAAGTTATTAATTGAACGATTAAGTACAGGGTGCATCGCGATGTGCACGGAATACACATGCAAATATATATTTTACTAGCTGGCCGTCCCCGGCTTCGCCCGTGGTGTATTTTGAACCCCTGTTGCACCATTTTAACCCTTAAATAAGTTATTAGTTTGCATATAATGTATGGGAATCTGCCGGATTTGTTCGCATTTATAATTACTGTTCCGCTCCTTTAGATAGTATCGTGATGATATATAGCCTATGATACCAACAAATAATGTGACTTACTATTGGCGAAATAATTTCCAAAATTGGTTCAGTAGGTTCATTCAGTAGATTATGATAAACTTCGTATTACTTAACAGCTGTCACTTTTCAAAAATATAATAAAAGATGCTGTTTGTTAGCTTATTGTTGTCTCACTCATACACAAAAAAAAAAAAAAATTGGATTTGTCATTCGTAAAAAAAATGCAAAAATGTTAGTACTGAAAATTAGGTTTCCTCCAATTTCTTCAAGAAAAACGGTTATTTCATATGTAACGACCTAATATTAGTGGGTATAGGTATAGTAATCATCGGCTCGAAGGACCAATTTTCTATGTGTGAGACATAGAAAGATATTTCGATATTTATATATACCTATATATTTTTCATCTCTTTATTGTAGGTACGCCAAGAATAAGATAAAAAGAAAAACAAATATAACATTATGGTGTATACAATTGGCGGCCTTATCGCACTGTGCAATCTCTTACAGGCAACCATTGGATGGAGAAAAAAAGTCGAAATTCCTATTTGGGTAGTGTGGTGTAATTGATCAATTTAGGTACCTAAATATAACATGAGGGGGTGATCTCGAAACCGGAGATGGCCAAGGGTCAGTCGGGGTACGAGGGATATGCTCTATGGGCAACCTTACACCCCGGCGTCTGAAGACCCGAGACGGCGTGCGGTTTTAGTCGGTTCAAGCCCGACATAACCACCCCCGCTGGCCGGCGGGGGGGTATCCGAGGGAATTTACGAATGAAAATATAAAAATAAAAAAGGTACCTACCTACCTAAATATAGGTACACTTCAGATCATTGCCAAACTAAACATTATTTTAAAAACCATACAAATACTTTCTTATAAATATGTACACAGCGTGTATTTCTAAGTTTTAATATCGTAGCTAGGAATATGTCATACGACACAAGTGAAGTGACATTTTGACATTGACGTTTTTACACTTTTTAATTTCGCTATCTTGGTATCAAACAGTTAGCAAGGCAGTTTGAGGATAATTTCATAGCCATTGCAAGAAACTTGCTAGCTTGTAAGTCTATCATTATCTGTCATTCATCTACTGGCACAATAACAAGCGCAGCGGATAGCCGGCTTCAGTTGACAATAATTACTGTGTATTATCACGGTTTAAAATAATGTTTCATTGAATTTCAAGACATTGACAAGAAAATTGACGTGGGAAAATCGACAAGCCGTTTTCTAACGACAGTATGTTTTAATCAATTTATACTAATTCTACTTCCTATTAATATAAATTTGAAAGTTTGTGAAATGAAAGTGTTTAGATATTTTAGAACTCAATCAATCACGCTCAAACGGATGGACGGATCTGGCTGAAGTTGAGTAAAAGTATAGTCCTGGAATAACACTTAGGCAACTTGTTTTCCCAGGAATAGGTTCACTTGGGTCGTGGGAACGTTATAAAGCTAGTCATTAACAAGCAATGCAATCCTTTCTAGTAGAATAGAATTGAGAATAGCGGAGAACACCGCAAGGCACAACTGGTGATAAAATAATCAAATTACAAAAGTGAATAAGTTGAAATAAAACTATTTTTAACGGATTCTATCGCGATTTATTTGATGTTATTTTATATTTTACATGGAAACAGACGTTTCGTTTGCTTTCAGCAGCCATGGTTACGGGGAGACAATTGAAAATGATAGTTTTCGTATAGTTTGAAGTGTAAATTATCTCAGACCCGAGACGGCGTGCGGTTTTAGTCGGTTCAAGCCCGACATAAGCGCCCCCGGTGGCCGGCGGGGGGGTATCCGAGGGGATTTCCGCACGAAAAAAAAAAACAAAAAAAAAAAAAACCCGAACTCCGAGTATGTTGAATTGTCGGTGTTACTATTTACGCAGGATAAGCTCACAGTGTCTTGAAGTCTAGTAGTGTTTTAATTTTTCTTTTATTTTATTACGTGAATGACTGGGTCCCAAGTTTTTATTTGATTCATATTATACACACATTATAGACGAGATTATAGAGAGGCATATCTATTCGACAGGCGCCCCCCCTCTTACCGGGGCAAGATAGGGACACTGTAGTTCCCAAAGCCGAGGGGGCCATCTCGAATCCAAACCAAATTCAAATATTTTTATTCACGTAGGTCTCAAAGTCACACTTATGAACGTCAAGATTATTGCTTCTATATTAGGTAACTGCCAGATTCACAAGGCAATTTGAAGCGTCGGTGGCTTACGATCGATAGGTCTGGGGTTTGAATCCTGGCCATTACACCATCAATCTGACACCACCCCTAACATAAGCAATTTAGCTTAGCTAACAGGGTTAGGGTTGATAATAATAATTTCGGTTACTAATATTCTTTAAAAAAATACAATACGTGTAAAGAACCACGGTAGCCTTTTTTTTTTTTTTTATCGTGCGGAAATCCCTTCGGATACCCCCCCACGTGCCAGCGGGGGCGGTTATGTCGGGCTTGAACCGACTAAACCCGCACGCCGTCTCGGTTCTACAGACGCCGGGGTGTAAGGTTGCCCATAGAGCATATCCCTCGCACCCCGACTGACCCTGGGCCATCTCCGGTAGCCTAGTGGTATGGGTAATGGACTGCTGAGACGAGGTCTCGTGTTCGATCCCAGGTTTTACCATGGCACACACCAATGACTTTTCGATGCTTTTCGAAGTTATGTGTGTATTTATCGCAGGATTATAAGTGTCCGGTTAATGACAATAGGCTCGTCACCTATTACATTGGGATCTAAACATAAACTGGCGAAATGTGGGTGTTAGCACCTTCACCAATCCCTTCGGGGATATAGGCGTGAGTTTATGTATGTATGTACAATACGTAAAGGGATATTTAAAACCAAAGTTAAAAGTTTAGGCGTCAAATTATGTAAATGTTTTAGAACATAATTTGTATTTGCTTAACGTGTTGAATAGGTAGATAAAGCCAGTGAGAACAGAACCTGGCAATAAAAACTCACGAACACTCTTTTCTAACAGTCACTAACTACATATAGAGCCACAGAGTCACATATAGTAACGTACTTTTGAAAAAAAAAGACTATCTGACTTTTTAATCCTGAAAAATATATCGAAAAATAAAAAACCGTCCAAGTGCGAGTCGGACTCGCCCATGAAGGGTTCCGTGGCAACAACTAACATAATATTAAAGTTCTTGTAGTTCGTTCAAGCCACGCCCCGCGAGAATTATAATTATTATTTACTTAGGCACCTATTCTAGATTTTTTAATAGAAAATAATGATTCACGGTTTATGCAAAAGGGTTATTTTTATGAAATTAATAGTTTTTTAATTTTTATATTTGAGTTGACTGAATGAAAGGTAAATTGCGGTTTACGATTTATGACGTATTAAAAAAACTGCTTACTAAAATAGATCTCGTTCAAAACAATTTTCGGTGCAAGTTTGCATGGTTATTTACATCATATATTTTTTTAGTTTTATCATTCTTATTTTAGAATTTACATTTTACCACTTTGGAAGTGTCTCTCGCGCAAACTATTCAGTTTAGAAACAAATTAAATTAGAAACCTCAATATCGTCATTGAAGACCTATACGTATGGGTTTGATGAAAAAAACCTTTTTGGAGGTTCAGTTCTAAGTATGGGGAAGCTTTTTTTTCTACATTTGTGTGAAAATGTTAATGCGGTTCACAGAATTGCGGTTTTAGTCGGTTCAAGCCCGACATAACCGCCCCCGCTGACCGGCGGGGGGGTATCCGAGGGGATTTCCGCACGAAAAAAAAAAAAGGTACATCTACTTACCAAGTTTCAACAGCACAGTTCTTATAGTTTCGGAAAAAAGTGGCTATGACATACGAACGGGCAGACAGACAGACATGACGAATCTATAAGGGTTCCGTTTTTTGCCATTACGCTACGGAACCCTAAAAATGCACACCCGGGTTTAGACTGACCCCAACGACCTATGAAGGTAAACTGATTGACATTGGTACCGCTCCGTTAAGCTGCAATTACCTACAGATCGATAGCCTGTCTACCTGCCGTCTTCGGGGTGCATTGGACCTTCAAGCAGTTCAGTGCACCCAAGGCCAGCTTCGTTCAATTATATAATTATAGGATTCAAGTTATTTGTGTTTTATCAAGTTACGGATAAATCTGTTGCCACAAATAAAAATAATAATAAATAATAAATATTCTACGACATTCTACACAGCGCTTTCTAGGCCCAAAGTAAGCATAGTCCAACTAGCTTGTGTTATGGGTTCCAGAATGCGGATAAACATACTTATATACCTTTTTTTGTATTTACATACATATTATATATAAAAACACCCAGACCAATGCAATTAGACATATTCATGCATACAAATATTTGCACTGAGCGGGAATCGAACCCGAATCGTGGCAGTCGAATGCACTACCGCTACGCCACAGACCCCTTAATGATGAATAAGTGTGAAGTCATAACTGTTTATTTCATACCTATATTTTTCCATAGAACTTACTCTTTTGCCTCTCCCTCGCTCTAGGGGAGACGTGGTATAGCTCTATCCTTTATTAACAAACCTTTTTTTTCAGTATAGCATCTGTTGTTCTCTTGTTCCGATCTAAATCAATAGTTACTTAGTTCTAAATTTAAATACTACGTCGATTGTGTGTTGCTTCGTTGCATGCAATAGGCATTTTGACTATATTTAAAATATTGTACGATTTGTTGTCATCCTAATAAAATGTACCGTAAAAAACATATTTTATTAATTTTCAATATAAATTAAGTTTCTTTTTTGTTAAAAAATCTAGATTAAATCTCACTTTTTTGAGATTTGATCACGTGCTTATAAACGCTCTGTGACGTCACACATACCTTTTTTTTTTTTTTTATCGTGCGGAAATCCCTTCGGATACCCCTCCGCCTGCCAGCGGGGGCGGTTATGTCGGGCTTGAACCGACTAAAACCGCACGCCGTCTCGGGTGTACAGACGACGGGGTGTAAGGTTGCCCATAGAGCATATCCCTCGCACCCCGACTGACCCTGGGCCATCTCCGGTTTCGAGATGGCCCCCTCGGGTTTGGGAACCACGGTGTCCCCGTCTTGCCTCGGTTTGGGGGAGGGGCGCTAGTCGCCCCACCGTCCCGGCCTGCTTCTGCTGGGGTGACAGGTGGCCTCACCCGCTACCCCCAGGCCTGCGCTCATGGAGGACGGAGGTCGTTAAGCGACCTCCGGCGCCTGAGTTGCCTGCGACGCGCGGCGAGCAAGTTGCGGGCTCGGCGGACCGGGAGAGTTCTAAGTCTCTCCCGGGCGCGCTCCGCCACCTCCTTCGCGAGCATTACATGCTCGCAGAAGGAGGCGGCGGCGGCCCACGCACTCGCGCTCCACACGTCACACATACCTACCTAAGTAAACCGAGCTTTTCAATACAGGCTGTCTGCATTTCCTAGTGTTAATCGACTGGTTCAATTATTAATTACTAATAATGTTTCACTTTTATCTTATATATCTCAAAATAAACCATTATTTTTGCAACTAATTTCAATAATTATATAAAGTGCTATAAGTAGTTTACTGTTTACTTTGGTGTGACGTCACATGTCACGGGATCCGTTATGGCGCGTACTTTTTTAAATCAAACTTTAATATCGATTTTTATCTTAAATAAAACAGTTCTCAAAAAAATATTGATGCAATCTGCATTTTTATGTTGTAATACATAATACAGAACTATTTTTTGCAGTACCTAGTCAAATACCCTATTTCCGTTTCCACATTCTCAAATTAACAGTTTTTCATAAAGCGCCAAAAGCACTGATAACTTCAACAGTGAGTTCTAAATTTAAATATATTTTTTTTTTATAATTCTAAATTGTGGATTCTATAATGCGGATAAACACACAGATAGGTACATACTTAAAGTGCGAGGGATATGCTCTATGGGCAACCTTACACCCTTAAGACCCGAGACGGCGTGCGGTTTTAGTCGGTTCAAGCCCGACATAACCGCCCCCGCTGGCCGGCGGGGAGCCATCCGAGGGGATTTTCACACGAAACAAAAACATATAGCTTAATAAACATGGTAACACCCAGACCAATGCATATATACCTACCTATATGTTCATGAAAATATACAAATGTTTGCATTGAGCAGGAATCGAACCCGCAGTCGAACGCTATACATACCACGGCGCCACAGAGGTTGTTGATCTAGTTAACTTGACGGTGCTGAACCCGGCTCCACTATCCTATTACTATCACATTACCTGAGCTTTTGCGGGAGCAACTGCCGTCTGATCTTTGGGAGGTCTGGCCCGAAAGGAAAGCCTGCGTCAGAACCACATCCGTCAATGCTTGAACCCCGAAAACCTAAGTGGGGGTGAGGTCCCATATTGTATACCCTATTGTTTTCGCTCAAGTTTGATTGCAATGGTTAAGTAGAACCGGAGATATGACCGAAAAAGGATAACCGACCTCCACGCGGGCTTAGCCACGGGCATCAACTAGTATGTAAATATGTACGATTACAAAAAAAAAAACTTATGTCGTTCTGTGTTCCAGAACCCATATTACAATCTACGCTTAGTAGGGCTTGGATAGCTAAATGTAATATGCTCCTTATTAATATAAGAATTTAAAGTTAAGTAAATAAATATTCAAGAATAACATTATTTTAAACTAAAACTTCATGAACAGAACACTTTATAATAATATAATTGAAACGGAAATTAACACTTCAGAACGCATCTCTATAAGCAAATATAATATACACGCACTAAACTCCACGTTTGTATAGCAAATCTCCTGTGTAGCCTTCTTCGTTTTATTGCATTTCTACCCTCGTCGGCCCTCTCTTTCCCACACGCACCTTTCACATAAGATGGAGCGAGACCGATAGCAGCTGTCCGTGCTATTTTATTCATGGTAGCGCGAACGTAACGAGAGATAGACACAGTTATTGCACAATGCGAAGGAAAAGGATGGTGTACGTTACCGAGTGTCGTCTTCAACTAAAACGCGGGCTAGGGAGTTTTTGATTGTTGTCTTATATACGTTGTATCATAAAGGAGGCACGCACGATTTCACTTTTCACTTTAAAAAAAAACTGCATTTATTGAAACGTTGTCTTTGAAAGTCTATGTAAACAATGTTATGTTTGTATTCAGAAATATAACTGTATAGAATTATTATCGTATTGTTTTGTAGATTGCTTTCATCTCTTTCCGCTACAGAGCCTCGTGGAAATGACTCATAAAGAAATATGGCAGTAGTTTTATTCGATACAATTTTATGTAGATAATGGCGGAATTTACTTTTTGAAATGTACAATGTAAGTGGTTTATTGTAAATATAGGGAAATGACGGATAGGTTTGTTATGAATGTAATCATATTTAGCGATATTTTCTTTTCAGTAAGTGAATTAACTTTTGTGTTTAGTGTAGGTACCTATACTAGCTACGTACTTTAACAATAGACATACCTAGGTTGGCCGACTAGGCCATGTGGTAAATTCCTTTGCCTAACTTTAAGAACAAAAAACTTTTTTCTATTTCTTGTATATTTCAAAGATATTAGAACGCATTTTAAAAATTGGCGGTACCGTTTTGTTTCTTTACTTTTATAAAAATATTAAATTTTGAAAATGTCGTATACCTACATATTTTATTACGAAAATGCCAAATTACATTCTACATTACAATGCTGGCAAAATAAATTGCATTAAATTACATTTTATTGGAATGTAGGTAAGTAGATATGGCTATTAGTATGTAATCTGTGGTATGGCGATAATTATCGCGATAATCAATGCCCATTCTTGCCACCAATAACATTAGATTACTAAGCAGTCCTGCGGGTGTCGATAACTAAAATTCGTAAAAAAATCGACATGGAAATGAAACGAGAATAAATAGGATAATAAAAACTTTAATTATTTTAAAATAGTATTGGTATAAAAAATTTGTAAAGAGAAGAAAACATTATATTTATTAATATGTTCTATACACCCCGGTGTTTGAAGACCCGAGACGGCGTGCGATTTTAGTTGGTTCAAGCCCGACAAAACCACTCCCGCTGGCCGGCCCCCGCTGGCACGCGGGGGGGTATCCGAAGGGATCTCCGCACGAAAAAAAACACATGTTCAGCTTATGCACCCTATAAATGGCTGTTTTGTATTTCATGCAAAAGTTTTTTGTAATTTTTCTTGACTTATAGGTAGGTAAGTCAGCAAGAAAAAATCCAAAAAATTTAAGAAGTAGGTAACGAAAAAAATTTTTTATAATTAAATTTGTAAAATACTTTCTATTAGCATTTTTTTTTGTTGTGCAGAGTTATATAGTAGTTAGTTGAGGATGCATAATATGCATCATAAAGGGCATCAGCCATTTCTAGAGAAACCCTGCAAGTGAACCACTTCACTGGATATTGTCTTTTCGCTTACAAAATTAAAATAACGGGTAGGTACGCAGTATAGTTATTACATATCATACAGACATGTTTATTCATATGCGGTGTATTGTAACACACCCGTATATAACCGTGTACAACCAGGTCTTATACAAAGTCATGTAAAATGAGTAAGTAGATAGATAGATAGATAACTCTTTATTACACCAAAATCAGTACGGATACAAATTTGGAGCATTTACAGTTAAATGCACAATGCCTTATTAATAAAAGTGATCTCTTCCAGGCAACCTAAGTTGATGCTTCTCAGTTATCTTCCGACTAGTTCTGACGCACTCAGTTTGTCCAGATGGTGTGTCTGCTCGTAGGTAAACATCGTCACGAATTACCACGTGACTAATTTCGTCGTAACTTATTATCCGAAGCATCTAAAACAATAAATTACCCAAATGAAGCAAAAGAATCAAATACATTTAAGAAATAGTGATGAATATACATGTAATCCACAAAATAAAATGATAAAAAAGTCAAGTGCGAGTCAGATTCGCGCACTGAGGGTTTCGTACAAAACTGGCAAAAAGGCGCGAACTTTACGTTGCTGTCGAGCTTCTTGACAGATACAATTTACAAAACCCTAAAAAACGGGAAATTTAGGGGAATTGACACCACTGACGCGGGTAATCGAGAATCTTTTAATAGCAGCACTGATCTCGCGTCTTCGGTTCTTCAATAACACAGGCATAGTTGTGGCGTCGCTGGAGTAGCTGGGTGGCTAAATTTAAAAGAAATCATAAAATGAAAAGTGCTTCATCAAATAAGCCGTAGGAAGTCCACTGCTGAACATAGGCCTCCCCCATTGACTTCCATTTCGACCGGTCTGTAGCGGCCTGCATCCACCGAGTCCCTGCGCTCTTTGCTAGGTCGTCTGTCCACCTTGCGGGAGGTCTTCCTACGCTGCGCTCGCCATCACGTGGTCTCCACTCAAGAACCTTTCTGCCCATCGGTCATCGGTTCTCTGAGCTATGTGCCCTGCCCACTGCCATTTCAACTTGCTGACTCGCTCTGTTATGTTGGTAACTCTAGTTCGTCTAGTGCTTCAAGTTGAGTTAAATTGTTTTACACTAAGAGTAGGTACAGAGTTTAGCCATCTAGGTATGGTTAGTGTTCGTTGAATTTCAAGGATGGGTAGTGACGTTTCGATTTTATATTTGAAGAGTGCTAATTTTTATTACATTTTTTTATACCACTAAGGTGGCAGACAAGCACACGGCCCACCTGATGGGAAGCGGTTACCGCGTCCTATGGACGTGTGCAACACCAGTGGCGTCACACTCGCGCTGCCGACACTGTAAAGTAAAGGGGATGGGAAAGGAGTTTGGGAGGGGATGGGAAAGGAGTTTGGGCTCCGGCACTCTCACTCACCAAATGAATGCAATTGATTAATTAAATTTTATCTATACCTTTTTTTTTTTTTTTTTTTATCGTGCGGAAATTTTATCTATACCTACTAATAATATTTCACGAAACATAGGATCGAGATAGACGGGGAGGGAAGACTATACGTCAAGAAATCGATCGTCGTATTGTAAACGCCTGGTGGAGCCTCTGGTCCACGAAGGAATACAGAAAAGGAGATCTCCCTTTGACATATAAACGCCAACTTGTTGATATGAGCATTCTCCCCTTCTAGGTGCGCAAAAGTACGCACTCAAAATTAGATTCAAAAGGACGGACTGAGTACCAAACTCCAAGCTACGCTCAATAACCGCCATTACAGACGTAGGGAAAAACACCGCCAAACTGAACGTAGCTACGTTTGCAGAATGCCACTTGATAAGTGGGCTCACCTGGTTAGTAAGAACATGGAAAGTGGAAGTCTGGTCGGTCAAGGAAACGTTGGCGGGACGACAACGACTCTTTTTTCCGAAATTGGTGGAATACAGCGAAGGAGAGAGAGAGGTGAAAAGATTTGGGGAAGGCCTTTGCCTAGCAGTGGACAACATGGGCTTTTTTTTTTTTTTTAACGTGCGGAAATCCCTTCGGATACCCCCCCGCCGGCTTGCGGGGGTGGTTATGTCATGTCTCGACTAAAACCGCACGGTGTCCTCCCCAAGTGTCCGTTGCCGGGCACCCCGGGTAAGCCCTCGAAAGGATAACCCCAGGGGAACAACATGGGCTTAAGAAAATTTAAAACTAATAATTTAAAGTTGAAGAGTTTTTTTGAACGCGTTTTTCTTCCGGAACAATCAAAAAAAGTTTTAGTTTTGAAAAAATAGTTTAAAAATCGGTTTCGGGACTCCGTACCACAAATACGACACGTGTTAGGGCGAGAGTACGATATGTCGACCATCAGTAGTGCGAGAGCACATCAGCTCGACCTACGGTAGTGCGACTGGTTGTTTTTTGACCAACGATAGGTCGACGGGCAACTTTTGATCGACGACGAACGATAGCGCTACACAAATTTCACAACTTGCTCGAAGTGATAGATGATAGCATTGGCAAATAGTTTTCTTTATTATTTTTAATAATATGTATAAATGTAATTGTGTATATTTATATAAATATATCATCTTAGCGGTGAAAAATCCTATCACATAATTTCCTAATAATATAAATATTATAAATGTGTGAAGTTTGTTACTATTTCACGCAAAAACGGCTGAACGGATCTGGATGAAATGTGGCACAGGGATAGATTGTAGTCTTGGGCTACTTTTTATCCCTGGAATAGGTTCCCATGGGTTACGAGAACATGATCAGAATTTCACGCAGGTGAAGCCGCGGGCAACAGCTACTAAAAATAAAACCTATTTGCCAATATTCAGTGTTGCGTTTCTTATTTCGCTCTTCTGTCTCTGCTTCAGCCCGAAACACCATAAGACTTCTCGCGATTCGGTTAGTGTTAATAATTTTTCCCGTGTCAAAACAATTACTATAGAAATAAATAACGGTCAAATATCGAAATGTATTATCTAATCTACCAATTAAATATCACCTTTAATAACCGCCAATAGAGTTTATATTCTATTGCGATCATTAACCTTCTGATATCAAACATCATCATTCAATCTAAAATCAACTCTGATCCTTTTATTATAGAGATCAAAATCAAATAGGCAAACTTAAAAGTCCTTCGTACATGCTATTGTTTCCACGGTTAAGGTCGATACTCCTGTTGCGAGGCGACAATAGACAGGCCACAATACAACTGTACTTGAAATACAGCGCAAGCGATATTGAACCTTACGTACTGTATTAAATGAGGCTGTATTTTTGTGAAAGCCGTTTATAAATTATAGATGAATGTTTATTTGAAGGGTGCAAAAACTCTTTTTCTTTATTCGCGGTTTTATTCTTGAAAGATAGGGTTAGCATAAGCTCTTGAAATAAATGAGACTAGTTAATTTTTTTTCATACAAGGTCTATTTTGAGATTAACTTTTGAGACAAGTACTTCATGTCTATTGTATTGTTTGATCATATTAATTTTGACGGTTATCACGACTAAAAGTAGTTAATGATTCTCTTTTTGGTCAAATCTCCGATTCAACTCAACCAAGCTATCAAACATACGGTAGTTTTTAATTCTGGTCAAGATCTTTCTAATAAAAAAACGCAGTAGTTTTTGCGTCCATCACGAACAAACAAAATATACCTATTTTTGGTTTCAGAATCTTTAAATCGTAACGATTTTTATTTTACATTCTATTTTACATGACACAAGGTATTTTTTCAAATATCTGTCGCTCCTAACCATTTCATAATAATACAGATAGATGTGTTACAGTCTTATTAAATTGTAAAAAAAAACAGTCAGTTACGTAACAGTCGTTCCGTTGATGTAACAGAAAAAAAATTCGAAAAAAGTTGAAAGCAATCACAATAAAGGATAGAGGTTTATTTGATATTTAACAAAAGAATGCAACAAACGAATTCAAACCTCATTCGGTAGTTAATACGGTCGAATATCGTCCGTTCAGTACCTACATCACTTTTATATTTTATCTGTGGAAACTGCAGTGCATACCGTACACTGCATACATACACGGTATCGTTACGTATAATCGGGTTAGTGACGCGTGACGGTGGCATTTACTTTTAACCTTCCGTTGAAGTTTAATCCTTCAACATATACCTAGTTTTATTTTTTACTAGCTGTTGCCCGCTGCTTCACCCGCGTGTAAGTCTATCTTGAGACTGTATTGTCTCTAATCTGCGGTAGCCCTAATACCTACAAGTCACGTCACAACATGTCGGTCTTAAGACTGTCGTGTGACGTGTCTCCTATGTGCGCTTAGCCTAAATGTAATGTTTTCACACCAATGCTAGCAATAAAAGAAGACTAATAGCTATTAAAAATACCCATTGCGAGTCTTATAGCAATTACTATTACTTTTTTAAACAACAAATGAAATTGTTTAAATAACTTACAACAAAATTATTCTTAAAAATATTTTAATATTCAAAACTAATGTTATAATGAATTTAATACAAATTATATTAATTTCATATAAAAAACGGTTGGTATTCGATGTCATTAATTTCATACGATGCATAAATTAATTTTATTTTGAACATTTACATAGTAAATTGCGCACTTGAACAATAAGTATAACATTAAAAGCCTTTAACCTGTCAAAATTGCAGCTTTATAAAAATTGTTTTATACTTACAAATAAATTGTTACATAATATCAGTCTAATATAATTCAAATATTTCTGCACTGCACTGCACTGTCTAAATATGTAACAACGACAGTAGGGTTGGGTCTGGGAGACCCGTATAAAAAATTCGCCGTAATTTCAATACCTATTCGAAATTTAGTTATATGTTATTGTAATAATTGAATAAAACGACTATTGTTTAAAAGATTTTAATTAAATTAAGACAACTTGATACGAAACTATCTTTTTAATGTCATTTTTGTAAAACATACCCTAGCTCGAACATTATGCCTTTATATATCTTCTTTTTTTTTCTCCTTTCCTATACAACACGTGCAAGGCTGAGGCATCACCCTCACACGGTGCAAATAATTCCATCAAGAATCAAGCGATTCGGCACCTCTTTTCTTGTACCGCACCATCAAGATTTGGAAATCTTTACCAGCACATGTGTTTCCTTCTTCCTACAGCGGGACTGTAGGAAGAAGGAAACACATGTGCTGGTACTTTAAGCGGGAGGTTACAAAGCATCTGATGAGGCCGTCAATCTGAGAGCCACCCATTTCAACATTATCGATTTCTGTAATGGTAACCCTCATTCCTGAGACTTTACCTTTAGCTTACCACTAGGTAAAGTCATATTGATGTGGGCATTATAAAAAAATATACCCCAATTTGAAGATTTATAGTTGAGATATGAGTTTATCGAATAGTTTGGCGGAAAGCATCTTCTGCTATTTTATTCCGTCTTTTCCTAAAAATTACATTGTTCGTACCTGGTTTTCGGAAGTTCCGAACTTCGAATTAGTACCAAAATCCTGCTATTGAAGAATGTGACCGGTAGAGTAATTAGCCCAGGGACTCAATGGCGCGGTCAAATAGGAAGTGAGACAGTTGGGAACAGCTAATGAGAAGTATGGCAACGTTGCACAAAAATTTTGAAAGATAAGCTTATTTTAAAATGGCATGGGTCACAAAGACCCAACTGGGCGATCAATGGGTTACAAAATACCAAACAGATTAAACGATAACAAAAATCAATACTTGACTAGTGCCAATCACTTCAATGTGTACTTATGCTAGATGTACTTAAAAAAAAAACAAAAAAAGACGATCAGAAAAACTGGAATTGCGTAAGGCCATAAACCGAACATCAACTTTTTTTGGGTTCCGTTGCCAAATGGCAAAAACGGAACCCTTATAGATTCGTCATGTCTGTCTGTCCGTTCGTATGTCACAGCCGCTTTATTCCGAAACTATAAGAACTATGCTGCTGAAACTTGGTAAGTAGATGTATTCTGTGAACCGCATTAAGATTTTCACACAAAAAAAGACTATAAATTTTGAGGGTTCCCCATATTTAGAATCGAAACTCAAAAAATATTTTTTACATCAAACCCATACGTGATCTATGGATAGGTCTTCCAAAATGATATTGAGGTTTCTTATATCATTTTTTTCTAAACGGAATAGTTTGCGCGAGAGAGCAAAGTGGTAAAATGCGTCCCCGCCCCTATAACTTCTAAAATAAGGGAATGATAAAACTAAACAAGTTGAATTCCTGAGACGAGCTCAGCCGAATACAAGGGATTTTCAATGTTGCGTTTTTTTTTATTGCGATTTTTTGCGTTTTTTTTTATCTTGCAATGGTTCACCTCAGCACGAATCTATTACCGAAAACAGCAACTCGATAGCTCATCTCCTTCATACCCAAAACCGTGACAGAAGATTGGCAACGACGACGACGTTGACGACAACTCCATAGCAATAGGGCTTTTCTAAAGAAAATCCCTAAAAATAATATGATGTATGAAGTGGTGGAAGTTCACATGATAAAACATGTAAACTTCCACCGGAAATTGGTTTGAACGAGATCTAGTCAGTAGTTTTTTTTTAATACGTCATAAATCGATAACCGTAATTTATCTTTCATTTAATCAACTCAAATATAAAAATTTTACTAACTGCTACGGAACCCTTCATGGGCAAGTCCGACTCGCACTTGGCCGATTTTTTGTATCAGTCATACAGATAACATTCCAAACGACGCGCTATGCCTATAGAGATAGGTGTCAAAATTCAATATCTCATTTATCCAGTCTCTGCTTCCCGCTCCGACCACAGCCCCGAACCGAAACACAGTTTTGTTTTAAACAGCTGTGCATGGAAGTCATTGACAAGTACTTGTTTTTTTTTTAAATATTTACGTGGGACCCAAACAATCTTATACACCATGTTTTCTTTCGTCCCCAGATCAGCATGGAAGCGAATTTACACACATATGTAAGTAGATATACATACATATAACCAAGAATACAACACTATACCTACATATTATATGATACTAAAATAGTTGTCAAAAATTCCTGAAATTTTCCAATTCTTTACATAATTTTCTTATTTTCTTTCCTTATTAACCTTCTAAAATATATTATTAGAAAACTTTAAAAAAAACTTGAATGAAATCGGTAAAGTTTTTCTCAAGTTATGGCGAGACCAAGGGAAACGGAGATTCATTTTTAGGGTTCCGTTGCCAAATGGCAAAAAACGGAACTCTTATAGATTCTTCATGTCTGTCTGTCTGTCCGTCCGTATGTCACAGCCACTTCTTTCCGAAACTATAAGAACTATGCTGTTGAAACTTGGTAAGTAGATGTATTCTGTGAACCGCATTAAGATTTTCACACAAAAATAGAAAAAAAAACAATATATTTTGGGGTTCCCCATACTTAGAACTGAAACAGAAAATTTTTTTTTTCATCAAACCCAGACGTTTGTTGTATATGGATAGGTCTTCAAAATGATATTGTGGTTTCTGAAATATTTTTTTTCTAAACTCAATAACTTGCGTAATATCTAAAATAAGAGAATGATAAAACTAAAAAAATATATGATGTACATTAATTACCATGTAAACTTCCAACGAAAATTAGTTTAAACAAGATATAGTAAGTAGTTTTTTTTTAATACGTCATAAATCGTAAACCGCAATTTACCTTTCATTCAATCAACTCAAATATAAAATTTAAAAAAAAACTGCTAAGTACGGAACCCTTAATGGGCGAGTCCGACTCGCACTTGGCTGCTTTTTATTATTTAATACAGATAACATAGAAGTTAGATAGATTATAGTACAGTTGACATCAATTAATGTTACTATGCCTAACGTGACCATAGGCCGCCTTTATCGGTTTTCCATCTGGAACTACAGGACGCAACATTGTCATGTTGTGCCAAACAACAATCTTAGGCCTCCCGCCGCCTCTTTCTGCGAGCAGGTAATGCGCGCGAAAGAGACGGCGGAGAGGGAGCGGGAAAGAACCCTGCCCCCCGAGTTTCGCAGTCTGCGGCGAGGACGCCGCAGACTCATCTACGCCCGGGACTACCGGCCGACTCGCCGTCCTTACAAAAGCAGGCCGTGGCGGAGGCGTGTCGTGTGTGCCCTACACACGCCTGCCAACTCACCGAAGCGGGATAAAACCCGACCCCACCAGGCGAGGCCGCGGTGGCGGCCAAAATCCGCCGGCAACCCTGGGGTTATCCTTTCGAGGGCTTAACCGGGGTGCCCGGCAACGGACACTTGGGGAGGACACCGTGCGGTTTTAGTCGAGACACGACATAACCACCCCCGCAGGCCGGCGGGGGGTATCCGAAGGGATTTCCGCACGTAAAAAAAAAAAAAAAAAAGGCCTCCCGCTGCGTTAATAAGGCATCTGTTGCGGGCGACCTGCCTAACGCAGCGTACGGTCTTATTCGGATTGACCAACCGTAACAAACACGCGCGTTCGTATCAGCTGATACATTTAGGAGAGATGAAATGATCCTTACATGAAACTGAATCGATTTTTATGGAGAGAGCTGGACCAAAACATTAAGCAGGCCGGGACAGCGGGGCGCCCAGGGAAGCCCAAACCGGGGCAAGATGGGGACACCGTGGTTCTCAAACCTGAGTGGGCCATATCGAAACCGGAGATGGCCCAAGGTCAGTCGGGGTGCGAGGGATATGCTCTATGGGCAAGGTTACACCCCGGCGTCTGAAGACCCGAGACGCCGTGCGGTTTTAGTGCCCCCGCTGGCCGGCGGGAGGGTATCCGAAGGGATTACCCAGTTTTCAAAACAAAAAAGCTACCTTTTTTTTTTATCGTGCGGAAATCCCTTCGGATACCCCCCCGCCGGCCAGCGGGGGCGGTTATGTCGGGCTTGCACCGACTAAAACCGCACGCCGTCTCGGGTCTTCAGACGCCGGGGTGTAAGGTTACCCATAGAGCATATCCCTCGCACCCCGGCTGACCCTGGGCCATCTCACCACTAACAGCATCGCTCATCCTGTCTCCTCTGAAAGCAGAGGAGTACGGAGAGCGATGTGTTCCCGCCACGTTGGGTATCGGCCGACGATCAATGCCAACCCTATGAAGGGGTGAAGGGGAAGCCATTGACCGCCGCCCAGGGTGTACCGGCCGCTCCGATTCCGTTCCCCCCGGACTGCAGCGGGATCGGAATCGGAGCGACACTCGAGGAGGTTACCCAACACACACCCCACAAAAAAGCTACCTATGCCAAAATTATTCCCGACTAATTCACCTTAAAAAAAACAGTTCACCTGTTCGGTAGCTACGATGTCACAGACAGATACACACATACAGACACGTTAAACTTATAACAACCCGTCGTTTTTGCGTCGGTGGTTAAAAAACTTTCAATAACAATCAGTTTATTTACACAGGTTCCTTGCATCTCTTAGGTAATAGTTTCGGGTTTCCCTATACTGTCCCAAAAAGAAAATCTACTATACCGCAGTAAAATAGTCGGGTGGCAGGTGAGGCCGCCTGTTACCCCAGCAGAAGCAGACCGGGACGGCGGGGCGGCTAGCGCCCCTCCCCCGAATCGGAGCAAGACAGGGACACCGTGGTTCCCAAACCCGAGGGGGCCATCTCAAAACCGGAGATGGCCCAGGGTCAGTCGGGTGCGAGGGATATGTTCTATGGGCAACCTTACACTACGGCGTCTGTAGACCCGCGACGGCGTACGGTTATAGTCAGTTCAAGCCCGACATAACCGCCCTCGCTGGCCAGCGGGGACCCCCACGCTGGCCAGCGAGGATATACGAAGGGATTTCCACACAAAAAGAAGTAGCTTATATACTCCCGAGGAGGCCATCTCAAAGCTATTTTGCGACGGAATTGCCTTATTGTGTCACCTTACACCCAGTACATGAGACCCTAGATGGCGTGCGGTTCGAGTCGGACATAACCACCTCCGCTGGCCGGCAGAGGAGGTTAACTGTGGGGATTTTAACACAAAAAAGGTACTTCATAAACTAATCGAATAGATATCTTCCTAAACAAATTATCCGCATCCAGTTTTTATGTCCGTGTTCAATTCCGGGCCAGGAGGTATATTGCGCAGTGGAAGTTCGCCCTACTGGCTACAATGGGGAAGTGAGCAGTCTGCGGTTCACAGAGCAAATTGTTTATAAAATAGGTTTCACTTACCAACTTAGAAGGCGCCCGAAACACAACGCCTTCACCTGTCTGTGTCTGTATTTACGTGTTTATGAAGTGTAGGGGTGTATGAGGGTTTGTGTGGACAGATCAGCAGGGCGCGTGGGACAAGTGGAGCCCTTCCTCAAAGTAAATATATGATTCGGTCGAACAACTCCCAACCGATTACGTTAATTAGTCCAAAATATAACTAATCCAACACTGGCCAAATATGATATTCACGGATTATATTTATTCGAACAAAACTTATTTCAACAAACGTTTTCTCAAGACAATTCTTTCAACAAGTTGACAACAAGTGACAGTCGTAGATCTGTCAACGCAAATTATAGTTTTTTTTGTTTTTTACTTCGTTTAGGAACGCAACAGTCCGTCAGAAATTATTCCTATAGTTATTGTCCTAAACAAATTATTCTGTCCTAAACAAATTATTCTTGTCCAGTTTTTATGTCCGTCAGAAACAGCAACACATTCAATCTAGTGACCTGTTAAATTATAATGCAACTACACCCACCCAATCATGGCTAACTGGGTCTGCTAACTGCACTTTTAATATTTAACTAGGTTTAGGCGCCAAGTAACGATGCCACACAAAGTTTCCAACTACTGTTTGACAGTTGTCAGTTAGATTTGTGGCAGGCTGCGGCTGGTTTTATTTCGTAGAACTTATAAAAAGAATAAAGAAAAGAATTAAAACAGAATTCTAAAAGAATATTAAAAGCCGGCCAACTGCGAGTCGGACTCGCCCTTGAAGGGTTCCGTAACAGCAAGTAACATAATACTGTTTTTTTATATTTTTATATTTGAGTTTGAGAGATTGAATGAAAGGTAAATTGCGGTTTACGATTTATGACGTATTAAAAAAAACTACACACTAGATCTCGTTCAAACCAATTTTCGGTGAAAGTTTATATGACAATGTACATCATATATATTTTTTAGTTTTATCATTCTCTTATTTTAGAAGTTACAGCCCCCCCCCTGTAACTTCTTCGGACTCATTTTACCACTTTGGAAGTGTCTCTCACTCAGTTTAGAAAAAATGATATTATAAACCTTAATATCATTTTTGAAGACCTATCCATTGACACACCATACGTATGGGTATGATGAAAAAATTTTTGAGTTTCAATTCTAAGTATGGGGAACCCCCAAAATTTATTGTTTTTTTTTCTATTTTTCTATGAAATCTTAATACGGTTCACAGAATACATCTACATACTTACCAAGTAACACAGTAAAGTTCTTATAGTTTCGGAAAAAAGTGGCTGTGAAATACGGACGGACAGACAGACAGACATCACGAATTTATAAGAGTTATGTTTTTTGCCATTTGGCTACGGAACCCTAAAAATATCCTTTAGCTATCAAGTGATGTAAATGGTAGATAGATAATAGCAACACCAAGGTCTTCAACGAAAGCGGGCATTTTATATAAGTAAGTGTTTCTAGGAAGCAAGTGTACTTATTCATTTCGTAAAACTTGCAAATAAATAGAATTTTAATAGGAACTGTTTAAAAAGAGTCTTAGAAAGAATATTGAAGAATATCCTTTAGCTACCAAGTGAGGTAAATGGTAGAATTGGTAGATATACGGTAGCAATACTAAGCTCTCCAACGAGAGTAGACATTTTATAAAAGTGTTTCTACGAGGAAAGTGTACTTATTCAATTTCGTAAAACTTGCAAATAAATAGAATTTTAATAGGAACTGTTTTAAAAGAGTCTTTGAAAGAATATTGACGAATATCCTTTAGCCACCAAGTGAAGTAAATGGTAGAATTGGTAGCAATACTAAGCTCTCCAACGAGAGTAGACATTTTATAAAAGTGTTTCTACGAGGAAAGTGCACTTATACATTTCGTAAAACTTGCAAATAAATAGAATTTCAATAGAAACTGTTTAAAAAGAGTCTGAAAGAATATGCTTCAGCTATCAAAGAATTTCAATAGAACCTGTTTAAAAAGAGTCTTTGAAAGAATATACTTCAGCTATCAAGTATGTAAACATTGAGCGATCTCTAATAATAGCTCAATCAATGAATTGTACGTACACTACACTGGCTGCTCGGAAAAAAAATATGGTATAGAATTTATGGACGCTACTTGACACAACTTTGGCGCCACTTTTTATTGCTGTCGTAGCCACAGAGTATATAAAACTGTCGGTAAATCTGTAGTGTACCTAAGGGCGCCAAAATTATTAATCTACTAGTTGACTCGGTAAATTTCGTACCACATTAGAATCATGTTATCTTTGTTACCATAACAGCTGGTTTTATTTCGTAAATGTCTCATATTTTGAATTATCCTAATTGCTAGTACCTATAGGCACAGTATCCCGAGGAGGCCATCGGAAAGCCGTAGATGGCCCAGAGTCAGCCAGTGTGTGAGGGAATTGCCTTATTTGGCCACTATACACCCCGGCATTAGAGACCCGAGACTGCGTGCTGTTTTGGTCGGTTCGAGTCCAACATAACTACCCTTACTACTTACTTAAAAGAAAAAGGCATAGTGTAGGCGTAGACAAATAAAAAAAATTAACCTTGCCTCTTTTCTCCTTTTTACCCTTTCCACCTTCCCTCTTTTTCATATTTCCCGTTTTTTAACCCTGCCTCATTTCTCCTTTTTACCCTTGTCACATTTTCTGTTTTTACCCATACCACTTTTCACCTTTTTGCCCTTTCTATATATCCCATTTTTACGCTTTCCACATTTCCCCTTTTTACCCTTTTTCACATTTCCCGTTTTTACACTTGCCACATTTCTCCTTTTACCCTTTACACAATTCCCCTTTTTACCCTTTTATAGTGTGTGTGTGGTGCAAGTCACACACGGTAGAAGTGAAACTTCTGAAAAGTCCCTGATTAAAAAAAAAACTATTGACTTATTTTTTCGTTTCATCGAGTTTGAAATCACAACGATTCTAAAGAAGTTTCACTTCAAAAAATCAAACGTCATGAATATCGGTCCACGTGTTCTCGAGTTTATCGGCTAACTACACACTAACACGACTTTGTATAGATGGGGAGGTGTCCCGTACCCCTCCCCTATTCTCGCCTCACCCCCAAAGTGTGACATACTTTTTGTTCTGAACTGCTTGTCTGGTACACAGGAGTCGTTGAACTCAATGGATGTAAAGATACTGGATGTAAGAACTCTCTTAGTTTTGGGACAACCTGAGATTGGTTTCACTTGGTAGAACTTGCAAATAAGATGAATTTTAATAGGAACTGGTTTTTTTTTTAACGTGTGGAATCCCCCACGGGCTTCACCCCATCGGTGCCAACGATGGGGTGGGCGTGTCAGAATTGGACTGACTAAAACCACATGGTGTCTTCCTCAAGTGTACATTGCCGGGCACCCTGGGTAAGTCCTCGAAAGGATAACCCCAGGGTTACCAGCGGGCTTCGGCCGCCACTGCGGCCTCGCCTGATGGGATCGGGTTTTATCCCGCGACGGTGTTTGTGTCCACACATACCTGCCAACTTATAGGAACTGTTCACAAAGAATCTCTAAAAGAGTATTGAATAAATGTCTTGTAAAAATATTAACTATCTTACACCCGATCTTAAGACCTGAGACGGCGTGCGGTTTTAGTCGGTTGGAATCCGATATAACCACCCCCGCTGGCCGGTATCCGAAGGGATTTCCGCACGAAAAAAAAAGTATAATAGGATTTACTGATCGCGGCTGGCCTTATGCATCCGAAGCGAGCATTTGATTGGTTCTATATCAGACAGTCTCAGTTGTAGCGGTTTGATGTTCAGATTCAAGTCAGATGTCTGGTCACCGAACATGCATAGATGTTTGTAGTCTCACTGAAAGCGGGTAGCGTGTATTAAAAGCGTAGTTGAGAGGATGACAAGATTTAATTTCGGCTAAAAGTCTCTTCATTCAGAGCTCTTGGATGAGTGGCTCTAGCCAGGTCAGTTATAGAAAGGGTGACCATTCTAAGTTCACAGTGAGACGCCTCTGTACCTCGCAAAACACCTTAAGCCGTCGGTTCAGGTTTAATTTTAGCCTGTATTTATTACGTATGTTTATTTTAAGTTATACTGAGGTAAATAAATAAATAACTTTATATTCTTTACTGGTGGTAGAAATTTGATGACACAAATTCGTCACAAAATTCGGCCGGGTGGGTACCACCGTGTACGATTGCGAAAAACCTTCCATCGTAATCCAATTTCGGTTTGATTGCGTTCAGGGGTCAGCAAGTGCATAGCCGGGCAGGGGGATTGTGGTCGCAGCGCTATATAGTGGGACCGGTGGGTGTCACGCGGTGCTACGACGACAATCCTCTTCTGATGAGGCCGTCAAGCTGAGTGCCACCATTGTTAACATGGTACGTGTATGCAATGGTGACCCTCTTTCCTGAGACTTTACCTTCAGCTTACCATCAGGCGAGGTGAAGTCAAATTGACGTGTCCTAAATATAAAAAAAAAAACTAACTTGCAGAAACAGAAATTACAAGATGCACAATTTTGATATTGCTAGGGGCTGTGGAGATCAGATAGCAGTTGTTTTACGGAAAATATGGAATAAGGCCGTCTCGTCGTTAAACTGATCTAAACTAAGTAGGGAAAATGTCTCCCACACATTAACAAACATAATGAAATAGGTACATCAAGTAAGGGGTGTGTGTTGGGTAACCTCCTCGAGTGTCGCTCCGATTCCGATCCCGCTGCAGTCCGGGGGGAACGGAATCGGAGCGGCCGGTACACCCTGGGCGGCGGTCAATGGCTTCCCCTTCACCCCTTCATAGGGTTGGCATTGATCGTCGGCCAATACCCAACGTGGCGGGAACACATCGCTCTCCGTACTCCTCTGCTTTCAGAGGAGACAGGATGAGCGATGCTGTTAGTGGTGATATGGCCCAGGGTCAGCCCGGGTGCGAGGGATATGCTCTATGGGTAACCTTACACCCCGGCGTCTGAAGACCCGAGACGGCGTGCGGTTTTAGTCGGTGCAAGCCCGACATAACCGCCCCCGCTGGCCGGCGGGGGGGTATCCGAAGGGATTTCTGCACGAAAAAAAAAGGTATTGAGATTTCGGTATTACACTTGTACTCGCTGGCACTACAACCACACCTTTCTTCCATATTTAAATTGTGGTATCGTCGACATAGCCTCTAATCAATTGAGACTTAGTCTTTCATTTGACAAGTTCAAATTATACACAAGTTGTACATTTAATTGTTAGGTCTGTTTGTACATTTCGTATTATTATTATGACGTATAAGTTGCGATGACGCCCAATGACTTATTTGTGTACCTTGACAAATTTATAGAACTACTAGGAATTCAGTGCAGTGTGCGACTAAAATAAATTGAGCTGAGCGAGCAGGACTCTTACTTGAAAAACTAGTGGGGCGGAAATCACAAAGTGATTGTCAAACTTCGGGCCAAACTTAGATATTTTTGTTGCAGTATTTTTCTTCAAAATTGTTCAAAACTTGTGAACAGACCTTAGGCTTTATGCATATTATTCGACGCGTCTTTATATATTGAGCAATAAATATGAAGAAAATGAAATCAAATCAAACGTATTCGACGTCAAAACACAAAAAAATGATTTTTAGGGATTTTGTATGGTAGGTACCCGAAACCTTGAACGTACAAACCCCAAAATTTAATCAGTTCTTCCCATTAACCAAACAAGATGATTGGCGAAATAATTTTTTAAATCGGATAATTGGTTCTTGAGTTATTGCGTAAACAGACATCCAGACATCCAGACCAACAGACAGACCGACACAAAATTTTTTTTTGCTTAATTAGACTTAGAATCATGTGAAACGTCGAGAAAAGTGATAAAAAGTGGGTGTAAGATTTTGATTTTTTTTGCGTGATTTTAAGACTTCGGTATCCACCTGGTTGGTGGCCCGAAGTAATAAGACATCTTATGCGGTCGCGCGCGCTCGTGAGACTGTTTTTCGATGATTATTCCTCAATGGTACATCGGACATGAATCATCTCGCTTCAAAACACTCCTCAGTGTCCACACTATCACCGTGGTAAAGTTGTTCACTATCGCGCTAATGGTTACGGAGGAGTCAGTCACCAACAAACGGCTATGCCGGATATAAGAGCTCCGCTCGCACAGCTCAAAAATTGTGTACCGGTTCCGGGGTTTACACAAAGAGTTAGTGAATTTTGACGTATTTTGATTGCAGGATTTCAACTTTATTTGCTACCTCATAGCGCGTCTTTTTGTAATATCATCTATGTGCCAGCTACAAAAAGTTGGGCATAGTTAATCGTTGGTAACTTTTTTTTTTTTTTTCCTTGCGGAATTCCCCCCGGCTATGTCGGGCTTGAACCGACTAAAACCGCACGCCGTCTCGGGTCTACAGACGCCGGGGTGTAAGGTTGCCCATAGAGCATATCCCTCGCACCCCGACTGACCTTGGGCCATCTCCGGTTTCGAGATGACCCCCTCGGGTTTGGGAACCACGGTGTCCCCGTCTTGCCCCGGTTTGGGGGAGGGGCGCTAGTCGCCCCACCGTCCCGGCCTGCTTCTGCTGGGGTGACAGGCGGCCTCACCCGCCACCCCCAGGCCTGCGCTCATGGAGGACGGAGGTCGTTAAGTGACCTCCGGCGCCTGAGTCGCCTGCGACGCGCGGCGAGCAAGTTGCGGGCTCTGCGGGCCGGGAGAGTTCTAAATCCCTCCCGGGTAACCTATAACATTTTTTGTGCCTTATAGCCCGTGTACTGCATACAATATAGGTACTACATACATACACTAGACGGCGTCTGTGGCGTAGCGGTAGTGCATTCGACTGCTACGATAGGGGGCGTGGGTTCAATTCCCACTCAGTGCAAATATTTGTATGCATGAATATGTCTATTTGCATTGGTCTGGGTGTTTTCATTTTTTGATAAAGAATATTAGTAACCGAAATTGCTTGTGTTAGGAGCGGGTTCACGTCGGTAGTGTAATGGCCAGGATTCGAACCCGGGACCTCTCGATCATAGGTTCGACTCATAAACCACTAAGTTACCGACGCTATTTCTATGTATAATATGTATAACATAACATAACTTCACGCCTGTATCTCCGAAGGGGTAGGCAGAGGTGTATTACACAACCACGATTCGCCAGTTATGTTAAGGCCCCAATGTAATAGGGGGCGAGAATATTGCCATCTACTGGGCACATTATTAAGCGAGCGATAATTAACATTTACTAATGCGCACACATAACTACGAAAAGTCAGAGGTGTGTGCCCGGGGCGACTGGGGATCGAACTCGAGACCTCGTCTCAGCAGTCCGTTACGTACGCCACTGGGCTATCGCCGCTTTTTTTTAATATGTATGTATGAACAAAAAAAGGACGTTTATCCGCATTCTGGGTCTAGAAAGCGCTGTGTAGAATATTGTAGAAAATTTATTTATATAATATCTAAAAATAGCCATCTTTAGTGTAAGACTCAGCGACGCGATATTTATATGATAAAGGTACATCGCAACTTGTTTGATAATACCAAGGTCAGATATGAATACAGTACTAGCTGATGACCGCGGCTCCGCCCGCACGGAGGTAATTTCTTTTTTGAATATTTAGGACACGTCAATTTGACTTCACCTAGCCTGATAGTAAGCTGAAGGTAAAGTCTCAGGAAAGAGGGTCACCATTACATACACGTACCATGTTTACAATGATGGCGCTCAGCTTGACGGCCTCATCAGAAGAGTATTGTCGTCGCAGCACCGCGTGACACCCACCGGTCCCACTAGTGCTGCGACCACAACCCCCCTGCCCGACTATGTACTTGCTGATACCTGAACGCAATCAAACCGAAATTGGATTACTATGGAGGGTTTTTCGCAAACGTGCACGGTAGTACCCACCCGGCCGAATTATTTCTACCACCAGTGAATCGTTTTTTGATCATATCTCCGGTTTTGCTTAGCCAATTGCAATCAAACCTTCGTCAGATTTAAGTCTGATCAAGACCTTCTCAACAATTAAAAATCCTCATCAAACTTTTTGCGTCCATCGCGAAAAAATAGACAAGAATTAAAAAGAAATTGTGTTCAGAATCGTTCATTTAACATAACCCAAGTTTTTTTAAATATCTCCATTGTACAGATACAAGTAATTTACAATTTTTTAATAGTAAAGATAAAGGAAACTATGTAACCGGCTATGCTTGGGGTTTCTCTACGAGATCGAATCAGAAATGAGGAGATCCGTAGACGAACTAGAGTTACCAACATAGCAGAGCGAGTCAGCAAGCTGAAGTGGCAGTGGGCAGGGCACATAGCTCGGAGAACCGATGGCCGGCAGTAAGGTTCTTGAGTGTAGACCACGTGACTGCAAGCGCAGCGTAGGAAGACCTCCCGCAAGGTGGACAGACGACATGGTAAAGAGCGCAGGGACTCAGTGGATGCAGGCCGCTACAGACCTGTCAAAATGGAAGTCGATGGGGAGGCCTATGTTCAGCAGTGGACTTTCTACGGCTGACATGATGAAAGTTAAAGGATATATCCCCTCGGATTTCCCCCCGCTGGCAAGCGGGGGCGGTTATATCGGGCTTGAACCGAGTAAAACCGCACGCCGTCTCGGCTCTTCAGACGCCGGGGTGTAAGGTTGTCCATAAAGCATTTCTCTCACACCCCGACTGAGCCTGAGCCATCTCCGGTTTCGAGAGATCTGTACCACTAAGTGTTAACATTCATAAACTTATTTATCTAGCTTTCTATCTTTTTTTGCGTCCCTTTCCGTGTTCAGAAACGCCCATTTGCCATAACCCAAGTTTTTTTTATTATCTGTAAGGTACAGACACAACTCTTCTTCAGTTTTATAATAGTACGAGCTAAATCCGCGTGGATTTAGGGATTTAGATTTTTAGGAATTGAGTTTTTTTTTTCTGAAATTAGCCTATGTTATACCTTGTGACATTACCTATCTGGCAGTGAATCTCTCGTCAAAATCGGCCAAGCCATTCTAATTTCTAAAATATTCTGAACTCCAATTATTAAAAAAAAATTAAAGTAGCCTATGTTACGCCTTGTAACATTAACTATCTGCCAGTGAAAGTCCCGTTAAAATCGGCCCAGCAGTTCCAAACATCACCCCTTTAAAAAAAATTTAGTATTGTATTTTTGTTATAAGTATCATGTAGGTATACAATCATGTGGCAATCATTAAAAATCTGTTATTTTAATAAACAGACACTTTAATTAAATTTATTTGTATCTATAGATAGATAGATAGATTACCTACATAGGAACAAGCAGACAAATACAAATAGACTGTATTCATATAAATATTGACCTATGACGTAGTTGTCGAGCGCTCCGCCGCGAGCTGTGACGTCACACAGATCGTCTACTGCGGTATTTAAAATGGAAAAATTCTCTCCGTAACAGCGATATTCCATTAAGCTTTCTCTTTCAATGTTCTGCTATGGATTTAGACTTTTAAAAATATTATCTTTAGTATGTCAAGGTTACGCTACAGCTCGCTCTATTCCTGGAGAAATTAAATACAGACCGTCGGTTTCTATATATACTACGACTAGACAAATACATTAGAATAAAAATTGTGATACGGTTTCTGGGTATGGCGGGAATGAGTTTTGAATTTCGAACTCATGGATTTTAGCTTGAGAGGTGTCGTTAGATTCGTATTTACGTACGTTTCGTATTTACAGAGTGACACTGGGTATATCAAAATAAAATAAAAATACAAAATGGCAGCTTTTTGGCGCTAAAATGTATGTTGTTATTTTTTTTTTTACACAAACTTGTCGAGTAAGGTATCAAAATGAAGAGCTTTAAAATGTAATTTCCAATACATATATCGTAACTAAAAACATATACAATAAAATTATTAATTAAAAAACCCGAGTGCCCTAAAAAGACCGGAACAAGTTTGATAGAATGCGGGACCCATTTGCAAATCATAAAACGAAAGAAAATGAATGGGTCCCGCCTGCTATTAATTGGTTCGGTCTTTTTAGGGTAGTTAGGTTTTTTTTATTAATTTGTAATATCATCTATATGACAGCTACAAAAGTTAGTGTTCAGGTTGCTTACGCGATATAATTTTTAGGGTTAAAATAATAAAATAAGTACTCTGCTGTTGAAACTGTGAACCGCATTAACATTTTCACACAAACCTAGAAAAATATCAATAAATTTTGCGGGTTTCGCCATACTTAGAACTCTAAAAATTTTTTTTCTGACTAGTAGTCAAACTGAATAGTTTGCGCGAAAGACACTTCCAATGTAGTAAAATGTGTCGTCGTCATCCCCCCCCCCCCCTGTAACTTCTAAAATAAGAGAATGATAAAACTAAAAAAAATATAATTATGTACATTACCATGTAAACTTCCACCGAAAATTGGTTTGACGAGATTTAGAAAGTTAATTTACCTTTCATTCAATCAACTGAAATATAAAAAAATCCGGTTTTTTTTTGTTTCGTATTGTCTAGTAGGGGTACACAAAGAAGTCATTGGTTTAAAAATAATATGTCATGTATGTTAGTTAGTATCTCGGTTTTATGAGAATGAGATGAGAATGAGAATGAAATGAATGAATGTTTATCAACATTCATTCATTTCATTTCATTCATTGGCTAACTAATGGAGTTAATAAAAGAGTATTAAAAATACGCGTCCTGATAACAATTTTTTAATCTACCTAAGCTGCACTACATTAAATCTATTGGTACTATTATAAAATTGTAAATTAGTTGAGTATATACATTGAGGACAATAAAAAAAAAATTGAGTAATGTTCATTGAACGATTCTGAAAACAAATATCTTTTTTTCCTATTTTTGTCTTATTACTCAAAAACTACTGAACGTATTTAATTGCAATTGGTTGAGTAGAACCGGAGATATAACCAAATTAAACCGGCCAAGTGCGAGTCGGATTCGCCCATGAAGGGTTCCGTAGCAGCAAGTAAAATTTTTATATTGGAGTTGACTGAATGAAAGGTAAATTGCGGTTAACGATTTATGACGTATTAAAAAAACTAATTACTAGATCTCGCTCAAATCAATTGTCGGTGGAAGTTTACATGGTAATTAATGTACATCATATATTTTTTCATCATTCTCTTATTTTAGAAGTTACAGGGGGGGGGGGGGGGCACAGTTTACCACTTTCGAAGTGTCTCTCGCGCAAACTATTCAGTTTAGAAAAAAATGATATTAGAAACCTCAATATCATTTTTGAAGACCTATTCATAGATATAGACACGTATGGATTTGATGAAAAAAATATTTTTGACTTTCAGTTCTAAGTATGGGGAACCCCCAAAATTTATTGTGAAAATCTAAATGCGGTTCACAGAATACATCTACTTACCAAATTTCAACAGCATAGTTCTTATAGTTTCGGAAAAAAGTTACTGTGACATACGGAAACACATGACGAATCTATAAGGGTTCCGTTTTTTGCCATTTGGCAACGGAACCCTAAAAACGATAACCGACCCGCGGGCATCAGCCAGTGTATAATATAACTGCACTAAAACTTAGTCAGACTATACCAGTGAGTACCAGAGCACAATAGCGACGCATCAACTTCTCTTGTTACCAAAACCTATTAACTTCAAGACGTGGTTATTTTAATAAATGAATACCCGTCATGCCAAACTTGAAATTAACTTCGTGCCCACGGGACATTGTATGAGTACCATGAATAGTCTACGCTCACTACCCATTGTTAGCAGCTCGGAACTAGCAGTCAAACTTGGTCGGGTAATACTTGAAGCATGACTCCAACGCCTTATTGTACGGCAAAGTGAACTTACATGTATTGCGCTGAAAATATTTCCTTGCTAATTTCGAATTTTTTGAGGGATTTTCTTTAGAAAAGCCCTATTGCTATCGAGTTGTCGTCGTCGACGTCGTCGTTGCCAATTTTCTGTCACGGTTTTGGGTATGAAGGAGATGAGCTATCGAGTTGCTGTTTTCGGTAATAGATTCGTGCTGGGGTGAACCATTGCAAGATAAAGAAAAAATCGCAAAAAAAAAGAAAAAAACAACGCAAAATCGAAAATTCCTTGTATTCGGCTGAGCTCGTCTCAGGAATTCAACTTGTTATCACTTATGTAGGTACTTTTTTTAGGCAACAAGTAACCCATCTAGTTCAATTTGGTTTGTATGATATATTTTTTTACTAAGGCCATTATAGCCTGCGCGTCGCAGGCCCTGGTGGTAGGTGAGGCCGCTTGTCACCCCGCAGCAGAAGCAGGCCAGGACGGCGGGGCGGCTAGCGCCCCTCCCCCAAACTGGGGCAAGACCGGGACTCCGTGGTTCCCAAACCCGAGGGGGGCATCTCGAAACCGGAGATGGCCCAGAGTCAGTCGGGGTGCCAGGGATATGCTCTTTTTCTGCTGGGGTAGACAGGCGGAGGTTACTTAAACTTACCTTACCCTCCAAACTTACCCTCCATACTTGACATTGGTATTTTTAACCCTCGACGCAAAAACGACGAGGTGTTATGATTTTGATGTGTCTGTGTGTGTGCCTGTCTGTTGCATCGTAGCTCCCGAATGGATGAACCGATTTTAATATTGTTTTGTTTTTGTTTGAAAGATGAATTAGCCGTTAGAGTTATTAGCTACATCGGGGATGCTAAATTTTCAAGTCTCGAAAAAAGCAATCTTCAGAAACCCGTTTGCAACACCATAGACGGGGTTTAATAATGGCTCAATGTCTATAAATTTCGTATTTCAAGTGTAAGTACGAAGGTGTCCAAGTTTTATTGTAATCGGATGAACTGTACTACAGCGCATAAAAGTCGAATAAATATAGATTTTTATTTTTTGATTGATTTTACATAATTAAAGTTATTAAGTAAAATCTTGAAAGTTTAGTTAAACGGATTTTCACTGGTGAATTTTATTAGCTTTAGCAGTCGCACTACGGCATACGTAACAAATTACCCCATGCCAGTTACACCCCGGATCTGTTTATATGAAAATAATTCATAAAGAAAAAATCTCGTCTACCCAACCGCGAAGTAGTATCTACATATTTTTATTTGTATTTTTATGACTTATCATTTTTACGACTTTCCGTCATCCCGCCGAAGGCCGAGACACGACTTGCCGCCGATTTTCTTATATATCCTTCCAATTTTACGATCCCACATGATTTTGCCTTTTTGAATTTATTAAGTTGACATCTAAAAGTATTTCTGTGGTGCATTTTAGAACTGATTTGAAAAAAAAGTATTAAAAAGAAAAAGGTCGAATTGACAAACTTCCTTTTTTTGACGTCGGGTTAATAAAGAAAGTAACTTGACCTTGAAACTTGAACTTAAAACCGTATATGGCCCTGGGTCAGCCGTCTGAAGAACCGAGACGGCGCGCGGTTTTAGTCGGTTCAAGTCCGATATAACCTCCACCATACACATCTAAGTCATATTTATGGTGTAATGGCCTTGTTACATAAATAAAGAGTAAAAAATACAAAACTGTACAAATAATTTCGGTACTTACATGTTTTTGTTCTGAAACCTAAGCTAACAACTAACCAGTTCGTAACCAAATACCTAATTGAAACAGGCATTCGTTACATGGAAGCTATTCATTGTAAAATGAGCTTTAAGGAGGGCATCCCATAGCGCACTTTCAATTGCTTGGGATCTGTAGGACTATGTTAGCACGACGTGTTACTATCTGACCGTCTGTCACAGGTATCACAGCCAATTTATTCTGAATTAACTAACGAAGTAATAGACTGATTCATTTGGTGCACATTTAAAATTCTGTTAACCGAACGTGTTGTAGCGTATATTTTAAAATCCATTTTGAACATTGCTTTTTCTTTTTAGAGACTGAATAAGACATAAAAAAAACCTAACATTTAAAAATAAATCCCGCGGTCTGCGAGTACTACTTTTGATGGGTAATTCGGCTTTTCTGGAAGTAACTGTCGTCTGACATTTCTCTCTCTTTCTATTCTCTTCCTATTTTTATTCTCTCTTTCTCCATCTTTTTCTATTTATATTTCTATACATTTGTATGAGTTACTGCTCTCCTAGATAAGTTATAAGTCGCATGTCTTAAGGAGAAACAGGACCATCCCCCTGATATGATAAGAGTTTATATAAGGTTTTAACATTTTCAATTTACAGCAGAATTTGATAAACAGGTATTCGGTACAAAATTGAAAAAAATAAAACAAAGTGTAAGCGTGTGGGGGAGAATATAATTGAGGAAAACGTGAAAACTCAGTTTAGTAAAACGGATATTCATTAATGAAATTCCTTTGTAACTATGAAAGAAGGAAACACGTGTGCGGGTGGAACTTTCCAGTGTCCATCGTGCGACAAAGAAATGAAGTAAGTACCGAACCGCTTGGTTCGATGTACCGTATATGGATGACATTGCAGTCCTGTACGCATTTTCAGGGTTCCGTAGCCAAATGGCAAATATAGATTTGTCATGTCTGTCTGTCTGTACGTCCGTCTGTCACAGCCACTTTTTTTCGAAACTACAAGAACTATGCTGTTGAAACTTGGTAAGTAGATGTATTCTGTGAACCGCATTAAGATTTTCACACAAAAATAGAAAATTAAACAATACATTTTGGGGGCTCCCCATACTTAAAACTGAAATTAAAATAAAAATTTCATTAAACCCATACGTGTGGGATTGGGATTGATACTACCCATATCTATGGATAGGTCTTCAAAAATGAAATTGAGGTTACTAATATCATTTTTAAACTAAAAAAAAAATATAATTTAAACTTCCACCAAAAATTGGTTTGAACGAGATCTAGACCGCAATTTCCTTTCATTCCTTCAACACCAATATAAAAATTTTACTTGCTGCTATAGAACCCTTCATGGGCGAGTCGGACTCGCACTTGGTCGGTTTTTTTTCTATAGATTTATACCGGAAAAAGAGAACATCTAACCGGGATTTCCGATCTAAATCTCTAAGTAAAGTTAACATACTAATTCTTTCAAAATTTCATTGATCTAGGTAGGAAGGGCGACGGTGGGAATAATTGAAATAACTCCTTAGAACACTCGTTGTGTTAGAGGCGGTAAAATACAGTTATAGGACGTTAGATGTTGCCAGTTTCGTTGCAAGGGAACATAGGAATGGATTATAGGTCAGCAGTGGGTGAATAGAGCCTTCGGGGCTTGAACCAACCTCGCCTGCTCGATTGTAAAGCCGAAATATCAATCAAAAACGATATGCGGACGCTCCATATGCAAATTTTGGAAACTAGAATCTTTGGAAGCTGATAAAGCGGCCAAGTGCAAGTCGGACTCGCCCATGAAGGTCCTTGCTGCTACGGGTCGATAGGGTCATATTGTTCTTTTTTAATTTTTATATTTTAGTTGATTGAATGAAAGGTAAATTGCGATTTACCATTAATGACGTAAAAAGAACTACTAACTAGATCTCGTTCAAACCAATTTTCGGTGGAAGTTTACATGGTAATCTACATCATATATATTTTTTAGTTTTATCATTCCCTTATTTTAGAAGCTACAGGGTCTCGCGCAAACTATCAAACTATTTAGCTTAGAAAAAATGATATTAGAAACCTCAATATCATTTTTAAAGACTATCCATAGATCCACGTATGGGTTTGATGAAAAAAATATTTTTGAGTTTCAGTTCTAAGTATGGGGGGACCTACAGAACTTATTGTTTTTTTCTATTTTTGTGTGAAAATCTTAATGCGCTTCACAGAATACATCTACTTACCAAGTTTCAACAGTATAGTTCTTATAGTTTCGGAAAAAAGTGACTGTGACATACGGACGGACAGTCAGACATGTCGAATCTATAAGGGTTCCGTTTATGCCATTTGGCAACGGAACTCTAAAAATGAGGATGGTTGATTTCTACATGTCAAACCACACAAGTTATGCACCCCGGAGCCTTCACTTTCAGCTTACCATCAGCCGAGTTGAAGTCTTATTGACGTGCCCTATATAAAAAAGAACACAATGACCTATTTGAGTGTACAGTACGGTCCTAAAACCCGAACCCTTTGTTTGGCCCGCGTAATTTTCCGTCTGCGTGACTGACCGTGGGACCGGCAAGGTGCTTTATGTAGCCAACTAAACCATCCATTATAATCATAGCACTGGTAATTTACTTTCTGCAATCAATAGCTTGTTTGTACCGTGCTTTCCACTTGTACCCCCCGCTTGAAACCCCGGGGGGGTCCATGGACACTCACTATTACATTTAGACCCCCACTTGGGGCTTCAAGAATAAATATAAAATTTATATTCCTTTTCAAGCTCCAAAGACAGAAATAAAATATTAAAAAGAAGATTAGTTTGTTTATTGTAATTCAAATTAAAAACATGGCACATACCATTAAAATAATAAAAATGCTGTAAGGATTTTGGGCGAATGATATTTCGGTGGTTATTTCGATAGATTACACAAATTTATATGCTAAAATGACTACCGAAATTTACGCCATCTAGACTCAAAGTAAGTATAATTTGTGATGTGGGTTCTATAATGCGGATAAATACTTATACGTCGGTTCCTTAGAACACCTTTTTTGACATTTGGGAATAAAATCGAGACTAAATTGAGACTGAATTTTGAACATCTTTTTATTACGAGAATTGGCTCTCTGGTCAAAGCTTGTCATTTAGCTCAATCATTTGAATGGCACCAAATCAAATGATTCCAAAATATCCGAAAACTGTAAGGAGTAACTTTGATGCAATTCTAAATTGGTGTGCTAAACGGTGCGCCCTTTTTATTCGTTCAGAAATCCCGGATACTTCTTCTCGTTAGAGGCCATTACTCACGCCGCCACGATAAGGTGCTTATCATCATACGTGAAGCAATGAGTCTGGCAGTAGCTAGAGCCCAAAAAGGATTGTCTACTAACAGACGTCATATCAACTTTGTGTCTGAAGGTTCATCCATAACATCCAGGAACAAACCTTATTCAATCTTAGATACTGCCCCAGATTGGACTCTCCTAATCGACACGTATGAAAAGCACTATAAAATTCCGGAGGATGTTGGGGTTTCGTCATCTAGACCTGACATATTCCTTTATTCTAAGAGGTTAAAACATGTGGTTCTTGTGGAACTTACTGTACCGTGGGAAACAAATATACCGAAGGACCACACAATAAAGAAAAATAAATACTATGATCTCACAAACGAATTAATCAAAAACGGTTACGTGGTTAATTTGTATGCAGTGGAAGTGGGAGCGAGAGGTATACCAGCAAAATCTCTCTATAACCTACTTAAAGATCTAGGCCTATCGAGAGCTACAATAAGCTCATTACTAGGACGAATGTCTAAAGCGGCACTAGTAGGTTCGTATCAAATTTGGTTAGGCAGGGAGGGGAACTTGGGTAGTGAAGGTGAGTGTTGATGTACATCAACAAAAGGGGCCCCTTCTAAACCTACACTTGGGTCGCAAGTCCCAGGCACTGTCCCGAGTTCCCAACTCAGCAACGCGATGGACCCGGCACCCGCACGGAGAATCCATGGATTGCTAAGAATATCGGTCGGTCTGCGGGGAAGGTTATGTCGGAGTCGAACCGACAAAAACCAAAGTTTTACCACACAAATGGCATCAAAGTTAGTTCACAAGTATATGGACTTTTTTGATGCGATTCAAATTGGAGCTCTAAAAGGAATGCCCTTAGTCACGTGCAGCCTTCCGTCTTATATATTTCTTTATTAGTGAGACAAGAGAGAATTCTGTTTCATTCAACTTAAATAGCCAATGTTGGCCGACAGTTGGCGTAAACCATCTTAACTTGATTGGACAAAATCTTTATAGCTGCCACTTTAAAAGTTCCCTTGTGTGTCCGCCTCCTCCTTATAGGTTATTTTCAAATATCAACTTTATTATTGTTGGTTTAGGGTTAAGTTTTCAACTGGTTGTGTTGGTTTTGTAAAGGCTTGCCGGTCAATATACTGAGATTTTCTACTCCGATTATATCGGCTCTGTTTTCTTGGGTCTTAAAGCTAGTGCTGTTACGAACAAAGAGTGTAGGTACAGAACTGTTTTTAGGATTCCGTAGTCGACACGGAACCCTTATAGTTTCGGTATGTATATGTATATATAAGATGTCACAAAATTAGGTCTCTGAATTTGGTGAGATGACTTGGTATCGACAAAATATGTATTTGAAACAAAAAAAAGTTATCGGGTAAAATAAAATAAAAAAAAACATATATAAAAATGATAAAAAAAAATACCACCAGCGACCAGCGTCACGTGACGCGACGCGCACACGTGACACTGGTCGCGATTTAGGTATTTCCCACACATCCGCTTGGAGAATACTGCGAGGAGAAGGACTGCACGCCTACCAGGTGCGTCACGGACTCGTCGCGTCACGTGACGCTGATCGCTGGTGGTGTTTTTTTTTTTTTTCATTTTTATATATATATTTTTTTAATTTTTTATTTTACCCGAAATCTTTTTTAAAGTTTCAAATTCATATTTTGTCGATACCAAGTCATCTCACCAAATTCAGAGACCTAATTTTGTGATACCTTATATAGGTATATGTATGTAGTGTATCCATTTGTCAGCAGCATCAGAGTCCATTAGTTCTAAAAAGCTGTAATTTGTTATGTATATACATATTGGTAAGCCGAGAAAGTGGTAGAATAAAATGTTGAAAAATTTTATAATTTTTTTTTAATTTGTTTTTTAACTAATGGACTTATTATATAATGGGGTGAACTAGCTATTGCCCGCGGTTTCACTCAGGTTATAACCGATCATGATCACATCCTTATATACTTTTTTTGTAAATATATATAAGAACATCCAGTCCAATACGATATATTCATGCATACAAATATTTGTAATTACCGGGTATCGAATCCACGCTCCCTAACGTAGCAGCCAAATTAACTTATTAGCTATATATTAGCGAGCCATGAATTAGTATTATATATTTACTATAAATGAATATTCTAGGACATATTGCACAAGGCCATCTAGACCCAAACTAAGCAGAGCTTGTCATATGGGTTCTAGAATGCGGATAATCATAATTAGATACTTTTTTGTGTAAATAAATACATATTACACATAGAAACACCCAGACCAATGCAAATATACATATTTTCAAAGAGCGGGAATGGAACCCGCGACCTCTGACTCAGCAGTCGAAAGCTGTACCGCTGCGCCACAGAGGTCGTCTTACTGTAGGAAAAGATATTGACACACGAGTTTATTTTACTTCAACAAATATAATTATTGCTGGAACTCTATTTTATAAAGACAAGGATTTGGATTTATATTTACTGTTAATTATCACTCGCATAAAAATGTACCCGGTAGATGGCAATAGGCTCGCTCCCTATTACATTGGGACCTTAACATAACTGGCGAAGCGTGTGTGTGTAATACACCTCTGCTTACCCTTTCAGGGATACAGGCGTGAAGTTATGTTACGTTATTTACTGTAGAAGAATTAACAGCAGTAATTTTATCTAATTCATCAATTGATTGAGCTGAGTGAGACGAAGTCGAGCGAAAGCTCCTCATACTAGACTTCAGGATTTTCTTTGTCACAGGTCTCCTCCTAAACTTCTAATCCAATCAGAACTAAATTTGGCATGATTAAATAGGTCAATCAGAGGAAGGTTTATGGATATATTTTGAAAAAATTAATGCTACCACAAAGGAATGATCACCGTTAAAAAAATTCCAGATGGAATTACATAATAACCGCTCGAGACACTGTGACCAAACTTTACACGCTCAGAAAGCATGTCCAGAGTTGTGACTTCCAAAAATAATTTTCAAAATCGGACTTGACAGGGAGGAATGATCACTGTTCAAAGTTTTCAAAATCTGATTCCGCAATAGCGGTCAAATCTATTGGACAAGAATCACGATGTCTCACTCAGCTCAACATTGCAAGCAGCAATTCGCCTTGCAGACCTAGTATTACTTTACATGATACTTATTGCGTTGTAGGTCATTTTCATTATGTGGTATCATAGGCATATTTGCAATTACTGCTACGCCACGCCATAGAGGTTCTTTTTTTTTATACCACTAAGGTGGCAGACAAGCACACGGCCCACCTGATGTGAAGCGGTTACCGCGGCCTATGGACGTGTCCAACACCAGTGGCGTCACACTCGCGCTGCCGACCCTGTAAAGGAAAGGGGATGGGAAAGGAGTTTGGGAGGGGATGTCAAAGGAGTTTGGGAGGGGATGGGAAAGGAGTTTGGGAGGGGATGGGGAAGGAGTTTGGGCTCCGGCACTCTCACTCACCAAACGGAACGCAACAGTTCAAATACTGTTACTTGGCGTCGATATTCTGTGAGACGGTGGTGCTTCGCCGGTCGAGTCGGCCCATTCATGCAACGGCCAAAATGACTGTTGCTTGACTCTACCACCTAACACATCTCTATACGAAAACATCATTCCGTATTCACAGCAAAGACTCTTCGTGATCTATCTCTATATAGAGAATCGCATAAATCAATAACACTGCATTAGTTGGTAAGAAACCTCTCATTGGAGCCGACCTGGATGCCAACTAGGCCATCCGAGTAGCTATACTCTTGGGGCTGGCGCGTTCTCTAGAAGGATTGATGGTTTGATTAAGACGTTATTCCAATCGAAGTTCTAGTATAGTACCGCAATCGACACCGTTGGGTTTTGATGAAAGGTTTAATGACAGTAGAGGTAGCTAGTGAAGTGGGTAAGGACAGAAGCAGATGGCGGGCTGTTGTGTCTGCCTACCCCAGAGGCGAGGCAAAAATTAATGCGGCGGAGTAATCTAAAACAAAAATAATGTTTAAAAATGATTGTAACATCATTCTTTGTTTCCGTAGTTGGTAAGATTTTCGGTAGATAGCTGCAGCGGTGCCCCAAACCATAATGTGTCGGAGAATTTCGAATATCTAGAAGGTGTCCAGATAGCTGTAATTTGTTTATTTCTTCAGATTGTTCCGTTTTAAAGCGAGTTCTTTTATGCTTCTCATTCCTTAACAGCAAACTGCCTAACCAGAAACGTAGACATCGGTGTTTTGAAACTCTCTGCAAAATTTATTTCAATTCAATATTGAAATAAAACTATTTTTAACAGATTCTATCGCGATTTATTTGATGTTATTTTATATTTTACTTTGATCCCGACTTTTCGGTTGCTTTTCAGCAGCCATGGCCACGGGAGGACTCCCAAAGATAAAAAAAAACGTCAAGCAGCCGAAACGTCGGGATCAATGTAAAATATAAAATAACATAACATAAGTCACGCCTATATCCCCGAAGGGGTAGGCAGAGGTGCTAGCACCCACATTTCGGCAGTTTATGTTCCAATGTAATAGGTGGCGAGCCTATTGCCATTAACCGGGCACTTATAAACCTGCGATAAATACACACATTAGTTCGAAAAACACCGAAAAGTCATTGGTGTGTGCCATGGTAAAACCTGGGATCGAACCCGAGACCTCGTCTCAGTAGTCCATTACCCATACTGACTATTAAATTACTTATTGAATAGACTGGATGTGGAAGGCAGAGGATTGGGAGGTATGGTGCACATAAGGAGAGGCCTATGTCCATCATTGGACTGCTATAGGTGACCAAAATATTAGTTACTTCTACTTAAGTATTACAATTTGAATGGAAAATGACATACAAATAAATACATTTTGAGTGCATACCAATAAAAAAAACTCTTTATGGGAACTGACAGAAATAACAAGTTATCAATGTGTTTGATAGTGACTGCATTAGTGAAACACTATGGCGCAGTCACTAACGAATCCGTCAATAGTCTTCCCTTCCCAGCTGGACGCCCTGCGACCAAAAATCGACGCAAATAGACGCATGTGTCAATCCGATAGCCTGACAATGGACGAACCAACGCAGACCGTACTTCCGGTATGAGACACGCGATGCAAATGGCATTGCTTTATGGCTTTTTGTGTCTGTATTTTTCATATTACTAAACTAGCCCACCTGATGGTAAGTGGCCCACGTACCCAATTAACGCTTGGACAATCGAGGTACACGTGCAACCACAAAATGCCCTTAAACCTCGTTAGAACGGAAATTATAAGTGTCGAGAAACTCTCACATATTAATGAACAATCGATTAAAGCATCGGTAGCTTAATGGTAAAGGAGTCGACCTTACGATCGAAAGGTCCCGGGTTCGAATCCTGGCCATTACACTACCGACATGAACCCACTCCTAACACAAGCAATTAAGCTTAGCTGGAGGGGTTACGCGGAATATTAGTAATTTCGGTTACTAATATACTTTAAAAACAAAACACACATTTCTGTTTGGTGTGTTGTGATTTGATCGACAGAAATCAAGTACAGTGCTCGGCTTTTAAATTGGCACGTCGATTCGGATATTGAAAGTCCAGGTAAGATCTGTTTGTTTCGATTTGTATAGCATTCTCTCTGTCATACAACGTACCTTTTTTTAATTCTTTATTAGCATAAAATTAGGTTACAAATATGTATGGCCCTGACTCCAGAGCTGCTGACAGAGTACTGAAACCTTTATGGAGTAGTTGTGGTGTACGTAACGGACTGCTGAGACGAGGTATGGTATGGTATCACGGGCTGGTATCCGCAACTCCACGACAAGGCGCGGTTTTTGCGTGAGGGTGAGCATTTTATTCGATCCACCCCAACTCATTCAAGAACGCCAGCAAACTATTCACGCTACTGGCAATCTCCCGGAGCGTACCTGTGTTTCCGAAGTACTTAACCCTGTATGCGGCTGTTGCAGGGCAGTGTAGGAGCACGTGTGCCGCTGTTTCTTCCTCTCTCAAGCAGGTGTCGGTGATTCCTAAAATAAAAAAGGTGTTTATTGAAGGAACCGAGACGAGGTCTCGAGTTCGATCCCCAGTCGCCCCGGGCACACACCTGACTTTTCGTAGTTTGTGTGTATTAAAAATGTTGATTATCGCTCGCTTAGTAATATGCCCAGTAGATCGCAATAGGCCTTCTTACATTGGGACCTAAACATAACTTGCGAATCGTGGGTGTTTAATACACCTCTGCCTACCCCTTCAGGGATACAGGCGTGAAGTTATGTTTTATGTTTAAGTTTAAACTAACGCAATCAAAGGGGTAAGGCGTTTATGCAGCAAATTTAGACAATCACAGACCAAAACCCCTGGTTTAGTTGTTTGGATATTTGTAACTCCGTCACGGCTAAACCGTTGAACAGATTTAGATGAAACTTACCACATAGATAGACCATTTCTTGGAAAACAGACGATACTTTCATCCCCGGAACAGCTTCCAGTGAGGAACGGGAGCGGGAAACTACACAACGCGGGCGGTGCTCATCATCAGCTAGTTAAACTTTTAAATATGGTTGCATTTATAAACTGCCACGAAAGAATCTGATGGTTCAAAATAACGGACTGAAGTAAACATTTTTTTTTCAATTTTCTACGACATTCTACACTGCGCTATCTGGACCCAAAGTAAGCATAGCTTAACTAGCTTGTTGTAGAATGCGGATAAATACTTAGATATATATTTTTTTAAATACATATATAGTATACATAGAAACATTGTCGGAAGTTTACGCGAATGTCACGATTTATTTGATGTTATTTTATATTTTACATTGATCCCGACGTTTCGATTGCTTTTCAGCAGCCATGGTCACGGGGATGTAAAATATAAAATAACATCAAATAAATCGCGATACAATCCTTTAAAAATAGTTTTATTTCAATGCAAATATACATATTGATGCATACAAATATTTGCACTGAGCGGGAATCGAACCCGCATCCCCTGACGTAGCAGTCGAACGCACTAGCGCTACGCCACAGAGGCCGTCGTCGTTAGAAGTTTTATTAGTAGACCAAGCACATGATGGCCGTGCTCGAACTCCGTAAATTGTCACCAATTTATTTGAGTAGATAGCTCGTGCCGATATGATCCTAATGGACTGAAGTTGGACGTTATATTTGTAGCTCAAACCGTTAATAAATGACACTTGAAGTCCGTGATCGAACTCTATCAAGTATCACCTATTGATTCGAGTAGATAGTTCTCGCTGATATGATCCTAACAAAGTGCTATTTGGGCTCTAAAGCCGTGGCAACCTGTGTCGTTCCTAGCGAGCGTATAAATAGACAAATATGTTATTCAATCAAGAATAGGCCTGTCAAAACGCCATTCAATTTAGGATTGTCACAGACCTTTTACTATCGAGGGTAGAAATAGACAAAAACTTACAGCGGGACAAGTTTTAAATTGTCCGATGAAATACGCTTCTCTATAGGTGAGGGATGATTTAGATCCTTAACATCACGTCGGAGTCGCCATTACTGGCGGCCGGGGCCGGTCGGGGTCTCTGGGATATCCTTTCAAGGGTGCACCAGATTCTCCGGCCACACAGACTTATGTGACGAAACACTGTGCGGTTATAGTTGGTTCGACTCCGAAAGCAGGAGACTGATGCACGTCACACACTCTATCGACATGACATGCCCAATTCGCGTCTCAAGAGCAGAAAAGCTTTCTGCGGTCCACTGTTGCCGTGGAGGGCCAGCCTGAGAGTGCTCGGTGCTGGAGGTGGCTCACGGAAAATCCTACACCTCATGATTATATCCAGCCCGCCGAAAACTTGGCATGGCCTGTAGTGGACGACGAGGAAGTCCGTTAATAGATTAAGGTCCCAGGTCGACTGTTGCAGGACAACCCGGGTAAAATGGGGTTACCTGGATGCGGGGGGCGGCGGCTGTGACTATGACCACCTACTGTCGTGCCCACTATGGCCCAACATCTGCAGAATCGAAGACCTGAACGGAGCAAGTGAGGTGGCGGTCAATGTTGCCAAATTTTGGGCTGGGCCCATATGATTAAAAAAAAGAAAGAAATTGCCATAGACACGATGAAGAAGAAACGCAGTTGCCGGCTGCATCCGAGGGTTTCCCCGGGATACCAGTAGTTCCAGTTCTCGAGTTCCTTCACCTTACTTCTTATTTTACTTCTTCACCTCCTTTTGATTTGGTAAACCTTTCAGTAGACACACATACAGTCACGCCTTGCTTATTGGGGTAGGCAGAGATAATATCTTTACAGTTGCTTCTAGTGATCCTTTCAGCGTCACCAGTAATATCACAAAGGCCAGCCATTTCATGAAATGATCAATTTTACAACATGGGCTCTTCTCTGACCTTGGACCTTGGACTAGTGTCTGACCTTCCAATTCCTAAAGGGAGCCTGCAGCTGAACCTTGTGCGTTCATCGGCAGTTGCACTTGACTTTGGCCCCAAGATCTTGATGGAGCCCCATAAAGACCAATTAAATTAAAGTCTCTCTTTGTATGGAACAATCCAAAATACCTAGTAATTGTAGCACAATAATCAGTCAGTTCGTTCGTTCATCTCAGTTGGAAATCCTACTAATATTATAAACACGAAAGCTTGTGAGTATGTATATATATTTTTTGCTCTTTCACGCGAATACGGCTGAACGGATCTGGATGAAATTTGGCATAGGGGTAGATTATAGTCTGGAATAACTCATGGGCTACTTTTTATCCCTGGAATAGGTTCCCATGGGAAGCTGGAACGGGATCAGAATTCCACGCGGGCGGAGCCCTCTGTTTTTCTGTAATTAATCTCAGTAATGTGAGTAAAACAGCACGCGGGCTCGTGCTTGACGGCCGATGGGACTTCGGAGAGCACATCCCAAGTCCGGCCCCCAAATTGAAGGGCACAGCTCAGTAATGTACCTATATTAGAACTAAGAGAACCTATGTAAATAGGCATTTTGACTATATTTAAAATATTGTACGAATTGTTGTCATCCTAATAAAATGTACCGTAAAAAACATATTTTATTAATTTTCAATATAAAATAAGTTTCTTTTTTGTAAAAAAATCAAAATTAAAATCTCACTTTTTTGAGATTTGATCACGTGCTTATAAACGCTCTGTGACGTCACTCATAAGTAAACAGTTTTTCAATACAGGCTGTCTGCATTTCCTAGTGTTAATCGACTGGTTCAATTATTAATTACTAATAATGTTTCACTTTTATCTTATATATCTCAAAATAAACCATTATTTTTACAACTAATTTAAATAATTATATAAAAACGTGCTTTAAGTCGCTTACTGTTTACTTTGGTGTGACGTCACAGGTCACGGGATCCGTTATGGCGCGTACATTTTTTAAATCAAACTTTAATATCGATTTTTATTGTAAATAAAACAGTTCTCAAAAAAATATTGATGCCATCTGCATTTTTATGTTGTAATACATAATACTGAACTATTTTTTAGCAGTAGTCAAATACCCTATTGTAAATTATTTTCTTGCTAAATAAACGATCTAATCTAAATTGCTTGTTTTAGGAGTGGTTTTACATCGGTATTGTGAAGAGCAGGATTAAAACCCGGGACTTTTTAATCGTAAGGCTGACTCCTCAATCACTTAGCTACTGACACTTGAAATATTATTTTAGTGATTGTAATATAACAAGGCGAAAGTATCTCTTTCCTTATTTATTTCGTGATCACACTGATACTGAGTTCGTCTTTATATTGAATTTATTGGCAATTAATACATCTATAAGATAATTTTTCTAAGAACCGACACCGTGGACGACACCGTCAATCAAACACAGCACATGACACCTTAAGTAACATGTAAAATAAATTCAAGTATTTAGTATCAAAACTTTACCTGTAATAAAAGAAACGATATTTAATGTTGTCAATGTCGATTCCAAAATCACAAATTAACTAAATTAAATAGCTTTCTATTAACAAAACATTCTTGAATACTTCTTCTTTTTAAAGTGAAACTTTTATTACATCGTCTCAAACTTTTTCGTCTGTGTGTTGCATGTCGCGTGACGGTCGGCCGCGGAGTAGGGATAAAGTGAAAGGCGCTCGTCATAGCAGCCAAGGCCAATATCGCGGCGCCTATAATTCGCAGCAGCTGACCGTGTAGTGTATAGACTATTACTCATTTGTGCCAGTGCTCCACGCTATTTTGTTTGTTTATGTCAGTGTTTAATGTAAATGTTGTTTGTCAGTGTTTAATGTAAATGTTGTTATTTTTTGTGAAAAAAAGTTTCACTTTTACCGTGGTTTCATAAAACCACACAATCCATTTTTCTTTAATGGCTTCTGCAGTAGAATCACCTCACTTTCGCCAATGTCAAGTAAAATATAATAAATGTTTATAAAATTATTAATGGCGAAGACGCCAATGTCAAGTTCTCTGTATTTATCCAGTTTTGAATAAAGCCTGACTTCTCTCATAACTTGGCAAGTGATGACAGCGCGGTGAACCAAAGAGTATAACTCGACCATGGCTTAGAAATTAACGCGTGACTCTTTGCAGCGCGAGAATATTTAAATTAAAGAAAATAATACTTTCTTTACACGTCTTTAAATTTAATTATTAAGTAAAGTTGTGTTACGTAGTGCAGTGAGTGCTACTCTTAAAGAACATAAGAACAAAGTGTCTTTCAATCACAATAGAGACAGTAAGAAAAGTGCCAATGGACACATTCTTAACTTTGTAAGATTTTAGCAAATAGGGTATTAGACTACTGCAAAAAAATAGTTCTGTGTTATGTATTACAACATAAAATGCAGATTACATAAATATTTTTTTGAGAACTGTTTTATTTACGATAAAAATCGATATTAACGCATAATGAGAATAACGCATTTTTCAATATGGCGCGGATCCCGTGACAAGTGACGTCACACCAAAGTAAACAGTAAGCGACTGAATGCAGACAGCCTGTATTAAAAAACTCTGTTTACTTATGTGTGACGTCATCAGAGTTGCAACCATCCACAGAGCGTTTATAAGCACGTGATCAAATCAACAAACAAAAAAGAAACTTATTTTATTTTGAAAATTAATAAAATATGTATTTTACGGTACATTTTATTAGGATGACAACAATTCGTACAATATTTTAAATATAGTCAAAATGCCTAATAATTAAATTCAAATAACTTATTAGCCTCAAGGTCTGGATTGTAATTGTAACCGTTTAATTACGAGTACATCATAATCGAACAAAAAAAAAATCGATTCTGATCTTACGTACAATTAGGTTACAATATAAACTAATAAATAATAATTAATTAATTTCAAAAAGTTACATTCTTATGAAAACAATTCACAGTACAGTGTATACAGTTGACTGTTTTGTTTGATGAAGTCTGGTACCCACGATAAAATTAAACTTGTGTTTAGGGTTTGGGAACCACGGTGTCCCCGTCTTGCCCCGGTTTAGGGGAGGTGCATATAAGTACCTCGACATAGATTTAAGACAACTTGAGCGTAGGTATGCGGACAGGTGAGTATAAGTCTGTGTTGTGTGTGTGTGTATGTGTGTGTGTGTGTGTGTGTGGGTGTGTGTTTGTATGGTTGTGTGTGTGGGAACGTATTACTGTGTGTAGTTTTTTTACTATCTTTTATTAAAATACATCTATTATACCCTCTGAGGTAGGCAGAGAAAACAATGTGAAAAAAAATCGTATCAGCACACCGTTAATCCCGATTACATGTACTTTAGAGTCCGGGATCAGTTTTCTACCCTCCTCTTGATTTGTCTTATTCTGACTTTTGTGGGAGCGACTTTCGTATGACCTCTCAGCCAAGAGCCTCGTTCGTTGTTTAGCAGGGGCACCAGCTTGCAAGTGGGTTAGCTTGGGCTTAAGGCCCTGTCTGGACGTAAGCTACCATAATTATGCTTATTTTTTGTTTCTAAGATTATTTCTCTCTCTCTCTCTAAGAGTACTGATGCTAGACAGTTGTTGTTTTTTTATATATACAGCTAATTATCTACTGTTCACGCACATCCAAAAACATTTTGGATAAATAGATCAGTTTCTTGTTAAAAAAGTTGCAAAGAAACACTCTTTGAAAAAAAAAATTCGTTTGAATTATCTCAATATTTTTAGCGATGACATATATATTTTTTGTTACAAATATAAAGAAAATTTAATCAGCTAGTGGAATATCTACAAATTAACATCCTCAAATCCGTCATATTTTTTAAATGATTTATTTACCTGTTTGATTTGTTTGGCGGCAAACGGATAATTTATTTATTAATTAATTTATTTCAAAGTGTGTTTCTTTGCAATTTTTTTAGCCAGAAACTGCTCTATTTATCCAAAATTTTTTTGAATGTACGTGAACAGTAGATAATTAGCTGTATATATAAAAAAAATCAACTGTCTAGCATCAGTAATCTTAGAGAGAGAGAGAAATAACCTTAGACACAAAAAATAAGCATAATTATTTTAGCTTACGTCCAGACAGGGCCTTAAAGGATGTTGCTAGGATACTCTACACCCCTTAGAAGCTATTCAGAGTCATTGCAGTTTGCACCTGATAGTTTTGGTCAATTTTGGAAACTAAACAACTACAAAATTGGTTGTAAAACAACATTCAATTTATAGATTTATGTGAAAATGTACCTACAATAGAATTGACAATATTGAATGGTTGCATAACTTACATATTACTCAGAACTTCAGAACGTACACTACTCCTTAATATAGTTCTCTCTGGCCTTTCGTGATGGCGTGCTAGTTCCAACCTAAATATATAGCAATATAGCCTTGCGTACAACTATCTTTCCTTTCCATAATAATACAAGTTATGCTAGTTTTGGTTCTAGATAGCTCATCCTTCTAGCGATTACCCGGTTTCGTTCAAAGCTTAGTTCTAGCTCAGTCGAACTTAATATGTCTGATTGGTTTTTTGAATTTTACGTTATCGTTTTGAGGGATTACCCGGGGTGCCCGGCAATGGATACTCGGGGACGACGCCGTGTGGTTACAGTCGGTCCGATTCCGACATACCCATCTCATTGCTGGCACCGATGGGGTCGAGCCCGTGGGAGTTTACATAGCTAAAATAAAGGGAAGGATTGCCGTCTGACTTCCCTGTTGTTGTACAACGTCGTCCAGTTCTGTGTATCTGTTTGTAGGTACTTTATGCGTCTTTTCAAAGGAGCGCGCTACCGGTAATTGCCCCATGAAGTTACTGAAACTCGTAAGGAGTTCTGTCATAAATCTGTCTTTTATAAAATAAATGATCAAATAAGAAAAACCACACATTCACAAGAACAATTATTGCTCGATGTGGTGTCAATAAAACCAATAAACGTGTCAAAACTTTCTTAAGCAACAGTTGAATGAATTTTATCGATTTAAGAGCTCTGCCACCCCATACATCAGAGGGTTGATATTGATAGGCGCCGACAGCAACAACGTTGACATCCCCTATGCTTCAATACCAATTTATTTCGACAACAGTCCAAGCGAAAATAAACTTAACATATACTACCCAAAGTCTATACTAGATGCAAGTCTAACTTGGTTCTGTATCTAAGGAAATATTTTTGTTTGGAAATGTACCGAGGTTTTCGTAGGTCGGGTCTAAGGTTCTTTTTATTTATTTTTCTCTAAGGCAGCCTTTTCATAACTGTCGGAGATCGATCCCTTCTGGAGATTCGGTTGGCAAAGCCTTACTTATCCTGCTTTTTGGTTTGCTATAAGTTTGTTTTTAAGTCCGTTATGTGTGAAGGGTTTTCAGATGTCCGCTGCAATTGGATAAGCAATGGAAATGGATTGGATGTGATAGGGATGTCCTGTGGTATTAGAGGTATTTGTAGAATTTTTAATAATGGGTTAGGTTTCAGATTCCAAATGTTTTTGGGGATACTTTTATTTATTAAATAAAACATATGATTTTACTGAAGGTGATCATGATTGTATATGAGTGCCTAGTACTAGAGGTAAGGGATATAGTGGTCCGCTAATCAGTAGGTGTACTGATTAGAAAGTGAGGATGGCTTACTTCCCTAAGATCTTGATGGGATCTCGCTTGGCTCTTTTTTAGAGTTCCGTTGCCAAATCGCAAAAAACGGAACCCTTATAGATTCGTCGTGTCTGTCTGTCTGTCCGTCCGTATGTCGCAGCTACTTTTTTCCGAAACTACAAGAACTATGCTGTTGAAACTTGGTAAGTAGATGTATTCTGTGCACCGCATTAAGAAATTCGGCCTCCCTCTTTATAATAATATGAATATAAATATAGTAGGACAAAGTACACAACGCCATCTAGACCCAAACTAAGCAGAGCTTGTCATATGGGTTCTAGAATGCGGATAAACATACTTATGTATAGAAATACCCAGACTAAGGCAAATCATATTTGCACTGAGCGGGTATCAAACCCTCTGGCTTCGCAGTTCTACGAACTACCGCTACGCCACAGGTTATTGGTTATTGGTTGATGTACTATAAATAGTACATCGATTTATCTACAAAGTAATATAGAGTTAGCCTGTTAATAAAAATAAAATAATTCATCAACACATCCCGTCACAAACCATCACTCGTTTACCGAAAGCGTCAAAAGAAAAAAATACTTCATAAATAAACAATAATAGATTGACAACAAATTACAAATTCCACTTGAATTTGGAACTGAATCAATATTACAATTGTCCACTGTTTGCAACCGGTGCGCCCGCACCGGAAGCGCCTAGTTAAACAAAATGGCCGCCGGCCGGTCACGTGACCGCTGTCCGGATTCACCCTGACTTCCGGTACTCGAAACACGTCAAGTGTACAGGTAGTTACGGTTTGATAATTATCTGTGCCATTATATCAACCCTCAGTGTTTCGATGCTATCACGCATATGCTATGATTTCTGTTTTTTCTCTACGATGTACGTTCATATTACGGTAGCGGTATCTATTAATTAATTTGTGCAGCCCTATTTCATAACTAATTTTGTGAAGAGTGTCCGGCATGTCCTGCTTAGGGTTGCCGCGTGTTGGTTGTATCGCGTAATCTGTTATTATATCATCCGGCCGTATGGCGAGTAACAAGTTCATGACTAATTGTAGAAAAAAAAATACGTTCGGAATTCAAATAATTTTTATTCACTTGATATTTTTAAAAGTATGATTGCTTATGAAGCCGAGATAACCACTATATTTTCTAGGGATTTTCTTTAGAAAAGCTCTATTGCTAAGGAGTTGTCGTCGAAGACGTCGTCGTTGCCAATTTTCTGTCACGGTTTTGGGTATGAAGGAGATGAGCTATCGAGTTGCTGTTTTCGGTAATAGATTCGTGCTGGGGTGAACCATTGCAAGATAAAAAAAATCGCAAAAAATCGCAAAAAAAATAATAATCGCAAAATCGAAAATCCCTTGTATTCGGCTGAGCTCGTCTCAGGAATTCAACTTGTTTTATTAATTCGTTTGATATATGTAATAACCTGACCTGACCTAACAAAGAGCGCAGGGACTCGGTGGATGCAGGCCGCTACAGACCGGTCGAAATGAAAGTCGATGGCGCAGGCCTATGTTCAGCAGTGGACTTCTTACGGCTGATATGATGATGATGATGATGATTATTAAATATCGCAGAACAACACAGGGTGTAGATACAGGTCCCTACCAGCGTGAACGTTTACAAATAATTGATTAATAAGTTTTGAGATTAGAGTAAATAAATAAAAAATATTTTTCTGTTGTAAAACACCTATACCATCTTTATACAAGTTTTGATCCACATCTTTAGGGCCGTTTCCAAGATATAGGAAATAAGATATACAAGGTGAAAGTGAAAGGGCGGACCTAGGCGTACGTATCAATACCGATCAGATCGACAACAATTATCCGGCAACGGGCGAGCATGAATGAAAACAAATATGAAAATAGAAGAAGTGAAAGTTCTATGCCGATTCCGATACACTCATCTCATCGTTGTCACCGATAGGGTGGGGCCCGTGAGGGTTTCCACGCGAAAAAAAAGTCGTAGCAAATTGAAAAAGAAGTATTTTGTTTTTGCGCACGCCAAAGAGAGAAGACGTGACTGCATATCATCATCATCATAGCGATCATAACTGGGTTATGTTGAAACCGGGTTCGAGGCCCGTCTTTTGTTTTTAATTCGTATATCGCCTTATGCAGGAGCGATTGCCGTTTCACTTCTCCACCCTAAGAGGCAAGCCAGGGCCTGTAACCTGTCACCCCAGCAGAAGCAGGCCGGGACGGTGGGGCGACTAGCGCCCCTCCCCCAAACCGGGGCAAGACGGGGACACCGTGGTTCCCAAACCCGAGGGGGCCATCTCGAAACCGGAGATGGCCCAGGGTCAGTCGGGGTGCAAGGGATATGCTCTATGGGCAACCTTACACCCCGGCGTCTGATAATCCGAGACAGCGTGCGGTTTTAGTCGGTTCAAGCCCGACATAACCGCCCCCGCCCCCCGGCGGGGGTGTATCCGAAGGGATTTCCGCACGATAAAAAAAAAAAAAAAAAAGGCCAGGGCCTGTAGACAAAGTGACAATCTACTAATGGTATCGCTTCGAAACTAACACTAAATAGTCCGAAATGTATAGGAGTGACATTATTTGTTACACGTGACATGTCATGATCACTACCCATACATTTCGAACATTTCCACTGACGTTATAGTCAATAGAATGTGGCTTTGTCTAGGCCCCCAGAGCCCCCGAGAACCACCAACTGGCAGTTGAGATTTACTTGGGCTTCAAAGATGTTTTGTGGGTCCACTAAACCCTGATTTTATGTATGCAAACTCTAACTGGTTAAGTTTACTAGTTCATTGAGCGACTAGGAAGTTCAATAAACGCCAGCATCCAATATAATGTGGGAGTGTAAGGAGTCCCTACTAACATCTTTCGGGACCCAAGCCAACCTCGCCTGCCCGCTCTGCTGATTAACGGAGAAGGCTCTGGCGACCCGCCAACACGCACTGGACCAGCGTGGTGGGTTATGGTCCAAACCCCCCAAAAATGACGATAGATGGAAGTCAATGGGGGAGGCCTATGTTAAGCAGTGGACTTCCTACGGCTGATATGATGATCCAATATGACGGCCTCTGTGGCGTAGCGGTAGTGCATTCGACTGCTACGACAGGGGGCGCGGGTTCGATTCCCGCTCAGTGCAAATATTTGTATGCATGAATATGTCTATTTGCATTGGTCTGGGTGTTTATGTATAATATGTATGTATTTACAAAAAAAAAAGTATATAAGTATGTTCATCCGCATTCTAGAACCCATAACACAAGCTAGTTAAACTATGCTTACTTTGGGTCTAGAAAGCGCTGTGTAGAATGTTGTAGAATATTTATTTATTATTTATTATTTAATATAATGATAGACTGATGTCTAATTAAACCAAAATCACTCAATGTTCAACAACTTGACATTTTGAAGATGGCTAAACAATACTCAGTAGTTCTTCAAATTTAATTCGGTTTTTTTAACTGGGTTGCTAATTTAAATAAATAATTAATAAATATTCTACGACATTCTACACAGCGCTTTCTAGACCCAAAGTAAGCATAGTTTACCTATATTGTGTTATGGGTTCCAGAATGCAGATAAACATACTTATATACTTTTTTTTTGTAAATACATACATATTATACATAAAAACACCCAGACCAATGCAAATAGACATATTTATGCCTACAAATATTTACACTGATCAGGGAATTGAACCCGCGCCCCCTGTCGTGCACTACCGCTACGCCACAGATACTGTCAAATAATCATAATAGTCAGTTATACACAAAGAAATAAGAGCCTAACGAAGAACCTAATAAATATTGATAAATCCTCAGATTTCACCATGTGATATTAGTAAAAAGCGTCGATAGCTTAGTGGTTAGTAGGCATTACGATCGAAAGGTCCCGGGTTCGAATCCTGGCCATTACACTACTGACGTGAGCCCACTCCTAACACAGGCAATTTAGCTTAGTTGGATAATAGTTGTATAATTCCAATTATATAACAAACACTGGTGGTAGAAATTTGATGACACAAATTTGTCACAAAATTCGGCCGGGTTGGTACCACCGTGCACGATTGTGAAAAACCCTCCATAGTAATCAAATTTCGGTTTAATTGCGTTCAGGGGTCAGCAAGTGCATAGCCGGGCAGGTGGATTATGGTCGCACCACTAGTGGGACCGGTGGGTGTCACGCGGTGCTGCGACGACAATCCTCTTCTGATGAGGCCGTCAAGCTGTATGCCACCATTGTTAACATGGTATGTGTATGTAATGGTGACCCTTTTTCTTGGACTTTACCTTCAGCTTACCATCAGGCTAGGTGAAGTCAAATTGACGTGTACTAAATATTAAAAAAAAAAACCTTTTAAAAAAAAGAGCAATCAGTTGTGTAACTAATTCCTAATAATGGCTAAAAATGTCCTACTGTGAGTTGTACGCCTTTTGATCTAGGTGTTTAGAAATAAATCACAAAAAGCCCGTTAAGTTTCTAGCTCTTTATTGGTACATTTTACAATGTGCCACAATCAGGTTTCTACTAATAGTAAAATCCGTTGAGTGCTGCAGCGTGAATAAACCAACACTGACTCTTTCACAAAATTACAAATTTCTACACTACGTATAGTGTTTACAATGAAATGCTTATTCTAATTTTGAAAATGCACGACACGTAATAATACTAGTACAGATCTTTTTTAGGGTTCCGTTGCCAAATGGCAAAAAACGGAACCCTTATAGATTCGTCATGTCTGTCTGTCTGTCCGTCCGTATGTCACAGCCACTTTTTTCCGAAACTATGATGTTGAAACTTGGTAAGTAGATGTATTCTGTTAACCGCATTAAGATTTTCATACAAAAATAGAAAAAAAAAACAATAAATTTTGGAGGTAATTTTTTTTTTCATCTGACCCATACGTGTGTGGTATCTATGGATAGGTCTTCAAAAATGAAATTGAGGTTTCTAATATCATTTTTTTCTAAACTGAATAGTTTGCGCGAGAGACACTTCCAAAGTGGTAAAATGTGTGTAACTTCTAAATTCTAAAATAAGAGAATGATAAAGCTAAAACAAATATTTGATATACATTACCATGTAAACTGCCAACGATAATTGGTTTGAGCGAGATCTAGAAAGTAGTTTTTTTTTTAATACGTCATAAATCGTAAACCGCAATTTACCTTTCATTCAATCAACTCAAATATAAAAATTAAAAAAAGCACTATCATGTGACTTGCTACTACGGAACCCTTAATGGGCGAGTCCGACTCGCACTTGGCCGCTTTTTTTTATTTATGTAACTTAATAATGTATTTACAACTTAGTTATATCAGTTGCTGAACTGCAGTTTGTCGGCATTTAGTAGTAGGTATGTTTTATGCAAGAAGCTTATAAGATTGACCTATAGACAACCTGTTTAATTATTTTTTTCATAACATAGTAAGTCTTTTTTTTTTATAAACAGCGTAAGTAGTTGCGTATAGATATAATAAGGAGCGGTAAAATTGGGTAAGTTTTTTTATCATTTTGATGGTTCCGTGGTCAAATAGCAAAAAACGGAATCCTTATAGATTCGTCATGTATGTCTGTCTGTCCGTCCGTATGTCACAGCCACTTTTTTTCCGAAACAATAAGAACTATGCTGTTGAAACTTGTTAAGTAGATGTATTCTGTGAACTGCATTTAGATTATGACACAAAAATAGAAAAAAAAAACAAAAACTTTTGGGGGTTCCCTATACTTAGAACTGAATCTCAAATTTATTTTTTCAAACCCATATGTGTTGGGTATAGTGAGGTTTCTAATATCATGTTTTTCGAGACTGAATAGTTTGCGCGAGAGACACTTTCAAAGTGGTAAAATGTCCCCCCCCCCGCCCCCCCGTGTAACTTCTAAAATAAGAGAATGATAAAACTAAAAAAAGACAACTTTCACCGAAGATTGGTTTGAACGAGATCTAGTTAGTAGTTTTTTTTTAATACGTCATAAATCGTATCCCGCAATTTACCTTTCATTCAATCAATTCAAATATAAAAATAATTATTTGCTGCTACGGAATCCTTCAAGGGCGAGACCGACTCGCACTTGGCCGGTTTTATTATTTATTTATATATTATCCACCCGAACAATAATTTGTAAAATAATTTGAAAATAAGGAAATATGACTTCATACGTTAAATAAAATTTCATACAAGTGACTTCATACATTGTACTTCATACAAGTTACGAAAACTGACTAACAGTCAAGTAGTTTAATAACAAACTTTACGGTTAGTAATATCTGAAATAGGTATAATTGATTATAAACTACAAATATGGCATGTGGAATGATTCATCATTCATTCATCATCAACCTATTCTAGTCCACTGCTGGACATAGATCTCCCCTAATGAGCGCCATAGCGCCCTGTCTTCAGCTTGCCGCATCCAGCATCTGCCCGCAGTCTTTCGCAGATCGTCATCCCACCTGGCCGGAGGGCGTCCTACACTACGTTTGGAATGATTGAAAAATATTAATTATGTTACATATGACATTGTTATATTGAACTGGTTATAATATATTCTTTATGTTTGAATATGGTGGTACAATACAGGTCTTATATTAAAAGGGTAGGTTCGGCATATTCTACCATTACCGGTGTATAAATTATTTAAGCACATGCAAGTCACTTAAAACGCAGAATATAATAACAGAAGTCAATAATACCATTATAGGTATCAACTAAGTTAACACACACTTTTCAAATTCATCTATAGTATAAAAACATATCTTCGTGAGCCATGGTTTCAACTTCCTCAGAAATATAGAGGTTCGAAATATGTTTTAAGCTGTTTGGGACTGCATTATAAATACGATCACACATCGCAAAACAGTTTTTTTGGTAGAGAGTTGTATTTGGTACTCGTGGTAATACAATTCTATCCGGATTTCTAGTGCTCCTCGGATAAACCACATGTGCCTTCGAAAAGAAACTAGGATATTGCCTAACAAATTTCGCAACTTCATTGATGTAAATACTGGGGAGGGTGAACAGGTTCAACTTTATGGATAAAGGTCTACACGAGAGCCATGGTGCATCACCACACATAGCTCTGAGAGATTCTTTTTGCGCAATAAAGGCTCCGTAGGGTTGCCACAAATGACTAGACCATAATTTAAAACTGAGGCAACGTAGCCATTGTAGGCCATGATGATTGATTCAGGGTTTGATGTATTTGGCAAGAACATAGACAAATTTATTTATTTTATTGCAAACCTTTTCTACGTGTGCCTTCCAGTTAAGGCTGTTATCAACAATTATTCCTGAAAAGGGTGTTTTGTCTACCTTTAAATAAGTTTTCATTCAAATATTTGATATTCAAATTTTCTAGCTCATTAGTCATATTAATTTGCAAATTGTTACCATGGAGCCATTGAATTATAGTCCATCGAATTATTTATGTCATTAGTGTAATTTATATCGAAATAATTAGATGCATGATAAGAGAAATTAACCGCGGTAGCCTAGTGGTATGGGTAAAGGACTGCTGAGACGAGGTCTCGGGTTCGATCCCAGGTATTACCATGGCACACACCAATGTCTTTTCGATGCTTTTCGAAGTTATGTGTGTATTTATCGCAGGTTTATAAGTGCCCTGTTAATGGCAATAGGCTCGCCACCTATTACATTGGGACCTAAAACATAAACTGGCGAAACGTGGGTGCTAGCACCTCTGCCTACCTCTTCGGGGATATAGGCGTGAGTTTATGTTATGTTATGTTATGATAAGAGAAATATCGTCAGCGTATAAAATTCAAGGGGCAAATCGTTGATATAAATCAAGAATAGCAAAGGCCCTTAACTGGTGGTAGAAATTTGATGACACAAATTTGTCACAAAATTCGGCCGGGTGGGTACCACCGTGCACGATTGCGAAAAACCCTCCGTAGTAATCTAATTTCGGTTTGATTGCGTTCAGGGGTCAGCAAGTGCATAGCCTAGGGGATTGTGGTTGCAGCACTAGTGGTACCGGTGGGTATCACGCGGTGCTGCGACGACAATCCTCTTCTGATGAGGCCGTCTAACTGAGTGCCACCATTGTTAACATGATATGTGTATGTAATGGTGACCCTCTTTCCTGAGACTTTATCTTCGGCCTACAATCAGGCGAGGTGAAGTCAAATTGACGTGTCCTAAATTTAAAAAAAAAACGCCCAAGGATTAGGTTACATAACATAACATAACAACATAACATAAACTCACGCCTATATCCCCGAAGGGGTAGGCAGAGGTGCTAGCACCCACATTTCGCCAGTTTATGTTTAGGTAATGTAATAGGTGGCGAGCCTATTGCCATTAACCGGGCACTTATAAACCTGCGATAAATACACACATAACTTCGAAAAGCATCGAAAAGTCTTTGGTGTGTGCAATGGTAAAACCTGGGATCGAACCCGAGACCTCGTCTCAGCAGTCCATTACCCATACCACTAGCTTATTATAAATATACTAGCGAAACGCCCCGGCTTCGCACGGGTGCAATGGATGTTATTATACATATAAACCTTCCTCTTCAATCACTCTATCTATTTAAAAAACCGCATCAAAATCCGTTGCGTAGTTTTAAAGATTTAAGCATACATAGGGATATAGGGACAGAGAAAGCGACTTTGTTTTATACTATGTAGTGACATATATATATATATCTTTTAAAGTATAGCGATAATAGTAGACTTTCTATTCGAAATATTCCATTTTACGCACATTGTGACAGCTCTAGGTCCTGCAGTGCACTACAATATGTTAATTGAATGATTGACATAAATTCCTCAATAAAAATCGAAAGAACCGAAAACTTCCAAAACTGAAAACCAATTCAAATTTCAATGCCACGCACGCGGCTATGCATTAACCTTAAAAAGTCTACGGAGGAATTAAATCCAGCTCCCTCCCAAGCAATAAAAAGGCGAACACTGCGTCTGCCTGTCAGTTCATTTCTGTCAATCAATTATAGTTGGTGGCTGGTGGCGCAGATCAGGGCACGCAGCGTCCCCGGCCACGCCTACTATCGATCGTGCCCGCCCAAATGCGCTGAAAAGCTCCGTGCGCCAAACTTACGCCTGTTTGTAAACGCGCCGTTTGGGAGACGTGATTCTTTTTTTTTTGTTTGGCACCGTCAGCCTAACCGCCTGTCAATTAGCGATCATCGTTTCAATAGGCACTGCATTTTACTTTTTCATTTTGACATTTGACAGTTCATACTTTGGGATAAAATTGAGAATTATATATTTTTCAAGTCGAAAGTTTCGGTTCAAATAAATTCGAGTTCCGCTGTTGTGGTAGTGACTCTGGTTCGATAGTACTAGCGTAAATAATAGTGGCACTCGTAGTATGTTAGCTTTACGGTAGCGTGGCTGACTACGTTCCGTAGGACGTAGTGCTGCGGCGCTTATACCATAGATAATAACACTACGACTAGAGAGCAGATGATAGAGTTGATGATATTATCCGTACCATAGACTAGATTAACAGTTTTTAGAACAAGCCGGCAAATATGTCTTGTTATTGATCTTACACTGTCAGTACACATTCGTGTTGTTTATTTATTTTTACACGAATGCCCGAAAAGGAGTGTCCTGTTTTCAGGGTAGGGTAGTTAATGTATTCCACGTATTTAAACATATGCAGTATCGTCTCGTGCCATAAGTATATCATCTCGAATTCCTGATTTTTAGTGTATATTTTAGTTTGTTTTTTTTTTGCGGGACAGTTGTGTTTTTTTAATTTTCTTAATAACTTACAAAAACGTTTTTTATTCAAATATTTTATATTTTACCTTTAACAATTTTTTTTCTTTAGTTATTAGTATTTATTTTCTGTTACTAAATGTAATTGTATAGATCCAGTGTCTAACTCAGCATAAAATAATTTTATTTAACCATTGCGGACTTTTTCCCTTTTTGAATGTGCTTGATACTGAACTTCTAGATTACGGTGCTAAATTTGTAGGCTCTGTACTCGTAGTCGCTCCCATAAAAAGCCGTACAAGCCAAAAAAGCGGAGGAGTGGGCTCCGAGGTGAAAGATTCGGATGCAACCGGGACTATACTAAGATGAATGATAATAAAACTATTTTTAACGGATTCTATCGCGATTTGTTTGATGTTATTTAACGAATTAATCAAAACCGGTTATGTGGTTAATTTGTATGCAGAAGCGTCGGTAGTTAGTGGTTAAGGAGTCGACCCTACGATCGAGAGGTCCCGGGTTCGAATCCTGGCCATTATACTACCGACGTGAACTCACTCCTAACACAAGCAATTAAGCTTAGTTGGAGGGGTTAGGGGGAATATTAGTAATTTCGGTTACTAATACTCTTAAAAAAATGCAGTGGAAGTGGGAGCGAGAGGTATACCAGCAAAATCTCTCTATAACCTACTTAAAGATCTAAGCCTATCGAGAGCTACAGTAAGCTTATTACTAGGACGAATGTCTAAAGCGGCACTAGTAGGTTCGCATCAAATTTGGTTAGGCAGGGAGGGGAACTTGGGTAGTGAAGGTGAGTGTTGATGTACATCAACAAAAGGGGCCCCTTCTAAACCTACACTTGGCACTGTTCCGAGTTCCTAACTCAGCAACGCGATGGACCCGGCACCCCTACGGAGAATCCATGGATTCCTAAGAATATCGGTCTTTATTTTACATTGAGCCCGTCTCGTGAGTCTCCCCGTGACCATGGCTGCTGAAAAGCAACCGAAACGTCGCGATCAATGTAAAATATAAAATAACATCAAATAGACCGCGATAGAATCCGTTATAAATATTTTTATTTCAATGTGTGACATTCGCGTAAACTTCCGACAATATCATGAATGATATTGATTGAAAGGATCGCTAATATTCCTTGACATAGGACTTACCGTTTTGACGTTTGATAAAAAGAAACCGTCTGCACTTGACAGATAAGTAACCAATTTAATAATAGGTAAATGTATTTAATACTACAGTTTACTGAAAAATAGAATTAAGTGATGGCTACTATATCAAATAAATAATCACCGCTCGACATAAAAAGAATTGTCTTCGTCCTAAATTTATTTTATGACTAGCTATTTGCTCGCGTGGAATTCTGTTTACGTGTCCGCCCATCCCATGGGAACGTATTTCAGGGATAAAAAATGTCTTTCGGTTATACTAGAGTATAATCTATCCTTGTACCAAATTACAGTCAGATCCGTTCATTCGTCAGAGCATTATTGAGTAACAAACATCCAAACATCCTAAACTTTCACTTTTTTTTTTTGAAGTGAAACTTCTTTATCGGCGTTGGAAAAAAGTTTACCGTCACATTTTTCCGTTATGCGCCATCTTTAAAAAAAAAGTTGATTTATTCGACTGATAGTGATCAGCAAAATCAAAGGGTTTATTTTAATTCTAATTCCAGTGAATTTCTAAAAGAAGTAAGTAATTATATCTCTAACTCGTGGGTGTGATTATGGTATTTATTTTTTTTCAAGATATTTAAGGCTAACCTCAGTTTTTGATTGTAACTATCGGTCAATGTATATAATTCCATTAAAACTAGTTATTATTAACTAATACGACTGTTTTGTACTTTAATGAAATACTAATAATCTTAGTAGTAATACGGTAAAATGAAATACCTAATTGTATTATTTGTATTCATGTCTATGATAATAAAAGCCTTTTGTTAAACTTTATCTAATTTAACTTTATTTAGGTAACCAATTTCTGTGAAGTTGCAAGTTGCATATAGTAGATAATTTTACGAAATATAAGGTCATAAAGAAGTTTCACTTCTTACCTGTGTACACTGGTACACGCACACATATTTTTTTTCTATTTATTATTATGCTTTAAAATAAAGAAAAAATACCCATATTCCTATAAAGTTAGCTTTTAAATTTCATTAAGACATCATAGATTTCGAACACCATTATCAGAGCCAATTATCTAAACGTAAAATTCTATAAAAAGTTCATATTCTCATAAGAAAGTTAAAATTCGTGTTTCAAAATAAGTATTGTCTATGGTTATAGATTCATTCAATCACAGACATAAGATGATTATATGATACATTCAATTCAGTAAACTGAATAAAAGTAACATAATATATTAGTCGTGTGTAATTATATCGCAGCTGTAATTGAAGGGTTATTTATTAAACTCTTTTATAATTAGTAGCTACACGATTTCATTAAAGAAAACAATTTTTCAATTCCACAATTATTTTAATAATATGTTTGGTTAAATTGGTAATAGGTGTATTGATTTTTGTTATTGTGTTGTAAGTAAGTCAGTTGTCTGTATTATAAAATACACAAATTCAGTTTTAGTATTAAGCCCAATGATCTATATTTATAAAAATGAATCCCTGTTCCTGGGCACGGCATCCCACGGCCGGGCCGATTTCGCTTTGTTGCTTGTTATTGTCAGAAGAAGTTTCTTAGGGTTGAAAATTCTGGAAATTCGGCACTCGGGTGACACCAGGGCGAATAGCTAGTATCATATACAAAAACGTTGATATCACAGAAGCGCATGGTGGTAACTGTTGCAAACAAATTCAGATAAGTTACTGGATTTTTAGCACTTCGAGTGATTCTCACTATATATAGCTATCTCTTTCGGTATCATACGTTCCGTATTATCCATCGCATTCGTAGTTATATTCTACATATACACCTTCATACAGGTCTACGTCATCTCATAACACAATAGGTAATAACTGAACGCCGCTCAGCATGAAAGTGTAATTCAAACGTCTTCTTAATATTATTATGTCTCCTAAATTTAGTTAATCAAATAAATAAGATCACAAAATAATAACATTTAGATACTTTCATTAATACCTAGCACCAATCAAATTCTCTTTTCTATTTAAAAATAATTCAATAATAAAAGTCGAAATATATTTCATCAATTAAATACATGAATTTTTTAAAAAATTTAATTATCATTAATGTAAATACAACAGAAACTAAGGATCACTATAAGTCACTTTACCATTTAAATATATATACCTATCTATATTTGTAATTAGAGTAAAAATATCAAAGAATCTTATATATACAAACATATTCAAGAGCATTTCACAGTCTGTTTAAAAATAAAGACAAAGTTTTATATACTCTATGGATAATAGTTATTGTACATCTATACTATGTAGAAAGGCAAAGGCGGCACTCAGACTGCCTCTCGGCCCAATAGCAATAACAATTACTATAACATTAGCCGTTACTGCTAACCGCTAATGTAACGTTATATTGTAACCTAAGACGGGACACAGAATGGACGATTATGCGGATAATAGTCATTGCTATTTTGATGGCAAAAGCAATCTTACAATACTTGTTTCAATTGAAAAAGTAGATGTTACTCGTATTATTATCCGATTATGAGTAAGAGTAACCGAGAAGACTACAATCTCAGCAATGTTGCGTATGTGGCGTAGCGGTACAGCGTTCAGCTGCTAAAGTCAGAGGCCGTAGATTCGATTCCCATTTAGAGTACATATTTGTATGCATGAATATGTATATATAGATATTGGTTTGGATGTTTTTACGAATAATGTATGTATTCACGAAAAAATGAATGTAAGTACAGTCAACGACAGAAGTCGCTTAGCAAAATCTAATCTATTCATCACCTTTTATTAAATAATAAATAAAACATGCGTAATGTTAATTTTGTCCGCTGGGAATTATAGGAGTACTTAAACATCTACTATTAGTTCATGTTCGTGTAAGAAAAGGTTTGTACATATTTAAGTGTTAACCAACTTTTGTCATTTACTGTACCTATGTTGTAAATAGTCTAGGGCTCATATTACGAGCTAGTTAAGCTATACTTACGAAGGGTTTAGGTAGCGCTGTATAGAATTTCTCGGAATAATTATTTTTTAATCGATTTAGATATTCGTTCGATTCTGTGTAAATAAAAGCCCATAATAATGACACTCTCCCAAATGTTTAGTGTTATTACTGTAGTAATAGTAGTACACATTTCTAAGGCAATTATTGGATAGTGGCCCTCGATTACGTTCCACTTAGCTAAAAATCAGCTCTTCCATAAAATAGGCTTAATTACTACGTTCAAAGGTCTATTCTACATTAGCTATTCCTACACATAGTCTAAGCTTAACTATCTAGATAGGTGGTGGTATTAGTGCATAATTACAACAGTTTGATTGATGCTAACCTAATTCACGATTCAGTCAGTGTTATTTACAGTAAGAAACAGGTGTTGAATTAAATGAAATTATCTTTTTATTACCTTTTTTATATAGATACTAGGGGCGCGGGTCGCAGTTTCGCTCGGGAATAGATTTGTAATAATCTTACACGTGAATCCAGCAAAAAAATAGTTAAAAACCTTCTTTGAAACGGGTTGCATATCGTATCAAAATTTGAGCTCAATCGATGCAGAACTTTTTGAGGTTTTAAAGCGTACACAAACCAACGTGAAATTTTACATAGGTATACCTTCTCTTTAGCTTCTCTTGGTGGTTATTGCTCTACCGATGTGAACTCACTTCAAATATAAGCTAATTAGTTTATCTGGAGAGGTAAACGACAATACTAATAAAATCCACTTGGGACATTTAACATACACCTACCAACAAGTATACCTATATATCCTACATAACTGCTACTTGACTTCTAATTTCTCTACTATAAGTGTTCAAAAAAAAGTCTTAGCATCTTATAAAGCAGTTTTAGCACAAAAACACACGAAAAAGAGATAGCAGTAACGTCGCTCCCACACCACCCCACAAAACGCCACCGCAAAATTACATTTTCTACAGCACGCTTCCACGGGTAAAGTCGCAACGTGAATGGCCCGCTTAATGAAAGGCATTAACCGTTATTGTTATAGCAGCCGCGTTGATTACCCGCTCGCATTAACGGAGGTAACGCGTTGTGTACATTTGATTCGCCTAAATCCTGCTAAACACAGCCTACGTATTGTGGGACAGTTGATTTTGCAATCTAAATACCGCTGGATTATAACAAGAGATACGTATAACTTTATTTCTATTTAAAAACTGCTTCGTTGCTCTGTGCAAATATTTGTTAAATAAAGGGATTGTATGTATTCGGGTGTATATGGGCTCCCAACTAAATCTTCGGGGTCCAATCAAACTTTACCTACAAACCGCTGTCATCAGCAGGTGATTGACACACTATGCTTTAGAATATGTCGTAATGTCAGAGGGGGGGGGGGGGGGTTCACCCCCCTCCCTCAACCATATCGAAAAGTGGAAGAAAGAACCCTGGGCTCCAAAGTGCAAGCTTCGAATGCAATCGGAATTAGCGTTCAGATTATGAGGTATTTGAATCGGTGCTTCATAATACTGCCTGGTTCACGGACAGAGAATCATGCTAAAATTTTTCTTGTTAATTGAACTTATAAAGGATGTCTGAACTTTTCGCCATACCCCGTATTTGTATAGTATTTGTGCACCCAGTGCGTTTGAATTAAAAATATCGACCAATCAGTTGAGTAGAATAGTAAGTACAACAGATGTCTCCTGTCCGTAAAAGTGTTAGTAATTTCATAAACCAACCTTGATTCCACAGAGTGACATTCAAAGTATCTACAAGTGCCTAGCGCATCCTCCTCGTACAACGGAACCCTTTTTATAGTAATACCTTGTACACGAATACACTATTTACATTATTTTGATAAGATTGATTGGCATTTGATTGGATTGATTTTCCTTCTTTGTCAAATATGTAATGAATGCAAGTGTCAAGTAATTTAATAAATCCATTCATTTGCATATTGAGAATTGTTTTGAAATTTAGTCAAGGTCAAGTAAAGTCCTTCATAGTTATAGTCCAGTTAAAGTCCTGCCCTAGTAAAGTAGCTTGGCTAGGCTTTACTTGAGGCTTCTTTGGAGTTTTGGAAACAACACGGAAAATCACAATTCGAAGACGTATGACTTAATAAAAACTCGAAATTACACATATTTTACGAAATGAATCACTACTTCGATGCGTCTTATCCCGTGTTGGCGCCAAAACTTCTAAGTTTTTCTTAGTCAAAGCGATTTAAAACCGCTGAAACAACTGACAAGTTAACAATCAACCATAGATTGACAAAGATGGCGGATGGCGCAAAAATCTCAAGTTCACGAAGGCCACGAGTACTTGAGCAAACAAATTGGAAACAACTTAAAAATAAACTTGATCAATCTTCTTTGCAACATTATCACTTACATGAAACAAGATCCTTAAAGTATCGAGCTTGCAGTAACTTTATCATAAACTTATCTTGTCGTATTTAAGGTGACAATTTATATTTAAACGAAAATTAAATTTGCAGCAAATAACCCGCTATTTGGGGTGTAGATTAAATTGTGAAAGGTATGTTAAGATGGTTCGGTCATGTTGAGAGAATGAATGAAAGAAGACTAACGAAACAGGTGTATGAGGCGAGTGTGGATGGTACCGTCGGAAGGGGAAGACCTAGGCGCACATACCTGGACCAAATCGGGGAAGTTTTAGAAAAGGGGCAGGTCAGGAGTACCCTAAACCGACGAGCATGCATGAAGAATGTTATGAGAGTGAATGAGGCGAGAGAAGTGTGTCAGGATCGTGGCAAATGGAGATCCGTGATCTCTGCCTACCCCTGTGGGAAACAGGCGTGATTTTATGTATGTATGTATGTATGTAGATTAAATTGTATTTTTTTTTGTGTAAATACACCCCAAATAGCGGGTTATTTGCTGCAAATTTAATTTTCGTTTAAATATAAATTGTCACCTTAAATACGACAAGATAAGTAATACTGAGACCTTCCTAATACCTATTAGGAAGGTCTCAGTATTATCTATCTGTACTAATATAAAATTGTAAATTAGTTGTGTCTGTACATTGTTATGTTAAATGAACGATGCATAATACAATTTATTTTTGAAGTGAAACTTCTTTAGAATCGTTATGATTTCAAAGTCGATGAAACGAAAAAATAAGTCCATAGTTTTTTTTTATCAGGGACTTTTCAGAAGTTTCACTTCCACCGTGTGTGACTTGCACACACACACACACTATAAAAGGGTTAAAAGGGGAATTGTGTAAAGGGTAAAAAGGGGAAATGTGGCAAGGGTAAAAATGGGAATTGTGAAAAAGGGTAAAAAGGGGAACTGTGGAAAGCGTAAAAACGGGAAATGAAGAAAGAGTAAAAAGGGGAAAAGTGGCAAGGGTATTTTTTTAAATTCTTGTCTGTTTGTTCACGATGAACGCATAAAACTACTGAATGGCTTTTGATGTTTTTTTTTCTATTAGAAAGGGCTTGGTCAGACTTAAAATCTGACGTATGTTTAATTCCATTGTTTGAGTAGAACCGTTGAGATGACCGAAAAAACGACCACCGACATACGCGTGGGCCGCGGGCGTCAGCTAATCTTCTTTATATCTTCTTCTTCTTCTTCTTCTTATATATAAAAATGAATTGCTGTTCGTTAGTCTCGCTAAAACTCGAGAACGGCTGGACCGATTTGGCTAATTTTGGTCTTGAATTATTTGTGGAGGTCCAGAGAAGGTTTAAAAGGTTTGTCATCGATTGAGGCGGTACGAAGTCTGCCGGGTCAGCTAGTCTTCTTCTTCTCTTATATATAAAAATGAATTGCTGTTCGTTAGTCTCGCTAAAACTCGAGAACGGCTGGACCGATTTGGCTTATTTTGGTCTTGAATTATTTGTGGAGGTCCAGAGAAGGTTTAAAAGGTGCTATCGATTGAGGCAGTACGAAGTCTGCCGGGTCAGCTAGTCTTTTATATATAAAAATGAATTGCTGTTCGTTAGTCTCGCTAAAACTCGAGAACGGCTGGACCGATTTGGCTAATTTTGGTCTTGAATTATTTGTGGAGGTCTAGAGAAGGTTTAAAAGGTGAGTTGTTATCGATTGAGGCAGTACGAAGTCTGCCGGGTCAGCTAGTAAGGAATAAAATCAAACCCTACTTAAAAATATTTCACCTATAGAAACATGTTATTCAACTAGGTCTGCAATACATTCTGCTGTTGCAAAACTTGAGCGAAGCTCCCCGACTGATAACTATCATCAGTGTAATTTGCATGGAACTAATAAGTACTAAGTAGTTGTACGTATAGTACTTATTAGTTCCATGGTAATTTGTTTGAATAGTTTATTAATGGTTAGTTTTTTAACCAGCCAGTTATTTTGTGATAAGGGGCCATTCATAAAATTCTATTTTGCACGTGCCCCATTTGTTTACTCCGTTACAGATGGTACTCTTGGTGATTATTCCTCCGTGGTACGTTGGATTACAAAATTTCTTTTTTTGACCGACTCCACTTTATAAGATACACATTTTGGTGCACACATTCTTCTCGTTGCTAGGAGGGCAGATGGCAGGTGTTTCTGTAAAAGACAAAATAAGGCGAATGAAGAGAGAGAGTTGGAAGGTTGACCCCAGTACCAAAGTACATTATTTTGGATGCAACTGGGATATTGTGGTGGCTGTGATGACGATAATGAGATGATCTTTTATATTAAAAGGAGTTATGTATATCTGTCGCTTCACAATACCTAGGTGTTTATCCAGGATATTCCGGGTTCGACTCCCGCTCAGTGCAAATATTTGTGTGCATAAATATGAATATTTGAATTGGTCTGAGTGTTTCGATGTATCATATGTATGTATTTACAAAAACTCTAAGTATGTACATATATACGTATTCTAGAATCATAACACAAGCTAGTTAAGCTATGCTTACTTTGGGTCTAGATAACGCTGTGTAGAATGTCGTAGAATATTTTTTTTATCTATTATTGATTTTATAGTATATAAGCTATCGCCATGCTGAATTTCACATAATCCATTAAGCCATTACTGCATATAAAAGTAACAAACCAAGTCCCAAACTTCCGCATTTATTACATCGCAGTTGGTATGATTTTTTGTTTTAGAGTTATTTCTGCCGGACTCTTTGATTAAAACCTACACAGGATTCACTGATGACGTTCACACAGAATACACAAGTGACAACCCTACCCCCGTAAAGACCTAAATAACTTCTCTCTCGTCACTTCAATACGAGAATCCCTAAAAACCTATAGAGTGCACCCAATTATCAATTCAGATCCCTCTCGGTCCCCTCCCGAGAACTTCGAAACATTAAATACATATCTTCAAATTGCTTGTAAGCACTGCCACCCTTAACGGGCATTTTTATCATTATCATAATCTTATATTCGTCTCTTTCTCCCTTACCGGATTCCAATGGCTTAAGAATTGCCGTCCCGTTCCCGTTTAAGTCCGACAAATTTAAGGCTCATTCTGCTGTGCCAGATTGAATTCTCGAAGGCTATTATGCGTCGGTAATTTGTGGAATGAGTTTGAGAGATACTTTTTTTCGGGCGTGTGAAAAAATACAGGTGACAAAAGCGTCTAGGTGTTAAAATTTGAGACGAAGAAGTGTTTTATCATTTATACTGCAGTTTGATACTGTTTTATATTTCTCTGTTTACTTCAGTGAGTTTTACATGGTTAAAAGGTTTCTCGATGGTTTATTGCTTCGCTTCTAAGGATTGTAGTGTGATGTACCTAATACAGCCTTCCCCAAGAACTGAGCTTTTAATTGCAAGAGGATTTTTCAAATCGCAAATATTGTTTCAGATATTATCGCGTATAAAGAAGTAAAAAGTAAAAAGTCTGACGGCCTCTGTGGCGTAGCGGTAGTGTATTCGACTGCTACGACAGGGGGCGCGGGTTCGATTCCCGCTCAGTGCAAATATTTGTATGCATGAATATGTCTATTTGCATTGGTCTGGGTGTTTCTATGTATAATATGTATGTATTTACAAAAAAAAAAAAAAGTATATAAGTATGTTTATCCGCATTCTGGAACCCATAACACAAGCTAGTTAAACTATGCTTACTTTGGGTCTAGAGAGCGCTGTGTAGAATATCGTAGAATATTTAAACTGAGCATTTTTTGTACATACATATAACTGTCAAAAGAAAAAATATCAATTCTAGAACTGTCACGTTTTCAATCTTTTTTATTTAATTTAAATTTGATATCAAGAATAAAAATGTGCCATCAACTATTTGGTACCTTTTATTTTTTTTGTGCGGAAATCCCTTCGGATACCCCACCACCGGCCAGCGGGGGTGGTTATGTCGGGCTTGAACCGACTAAAACCGCACGCCGTCTCGGCTCTACAGACGCCGGAGTGTAAGGTTAGTCATAGAGCATATCCCTCGCACTCCGACTGGCCCTGGGCCATTCGCAGTGTCCCCTCTGATAAAAGCAGAGGGGTACCTGGAGCGACCACCCCCCCCGCGGGCCTTGCAGGCCCGCCATACCTCGACCCCCTCGTGCAATGGGGTCAGCTGGCCCTGAAAAGGGCCGGTTGTTCAGACTCTTGGCCGTTGACGTTGACGCCAGCTACTCCAGAGGAGCAATCAATGATGCGTCATCGCCCACGTTGCCCAGGGTGCACCAAACTTGGAGGTGATCCAACCAGTCGCACCCCCCAACCAGTCGCACCCCAACTATTTGGTACTTACGTCTTAAAAACATTTTTCTAGAATTCATATTTGTTTTAATTATGTACATAAATATAAAAGATCCCTAGACAGTGTTATTTAAATATAATCTGAATCTCGGAAACAGCTCTAAAGATATTCATGAAATTTAAACTATACAGGGGGTTTTGGGGCCAATAAATCGATCTAACTATGTTTCATTTTAAGTCACACAGATATTTTTATTGTAGAGATTTTTTTTTTATATTGGTCACGTCAATATGGCTTTTCCTCGCTTGATGGTAAGCTAAAAGTAAAGTGTCAGGAATGAGGGTCACCAGACTCTTACTTGAAAATAAGACATCTTACCACGGTCGCGCGCTTAGCTAAGGCCGCCCGCTCGTGAAACTGTTTTTCGGTGATTATTCCTCAATGGTACATTGAACATAAACCATCTCGCTTCAAAACACTGCTCAGTGTCCACACTATCACCGTGGTAAATTTGGTCAAGATCGCGCGAGTGGTTACGGAGGAGTTCAGCCACCAAGAAACGGCTATGCCGGGTATAAGGTATAATCACTTTCGCATATTTATACTGTTAGTGCCTATCATGCAGACACATCCATCATATCACGTTACATTAACGATTTAAACAAACTTTTCACTTAAAACACGAAACTGATTACCGAAAAAAATTAACAAAAACATTAAACAAAGGTAACTCTGACCTGCACTCAGAATTGCCTCAAAACAAACGTTCAGTATTAAAAGTTTCAAGAGGGAGAGGGCCGAGGGTCCCTCCCTTATTTAGCCACGCCATTAAGCAGCCGACGGAAAGGGCTGGTAATGAATTAATAATGAGTATTTGTAGGCACAGAAGGAAGATGTCACTTGCTACATTTTGTATATATTTTGTAGTTAAATGTTGATTCGTACCTCTGTGGCGGAGCGGTAGAGCGGTCGACTGCGTAGTCGAGGTCGAGGGTTTGATTGCAGTGCAAATAAATGTATGTATGAAAATGAACATGGACAAGACGAAAATGATGTCAAATATCCCGCACCCCCGTATTATTGGGAGGCTCACTTCGAGAAAGTTGTTGATGAATATGTCTATCTGGGACAAACCGTCCAACTAGGCAAACGCTAACCACTAACGCTTTCCACACGCTAAAAAAAAAAGTTTCCCTTTTTGGCTTTTTGTCTACGGAACCTTAAAAATGCTCTTTTATGCTCCGCTTATAGGCATACGAAAAATACATTTAAATGGTCATATTATTAAAACGAAATAGAAGAATAAAAAATGAAAAACGAAATCAAATAAAGTAAGACGTAAATGAGAATGTCAGTGAATATTAGCATGTAAAAGATATTTATGTCAAGAGAAAAGTTAGATAAAAAATCAAAATTAAAATGCAAATTTAATGTCAAATATTAAAAATACAATTGATATAAATTAGTAGACGTCAAATTCAAAGGTTGTCATTCCAATATTCATTTAGGGCTTAAAATGTTTTGCCAATGAATAAGTTAAAAAAGCTGCTTAAACGGAGCCGTGCCGTGCCAACTCACCGACGCGGGATCAAACCTGACCCCAAAGACGAGGCTGCGACGGCGGCCGAAGTCCGTCGGGGACCCTGGTGTTATCCTTACGAGGACGTACCCGGGGTGCCTAGCAATGGGCGGTTGGAAAGGACACCGTGTGGTTTTAGTCGGCTCAATTCCGACATATCCACCTCATCGCTGGCACCGATGGGGCGAAGCCCGATTATCGCCTATTACTTTTTTTTAAAGAGTACGGCTAGATGATTCAATTCAGTCACGTGACGATCGCATAAAAATGACAAACTTGACGTACAAAGAGAGGAGTTTTTTTTTTCGTGCGGAAATCCCTTCGGATACCCCCCCCCCCCCCGCCGTCAGCGGGGGCGATTATGTCGGGCTTGAACCGACTAAAACCGCACGCCGTCTCGGGTCTACAGACACCGGGGTGTAAGGTTGCCCATAGAGCATATCCCTCGCACCCCGACTGACCCTGAGCCATCTCCGGTTTCGAGATGGCCCCCTTACCTAATTAGAACAAAACTTCAAGTGAAGTGAAAAAATTCATACATTGACACATATCTACGAAGTGTTAGGTACTATGATTCAACCATTAGATCCTACTTCCTATCAATATTATAAACGTGAAAGTTTGTGAAGATTTTTGTAAGTTTGGATGTCGAAGACGTTATGTTTAAAAACCCACTATTTTTACACATAAAAACTCGAAATTACACAAATTTTAGATATTGAAACACTGTCTCGATGCGTCTTTCCTGTGCTGGCGCCAAAAACACCCGCTTTGACAATATACACACGGGTGTGATATAACATGCATTTAAAAAAAAAGACAAATGAAAAAAACACTACTGTTACTGTACACGTTTTTTTTTTTTTTTTGAACGTTTAAATCAATCAACCAATAGAAAACGCTGCCTGCGCGTTTGTTTGAAGTCAAACTGTTTACTCAGCGGCTCGCCGGCCAGTAAGTGTTCAACTGCAATATAATTAGTTTGTTTGTCGTCTTACCCATTAGCTTGGTCGTACTCTATCAATTACCATTAATATTGATTAGCGGCAGTATCGCGTCATTGCGTATAATGGGAAACTCAGCGCATATGGTAATGCTGCGATCAATGTATGAGTATAGACTTTTAAGTAAAATCCTATAGTTGGACATGGCGGAATAATTGTCAAAAAAAAAACCAGAATAGATGAATGAAACCTACGTCGCTCGAGAAATAAATATGTTCTACGACTACTACACATCACTATCTAAGTATAACTTGTAATGTGGGTTCTTGCTAAATAAATATAAATAATTTTCATAATACCAAGTAGATAACTTGGTATTATGAAAATTAATAATAAAACTATTCAATAAAAAGTTTTGCTAAAATAATTAGATAATTATTTAATAAGGAATCAATCCTATACCTACTAAACCAGCTTCTTTTAAAGCAAGGCTTTTTCACAGTAAGTAGACACAGAAAGTATATACTAATGCTGGTTATTGTAAAATTAGATGCTTGGTATTAAAAATATGTTTCACCACATACTTCCAAAAACTGATTGCCTTTATTATAGCAGTTTTTGTAGGCTCTAATTCTAATCCAACTAAATGTTTTAAAGTTTGTATAAAACGTAAATGCTAAATATAATCATTTTAATACATCTTGTGAGTAGTACAAATCGATGCACAAAAAACCCCTTGATACGTACGATTAAAGCTATGTTTAGTGTACGAGAAAACTATTTTGATGTCTAATAATGTTGATGAACTGCGGTAATTTGGCGTACGCGACGGACCGCCTTCTTGACATCAATAAAAATATCAATATTAAATGTGGATTTTCAGATGATTTACCGTTTATCTAAATAGAGGCTAAAGTAGAGATCCACTCAGTAGATCTATCAAAAACTTGTTAGATATGGGGACACGTTTTATCAATTTCTCTAAGTTATGAAACTAATTGTCTTGTATTTGTGTCTATTTGTTTATTTATTCAATAATAAAGATATTAACCGTCATGAAAGTATCTAATAAAACCATCGAATGCTCGTACTTAGGTTTGGCTCGTACATAAACGTGACCGCACACTCTGTATACAACTCTAGACATTTTATCTACGATGTCTTGGCATATACGAATAGCACCAATTTTAATCGTAACAAAATTATCCCTAACTTTGTCGAATAATTTTGTGCAATTCAATATTGGTGCGCTAAATGACATGCCCCATCAACTCACGTCACAGCAAGTTACTTATAAACCATTACCTCTTCCATAATAGGAGCATATTATTTCCGATGCAAAAGCTATTGAGGGCAATAATAAATACGGCTATTAGAATGACAAGCAACATAAGCCCAATGGAATTATGGCCACTTACCTATGAAATTTTAAACGGTACTTAGTAGTCGACTACAGTTATCGCTTCTTTTATGTTTTATATGCAACATAGAAAGTTTGCAATACATTTTTTTATGTGCGTTATGAGTTAAAATATATACATAGATATATTGAACGGACTATCATAAAAAATCAAAACAGTGGTCTCTGCCTACCCTGGAGGGTATGAAAGGGAAAGTGATTGTTTGATTATATATAGTGAACAGTATGTACAAGATATTTAAGGAAGTTTATGCGCATATTACACACTGATATATGATTATTTTTAACAGATTATGTGTTACCTTATTATTTACACTTTTTTCGACGTTTCGATGACTATAGTATCCGTTAAAAATACATTTATTTATTCCAATATGGCAACATTTTGTTATTACATATCAAATATGGCTATTATATACCTATACATACCATTTATTTCAATATTTATTTACTTTTTATAGAACACTCGTAACAGATTAAAACTTTTTAAATATTTTTCATTATTACAAAAAAAAACAAAAACGTAATAAATTAAATAGGATTGAATTCACCATTTACACGTACGCGGTTTTTGTGACTTGTTTTGAACTTAACACTTCAAAGTACGAGTTACAAATTAGATGTAACATTGACCAAAGCAAGACCAAAAAGTTACGTTACGTTGTTGCTTGCCAAAGCGTTGCGTTATTATAACACTTATTATGTAAACACACTTTAAGTAGCTAATACTTGAGATTGACCTTACTTACATTTAAATTGTAATAAAAATTGATGTAAATTACATCATAGTGCATGTAGCACTATACACTACCTGAAAAAGTGACTGGGTGCATAAAGTTATAATAATAAGAAATTAAAAGTAAAAGTAAATTAATATCCTTTCTTACAGTTTCAGATCTATCTGAAAACTTTGTAACAATGAATATTGTCTGAGCTTGTGTATAAATAAATGTTATGTAATGTTATGTTATTATACAAAATTAGAACCATAACGAAATGTATTGCAAAAAAAATGGTTAATTATTTTAACATCAGTTTTTTAGTCATTTGTTTTATAAAATGAAGTTCCTTCTTTCCAGAGCCGTATACTGGAAGATGCATCGTTGATGTGCAACTCATGGTCACCAAGACACAACGTAAGTTACAACATACCGTACCCCCTGATTGGCATTTTTGATTTCATCCTTATTTTAAATGTTACCCGTATCATAGGCTCGCGATTACGCTTGCGTCCATCTTTGGCCAAAGATATATTTTTTATTTACTTATACATATTTTAAATAAGTTTTGCTACGCGATAACTTGAATCCAGAGATTGTATTTTATCTGTTGTTTGTAGGAAACTTATCCTATCGCCTTTTAGAAATTATTGTAGATTGTAGACATAGATAAATTTGAATCACTTTATTTTATATAGCTTGTAAAACTGAGCGTCATTCTGGTGTGACGTCGCGTATATGGTAAGTTTCTTTATAGAGTTTCATTGAGTTGCATTGATATAGTTTCGATATAAATGTATTGTCTTCTTGGCATGTTGGAAGAATGATTGATAATGTAGATAGAATTTAGAATTAAATATTGTAGAAAACAAAAAACATTAAAAAAAGATTTTACACCTATTTTAGAAATATATATTTATCTTTACGTAATGACGTACTAAAAATCTCTTTATCATTATAGTATTAGGTATTATACAGTATAAGGGCTACAAATTAGGAAGTAAAATTTCTAAACTTTTAAATATTGTTAAAATGGTTACAATTTATGGGGTGTACTATGCCAAATCGAATGCCAAATAATCGAATATCAATTGATCGACCACTATAAATCGAACATCCAAATACACGAACGTTCATGAAATCGAATGTTTAATATATCGAACATTCAATATATCGTACACTCATTACATCGAGTATTCAAAATATCGAATGTTTGTTTGATCGAGCGTTCAACGCATCGCATATTCATTCTATCGAAATATCAATATAGGTACTGAATACTTTACCTATTTCTGGGTGGTTTAAAAAAAAATAACCACGAAGCTCCGCTCCGCTTCGCTCCCGCCTTAGCCTTCTAACCTAACCTATTCGAGTCGGGGTACTCTGAGTCGGTATGTTAAAAAGATTACATGTGATTTATTAGTAAATTTTGTGTTTTTCTTGTATTCTACCATATAAAAAGTATTCGATTATTGATATTCGATTATTTGGCATTCGATTTGGCATAGTACACCTCAATTTATGGTGTAGGTAATTGAGAAGATATTTAGACGAATAAACTGTTAATCTTTATCAAATTAAATTCGTTAGTCACCTTAAGTATTTCATATGCATAACAATTCCAATAAACACAAACTACATTTTGATAATAATTATAATCGGTATATAAACAAAAAATATTAAAATACAATGAAAATAATAATACAATAATAAAAACATTATATCCATTTTGTTAATTGTCACACTCCACACTCTATATGCGACATTCTTACGTAATTGATTATTCATTTGGTGAACTTTTGTTTCGTGTCGAACCGAAACAGAAAAATACGATCAAGAAAGCTATAAATAAAAACCGGAATTACATAATTTAACTATTGAGTTATGGACTCAACTGTATTAAATAAGCACTTTAGAATAAATATATTGTCACAGTTTGGAGGTGGAGAGAGGTACAGGGGTGAAATCACGAGAATAGATAAAAAATACGAACCATAAAATGGCACAAAAATTAAATATTTTTCTCAAACATGCATGGAAATTTGAACATTATTTTGACAACCTTCTTCGAGATAAATCGAAATTGCTGCACATGCGAGCAGCGGCCGGCAAAAGTTGTATGAAAATCCATATCTATCGTGTTTTAGCGGCCAAATAAATTACTATGTAAACTCATATCTGTCGTGTAATTTAAAAATGGAACCATATTTTACTCCGAACCATGGCAACCAAGGAGGTAACTTATCCAAGGCATTATTTAAATAATACAGAACTGGCTTGCAAAAAATAGAAAGCTGTTTATTAAGAAAAATAAAAAACAAATGAACATTTTGCCGCGTGAAAAATTACTGTTGTTCGTTGTTCGTCATTGATTTTGAAAAGTAGGTAACTAATTGTATTGGACAAAATGAGTTCAAGTGAAGACAATGAGAGTGATGAATTTACTTTAACGCCACCTGAAATTCAAAAGGCGTGCCTAGATACTACTTAGTTTTAATTTCCGCACATTGTTTGAGAAAAGCACTATACAAACCTTGGCCACAACTGAGCGTTGCCGGACTCCGTAATGCGTGCGGCCCGCATACTTCACGATCGTCCGGCAACACTACACTTGGCGGCCGCGGCAGTAATGTACTATAACTTAATTTTATAATGTATTTTTAAAGAAAATATACAAGTAAATATTCTGTGATTTCAAGCTGCTACTTCTACCTGTAGACGTTATTAATATCGGGCAAAAAAAAACGGCAAAAACATCATCATCAACTCATTGTATTGGAGCCCCACTTAAATCTGTATTTTATTGTATTTTTAGTATTTGTTGTTATAGCGGCAGAAATACATTGCGTAAATTTCAACAGTCTAGCTATCATGGTTCATGAGATACAGTGTGGTGACAGATAGACAGACAGACAGTGAAGTCTTAGTAATATAGTAGTATAGTAGTTTTATGGATACGGAACTCCAAAAGGCATAGATACAGACAAACATAGAACCTCCCCTTTTTTTAAAGCCGGTTAAAAAGTAAAACCAATGACTTGTATGTATACTCCCCCAAACCGGGGCAAGACGGGGACAACGTGGTTCCCAAACCCGAGGGGGCCATCTCGAAACCGGAGATGGCCCTGGGTCAGTCGGGTTGCGAGGGATATGCTCTATGGGCAACCTTACACCCCGGCGTCTTAAGACCCGAGACGACGTGCGGTTTTAGTCTGTCCAAGCCCGACATAACCGAGGTAGGTATCCGAAAGGATTTCCGCACGAAAAAAAAAACTACTAGACTGGCTGTACAGAACAAAAAAATGTTATCACGAACGATCACTTGCTATCATACAGACGAGAAATAGGCGCGCTATGCCCATATAGATAAGTGTCAAAATTCATTAATTATTTATCTAGCTTTTGCGTCCCACTTCAAATTCGAAATTTAAAATTCAATCGCCTCCCCAGGAACTGTGACACAATAATTTTTGAAGTGAAACCGTCTTAAGGCGCGTTCGGCATTTATTTATATGAGTGAAAATTTTAAATTCGCGACTCTGTTACCGTTACCGACAGCGCGTTACGCGCTCTCGCTCCGTGCTAGACTACATACAAGCTGTACGTGCTGGGTGAGTCCATAATACACAGAGCGCGATGCCTGGCAGGCCGTCACGACCATTAGCGAAAATACACATGTAATTGTTCAAGTTTTCACTTCTGTCAGCACTCCCGGAGTGCAGTTTTTTTTTTTGGAACGAAGTTCCTTATCGCGCGTTACGAAAGGGGGCTAGACGGACCATATTAAGATTGTAACGACACTTTTTGCTTAAGATTGTAACGAGACTTTTTGCTTTTGTAACTTCTGCGCACCGATCCGCGCATTGTTGTCACGGTACTATGGAAACGTATGGTGTCATCTATATATATAAAAATGAAACCCGTTTTCCGTTGTCACGACATAGCATGAAAACGGCTTGACCGATTTGGCTGATTTTTTTTTGTAGTTTTCTAATACTCTGTACAAGGTTCTTACGGAAAAAAATATTAAGAAAATCTCTCAGAAAGATTGAAAAATATACATTTAAATTTGTATATTTAAAAAAAAGCGCGTTGCGAATGTCAACGTCATTCAATTTAAAACAAAAAACTCTGTGGTGATCTATGACACCACAGACATAACCGCGCTAACAAATGTCAACGTCATTCAATTTAAAACAAAAAACTCTGTGGTGATCTATGACACCACAGACATAACCGCGCTAACAAATGTCAACGTCATTCTATTTAAAACAAAAAAGTCTGTGGTGATCTATGACACCACAGACATAACCGCGCTAACAAATGTCAACGTCATTCAATTTAAAACAAAAAACTCTGTGGTGATCTATGACACCACAGACATAACCGCGCTAACAAATGTCAACGTCATTCAATTTAAAACAAAAAAGTCTGTGGTGATCTATGACACCACAGACATAACCGCGCTAACAAATGTCAACGTCATTCAATTTAAAACAAAAAACTCTGTGGTGATCTATGACACCACAGACATAACCGCGCTAACAAATGTCAACGTCATTCAATTTAAAACAAAAAACTCTGTGGTGATCTATGACACCACAGACATAACCGCGCTAACAAATGTCAACGTCATTCAATTTAAACCAAAAAACTCTGTGGTGATCTATGACACCACAGACATAACCGCGCTAACAAATGTCAACGTCATTCAATTTAAAACAAAAAACTCTGTGGTGATCTATGACACCACAGACATAACCGCGCTAACAAATGTCAACGTCATTCAATTTAAAACAAAAAACTCTGTGGTGATCTATGACACCACAGACATAACCGCGCTAACAAATGTCAACGTCATTCAATTTAAAACAAAAAAGTCTGTGGTGATCTATGACACCACAGACATAACCGCGCTAACAAATGTCAACGTCATTCAATTTAAAACAAAAAACTCTGTGGTGATCTATGACACCACAGACATAACCGCGCTAACAAATGTCAACGTCATTCAATTTAAAACAAAAAACTCTGTGGTGATCTATGACACCACAGACATAACCGCGCTAACAAATGTCAACGTCATTCAATTTAAACCAAAAAACTCTGTGGTGATCTATGACACCACAGACATAACCGCGCTAACAAATGTCAACGTCATTCAATTTAAAACAAAAAACTCTGTGGTGATCTATGACACCACAGACATAACCGCGCTAACAAATGTCAACGTCATTCAATTTAAAACAAAAAACTCTGTGGTGATCTATGACACCACAGACATAACCGCGCTAACAAATGTCAACGTCATTCAATTTAAAACAAAAAACTCTGTGGTGATCTATGACACCACAGACATAACCGCGCTAACAAATGTCAACGTCATTCAATTTAAAACAAAAAAGTCTGTGGTGATCTATGACACCACAGACATAACCGCGCTAACAAATGTCAACGTCATTCAATTTAAAACAAAAAACTCTGTGGTGATCTATGACACCACAGACATAACCGCGCTAACAAATGTCAACGTCATTCAATTTAAAACAAAAAAGTCTGTGGTGATCTATGACACCACAGACATAACCGCGCTAACAAATGTCAACGTCATTCAATTTAAAACAAAAAACTCTGTGGTGATCTATGACACCACAGACATAACCGCGCTAACAAATGTCAACGTCATTCAATTTAAAACAAAAAAGTCTGTGGTGATCTATGACACCACAGACATAACCGCGCTAACAAATGTCAACGTCATTCTATTTAAAACAAAAAAGTCTGTGGTGATCTATGACACCACAGACATAAACGCGCTAACAAATGTCAACGTCATTCAATTTAAAACAAAAAACTCTGTGGTGATCTATGACACCACAGACATAACCGCGCTAACAAATGTCAACGTCATTCAATTTAAAACAAAAAACTCTGTGGTGATCTATGACACCGCAGACATAACCGCGCTAACAAATGTCAACGTCATTCTATTTAAAACAAAAAAGTCTGTGGTGATCTATGACACCACAGACTTAACCGCGCTAACAAATGTCAACGTCATTCAATTTAAAACAAAAAACTCTGTGGTGATCTATGACACCACAGACATAACCGCGCTAACAAATGTCAACGTCATTCAATTTAAAACAAAAAACTCTGTGGTGATCTATGACAGCGCGATGCCTGGCAGGCCGTCACGACCATTAGCGAAAATACACATGTAATTGTTCAAGTTTTCACTTCTGTCAGCACTCCCGGAGTGCAGTTTTTTTTTTTGGAACGAAGTTCCTTATCGCGCGTTACGAAAGGGGGCTAGACGGACCATATTAAGATTGTAACGACACTTTTTGCTTAAGATTGTAACGAGACTTTTTGCTTTTGTAACTTCTGCGCACCGATCCGCGCATTGTTGTCACGGTACTATGGAAACGTATGGTGTCATCTATATATATAAAAATGAAACCCGTTTTCCGTTGTCACGACATAGCATGAAAACGGCTTGACCGATTTGGCTGATTTTTTTTTGTAGTTTTCTAATACTCTGTACAAGGTTCTTACGGAAAAAAATATTAAGAAAATCTCTCAGAAAGATTGAAAAATATACATTTAAATTTGTATATTTTAAAAAAAGCGCGTTGCGAATGTCAACGTCATTCAATTTAAAACAAAAAACTCTGTGGTGATCTATGACACCACAGACATAACCGCGCTAACAAATGTCAACGTCATTCAATTTAAAACAAAAAACTCTGTGGTGATCTATGACACCACAGACATAACCGCGCTAACAAATGTCAACGTCATTCAATTTAAAACAAAAAAATATGTGGTAATGGAGCTATGTGGTATTCATATGTGGTATGTGTGTGTGTTAGTAAAGTCCTTCTCAGGTATGACGAGACCAGGGAAATAGGTATTCATTTTTATATGGAGGATATTATAGATTCCAGTTCAAATTGAATCCGACATAACCGCCCCCGCTGGCCGGCGCGGGGGGGTATCCGAAGGGATTTCCGCACGAAAAAAAAAAAAAAAAGGTACGCGTACATAAGATAGGTCACCTATACAAAATAAAGTAGTGCATCAAATTTACGCTAAGGCGGTACGAAGTTTGCCGGGTCAGCTAGTTGTCAATATTTTCTCTTATGTAAAAATAAACTACGATTTGATTTAATACTTTTAATGTGTTTCCTTGAGGCGTAAAAGTGGTGACCCCGACGTGATGGATATCATTTGTGAATTCGCTAATGAATAGGAGTTGACGAGTACGACGAGGAGTTTCAGTTTCTGAAGAACTTTTCAAAAGCGCGTAAGTCAGCGGCTTATGATCAGTTAAATTAAGTCCCGCGCATCTATGACGTGTACGAAAGAATAGACAGACAGAGTGGATATATATATATATGTTTGTGTGTGTGTACCTATGTAAGGAACTTCGTTCCATCCGGGTGTCCCTTGACACCTCTCAAGTTTTTTTACTAACCACATTGTCTATTAATATCAAAGAAGTATTATCTATTCTATGATAGAAGTTATTGCTCGTTTTGCACAACTTGCGAGTCATAAAATACGTGTACAGCTATTTTTGTAGCGACTGAAATCGAAGTTCTATAGTATGACCAAGTCATCGGCCTTTTTAGGGCCCCAACAGCTCGTAATAGATGCTACAGATATTCATAATGGCAGCTGGTACCGATATGGCTTACCGCGCTCTCCGAAGCATAATGGAGTCTCAGAGTCTTAAAAATTATCGCCCATCCTAAGACTGACCTGGCTAGTATTGCTTATACTTGCAATATGCTAACCTAATTCATTACCACTATCCTCGGGCCTATCGAGCAGTATACATAGAAATCTTTGAATTATAGGTTACTACTTAAATGGCATGTAGGTATGTCTAGGCTTTCAAGGCCGGCGTTGCATGTGGAATATACTGCTTCCGGGCTGTTTTGCCATGAAGCTTGAGTTCCATACGTTTCGTCGATCACTGCGGTCAACATGTTCAGCGGTGCAGGTTCGGGCGCCGACGAGTGTGTAGAACTCTCTTCGGCGACGACTTCTCTGCGACTGATGCAGTTTCATATGGACCACGGCCAAACAACCTGGAAGCAGTATATTCTACAGGTATGTAGGTACGTACTGGAAGTTATGGTGCTTTCTCAGATATTATCTGAAAGAACATTTCATACTTACTTGAGAAGTGTTCGCGGTGAATAAAAGAAAATAAAAAAACATTCATTCTGTTAGTAGATGGAACGTACTAAAAGTGTGGTGTGCTTTCTTTTTTGAGCGGCAATCCCCTCCGATAACTCCCCCCTCCCCTCGCCGGCCAGTGGCGGCGGTTATTTCGGGCTTGAACCGACTAAAACCGCACGCCGTCTCGAGTCTTAAGACGCTGGGGTGTTTGGTTGCCCAAGGAGCATTCCCACGCACCCCGACTGACCCTGGGTCATCTCCGGTTTCGAGATGGCCTCCTCGGATTTGCGGACCACGGTGTCCCCGTCTTGCCCCGGTTTGGGGGAGGGGTGCTAGTCGCCTCGTGGTCTGCTTCTGCTGGGATGACAGGCTTCAATCTGTAGCTCATATGCAAGTTGTGTAGTAGTTGGAATGTGTAGCGATGGTACGTATGTGTGTGCGTGCCTGTGTGTGTAGTAACAGTAGGTGTGTAATGTGAGTTATTGAGCTGAGTGAGACGAAGTCGAGCGAAAGCTCCTCATACCAGACTTCAGGATTTTCTTTGTCACAGGTCTCCTCCTAAACTACTAATCCAATCAGAACCAAATTTGGCATGATTAAAGGTCAATCAGAGGAAGGTTTATGGATATATTTTGAAAAAATTAATGCTACCACAGAGGAATGATCAAGGTTAAAAAAATTCCAGATGGAATTACATAATAACCGCTCGAGACACTGTGACCAAACTTTATACGCTCAGAAAGCATGTCCAGAGTTGTGACTTTCAAAAAGAATTTTCAAAATCGGACTTGCCACGGAGGAATGATCACTGTTCAAAATTTTCAAAATCTGATTCACGATGTCTCACTCAGCTCAACATTGCAAGCAGCGATTCGCCTTGCAGTCCTAGTGATTACTATAGAGTATAAAAAGTAGTTCGATATATCTAATTATAATGATGTATCACATATTCAAGCAATACGGCAGAGGTCTAAGGCCTAAGAGATGATGGATAGATTGCGTAAAAGACGATATGGCCAGGAAAGGAGTGGTGAGTCAAAAACAAAGTCAAAGTTAAAGTCGGTCTTCAAAATTACAGGTTATCCACCAGTTACCAGGTGGGGAAAAATTATATACACGTGCCTTTAAAAAAAAACCTATGATTAAAATAGAATATTGATATACCAAAGACAATAAGTCTGGCATTTTGTTTTATGATTGCGTTTTCATCGAATCGCTGAAAGTGATTATAGCAATTGAATGCCGTGATATGCCGGGTTGAAGGCCGTACTGGCTAGTGGCTGATATGAAAGGAAATACCTATGTTACAAAATCTTATATCATTGAATTACTGTCTCTAACTTATTCTGTAATCGACTTTTGAATGGTTATTAATTTAGAATCCTTTTTGTGACCTTGGTATCGTCAGCGTCAAAAGTAGACGATCATTTACAGATTTTAAAAATTAGGTATTGAGCGAAGTAAAATTACTTTGCTCAAAACCTAATTTTTAAAATCTTAAATATGAATATAAAAACATAAATATGTTTCCTAATCTAAATGCTACAAATGTTAAACTACCTAATGGGCTCTACGAATGTATTTTTAAATTTTGTTGGTATTTCTGCACGTATAGGTACCTATTATTTAATTAATAACTGTGAATAATAATAAAATATTGAGGATAGAGGTCAGTGAAGTGACTACAAATAATTTTCTTGTTGCTTTTAATATTTTGTCAGGACATCTTAGATGACAATAAATATTATTGTGCAATTATGTGTGCAAATCGCCACCACTTTTTTTCTAGAGCTGTCAATCGCACACTTATAAATTCAGCCTGCGGGAATCGAAAAAAAAAATATCGATGCCCACTCAAATTTTGTAACCAAATTTTATCGCCCGATTTCAAATCAAATAAATTGTTTCTAGAGAAGTTCGTGAAACTATTTCACAGTTGTAACGTTTACGTTTTAACATTTATATCTTGTATACACCTACTTACTATCATAAGTACATGTACCTACACTTGTACACCCGTAGACGTTCCACTATGTTCTAGTGTTTACCAAACTCCAAAGAATCATTGCTAGAAAGTATCAACTAAGATGAAACTGTTCAAAAAACTTTTGCTTAAACTATTCGCCAACGAAATTTAGGTAGCAAGTAATAACCCGTTTCAACTAGGTCTGCAAGGCGAATCGCTGCTTGCAATGTTGAGCTGAGTGAGACATCGTGAATCAGATTTTGAAAATTTTGAACATTCCTCCGTGGCAAGTCCGATTTTGAAAATTCTTTTTGAAAGCCACAACTCGGACATGCTTTCTGAACGTGTAAAGTTTGGTCACAGTGTCTCGAGCGGTTATTATGTAATTCCATCTGGAATTTTTTTAACGGTGATCATTCCTCTGTGGTAGCATTAATTTTTTCAAAATATATCCATAAACCTTCCTCTGATTGACCTCTTTAATCATGCCAAATTTGGTTCTGATTGGATTAGTAGTTTAGGAGGAGACCTGTGACAAAGAAAATCCTGAAGTCTGGTATGAGGAGCTTTCGCTCGACTTCGTCTCACTCAGCTCAATAACGAAGTGTACTAAAACGTAGAATATATTTTTCAAGTATGAAGAGCTTGCTTGTTCTATAGCAACTTTGAGTCTCATAAGTGTTACTTTGTGACGTAGGTACATGAATAAACCGGGACGGTGGGGCAACTAGCGCCCTTCCCCCAAACCGGGGCAAGACGGGGACACCGTGGTTCCCAAACCCGAGGGGGCCATCTCGAAACCGGAGATGGCCCAGGGTCAGTCGGGGTGCGAGGGATATGCTCTATGGGCAACCTTACACCCCGGCGTCTGTAGACCCGAGATGACGTGCGGTTTTAGTCGGTGAAAGCCCGACATAACCGCCCCCGCTGGTCGGCGGGGGGGTATCCGAAGGGATTTCCGCACGAAAAGAAAAAGGTACATGAATAAAGATATTTTTATTTTGATAAATTGTGAAAAATTTAAAAACCTTATGATGAGTAGTTATTGGGCCAAAGTAATGTCTTATCATCGGTCCTTTGAACATTTATATAATCAAAGCATCGGTCTTGATACGTGAGCATATTTTCAATTCTTGAAGTTGGTCGAATTTACAGATTCCATTATATAAATTATACATACCAGTCAAGACAAAATAAAACGCTAGAAATTAAGATAAATAACATGATTTCTTTTGGCATTGGCCTTGAAAAAAGAATTGAGTAAGCACTTTATCATTGATTATAATTTCAATTTGTTTATCAATGTTACATTTCGCGTTTTCATCAAGATCCCAAAGTACACGACGCCGAATAAAAGTCATGAATAATGCGTAATTATGAAAGTAATTTGTATATTTTAGATCAAAATGTAGTCAAAACAACCCTCCGCTCGCTGGTCCCCTACGTAATCGCGGATACTAAGTGCACAGCATATAATCCCAGTCGCAACGATGAGTCGTACAAGCATCGACAAAAGTGTTATTAGATAGTAAGTATCACATTTTGCTTTTTTTTCTATATTTGCAGTTTTTTTTTTAAATATTAGTAATGGAAATCACCAGTTGCCTAAGTTAGGCCTGAGTTCATGTTGGTAGTAGGTACAACTATCGGAGTTCGAGCTCTTGTGAGCTCTTAAGCACAAGTCCGACGCCTTAGCTTAGTAGTTAGTGGCTACCGCCGCGTAAGCCCAAAACTGAGCAGTAGGTACTTATAACACATTTATAACTATCCAACTTAAATTTAAGTCGTAGTAAATGTTAGCAAGAATTTATAGAAAAACCCCTAACATCACGCCAGACCCGGATATCAACCCTACAATTAAACTATCCCACACATTATATAATAAACGAACAACGAAGTATTTGTAAGTGTTATTACGACTCTCGTTCGACACCTATTGCCTACTTACCGGTTCGTGGATTTTAAAGGGGTTTGGTAATTGCAATCAATTTCGCTAGGAACTAGGGGACAAAGTAACAGCCAATTTTAGATTACTTTATGCTCAGTCAGAAAGTGCTGGGGAAAGTAGTCTAAACAAAGTCATCCTAGTCAAAAAGGAACGAAGTAACGTACTGTGATTTTGTGTTCAACGCAATAAAAATAAGCATAACAGCAAAGTTTACTGTCAACAGTAGAAAAAAAAAGAGTAGATAATCTTAAGAGAAGCTTAATATGACTAAAAATCAATGCAAACTCAAATAACGGCAAACAGAACTAGATTAGATTAACCAAATTATAATAATTGAAATTTGGAATATATTTTAGTCTCCTTATTTCACTATTGTTTGCGACAGTACCATAGACACAGCGGTCTAATCGACCCCATCTCAGTGACATTTGATACAGTGAGCCCGGGATCATGTCACACGTTAACCCTAAAACGCGCGACTGATGAGTAATAATAGCTAAGGATTAGCATAGAGACTAATGCGTCAGCTTTTAGTAATAAGTTTTAGTCCGTCTCGTGTTTTATGAGGAAGTACTTAGTGAGTGGGTGTCTCTTTGATGAAAAATAAAACGTAATAATATACGTTTGTAGAATAACACAACAATTAGGGCGATTTTTTCTCACGACTTTAGAATCTGTCACCCAGGTCTTTAAAAACACATTTGAATATTAACTTACCTATAGAATCAATAGAGGTATGTTTAGAACGCAGTTTCCGATTCTTTTATTAAGAAAAAATACAAATATTTAAGGGTCCAAATAGCGACATTCTGTTTTGATAACTTTGACCGTACGAATATTATAGCCGCTTATTGGGCCAAGGTAACTATAGCCTAGAAATGTAAAAAAGGATCAGTGCACACTTTTTGTAGGTAGTTTTGTGTTTAATGATAATGATTACTATTAAATGTTTCCAAATTCCCATACAAACATGGACTAGAATATGATACAAAACTGAAAATTAGAAAATAATTAGAGCACTTAGAAACACACACTTTTCACAACACACTGTCAGGAATAGCCAAATCAGTTACATCCTGCATGGTTTTTGGATAAAAAATATTTTTCAATGTACCTGCTTGGTTTTGGTCTACGAGGAGATTTACATAGTTTAATCAGATAAAATAAAGGTTTGTTTTCTTAAGTGTATTAAGTCTAAATTTGTGAATAACTTAAGTCTGGATTGTCAGATTTTATCAGGCCCGAAACTGGGATTGTCTTTTCGTATGTATGCTCTTATAAAGAACGTTTAACAATATCTACTTAGTAACTAAAATTAATATTGGAGGAAGCATTACTAAAATACCCGAGCATTGGGTGGGTTAGAAGTTAGCCACCGAAGTTTGAAAAAATCGAATGTATATCATGACCCCTGCATATTTTCATACACTTGTATTCAATAAGATTGACATTAAAATCAGCATGAAAATAAAATAGCATAAGTTAATCAATTAAATATAACAATTCCCCGCCAACGTCGAGCTGGGGACTTAATTCAATTGTTGATCCCCGTCCCCTATCAAACAATAATTATCACCGTCAGTGTAACAATTTGCGACGTCATGTTGCCATAAAAATAGTAACTCAGTGGATTTTGTAGCAATGGTCCATTATCGAGCATGCTTGCGAGAGGGGTTAACATGGCCAGCAAACAAATAAGGGATTGAAGGGTATAATTATTGTTTATTTATATCAATTGAGTTTGCGTCTAGTTTATCTATTATGTTCTATGATATGATTTTCGGAGATGGTTACATACCTTTTCAAACTGGCAAGGAAGTAGGCGATAAGGCAAAAAGAAAAAAAAAGATTGGAAAATTTGTCATTTTCCAAATATTTTACAACATTAAAGACATCACCTGCCAAATTTTTCAAGTTGTAGCCAAAGGGTTTAGGTACTGAATCAACCAGTTAGAAAATATAATTCTTCATCGCACGGAGAAATAGTAGATTGTTATACAAGGAGCTAAAATGACCCATCATATACGAGGTAGTTTTACTCCCGAGCTTTAGCGAGGAAGTAAATAGAAACCGAGTTTTAATGGGTTTTAGCGCCGTGTGTTACACTATACTTTTCACTACGATTAGGAGAAAATAAAACAATCCAATACAATATGAAATATGTAGGTAGTTTATTTTATTAACTTTTCGTAAGTATTTAAATAAATGCTTTGTGACCTTGACGGCAACAGATTGGAAATTATTTCTTTTCCTTTCTCTTCTATTTGTAAATTAGGGTCTCCATTCTCACTAGATGATGTCATTTTCACTATTGTAAAATATATTACGGTCACTACCAATTCAATTTGCAATTAGAGAAAAATTATAAAGATTTCGCGCCAATGTCTTTTTTTTGTTTCTTCTGTAGCCGCAACACATTGCATGCATTCTACAAGAGATCGCCGATTTTAGTTCCATTTTCAAAATTAAAATGAAGTTCTTTTCTTATGAAACAGTGATAAGACGAGTCTTTATTCATGATTATTCTACTTATGACTAAAGACTTTTTCGTTTTTGTAGGCTCATTGTCATTTGACACACAAAAATTAAAAATAAAACTTTTTCCCCTAGGGGAAGAATTGCTATTTTTTCTTCGCTCTGTTACGCCAGAATGACGGTCTTTTTGAGCAAGAGGAGTGCAAAATCGTATTTAACCCCCTTAGGCGTGAATTTTTTAATCATTGGAATGGACGATGATAGACTCAGGAACCAAGAGAAATCGTCATCATCTTAGCGATTATTTTAAATACTAGTGCTATTTATAACAAATGTTACTGCCTATAATAAAAACTTATCTGTATATTTAAAGTAAACTGGTGGCAACATTCAAAAGTCCTTTTTGCCCCACCAATTATCAAAAAAGCACATTCCAATCATTATAACACTACTAAAACCAATAAAAATTAAGCGCGTCACTGAAATTAAACTTGACAAGTAACCCTCCACCGCCCCGCTCACAAGTGGCAAACGTGGAAATTAGACGGCGCGTCGCAGCGTTGCCACTTGTTAGCAATTACAATGAGGGTTACAGCCCATAGAGTGAGGGTATGCGAACAATCTGCAATTCCCACGGTCGATTGCAACTTACTAAAAATGGATATTTGATGCTTACGTATGGTAAGCTTGTTATAGGATTCAGGGGATTGGGTAATTTTTTACTTATAAAACAAACCCGTGCCTAGACAACACAATTCACCGTACAGAGTTTTTGCCATCTTTTGGCGTGTTGTTCGATCGTGCGATTAGAAGCCAGAGACAGTGGGTTAAGATTGCCACTCAGAACAAATATTTATATTCATGAATGTCTGTTTGCATTAGTTAGAATATTTTAATGTGACTCTTTTTACGCAATTAGCCTATTGTAGTCCAATGCTGGATCTGGGCACATTTACAAACAAGTAGAATTCCTGAGACGAGCTCAGCCGAATACAAGGGATTTTCGATTTTGCGTTTTTTTTTTTTTGCGATTTTTTCTTTATCTTGCAATGGTTCACCCCAGCACGAATCTATTACCGAAAACAGCAACTCGATAGCTCATCTCCTTCATACCCAAAACCGTGACAGAAAATTGGCAACGACGACGACGTCAACGACAACTCGATAGCAATAGGGCTTTTCTAAAGAAAATCCCTAAAAATACACACATAGTCTAGGACCTATTGATACAATGTTGTGTTTTACATCCCATAATATCATTACATACCTACAACTCTAAAATGATCGTACAGCTTTTACCTCTTATATCCAAAAAGCTGCCTAAATAGACAACTCCTTCATTCAAACACAAGACAAATAATAACAGACCCTTTACAAGTTTACCAAAAGAAGGTTTTCCATCAGCCCTCGGCAACTCACAAAAACCAAAAATCGATTTAAACAAAATTCGAATGCAAACAGAATCGCCGGGGGCCTGGCAAATAAAACTGGCAAACGTGCCAACCGCTGCCATACGTGCTAGAGGCAAGCTAGTGGCATTTTAAAAGTGGTTTGTAGCTATAAAACTACCTGCTTAGAAGTCCGATCGCGGAGGAAAGATACGGACGCTTTTACACTTGACGGATGCCTTTTTAATTTAGAAGTGGTTTGGTTAATTGTTTAAGGAGTGACTGGGGGTTAAGCAATCGACATTGGTTGGATAATTTTATTACCTACGTTGTATATATTGATGTACCGAACGCTGGCACGCGGGGGGGGGTATCCGAAGGGATTTCCGCACGATAAAAAAAAAAAAAAAAAAGGTATATAACACATTAAATTATGTAATGTTCCTCTTTCTTGAAAATAATGATAAAATAGATCTCTGAAACGATAGACAGAGGCGTTTTTATAAATCCAAATGTCGCGAAACACGTTATTGTTCCACATAATAGAAGTCAAGTCTGTGATAAATTGAGTGCTCTTTCCAGATTCCATCCTGCTATTGAAAATTCCTTATAAAAAAACCAAATAAAGTTGTTTCAAGACAACAATTTTATGGTAGTCGGAACTGAGACCGGACCTACACATAACTAGCGAATCGTTGGTGTGTAATACACGTCTACCTACCCCTTCGGGGATACAGGCGTGAAGTATAAATCCTTCAGTAATAAATCCTTTTGCCACTAATTTCTACCTTCTATGAATACTAATAAGCGAAGATATACATCACTTTTACACATTATCATTATTCCATTTCCATGAATCTATATAATACATACATATAATAATTATGACTGTGATAATCATAATATATACGTATATTAACACACAATCATTACCAACAAGATTAAAACACTTTATCTTTTATCACTTCACCAACTCATTTTAATTTCAAACACTATAATTTTATTCACCCACTCAAATAAATCCACTCGTAACAAATTACACCGGCCAGTTAAATATCTGTCCAGTGTGAACGTCCTTTAACACAGAGTAACTCACGGGTCAGAGGCTCTCATAAATAATTTAATATAATTCGTGAAAAACCCCTGTCCGCAGAGATATTTTATTTATTTATACGCACAGGCCCAAATTAGTGGATGTCTCAGTACATTGGGCGTGTTAATTTTTGTCTAGTGAACCTTTTTAGAGGTAATTTTCCTTTTAATTCGATTAGGCTTTGGTTAGTGACGTGTTGAGTGAAAGAGTGGATATCGTTATACCGTATTGGATTACCGGGACTTGCTTGTAGGCAAGCCGTGAATAATCAGCTGTGTTCATATTGGAATAACTTCTTGTAAAATATTTACTTCATCACCCTCGTAGCGATATCCCGGTTGGGTCCAAAGTGTGCACGTTGGAGCCCGGAGTCCGCTTATTGTGTTTGATTGTTATCTCGACTGGACCGGCAGCAACTGCTGTCTGATCTCCCAGACCCGAAAGGAGAGCCTGCGTTAGATCGTTGTCCATTGTTTCGCAGGTGCACAAACTAGCAAGTGAGGTTACCTTGAGCCTCAAGGATATTGAAACAATTATCGACATCTCATCCCGGTTGCAACCAAAGCTTATACCTCGGAGCCTTTTTTTTCGTGCGGATATGCTTTTGATTATTTATTACGTATGCAACTCTATCTAGTAGTTTCGTATCGACTATCTGATGAGTGTATCTTTAAAATAAGTAACTTTATAGTGAAGATCATATTTCTATTTACGTGAGGGGAACCTGTTGTACTTAGGTCAGTTGTCTACATGTGCATTTTTGAAATTAACGGTGAGAATAATATCTATCAAATAGGCATAGATAGAAATATCAGTAATTCAACTACATAAATTATGAATTAAATCTGTGGATATTATTCATTAACTGGTCATAAAAGTCACTAGAAAATAAGGGAAAGCTGTCCAACACCAGAAGTTGCTGTAGGAAGTTAATTTTTCCAGTATACTAATGTCTACGATAACGTTTTCAATTAAATTAGCCGAATATGATGTACCTTGGTCAGTGTGCAATGTATGTAGTAAGTTGGGGGCCCAAGTACAACATAGTGACCATTTCTTAGGACCACTTTTAAGAACACACTTAAAGTTGAATTAAGTTTCGAACACCAGTACCATTTGTTACCTACATATACTTAGATTAGATTAGGAATATAACCTTTATCATAAGTGTTTATCACGTGAAATAAAAAAACACTAATATACCAAATTGTTGATTCAGGGGCCCGATTCAGTAGCGTTACGTTTTCTAAATGCGTGATTTCAATTGTTGCTCTGTTCAAAACAAAACCTACCTACGTTGTCGTGTGGTTATTAAACAATCAGAATCACTCATAATTTGACAGCGTTTACAATTCTGATTTCAAAATTTAGTAAATTTTATAGGTTAAACGTACTTTAACTGAATCGAGCTCCTGGTTTTATTGCATCACATAACTGACTTTAAAGACGGCGACCGAAATTTATATGTAACCACGCGTCTTTACTATGATGGCCTTAACAGATACTTTTTCTCGCACAAATCCTTACATATAGTGAGGAAGTTAATATAGGGCCTTACCACGATCGTCAGTACCCAAGCATCCCTCATCTGCAAGCCGGAGCAGTTTCTGATTGATGGATTTAGCTCTGGTATCATTTGTCGTTCCATTTGACGTAATTAAGTTTAACAGTTGGAGAGAATTTATTTTGATCCACATTTTTATAATTGAAACTTTTCTGACATTCATTTTGTTATTTAGTGCATGTGATATCATGACATTTAACTTATATCTTTTTGAAATAAAACTATTTTTAACGGATTCTATCGCAATTTATTTGATGATATTTTATTTTTTACATTGATCTCGACGTTTCGGTTGCTTTTCAGCAGGCATGGTCCGGGGGGGTAAAAATAGTTTTATTTCAATGTGTGACATTCGCCTAAACTTCCGACAAGATTATATCTTTTGACGTGACAACGTCTTATAAATCGATGGAGCCGGCTGCACGCACGAAAAAACATGACGTATGCGGCGTTACCACATGGCGTATGCGGCGTTACCGACGTATGCGTCGTTACCACATGACGTATGCGGCGTTACCTCGCGTTCTTATGACGTTGTCATGTTCAACTATCGTCAGTAAACCGACTTTTTTTTCTAACGCATGCAACTATTTTTTAGTATTTTTTATTATATTTCATATTACACACCTCACGAGCTTTCGCAGTAGAGAAATACAAGACCGGCGAAGCGCGTGAAGTGTGTAAGGACAGAAGCTGATGACGGATTGTTGTGTCTGTCTACCATCGAGGGAAAAAGTTGTGATGTTATGTATGCATATTTAATATTATATTACTCACAAACATACACCAGACTAAAGACTGATTCTCACAGAAGGCCAGAATTTGATGCACTCCAAATCGGCGAGCCTGTATGAGAGGATAAATTACGGTAGGTGAATGATCGGGCCTGAGGACGGCAGTTGGCCGACTCGCCGTCCTTACAGAAGCAGGCCGTGGCGGAGGCGTGTCGTGTGTGCCCTCTACACACACATGCCAACTCACCGACGCGGGATAAAACCCGACCCCACCAGCCGAGGCCGCGGTGACGGCCAAAGTCCGCCGGCAACCCTGGGGTTATCCTTTCGAGGACTTACCCGGGGTGCCCGGCAACGGACAATTGGGGAGGATACCGTGCGGTTTTAGTCGAGACACGACATAGCCACCCCCGCTGGCCAGCGGGGGGTATCCGAAGGGACTTCCGCACGTAAAAAAAAAAAAAGGTGAATAGTAGATGTCGAAGATAAGTACAGTCGACACCAGTATTACCGTAACACATTCCAAGTTACCGATCACTTTCGTTCTGAAACAATGTTAAGTTTGTCGTCAGAAGATTACAAAAATAATTATACGTCAATTATTTATTGATTTACTAGCATCGCCACGCGGTTTCGGCCGCGTATATTTTGATCCAGTGGGAATATCGGGATAAAAAGTAGCCTATGTTACTCAGGAATAATGTAGCATTCTAATGGTGAAAGAATTTTTGAAATCGCTGCAGTACTTATTGAGCCAATTCGTTACAAACATACTTACATACAAATCTTTCCTCTTTATAATTTTTTATTTTTATTATTTAGGACACGTCAATATGACTTCACCTCGCCTGATGGTAAGCTGAAGGTAAAGTCTCATGAAAGAGGGTCACCATTACATACACGTACCATGTTAACAATGGTGGCACTCAGCCTAACGGCCTCATCAGAAGAGGGTTGCCGTCGCAGCACCGCTTGACACCCACCGATGCCACTAGTGCTGCGACCACAATCCCCCTGCCTATTAGTATAGATTTCAGAGTTATGTTTGTGTTCAGTAATTTCAGTTGGTACTGACTGACTCTGCCTACCCTAGAGGTGGAAGGGCATAAGTATATACTCGCAAAAAGCTATTTATTTACGTCGAGAAGAAGATTCATTCGTCTCAGAGTCTGTCCAAAATCGATGCTTCGGTCTTGTAAAGCGTTTACTAGGTCTGCAAGGCGAATCGCTGCTTGCAATGTTGAGCTGAGTGAGACATCGTGATTCTTGTCCAATAGATTTGACCGCTTTTGCGGAATCAGATTTTAAAAATTTTGTACAGTGATCATTCCTCCGTGGCAAGTCCAATTTTGAAAATTCTTTTTGAAAGTCACAACTCTGGACATGCTTTCTGAGCGTGTAAAGTTTGGTCACAGTGTCTCGAGCAGTTATTATGTAATTCCATCTGGAATTTTTTTAACGGTGATCATTCCTCTGTGGTAGCATTAATTTTTTCAAAATATATCCATAAACCTTCCTCTGATTGACCTCTTTAATCATGCCAAATTTGGTTCTGATTGAATTAGTAGTTTAGGAGGAGACCTGTGACAAAGAAAATCCTAAAGTCTGTTATGAGGAGCTTTCGCTCGACTTCGTCTCACACAGCTCAATAAATGCGAAATATTAGATGAATGGTATAGTAGATCATTCTAGAACCATGACTTTTACGAATAATAGACTGGTTGTTCGAAACAAAAAAATTGATATAGATTTTTGGGCGTTACTGTACACAAGTTTGGCGCCACTATTTGTTGCTGTCATAGCCACAGTGTATATTAAATTTATTTTAAACGGCTTTATATGAGATCATCACCTGACGTCCATAAAGTAGTGTAAGGGCGCCAAAATTATGAATCTATGGTGAGGCGTCCCGTACCGTTCCCCCGTCCCCGCCTCGGCTCCGAAGTTTGACACAGTTTAATTCTGAACTGTTTGTCTAGTATTAATAGAAATCATTGTTCTAGAATGGCTGAATGGATCTATAATGGATCGAGGGTCGAGAACAATCCCATGGTTACAGGCAGTGTAGAACATCTTAGCCTTAGGAGAGATTTCGCCTCCCTGTGTGTTTTCTACCGCCTTTATAATGGTGTGTCTTGAAGAATTGTTTGATATGATGCCCACGGCCACAGACAAGGAATTCATCCTCACACGTTGCGACCGGAAACGGTGCGTACAGTTAGATATGAAAGGTACTTTATTCCGCGCACACTCAAGTTGTGAAATGATCTCCCTTCTGTGATTTTCCCAAGCAACTACAATAGGTTCTTCAAGAATGGCATTAGAAGGTTTTTGCCGGGTCGGCAGCGCGAGTGTAACGCCCCAGGTGTTGCGCACGTCCATAGGCCGCAGTAACCGCTTCCCATCAGGTGGGCCGTGAGTTTGTCTGCCATCTGAGTGGTTTAAAAAAAATAGATAATATTTAACACACAAATGGATTAGTACCTATGTACTAGGACATATTCTTTATATCTCGGGCATAGGTCTCTGTGGGTCACTAAGACGGGATCAGTATCTGACGGCCTCTGTGGCTTAGCGGTGGTGCTAAGCCACATTAGTATTCGACTGCTATGACAATAATATACATAAACTCACGCCTATGTCCCCGAAGGGGTAGGCAGAGGTGCTAGCACCCACATTTCGCCAGTTTATGTTTAGGTCCCAATGTAATAGGTGGCGAGCCTATTGCCATTAACCGGACACTTATAAACCTGCGATAAATACACACATAACTTCGAAAAGCACCGAAAAGTCATTGGTGTGTGCCATGGTAAAACCTGGGATCGAACCCGAGACCTCGTCTCAGCAGTCCATTACCCATACCACTAGGCTACCGCGGTTAAAGCGCCCATAAACATATAAATACATACATATTATGCATAGAAGCACTCAGACCAATGCAAATAGACATATTCAGGCATACAAATATGTACACTGAGCGGTAATCGACCCCGCGCCCCCTGTCGTAGCAGTCAATACCGAAACCAATTCACTACCGCTACGCCAAAAAAATACACAAAATGGCACATTATAGGCGGACACAAACCTTAAAAATCAAAGATTATGAAAATCGGTCCACCCGTTCTTGAGTTTCACTGACGCGACTTTGTTTTATACATATAGATCGAAAAACAAACATACCACACAACTACCTACCATGAAATAATGACATGGTAGGCGTAATGGTTTTTCTATTAATAATTTTGTCAAACTGGTTACATTGTTGAACCTATCATTATGTACCTAAACATGTCATTTTTTTAGACTTAAAATGAATATATAATGACTAACTGTGTTGTCTAGCGGCAGAGCGTTCGACGGCTAAGTCATGGGTTTAATTCCCGCGCTCAGTGCCAATATTTGTTTGTATGTATATATCTATTTGAATTGGTCTGAGTGTTTTCAGGTATTACAAGATTTAGTTCGGAACAGAGAACATCCAGGACAGGACTTGAACCCGTGAACAATCCCTTACAGAGAGAATACTCTAACCAACTGGGCTACCTCGACGAGTTACGGACTGAATTTAGACAGTACAATATTTCGACATGTCGCTACAACTTCGAAACTTCGAAAACATATATCGACAAGTCATTGCTTCGATAGACAACTATTAGAAATGGTAACTGGTTATGAAAATCAGTTACAAATCGAGAATTTTAATTCTGTTTTCGTAGCTAGTTATCAAACGAGAAAAAAAATTCATATTCGTAGTTGGCTACGAAAGATCAGTTACGAATATGGATGAAAGGGACAAGACACATCTTCGAATGACCACTAGTTTGATAGATTTTTTTAACATTCTTTCAAAATAATAATGCTCTGAAATGTGTTAAAAAATGTGCCTTACCTGATTAAATATGTACCCAATCAATTGAAACATCAATTCCGGCGCTACGCGGGCCGCTGCCGCGGCACGCTCGCTCGCCTCGCCCCAACAGATGGGGTCACAGTTCCAGCCTAACCTTACCCACTTTACTTATTTTTGGAATATAATTTTTAAAATCTGTCGAAGTAGTGGTCATTCGAAGATGTATCTTGTCTAAGTATTGTCTGTCGAATAATCGTCTGTCGAAGTAGTGGTCATTCGAAGGTGTGTGTTCGAAGCAATGACTGGTCGATCTATGTGTTTTCGAAGTTCGCTACATGTCGAAGTATTGTACTGTCTAAATTCAGTCCGTAAATGTACCTTGACACGTCCCAGATATTCGAAACTCTGCTATACATATATTAGCCGTCTTGGGGCGATGCACTAAATCTATAGGAAAAGTTAACATACTGATTAATTCAAAATTTTATTGAACTTATGTACAATATTTTTATGTAAGTGTTTACAAAAAATCCGTTACCGCAGGGGGAACGCACAGGTAGATTTCGTGAAGCAATTAATATTATTTTATATAGAGAACTACGGACTTTGAACAGTTTAATTTTTTTTTCTCGAAAACGGTAACTTTTAGCCTAAAACTTTTCAGACATTTATTTTAGACTTAAAACTGGGCTATCGATTAAAAATGTTTCCGACGGCTAGAATGTTCACCGGTTAGAAGTTATGATTTTTTTCCCGAAAATTTTTGGTTTTTCCCCCCTCCACTCCACACAGTTAAAGTTTTAATCTTATAGGTTTATAATTAAAAGTTGTTGGTATTCATGTATACTATGGGATAAAATTAGAACGGTTCGAATATCTTTCATGGAACGTGAAATTTTGAAGAAAAACTGATTTCACAAAAAGTGAGGCCCTACCGTCCCCTTAGGCCGGATTCCACCCGTTTACGAACTTAAACTAAGTTTACACCCAAGCAATTTTTGACCGCAGTTTGAAAGCGATCGGGGCAAAAATGCGACCGTGAGAGTGCCGCAAATTTTGGGAAGTGGAACCATACATACATATATATATATATATATATATAAACTTTTTGGACTTTTCGGACTCAGGGGGTCATAACTAGACCTCCTATGAAGAATTTTTTTTAAAATTCGACAGTAGTCAAGAAACCAATAGGTAGATCGATTTCATCGAAATCTACCTAAAATATTAAAGTACAATACCCGGCTGTTATTTTGACAAGTCAGTATAAAGACTGAGAGATCGCATCGGTTGCGTAAAGCGTTCTGTCCTAGTAGATTATCATATGCAATCAAGCAATACTAGTCAGGTCAATCTTGGGATTGGCGACCATTCTTATCATATTAAGATCCGTCCGTGCCACTGAGAGCACGTTAAGCCGTCGGTACGGTTGCTATGCGAAAAAAAAGTCTTAAAAAGTCCGACAGCCTTATTCGTTAAGCCGATCCTTGACGGATTCTTGCAAGTCAAACACTAGTTACAATAACATCTTTGATACAAAACGTTTTGTCACCGCCGTGAAATCGATAACGCTATATTTAGCACGCGAAAGCTTCCTGTGAACCATGAGTGGAATGAGTTTTTAATTGTGTTAAAGGCTTTCCATGTTCACTTCACTCCTCTATCCGGCACTGTGACCTGTAACCGCCAATCTCTTTAAGTTTATTCATTTATTTTATTGTACTTTGGTTGATACGATGGCTGGATCCTATTTAAGTGTATGCACAAATGTTTTGACGAATGATAAATTTATTATTCTACTACCAATTATATCTTACTAGTGAAAAAATGTGAAAGTTTGTGAATAAATCCTACCTGATCTAATAGGTTAATCTAATATCTACCTTTTAACGAGCAATTCTTGTATATATTTTTTTACTTTTACTTTCCTATAATCGATTTTCATGAAAATTAGTATACAAGCTGTTTCGTGGAACCGGGGTGCGGGCGAAATACCTTATGGGCGGGCCACCTTATAACCGTCTGAAGACTCGAGACGGCGTGCGGTTTTAGTAGGTTTTACCCGCTGGCCAGTGGGGGGTATCCGGGGGGATTTCCGCACGAAAAATATTAGACAAAAATCCGCCTTGCTCGAGTCGGACTCGCATCAAGGGTTTGTGTTTTTAATTTTTATATTTGAGTTGATTAAATGAAAGGTAAATTGCCGTTTCCGATTAATGACGTATTAAAAAAAACTACTTACTAGATCTCATTCAAACCAATTTTCGGTAGAAGTTTACATGGTACATCATATGTTTGTTTTACTTTTGTCATTCTCTTATTTCAGAAGTTACAGGGCGGGGGGGGGGGGGGGCACATTTTACCACTTTGGAAGTGTCTCTCGCGCAAACTCTTCAGTTTAGAAGAATATGATATTAGAAACATCAATATCATTTTTGAAACCTATCCATAGATGTAGACATGTATGGGTTTGATAAAAAAAATTTTTAGTGTCAGTTATAAGTGGGGAAACCCCCAATTTTTTTTTCTATTTTTGTGTGAAAATCTTAATGCGGTTCACAGAATACATCTACTTACCAAGTTTAAACAGCATAGTTCTTATAGTTTCGGAACAAAGTGGCTGCGACGTACGGACGGACAGACAGACAGACAGACATGACGAATCCTTAAGGGTTCCGTTTTGTGCCCTTTGGCTACGGAACCCTAAAAAGGCCGTTTCGGCACGATAAAATTGACATTTTTAGAAAACGTCGAATAAATAAACCGAGCTAAGCTTGGTCACCCAGACATACAAGAATTACTCGTTTCGAAGGCTGCAGTTCCTTACTTTGTCGTTTTTTTAAAACCAAACAATTTATTCTGGAGATTGGAAAAGAGTGAGGTGAATTATATTGCCACGCTTTTTAACCGACTTCAGAATGGAGAAGGTTCTATGTTCGTCTGTATCTATGTTTTTCCCTCAACTACTTATTGAATTGAGAAACAGTCTTTAAAAATGTTAATTCAGACGTCAATATCATAATTGTCACATTATAATGTACATACATAGGTACATATGCTCATGCCTTTTTACCTCCGAGGTAGGCAGAGACAATAGCTCGCAACCTACTCCTTTCCGTACACACTTCACGAGCTTCCTGTACTGTCATTAAACCTCTCATGCAAGCCCGCCGGTTTCGAGTGCTTTTGATTCGCCCTTTTTTTCAATAAATCATTAATTTGATCCGTGTATCTGCTAGGTCGACTCTGCCCGACCACTTTGTACGAACAAGTGTCATTTTTGTCAATTTTTATGTCAACCGTCTTTTTAGGGATTTTCTTTAGAAAAGCCCTATTGCTATCGAGTTGTCGTCGACGTCGTCGTTGCCAAAAAAAAAAATTTTGGGTATGAAGGAGATGAGCTATCGAGTTGCTGTTTTCGGTAATAGATTCGTGCTGGGGGTGAACCATTGCAAGATAAAGAAAAAATCGCAAAAAAAAATACGCAAAATCGAAAATCCCTTGTATCAGGCTGAGCTCGTCTCAGGAATTCAACTTGTTTCTCTGTAGCTACTACCTAATATCGTTGTAAATTGCCACTTGTATCTTTTTTTTTTTTTCGAAAATCGGAAATCCCTTCGGATGCCCCCCCGCGTGCCAGCGGGGGCGGTTATGTCGGGCTTGAACCGACTAAAACCGCACGCCGTCTCGGGTCTACAGACGGCGGGGTGTAAGGTTGCCCATAGAGCATATCCCTCGCACCCCGACTGACCCTGGGCCATCTCCGGTTTCGAGATGGCCCCCTCGGGTTTGGGAACCACGGTGTCCCCGTCTTGCCCCGGTTTGGGGGAGGGGCGCTAGTCGTCCCACCGTCCCGGCCTGAGTCCTCGCTCGCGTCGCAGTGATGACACTCAGGCGTTGCCTCCTTCCTGATCCGATGCAGGTGGTCCCCGAAGCACCCCTTCCCGGAGATCACCTGCGTCAGTCGGTACGAGAGGCTTCCGTGTCGCCTCTCTAGCCAATCCTCCATGATGGGCCTTACCGCCGCTATTGCGGCGTGCCCTTGCCACTTGTATCTGATGCATATTTTGATTTACAAATGTAATTATGTGCGGTTTCTTTTAGATTTCTTTTTATAAAAAGCGACGGTAGCCCAGTGGCGTACTTAACGGACTGCCGAGACGAGGTTTCGAGTTCGATCCACAGTCGCCCCGGGCTGACTTTTCGTAGTTGTGTGTTTAAAAAAAATGTTAATTATTACTCGCTTAGCAATTTGCCCGGTAGATGGCAATAGGCTCGCCCCTTACTACATTGGGACCTAAACATAACAGGGGAATCGTGGGTGTGTAATACACCTCTGCCTACCCCTACGAGGATACAGGCGTGAAGCTATGTTATGTTATTTTAGATGAATATAACAAAATGTTTGATACTTATTTCCATTGACTGCTGTATATACTAGATAAGAAATTGTGTCGAGATATGGAACAGATTGATCATTTATTTATTTATTTATTTTCTTACAATTGCAAATACAGGTATATGGGATGTTAAGTTCATACGTTTAGGTACACTATATTTAGCCTTGCGGCGTGCAATATTATGTCAATAGAAGTTAATTAAGCAAACACAAATTTCAAATAAGACAATATGCCAATGTGGGAGTCAATACAAGATCAATAGTACCTACATGTCAATAAACTAATTCTACTATACATTTCATAACATGTCAGTATATTTGTCTACACCATATTTAGGCTTGCAGCGTGCGCTATTTTGTACTGTAAAAGGTTAAGAAATATTAAATTAGAATAATGCAATGTCAATATGGGAGTCAATACAAAATAAACAGTAACATGTCAGCAAACTAAGTCCAATATAAGTCATATAGAATGTCAGTACACTAGACTATTACAGCTGATCACGTAAATAATCCTCCACAGAATAATAGCACTTCTCCAACAGTATTTTCTTAAGTGTAATTTTAACAATATTATTATTAGGTTCCTCTAAAATTGACTTAGGTAAGTGGTTATATATTCTAGGAGCCATGCAGAAAATACTTTTATTTAAGTAAGCTGTGGAGTTGGAAGGTATACATATTTTTAAATGCTTCAAAATTCTAGTCTAATGCTTCAAAATTCCTCGAACATATGAGCATTCCTCTTCACAAATAGTATGGTTTCTAAAATATAGACACATGGCAGAGTCAGAATGTTCAATCTTACAAAGTAGGGTCGACAACTATCTGTTGATTTTATATTACAAATGGCCCTTACGCATTTCTTTTGAGCTTTAAATGCATATTCTACATCTGTAGCATTGCCCCAGAAACTTATACCAAACCTTATGATTGTGTCAATGATTTAATGAATTTGACATATATCTCTATATACATAGCTCGCCTTTTTAGGGTTCCATTGCCAAATGGCAAAAAACGGAACCCTTGTAGATTCGTCATGTCTGTCTGTCTGTCCGTTCGTATGTCACAGCCACTTTTTTCTGAAACTATAAGAACTATGCTATTGAAACTTGGTAAGTAGATGTATTCTGTGAACCACATTAAGATTTTTACACAAAAATGGAAAAAAACAATAAATTTTGGGAGCTCCCCATACTTAGAACTGAAACTCAACATTTTTTTTTCTTCAAACCCATACGTGTCTATAGATAGGTCTTCAAAAATGATATTGAGGTTTCTAATATCATTTTTCTGTATACTGAATAGTTTGCGCGAGAGACACTTCCAAAGTGGTAAAAAGTGTTCTCTTATTTTAGAAGTTACAGGGGGGGCCTGTAACTTCTAAAATAAGAGAATGATAAAACTAATAAAAATATATGATGTACATTACCATGTAAACTTTCACCAAAAATTGGTTTGAACGAGATCTAGTAAGTAGTTTTTTTTAATACGTCATAAATCGTTAACCGCAATTTACCTTTCATTCAATCAACTCAAATATAAAATTTAAAAAAAAAGGTTTATTATATTACTTGCTGGTACGGATCCCTTAATGTGCGAGTCCGACTCGCACTTGGCCGCTTTTGTAATGTGATCTGTGTGTCAACCATACCAGGATTATTTGCTTCGTGCAACCCTTCTGATAGTATTAAATAGAAGTTATTGCTAATTTCAAGCGACAGTAGGACCCAAAAAAAGCAATCTTCAATACCGTGAGCCAGTTTAAAATGCAAGAAGTCTTAGCGACAAATTGAAGTTTATTAAATTTGCTGCCAAAATGTTTACTTGCAGAGTTAGTTAGTGTCCGATGGAGCTAATGAAATCGAACTAAAAGCACGTCCCGGAAGCAATGACTGAATAATTTACTATGTATACCGACAAGGCTTTCAGACAGAGTTTATGATTCATATTGTTTTTACACGTGGACTGGTGCAATCGGACTTAAACTTGCTAAAACCATAAGGTTTACCACCGTCCATTAAAGTCGACAGCTTTTTTTAATTTAGGTATTCAAAAAGTAACCCGGGAGGATTATGGTTTGCACACACTCTACGATAAAAACAAAATACAATTTTTTAAGCCGTTGTTCTCACCGGCATCGATGTTTTCATTTTGCAGACCGGCTCCCGCTTAGCCCTCCTTTGGGTTTGGCAATTACGGCTTTTGTGTTGGAGAGACCTTTCAAATCTGAAAAAAAAAAGATTGCTCATTCTTCATGCAGCATGGTGGCTGGCGGGTGACTTTGGCTCGGCCTTTAGGTATTAGGCCCCATGCATCAGTCGTCTGTCGAAGTCGTCAAATTATTATTATTGTTGTGGTCCTTCACCACACATAGAAACACAAAACATATATATATTCATAGATACAAATGTTTGCTGGAATCGATACCGCGAACTCCGGCATACCAATCTAACGCTCTGCGAGATGCCACAGAGGTTATAAAGACTTGTTTTTCTTGTAGGGTGACCTGTTCGGCGGCCTCAACGATGGATTGCTCAGCCGGGCTGAAGCACTCGCGGCGGTGGACATCAGCAAACACCAGTCGGGCCCTCAGCCAGGGCCCCCGCTGCCGCAGCTCAAACATGACATGGTGTACCATCACGGCGTGGGAGGGCCTTCGCCTCACAACGCCAGACCGCATCAGGTGAGGACATACTTTATTAGTGTCATTTTTTACACTTTCGCTTATCCGTTGTCTGTAATCAAATCTCTCAAGTTTTTGATAACTTCCGATTGAAATGAAATTTTGTACACTCATATATATATATATATATATATATATATAACATAACATAAACTCACGCCTATATCCCCGAAGGGGTAGGCAGAGGTGCTAGCACCCACATTTCGCCAGTTTATGTTTAGGTCCCAATGTAATAGGTGGCGAGCCTATTGCCATTAACCGGGCATTTATAAGCCTGCGATAAATACACACATAACTTCGAAAAGCATCGAAAAGTCTTTGGTGTGTGCCATGGTAAAACCTGGGATCGAACCTGAGACCTCGTCTCAGCAGTCCATTACCCATACCACTAGGCTACCGCGGCTATATATATATATATAACACTGCAATCTATAATATTATACTAGGTCTGCAATTCATTCTGCTGTTGCAAAAATTGAGCGAAGCAACTTCACCAGAACTTTTTCTAACGGTGATAATTCCTCAATGGTTAATCTGATTTTCGTTTTTCTTTTTTTGTCTTGTGTATATGAATAAATTACTTAATTTAATACCAATCGCGTGAATGAGGCTTTTTTGTTCATTATGAAATCAGATTATGAAAATTTTGTTTGGTGATTATTCCTCCGTGGTACACATGAATTTTTTATTACATAGCCTATGTCCTTCCCATCAGTAACATCTTTGCTTGTGTAAAATTTCATTAGAATCGGATCAGCCGTTCGGGAGGAGAAGATGGTCTAACGAAAAACATGAGTCGTCTAAAAGAGAGCAAAGTTCTGACGAGCTTCGCTCAAAAATTGTAAATTAATTCTGTCTGTACCTACATTAGAGATATTCATATAGATTCTCTATTGTGTTACGTAACTTTTTTATATTGAAATTGAACTTGGTTTTGTTATATCAGTTTTAAATGTAATTTACATAATATTAATTTAATAAATATTATTAAATTAATATTATATACATAATACATCGGAGAATTTCGAATATCTGGGACGTGTCTAGATAGCTCAGTTGATCAGAGCATTCCCCCTGTAAGGGACTGGTCGCGGGTTCAAGTCCCGTTCTAGATGTTCTCTTTCCTAAAGAACAAAAGAACAAAGTGTTTTTCCATCATAATAGAGACAATAAGAAAACTGCACGCAATGGACACATTCTTAACTTTGTAAGATTCTAGCAAATTGAGTTAAATTCAAATAACTTTTTAACCTCAAGGTCTAGATTGTAATTATTATGAGTAACCATTTAATTACCAGTACATTATAAACGAAAAAAAAACTTGTCACCAACACATTTGGCGTCGGTTTTCAGTCTGACTATAAAACAGCCGAACTTGATATTTTTCATGAATAGACTGCAATGTAACTTCATCAACAAATTACTGGCGAAATCGAACCTTCTTAAAACAAAATTTTTGTCACGGTTCCTGGGTGAGACGGTCATGAATTTGGAACTTTGAATGTGGAACGGGACGCAAAAACAAGATAAATTAATTAATGAATTTTGAGACTTATTTGTAACGAGCCTTTTTGAAATATCAATTGTATTAGAGCAACGAAAAGTGATGCAATACTACTGGTCCAGTGGTAGTCTTAAAGCCATACCAAGATTTTTTTGTTCCGTAGAGTTTAGTAGTATACATAAAAGGCATTGAGTAAAATATAAAAAAGTTTATAAACATAAGCCGAGTTGTTTTCTTCAGTATAAAATATCTTAAGCGCATCCATAAGCCGAAAATAAGTGACACATCACGACCACCACCCTTTTGCATATCAAAACTACCTTTCAAACAACCTATAGCCATTATTAATACGAGAACCTTCCTCCCTCTTCGCCAATCGAAATACGAATCATACAAAATCGAATTTTCCATCAATAAAACTAAGGCAGGGTCGTAAAAATTTTTGCAAATTCGACCGCTCCTCGCCTTCCAGTCCCTCGTAAAGTTACCCTACAATATGATACGATGTGCTATGGGAAATGTTTGCTGATTTTTGAATAATATGAGTTACATATGTCGTTTGGATTGGCTCACAAATATAACCCTTACTGTATGTTTGCTTTTTTTTTATGGATGATAGGCTCATGTTTAACCTCTATCTCACCTGATCGTAAGTGACGATGTGGTCTACGATGGATCACGTTTTGCCTAGAAGGAACCTATTCACTCGAGACTTGAAGATTCCGAGGTAATAGGTTTCCGGAAAGACTCAGGAGGATTGAGGACTGAGGCTCGACTCAGGCAGGCAATTCCACTCCATAGCTGTCCGCATAATAAATGTGTCGCCGAAACGTTTCGTGCGTATGATCGTGGGGCAGTTATTTACAGTTTTTATAACGGACTACCGAAAAATCATGCGATTAACTATAGATTTAGAATGGGCTAGATACCAATACCACCATTTGGTATATAACCTATTAGTATAGGAACAGAGCGTATAATTTTCTACCCAGCATCGATGACGTCACGTAATTTATTTAGTGATAATACTCACCGTATACGTTTTAAGTTTATTTTTGACATTCTACACAGCTCTATATAGACACAAAGCTAACATAGCTTAACTAGAGTGTATTCTGGGTTCTAGAATGCTGATATACATACTTAGATATATTTTCTCTTGTAGTACAGTTCGTACAGAATAATGTAAATAGACATATTCATGTATTCAAATGTTTGCACTGAGCGGAAACCGAAATCGCAATCTGTGAAGAAGTAGTCGAAAGCTTTATTGGTACATCACAGAGGTCGATAGAATCCTATCGCCAATCAGCACAATTCGGCATTTTTATGTTAACTATTAACCGACTAGGTTAAACGTAATGTGACAGCGCGGAATGATGCGGAAACGTCGGTGCGGACGGCCGGAGTGCAAGTTGTAAACCAAACAACTCTACTCGAATAGAAAACCGTTTGAAAAATCATGCTAGGTTATGTTAAAACTTACTTTTGGTCGTTTTACGATAGGACTATTCTTCCTAATTGTTTGCTAACGCAAAGAAATATGAAAAATAGGTCGTGAGAAGTTAAGAAGCGAATTTTTTGTACCTTTCAGGAAACTGAATAACACTGCAAAAGCTTATAACATGTACTATGGAATTCAATTTAAAAAAATTGCAGCCATAAAACGTTAGTATGTGGGGTAGTCGGGTCGACGTCATGGTACTATAGTGTAAGTATGTTTATCCTCATTAAAGGAACCTTAACAAGCTGTAATACGACCGGTACCGCTCCGTAGGAACGCACAGCGTGGTGGGGGATGGGGTAGGAAAGAGCGTAAGTCTATGAAATCGAGGTATCAATATTATCGTACAGATCTTACGTTATCATTTATCAGTTTTAAGGCCAGATATTACAGATACAGACAGACAGACAGTCGGAGAAGTGATCCTATAAAGGTTCCGTCTTTCCCTTTTGAGGTACGAAAAATGAAGTGCTTAAATAATGGTTTTGACAACGACATCATAAGCCTCTATTGTCCTTACGCTGGCCGGTACCGTTGCTTTTGGCAACGGATGCTGTTAGCGTGGTATCGGTGAGCATCGATGACAAAAATTCACCCATCTCTACAGACGGTCCGGCTCTACCTCCCCCTCCTGTCCAATTGTCGCGGTGCGGCAGTCTCGGTCGGTATATAACACGGTTTAAATTAGTCATCATCATCATCTTAGCGTGGTTCCCGATCTCAACCGATGCTTTTATAGGAGTAAACCTGTACCTCAGCATCACCCGTCTATTAGCAGGTGTACGGGCTTGCAGTGGCCTGGAAGCTCTAGGAAGCCACCGGTTCCCAAATACCTACGGACTTAATTTTTGTGTCTTCAAAAGAGGGCAGGTCAGCATTGTAGATGTTATACTGATCCCGTTACCATGACTCACAGGAACGTAAAAAATAGGTTTTTGCTATTCCACACGATGGGTATATGATGCCCCACAACGACCTTTGGGGCTAATCCAACCTAGAAAGAAAGAAATAAATAATTTTAATTCTATTCGGATACACGTACATAGCACAATTTAAACAAGATACAAAAAACAAAGAAAAGTAAAAATAAACATAGGAAATATAAAAAATACAATATAAACAAAAAAAAGTGACGCAAATAACACAAATAGTAATAAAAACAAGCGGCAAGGAGCGGTTTGGTGACTCCTTTTTTTGTCGGACCATAAAGCACTGGAACGCTTTACCCACTCACGTGTTCCCTTCTACCTACAATCCTGGGCTCTTTAAGCGGGGCGTGAAAAAACATCTGTTGAGGCCGTCTAGGTAGGGGCCACCATTCTAGGGGCAATCTCTAGAAATGGTGGCCACTACTTTTTGGACTTTACCTCAGCTTACCATCAGGCGGGGTGCAGTCAATTGGACGGACTAAATATAAAAAAAAAAAAAAGCAAACAAAAATACTAATTGTAGAAATAAACCTGTTGTGTGTCGATGTACGCCATATCCGCTCAGAATCGGACTGCCTTTCACCTCACCAGCAAACCGGTACACCAGCTGATTGAGGACGAAGCTCTGGTGCAGACTTTCTTCTCAGGGTTAGGAGATCAGACGGTATTCGCTTCCAACAACCGTATAAGCTAAACAAGAAAAAGGAATGGCGACACACCACACTCACTGTATCAGTTCTTAACGGCACTTTGTTTATTGGTTTAAGCATTTTAATCACTGGATTCCACGTCCCGGATAGTTTGAATCCATCTTCCCTATGAAATTTTTATATTTTTTAATTTCAATAACTTCACACACAATAGTGGAGAGGACTTTGGGTTGATGAAACTCAATCCAGTGATTAGTACCCGACTCAAGATGTTCTGCTACTGACGATTTATTGAACTGACGGTTTTTCACAGCTGCGATATGTTCTTTGACTTGTGCAATGGTTCGCTTGGTTTGGCCTATGTTCGAACTACCGCAGCTGCAATCCACTTTGTAGACACCCGGTGTTTGTAGAGGTATGACGTCCTATGATGTTCGCACGTATTTCATTAGAACAGTGATGGAGGGTAGGCGCACAAAAATGTTTCCCCGCACATCTCTCGACGCTCGCCGGCCAGTCAAGACGTGACCACGGGTGCTGCAACGCATCCAAAACGTCGGCAAAAGTAAGTTCTATATTAATCGCGATAGGTCCCGAGACGTTATAAAAAGTATGAATTTACACCGCGATAGTTTAACAAGTTGAATTCCTGAGACGAGCTCAGCCGAATACAAGGGATTTTCGATTTAGCGTTTTTTTTTTTTGCGATTTTTTGCGATTTTTTCTTTATCTTGCAATGGTTCACGCCAGCATGAATCTATTACCGAAAACAGCAACTCGATAGCTCATCTCCTTCATACCCAAAACCGTAACAGAAAATTGGCAACGACGACGTCGACGACGTCGACGACAACTCGATAGCAATAGGGCTTTTCTAAAGAAAATCCCTAAAAATAACAAGAAGAAGGAATAAAGAGACCCTGAACTCGAAGGTGAAAGCCTCTGATGTAAGTGCTTCTTCTTCGAGTTAATGGCCAGATACAAGACTTGATGGCTAGATTTTTATATTTTGTCGGCGCAAAACTTGGCCCCAGCCACAGAGCTTTCTGTTGCTCTACACAGGTCCTCCGTAGTGTCGGTGGAGGTGCACATTGGAGACTCCGTTACGCAGAGACCTGGCTGACCAATCCTCTCACCACAATGGCTCGATCATTTCCTGGCGATGGCCATCCCCTAACCACAATGTAAGTGCTAAGACGATCATGATGTGATTCTATACTACCTAGATAGGTGGTAGATACCACATTTCGAATAAATCCGTTCCACCACTTTTATTTTTGAATTTATACTTCTTTTAGCGCGTTAGGTTAGGTTAAAATTGTGAACTTGGCGAGACAGGGTCACCGTGGTTCCTAAACCCAAGGGGGCCATCTCGAAACCGGAGATGACCCAGGGCGGGTCAGCCGGGGTGCGAGAGATATGTCTTATGATCCGAGATGGCGTGCGGTTTTAGTCGGTTGGAATTCGATACAGTCACCCCCGCTGGCCCGCAGGGTAGTATCCGGGGGAAAAAAAGAGGAGGAGGACGAGATTAACCGTCACGAGAATCTGACACCCTGAAGTTAGTTATTCAACATTTTACTTTGAGTACGTTTGTAGAATTTGAAGTTAGTTGACGGTATGTATTATTTATTTACATCATAAACTAAAATATTGTTTTACATCAATCCTGTTCGGAAAGTTTAATTTTCATGGGTAGATAGCCGGGTGGAAAGTAGCTTATTTCATCCCTAGGGTGGGAAGTATTTTTTTTTTAATTTTAAGTTTTGCCATAGTGTCTATGATAATTCAATTACGTCATAATGCCTTGATATCATGACGCTTTTTTTACATGGCCGCCTAAAAGCACTCGTGACCAACTCGACTATAATGTAACCAATAGATTCGATATTCAAAACTTTTCTAATGTTGGCATACTGCCAACATTAGAAAAGTTTACGTATGAGGATTATAACTTTTTTTTCAGTATTAAAAAAAGCAATTTAAGTTTGCTAAAGAATTAGCGGGAAAACGAGATTCAATATAAATAAAAAGGTTTTGGAAATTGATTCTACAGTGAAATGGATATTAATTTAACTCCCGATGAGATTTAAGAACAGGCAAAAGCTATTGTTTATAATGTATTTTCAAATTGTTCTAATTTTACTTTGAATTTTAACTGATATACCATGTTTTATTAAATGTGTGTGTAGTATTTTAATTTCCTCACATAGTCGAAATGAAAAGAAGAGTGTTTACCTCGGGTGAAAGTCAGCCATTTCACCCTCGAACTATTGGCGCTCCCACTTCGTTCGAACGCCAGAAATATCTCGGGTGAAATGGCTGACTTTCAACCCTTGTGTAACAATCTACTATTACGTAATTATTTTCACAAACGTAGGCAACGCAAAGGATACTATTTTCAGTAAGATTTTTATCTTGTTACGCCAAAGAAGTATAACTTCTTACGTGCGTATAAAAGTACACACACTCTTTTTTTTAATAGAAACCGAAATTACTAGTTTTCTCCTTAACCCCTCTACCTAAGCTAAATTACTTGTGTTAGGAGTGGGTTCACGTCGATAGTGTAATCGCCTCAAACCCGGGACCTCACGGTCATAAGCCTGACCAACGTGAAGGATTAACAAACAGATTAGATACTTTTTAAAATTTTTTTATGTCGGACACGTCAATTTGACTTCACCTCGCCTGATGGTAAGCTGAAGGTAAAGTCTCAGGAAAGAGGGTCACCATTACATACACGTACCATGTTAACAATGGTGGCACTCAGCTTGACGGATTACTATGGAGCGTTTTTCGTAATCGTGCACGGTGGTACCTACCCGGCCGAATTTTGTGACAAATTTGTGTCATCAAATTTCTACCACCAGTAAAACAGTACAATTATTATAGAGCGACTTCTGTCAATAACATGGAAATGTAACGTAGGAAAGTTTTAGCCTTGACTGCAAATGTCCTTGCCACAAGGGCAGTACACGTGAAAATATGGTGAAAAGGCTGCCACCCACCATCGCCGCCTGGTCATTAAGCTAGCACCACTTAAGGTACGAAAATATACACAAACTCTGTTTGACGGCCTCTGTGGCGTAGCGGTAGTGTATTCGACTTCTACGACAGGGGGCGCGGGTGCGATTCCCGCTCAGTGCAAATATTTGTATGCATGAATATGTCTATTTGCATTGGTCTGGGTGTTTCTATGTATAATATGAATGTATTTACAAAAAATATATATATATATATAAGTATGTTTATCCGCATTCTGGAACCCATAACACAAGCTAGTTAAACTATGCTTACTTTGGGTCTAGAAAGCGCTGTGTAGAATGTCGTAGAATATTTATTTGTTGTAGAATATTTAAACTCTGCGGAGACGATGGTAGCCATGGCGTTTATAAATGAAAAGAAATAAAAAATTTCTAACAGATTCTATCGGGGTGATATTTTATTTCATACATGCTGTGCGCGCGACTTCGCCCGCGTGGACTTTGATCTGGGAATTTAATTTTTTGCGCGGAGCCCTAATTCTTTTTCTAAAATTAAAGTAATCTATATTACGCGTTTTAATATTAGCTATCTACCAGTAAAAGGCCCGTCAAAATCAGCCCAGCTGTTCTAAAGATTACCTAATTCAAACCGACAAAAAGGCAGACAAGCAAAAGTATAAAAATAAATATATTGTTAGTAAAGTTGTACCGTGTATACATTTGAATGTGTTCATTTAAAAACTGTTATTTCAACATGATATTGTCGGAAGTTTACGCGAATGTCACACATTGAAAAAATCTATTTTTAACGTCTCCCCGTGACCATGGCTGCTGAAAAGCAACCGAAACGTCGGGTTCAATGTAAATAATAAAATAACATCAAATAAATCGCCATAGAAACAGTTAAAAATAGTTTTATTTCAATCTCCCCGTGACCATGGCTGTTGAAAAGCAACCGGAACGTCGGGTTCAATGTAAATAATAAAACTAGGAATTCAGTGCAGGGTGCGAATGAAATAAATTGAGCTGAGCGAGCAGGACTCTTACTTGAAAAATAAGGCATCATACTACGGTCGCGCGCATAGCTTAGGCCGCGCGCTCGTGAAACTGTTTTTCGATGATTATTCCTCAATGGTACATTGTATTTGAACAGTTGACCCCTCTAAACACTCAGCGGTGTCTACACTATCACCTTGGCAAATTTGTTCAATATCGGTATTGTGGTTCCGGAGGAGTACAGTCTCGACCAAACGGTTTAGCCACGTATAAGAGCTTCGCTTCGCTCAGCTCAATAACTTCAAATGAATCGCGATAGAAACAGTTAAAAATAGTTTTATTTGAATCTCCCCTTGACCATGGCTGCTGAAAAGCAACCGAAACGTCGGGTTCAATGTAAATAATATAATAATTTCAAATAAATCGCGATAGAATCCGAAAAAAAAAAATGTTAAAGAAAAAATGTTCCTTATCGTTCGCTTAGAAATGCGCCCGGTAGATGGCAATAGGCTCGCTCCCTATTACATTGGGACCTAAACATAACTGGCGAATCGTGGGTGTGTAATACACCCCTGCCTACCCCTTCGGGGATACAGGCGTGAAGTTATGTTATATGTTATGTAGAATCCGTTAAAAATAATTTTATTTCAATGTTATTTCAACGTTACAAACAGACACTTCTATTTAATTTATTTGTATAGCTGTAGTAGCTTTCGGAGCCCAGGGTTGATCAATTTCTATTCTATATATAGTGGCAATGACCGCTCAATTGACGAGACTCTAGTACTCTACTAGAGTCTCGTCCATTGAGCGGCTGGTGAACCGGCAATCAGGTAAAGTTGGTATGAACTCCAAAGACGTTAGCATTGCCCTTTACAGCCAAAGTTAAACTTATATGTTTTACCGTTCTTGGCGGCCTGAGAAGCGTAGCGGTAGGGCTACGTCTGCTACGATTGCTACGTTAGAGAGTCGCGGGTTCGAAAGCTCGGACGAAGTTGACCATGTATCACAAATAATTATTTACGTACCTCCAACCTGGCCTTTGAAATATATTACTTGTCATCTGATTGTTACAATGTACATGCTTAGTAATTCGAATAAATAATATGTAGAATATTGAAATAATGCATCAGTTGTACTTTTCTACTATATACTTTATACTATAAGCGTCAGTGGTTAAGGAGTCGATCCTGCGATTGAGAGCTCCCGGATTCGAATCCTGGCCATTACATCACCAAGGTGAACCCACCCACATATATTGTGGAAAGTACAAGTGACGCATTATTTCAAAATATATAGTGGAAAGTACAAGTGACGCATTATTTCAAAATATATAGTGGAAGTACAAGTGACGCATTATTTCAAAATATATAGTGGAAAGTACAAGTGACGCATTATTTCAAAATATATAGTGGAAAGTACAAGTGACGCATTATTTCAAAATATATAGTCGAAAGTACAAGTGACGCATTATTTCAAAATATATAGTGAAAAGTACAAGTGACGCATTATTTCAAAATATATAGTGGAAAGTACAAGTGACGCATTATTTCAAAATATATAGTGGAAAGTACAAGTGACGCATTATTTCAAAATATATAGTGGAAAGTACAAGTGACGCATTATTTCAAAATGTATAATGGAAAGTACTGTACTTTCCATTATACATTTTGAAAACAAGGGACGCATTATTTCAAAATGTATAGTGGAAAGTACAAGGGACGCATTATTTCAAAATATATAGTGGAAAGTACAAGTGACGCATTATTTCAAAATATATAGTGGAAAGTACAAGGGACGCATTATTTCAAAATATATAGTGGAAAGTACAAGTGACGCATTATTTCAAAATATATAGTGGAAAGTACTAGTGACGTCGTATATAATATATAAAATATGTTGCAATTGCAAAGTAGAATGCAAGGCACTTCACACACAATCCAATGGCTTAAGGATTGCTAGTCTGCTTTTTTCATTGTGTTATGTTGTAAAATTAAAGTCAAAATTACCAAGATCTATGATACTTTTGTTTGTAATAAAACTATTATGATTGACGATTTAATTTTTAAAAATAGGTAACTGATCTATCTAATTTAGTTAACAATAGTATGTTTTTTTTTTTTAATTTGTATTTATTATCTTAAATTCATGAAATCCCTGACATATTCTTAGCTTTCCAACATAATATTATGTCTTATGATAAGTGCTGCTGCATGAAGCACAAGACTTAGGTTATCTAGTTCAGACACAGTTATTTTATTGAATGAGGTAATAAGCTGTATATTATGCTATGCTTGAAAATAAATTAGGTCTGCAATACATTCTGCTGTTGCAAAAATTGAGCAAAGCTCCTCCACTGATAACTATCATCAGTGTAATTTGTTTGAATAGTTTATTAATGGTCAGTTTTTTAACCAGCCAGTTATTTTGTGATAAGGGGCCATTCATAAAATTCTACTTTGCACGTGCCCTATTTGTTTACTCTGTTACAGATGGTACTTTTGGTGATTATCCCTCCGTGGTTAGTCTGATTTTGGAATTTCTTTTGCGAAATGGACACTGATGGCAAGCAGCGCGCGCATAGTAGGTTTCATCACAATGGCTTGAACAGCTTAGTGGCAACTTCACCAGGACTTTTTCTAACGGTGATAACTCCTCAATGGCTAGTCCGATTTTCATTTTTCTTTTTTTGTCTTGTGTATATGAACAAATTACTTATATTAATACCAATCGCGTGAATGAGGCTTGTTTGTTCATTGACAAATCAGATTTTAATTATTTTTTCCGGTGATTATTCCTCCGTGGTACTTTTGATTTAAGATTTCCCTAGCCTATAACCTACACACTCATATTATTGTTGTGTATATATGACAAATTTGATCTAAATCGGTTGAGTGGTTTAAGAAGAGTTAGCGAACTACCGAAATACATGAGTCGTCTAAGAGAAAGCTTCACTCTGCCAGAGCTTCGCTTAATTATCATTATAACATATTATTATTACATTTATGGGCCAGTTTATACGAATAACCGAGAATCTCAGCACCCCAGCAAGCATGTACATATGAAAACATTCATGAAATTAGAACAAGCGAAAGCCGTATGCCAGAATGATAGCAAGTGGAAAGATATGGTATCTGCTTACCCCAAGGGAATGGAAGCGTGACTGTATGTAGGATACACTGTACTATTACTATCCTACTAGTATTATAAATGTGATAGTTTGTGAGAATTTTTGTTACTCAATCATGCTAAAAAGGCTGAACGGAGCTGGCTGAAATTATAGTTTGGACTAACACATACTACTTTTTACCCCTGGAATAGCTTTGTGCCAACGGGATCAGTATTCCACGTGGAAAGCCGCGGGCATCATGCATAAAATAATCCTGTCAACATTTTGTAATCCCTGATTCATTGTTCTCTTTGAAGCCAGAATCAAAAGTTAAAATTAAATAAATGTTCGTGTACAATCCATTATTCGTGCTATTTTAAGCAGATTATTCTTAACGATTCACGACCATCAGGGCGTAGTAGGGATGCTAGTACCTTTTATAATATTTAAAATATGATGTCAGATTTAACTGATGACAAAGAGAGTGTCATGTAGTTAAGAACTTAGCCTTAGTTTAAGCTATGGTCCATTCTGTCTATATTGTCTGTGGTCTCTTCCGGTATTCGCCATTACACGAACTCCAAGTTAGTCTGCCTTTTTTATTTAAAAGTATCCCAATCCCTGGCCCATATACGTTATATGGTGTCAGAAGCGCGCAAATATCAGTCTGCGAAGAAGATTTGCCATAAAAAACATGCCTACTACGCCGCCGATGGAGACGAATGTACCGCCACCGCAGACTCAAGCATGTGGTCAAGACCCTCCTTCTAACCACACCAACTCGGGCACTGGATTCATAGCAGCAATGTCCATGATAGGTAATGTATCAGTCAATTGGAAGAAATGGTTTCAGAGTTTCAAGATCTATCTGCGCGCCTCATGCCTAGACAAGGACGCGGATGCAAGAAAAGTCGCCCTTTTCCTACATTGCATTGGGGACAAAGGCCTGGACATATTTAATAGTTTCCAACGTGACGAAGAAAATATTACATACAAGGAATTAACAGCATTATTCGAAAATTATTTTGTTCCTAAGCAGAACCTAACCTATGAATCCTATAAATTCATCACGCTCAGACAAGCCGATGATGAGTCACTCGAAGAATTTGCCTGTAAATTGAAAAACCTCAGTCAAAATTGTAAATTCGAAAGCCTGCAAGACAGATTCGTGAAAATTACATACAAGGAATTAACAGCATTATTCGAAAATTATTTTGTTCCTAAGCAGAACCTAACCTATGAATCCTATAAATTCATCACGCTCAGACAAGCCGATGATGAGTCACTCGAAGAATTTGCCTGTAAATTGAAAAACCTCAGTCAAAATTGTAAATTCGAAAGCCTGCAAGACAGATTCGTGAAAATTATGTTTATATGTAATCTGAACTCTACGATGCTGCTATTTACAGGAAAGACTACTTCCTCGCGATGACCTCGATATGTCTCAAACACTGGAATTAGCGTTAACTATCAGTCAGTCTTTATCGTTTAGCAGAATGTTTCTAAGTATGGATGGATCGATGGAAGTTTGTTGCTCTTTCACGTAAAAACCACTGAATGGATTTTAATGAAATTTTACAATAATATAGCTTATACATCAGAATAACACATAGGCTACAATTTCTAAAGATATTGTTTGAATTGTCCAAAATATGACGATAAGTGTCAAGCAAATAGGAAAAAATCTACCATCTGCGAGCTATTCTGGTGTGCGCTGCCAAAACCGCTAGAGTTACACATATGTAGGTAATGCACGATGAAAATGTTTATCCTACTAATATTATGAACGCAAAAGTTTGTGAGTATGTATATATGTATCTTTGTTGCTCTTTCACGCAAAAACGGCTGAACGGATCTGGCTGAAATTTGGCACAGGGATGGATTATAGTCCGGAATAACACATAGGCTAGTTCCCAGGGGAACGGGATCAGAAATCTACGCGGGCGGCGCCGCGGGCAACAGCTAGTACAATATGAAATATATTTTTTTTTCGCAACTTTATTGGGTTTCTATTTTCAGTCCAACTACGAAACTTTGATATTTTCCGTGAACTCCGCGACTCCACCCGACACCACCTCACACCTACCAAGTATACACAATATCATAAGAACCAGTCAAGCCGTTTCGGAGGAGTTCGATTACAATAACATTAATATAAAAATTGAAATTCCCCAGACTACCTACTATAGCTACGAACTATCTCGATCATATCGGTATTCGAACAAGAAAATCGGCATCAAAATTGGTCCATCCGTTCTGGTGCTACGATGCCATAGACAGACACACACACAGACATGTAAAACTTATAAAGACTTATAATATTTTTTGCGTCGGAGGTTAAAAACTTTGACACAACATTTTTATATATTTTTTTTTACGTTCGGAAATCCCTTCGGATACCCCCCCGCCGGCCAGCGGGGGCGGTTATGTCGTGCATGTACCGAATAAAACCGCACGGTGTCCTGCCCAAGTGTCCATTGCCGGGCAACCCGGGTAAGCCCTCGAAAAGATAACCCCAGGGTTACCGGCGGACCTTAGCCGCCAGTGCGGCCTCGCCTGGTGGGGTCGGGTTTTATCCCGCGTCAGTGAGTAGGCAGGCATGTGAGGACACACACGACACGCCTCCGCCACGGCCTGCTTCTGTAAGGACGGCGAGTCGGCCAACTGCCGTCCTCAGGCCCCGAGATTTTTATATATTAGAATAAAATGTATCGTTTCTTTTTTTCCGTCTATTTCAGAAAGCTCACACCATCCTAAAACTACTAGATTCAAACCACAATCAAAAGTATTATCAAACAGAAACTTACCACAAGATGTTCTTGTAATTCTAATCCTCCCTACACGAGAACATCAGAGGCTACAAGTACATAAATAATAATAACTAAGAATGCATCTCTGTGTACCTTCGCAAGGGCTGTGGTCCTTAGGGACCAGGGGCCACAATATATGTGTACGGAGTTATAAAAATGAGCCAATATTATGCACTATTCGATGTTATAGCTATTGTTGGATTAATGGTACCTCCATTTATTTTGGGGATGGAAAAATATCCAGCTTACGAGCCCAAAGTTACCCGTATCTCGGTCGGAATGGGAACAATCGCACCGGTAGCGATAAAAATGAACGTGGAATATAATTCCTCGCCTTTTTTCTTTTGAGAGTACAACGTAGATGTGTATAATAGGCATTTTGACTATATTTAAAATATTGTACGAATTGTTGTCATCCTAATAAAATGTACCGTAAAAAACATAATATATTTTATTATTTTTCAGTATAAAATAAGTTTCTTTTAAATCTTAATGTTAAAAAATCAAGATTAAAATCTCACTTTTTTTGAGATTTGATCACGTGCTTATAAACGCTCTGTGACGTCACACATAAGTAAACAGAGTTATTAAATACAGGCTGTCTGCATTTCCTAGTGTTAATCGACAAGTTCAATTATTAATTACTAATAATGTTTCACTTTTATCTTATATATCTCAAAATAAACCATTATTTTTGCAACTAATTTCAATAATTATATAAACGTGCTTTAAGTCGCTTACTGTTTACTTTGGTGTGACATGTCACGGGATCCGTTATGGCGCGTACTGTTTTTAAATCAAACTTTAATATCGATTTTTATCGTAAATAACAGTTCTTGAAAAATATTGATGCCATCTGCATTTTTATGTTGTAATACATAATACAGAACTATTTTTAGCAGCAGTCAAATACCCTATTATGATGGAAATTAATTCATATTGCGTTTTGTTTAGATATTATTGATGAGTTTTGTATGAATAAAGAAATATTCACAGAGCTATCTAGACCCAAAGTAAGCATTGCTTAACTAGCTTGTGTTATGTCATCAAAGACAAAATGTATGTAAAAACGAAGTTAATGGCGAACTCGTTTTTAAATAAAATAGCACCTTCGGTGTCGTTGGAGAAGTTACCTATTAGTAATCGAAAGACATTGATTAATTGTGCTCAAACAACATTAGTGGAGGGCCAACGACCATGTGGCCTTTGGTGAGGCCACGCAATTGGCCGACAAAGTTCATTAGAATGTAAACGTACAATCGACGTATATAGAAAGTTTCAATAAAAGACGAGATATGAACGATGAAAAATATTATGTACTGGCTGTCCGCGTCTATACCCACATCTGGCCCAGGTGGAGGTTTGATCCCTTATGCAACCTATAGGAACCTATACCAGGGCTAAAAAGTAGTCCATGTATTAATCCAGACTATAATCATACCTGTGCGTATAAATTTCAGCTAGATCCGTTCAGCCGTTTAAGAGTGATTGAATAACAAACATACACACAGACTTTCACATTCATAATAATAGTAAAAGAGGATAATTAAATTTAAATAATGTACTTAAGTTAATACTTGATGAATCGCTTCTAGGGAATAGTTTCTCGCGATCAATGTAATTGGTTTAACATAGTACAATTTACCACCTAAGTGGATGTTTTTGTTCCGTGGATAGTTAGGTAGATAGATGGGTCGGTAAGGCCCATCATGGAGGATTGGCTGGAGAGGCGACACGGAAGCCTCTCCTACCGACTGACGCAGGTGATCTCAGGGAAGGGGTGCTTCGGGGACCACCTGCATCGGATCAGGAAGGAGCCAACGCCTGAGTGTCATCACTGCGACGCGAGCGAGGACTCAGGGCTGCACACGCTGGCGGACTGCCCGGCGTGGGAGGAGCCGAGGCGTGACCTCGTGGCAGCCATCGGGGTGGGAGTCCTCTCGCTCGGCAGCATGATTGCGGCAATGGTGCGGAGCGCGAGCGCGTGGGCCGCCGCCGCCTCCTTCTGCGAGCATGTAATGCTCGCGAAGGAGGTGGCGGAGCGCGCCCGGGAGAGACTTAGAACTCTCCCGGTCCGCCGAGCCCGCAACTTGCTCGCCGCGCGTCGCAGGCAACTCAGGCGCCGGAGGTCGCTTAACGACCTCCGTCCTCCATGAGCGCAGGCCTGGGGGTGGCGGGTGAGGCCACCTGTCACCCCAGCAGAAGCAGGCCGGGACGGTGGGGCGACTAGCGCCCCTCCCCCAAACCGGGGCAAGACGGGGACACCGTGGTTCCCAAACCCGAGGGGGCCATCTCGAAACCGGAGATGGCCCAGGGTCAGTCGGGGTGCGAGGGATATGCTCTATGGGCAACCTTACACCCCGGCGTCTGTAGACCCGAGACGGCGTGCGGTTTTAGTCGGTTCAAGCCCGACATAACCGCCCCCGCTGGCACGCGGGGGGGGTATCCGAAGGGATTTCCGCACGATAAAAAAAAAAAAAAAAAAAAAAAAAAAAAAAAAAAAAAAAAAAAAGGTAGATAGATGGGTACATAAATGGATATATAGATGAACAATTACAGGGATAGATAGATGGATAGATAGATAGATGGATAGATAGATTGATAGATAGATGGATAGATAAATGAATAGACAGTTGGATAGATAGATGGATAGATAGATGGATAGATGGATAGATGGATAGATAGATAGATAGATGGATAGATAGATGGATAGATAGATGGATATATAGATAGATGGATAGATAGATGGATGGATAGATGGATAGATAGATGGATAGATTGATGGATTGATAGATGGGTAAATAGATGGATAGATAGATGGATAGATAGATGGATAGATGGGTAGATGGATAGATGGATAGATGGATAGATAGATGGATAGATGGATTGATAGATGGCTAGATAAATGAATAGACAGTTGGATAGATAGATGGATGAATAGATAGATGGATAGATAGATGGATAGATAGATGGATAGATAAATGAATAGACAGTTGGATAGATAGATGGATGGATAGATGGGTAGATAGATGGATAGATAAATGGATAGATAGATGGATAGATAGATGGGTAGATAGATGGGTAGATAGATGGATAGATAGATGGGTAGATAGATGGATAGATAGATGGATAAATAGATGGCTAGATAAATGAATAGATAGTTGGATAGATAGATGGATGGATAGATAGATGGATAGATAGATGGATAGATAGATGGATAGATAGATGGATAGATGGATGGATAGATAGATAGTTGGATAGATCAATAGACAGATAGATAGATTCACGCATCGAAAGATGGATAGATAGATGAATAGACAGATGGATAGATGAATGGATAGATAGATGGATAGATAGATGGATAGATAGATAGGTAGATAGATAAATGAATAGATAATTGAATAGATAGTTGAATAGATAGATGGGTAGATAGATGGATAGATAATTGAATAGATGGATAGATAGATGCATAGATAGAAAAATAGAAAGGTGGATAGATAGATGGCTTAGTATCCTCTTTGTTTTACACCAACCAATCATATCGATATATATGATATTCATGGATTGTTCGCAAAGAGCCTCGATCATCACCTTAGGAATTAAGAGCATCTCGTTGGGTAGCTGGGTTAAGGGCTTGACTCGGAATGGCAGTCCTCCTCAAGACTGGAAGTACTGCCGGACACAGGCCTCTCCCAATATGCGTAATAGCAATCGATCATCAGACCGTAACTCGACAAACAGAAACAGACGGACCCCTTGAGAAGGTTAGCTGGTAGAGAGTGAATACCGAAGGTGGAGGATCGCTATACCTCATATGATACAGAGAAATACCCAAAGGAAATTGACATATTCTTGCATAGATACAAAAATTTAAATTTTACTTTTATTTTATTTTTATTTTATTTATTTGGAACAAAAAACAGTTACATGCTAAAATAGTTAACAAATTAGGTATAGATAATATAGGGGTGTGTGTTGGGTAACCTCCTCGAGTGTCGCTCCGATTCCGATCCCGCTGCAGTCCGGGGGGAACGGAATCGGAGCGGCCGGTACACCCTGGGCGGCGGTCAATGGCTTCCCCTTCACCCCTTCATAGGGTTGGCATTGATCGTCGGCCAATACCCAACGTGGCGGGAACACATCGCTCTCCGTACTCCTCTGCTTTCAGAGGAGACAGGATGAGCGATGCAGTGGTGAGATGGGCCAGGGTCAGCCGGGGTGCGAGGGATATGCTCTATGGGTAACCTTACACCCTGAAGTTCACCCGGGTCTGAAGACCCGAGACGGCGTGCGGTTTTAGTCGGTGCAAGCCCGACATAACCGCCCCCGCTGGCCGGCGGGGGGGTATCCGAAGGGATTTCCGCACGATATATAAAAAAAAAGGTATAGATAATATAACAAACTGCGCGGTAATTGTACACTTTTTTTTTATTGCAACCATTCATTTACCAGTTCGCGCTCATTTAACGCTCTACGCCTTACAAGGTCGTACGTATCATTACAAGAAGTTAACATTCGGCAATGCAGTTTGAATCTTGAGTTGAATGCTCGATTGACGGCTAGGGTTGCCACGAATGGCCGCGGTATTTTGGAAAAGCAATATTAATTAATATTATTATTATTAATTGATATTACAAGAATAACCGTAATCGTCGTAGTATTTTCTAAGTAACGTCCAAAGTTTACACTTAGGGCACAAAGTCCGGGGGTGCGTGTTGGGTAACCTCCTCGAGTGTCGCTTCGATTACGATCCCGCTGCAGTCCGGGGGGAACGGAATCGAAGCGGCCGGTACACCCTGGGCGGCGGTCAATGGCTTCCCCTTCATAGGGTTGGCATTGATCGTCGGCCAATACCCAACGTGGCGGGAACACATCGCTCTCCGTACTCCTCTGCTTTCAGAGGAGACAGGATGAGCGATGCTGTTAGTGGTGAGATGGCCCAGGGTCAGTCGGGGTGCGAGGGATATGCTCTATGGGTAACCTTACACCCCGGCGTCTGAAGACCCGAGACGGCGTGCGGTTTTAGTCGGTTCAGGCCCGACATAACCGCCGGGGGGTATCCGAAGGGATTTCCGCACGAAAAAAAAAAAAAAAGGCACGTCGTTTGTTTGATAGCCCAGTGGCGTACGTAACGGACTGCTGAAACGAGGACACACCTCTGATTTTTCGTAGTCATGTATAAATGTTAATAGTCACTCGCTTCAAAATGTGCCCGGTTTTTGATTAGTTTGTTGACTGAACGCAATCGAGTGTCGTCTGACCTGCCAACCCCGAGAGAGGAGTCTCATCTAGAGCCTCTCCATTGTTTAGCAGATGCATCGACTTGCCAGTCAACATAAATAGCCAAGTTCTCGGAAGGTGAAACAGTAACATACATTTGTAGAAGTCTACGTCTGAAAGAAAGAAAGCAGATATAAAAGATGAAAGAAAATATGTTGATGAATAGCAGTTAACAGCGAACTGTAATAGGCTAATTTTTTGACTTTTAGAAGACTACGTTTTTATTTCAAATTAAGAATATTTATTATTTTTACAAATATTCATAATATCCCAATAAAATCTTCGGTGCCCAAGCTAAACTTACCTGCTAACCGATTAAATCAAATCAAATAAAAAACATTTATTTCAGATTGTACATCCATAAATATGTTAGTAACAATGTCTTACACTAATGTTAGTATTAAATTAAAATAAAAAATTAAATCAAATTCCACATAAAAATCCAATTAAACATCAAAATTATAATTAAAATTACAATCAAAATTATAAAATTATACAAAAAATCAAAAATAGAATAAAAATCAAGTGGACATTAGGATGAAATAAAAAAAACGACGGGTTGCACTCCAGGAGTGCCGGCAGAAGTGAAAACTTGTATATTAACGTTGTGCATTTTTGATATTTTGGAATGGTTAGGGAATAATTTTGCACGAATTGCTTTAATTATCAGTATAAAAGTACTATCTTATGTGGTAATAGATGCACTTTGTTTAATTTCCATTTTATATCAATTGATTAATGGCACAAAATAGAATAAATATTACAACAAGTTATATGATGACAAAAAGTGTTTCTTGGGCCTCGGTCGGAATCGAGCTCAGTCTTGACGAAGTCAACGACCACTCACTAGACGAACTCGCCACTAAGGTTGTTAAGTACAGTGTGAAATTAGCGCTTCTATATTTGTCTGCAAACGTCCTACGAATTTTCGTTCAGGTCACGTGTCCTGACGCGAGTTTAACCTTTTTTACCCATTACAAAAAAGTGCACAACGCCGCTAAAGAAGCTTTCACTTCAAAAAATAAAATCAGAATTAAGAATTATAATAATTATTAAAGTCAATTTATTCGAAAAAATATTATTTGGATCGGATGAGGCTCTGGCGCAGGTTTTTCTCTTGGCGTTGGGGTCACACAACAGACGCTCCTGCCTAAGCCAAAATAAACCAAATCGAGAAAAAAGATAGGAGAGTGGACTCCGAGCTCCAAAATTCAAGCTTTGAATGCAATTGGGGCCAATTCAATGCTGATAATGAACCATAACCTATTAAAAAGTGTTCGAAATTTTCGATATCTGATCCGAAAAATGGGTTTTAAAATAACTGCATCGCTATTCAAAGCTCGTTGACATTAGTTTTTCTAACTTTCAGTATTTAATAATAGAAAATAAAGGCAATTTTTAACGCTACAGACGGCCTTATTACAATGCCTTTGTCTACCAAGATCACGGTTCTCACGAGGTTAACGATTCACTTGTGAAATATTGCAGCTGTCGCAAATATAGTTGGAAGCAATGCAAACTTATAATTCCGACGTCTTGGATATAATTTGAAGGCTTTTGAATAAACTAGATCATTGGCGGGCTAGTATTGCAAGGTTAAGTAAGACTAGCCAGGTCAGTCTTAAGATGGGTGACCATTCTTAACACATTGAGACCTCTCCGTTCCTCGGAGAGGACGCTAAGCTATCGGTCTCACGAACATCTGTTACATTTGCCGCGACTACCGACCTCCATGATCGGGGCCTGAGGACAGCAGTTGGCCGACTCGCCGTCCTTACTGAAGCAAGCCGTGGCGGAGGCATGTCGTGTGTGTCCTACACACGCCTGCCAACTCACCGACGCGGTATAAAACCCAACCCCACCAGGCGAGGCCGCGGTGGCGGCCAAAGTCCGCTGGTAACCCTGGGGTTATCCTTTCGAGGGCTTACCCGAGGTAACCGGCAACGGACACTTGGGGAGGAAACCGTACGGTTTTAGTTGATACATGACATAACCACCCCCGCTGGCTGGCGGGTGGGATTTCCGCACGTAAATAAAAAAAACGGGTAGTTGAACCCTTAAAAAGTCCGACAACTGGTCGATCTGCAGAACTTCAATATCGCCAATGGGTTGTGAAGATCAGATGGCCAGTTGCTTTACGGAAAATATTGAAGTGCAATTTTGTGTTTCATACAAGCGTACTATTTTTTTTCGTGTGGTAACCCCCACCGGTGCCAGCGATGAGATGAGTATGTTAGATTCAAACCGAGTAAAATCACACGGTGTCTTTCCCAAGCGTCCATTGCTGGGCACCCCGGGTAAGCCTCCGAAAGGGTTCCCGGAGGACTTCGGTCGTAGTGGCCTCGCCTTTGGGATCGGGTTTGATCCCGCGTCGCTGAGTTGGCAGGCATGTTTAGGACAGCCAGTCTACTATAGACCGAACGAGATCAGTATACCGCGCCTTGGATACATACATTGCCCACCGATATTGCACTAACAGCATCCGTGCCAAAAACAACGGTGCCGGCCAGCGTAAAGACCAGAGGCTTATGATTTCGTTGCCGAAACCATTATATTAGCATTTCGTTCTTAGGGTTCCGTACCCCAATAGTCAAAGAAGGAGCCCTTATAGGGTCACTATCTGTCCGTTTGTCTGTCTGTCTATTGGTCTGGCTATCATGATGAAATTAATTATTTAGGTATACGCATTTAGGTAATTCCCTATCCAATTTAAAATTTAATACATGTATACAACTGGCGTCTCAACTCAAAAATTATTAAAAAAAGCGGCCAAGTGCGAGTCGGACTCTCCCATTAAGGGTTCCGTAGCAGCAAGTAACATAATAATGTTTTTAAATTTAAATTCTTATATTTGAGTTGATTGAATGAAAGGTACGTATAGGAAGTATTAAAAAAAACTTCCTATTAGATCTCGTTCAAACCAATTTTCGGTCTAAGTTTACATGGTAATGTACATCATATATTTTTTTAGTTTTATCATTCTCTTATTTTAGAAGTTACAGGGGGGACGGACACATTTTACCACTTTGGAAGTTCCTCTCTTGCAAACTATTCAGTTTAGAAAAAAATGATATTAGAAAACTCAATATCATTTTTGAAGACCTATCTATAGATACTACACACGTATGGGTTTGATGAAAAATTTTTTTGAGTTTCAGTTCTAAGTATGGGGAACCCCCAAAATGTAATGTATTTTTCTATGTTTGTGTGAAAATCATAATGCGGTTCACAGAGTACATCTACTTACCAAGTGTCAACGGCATAGTTCTTATAGTTTCGCAATAAAGTGGTTGTGACATACGGACGGACAGACAGACAGACATGACGAATCTATAAGGGTTCCGTTTTTTGCCATTTGGCAACGGAACCCTAAAAAGGAATTTTATTGATATCAGGCCTTAAAACTCTTAAATGATAACTTAAGATCTGTCCAATAATATCGATTATGGATCTCTTCGTCTAATTATTCGTTCAAGACGTTTCCGTGTGAAAGAGTATCAACAACCATACATACTTACAAACTTTCGTGTTTATAATATGCGTAGAATAGGCATTTTGACTAACATATTTTATTAATTTTCAATATAAAATAAGTTTATTTTTTGTTAAAAAATCATGAATAAATTTTCACTTTTTTTGAGATTTGATCACGTGTTTATAAACGCTCTGTGGTTGGGTGCAACTCTGATGACGTCACACATAAGTAAACAGAGTTTTTTAATACAGGCTGTCTGCATTAAGTCGCTTACTGTTTACTTTGGTGTGACGTCACTTGTCACGCGATCCGCGCCATATTGAAAAATGCGTTATGGCGCGTACTTTTTTTAAATCAAACTTTAATATCGATTTTTATCGTAAATAAAACAGTTCTCAAAAAAATATTTATGTAATCTGCATTTTATGTTGTAATACATAATACAGAACTATTTTTTGGCAGTAGTCAAATACCCTATTGTACTCGTCCAAACAACGCGCAAATTTCGAATCGCTGAGCTGGACACTCGCTGCATTTGTGTTCTACAACTTTGACGAGAAGCATACGATAAACTTCTAGACAATATTACCTACTACATAAATTACTTATCCCCCAATTTGTTAACCCATTTCCTCAAAACTACAAATAATACAAGTGCAATATATATAAATAATTGATTTAACATGATAAACTTACGCTCGGAATGTTCGGGCAATTTTTTAGTCCACCCTATCGTAAGGGTGTACCGTAATGCTTTCTTTATTGCTCTTGGAACCAACGGTAACAGTTAGGGGCATGTCCCACGGAACCGGCGCAGTTAGGGGTTATATTTCTGTAATCTGAAAATGTGGTTCTTGGGTGCATTGTCGGAATTGTCGATAGTTGTCGGTGGTTCGAGTAAGTGTGTGTTTACCTTTAAAGATTTTGAAGTTGATAGCAAAGAGTTTATAAATGTGAAAATTTATGAAGATTTTTGGATGTTTGTTATATTGGATGTCTATCACGCTTAAACGGGTGAACGGATCTGGCTGAAATTTGGTGGAATAACACATAGGCTACTCGCCATCGCTGAAATAGGGTTCCATGGGTTACGGGGTCAGAATCAGAATCTAAGCGTGTGGAGCTTCGGGTAATATCAGCTAGATTCATGATATTTGCTTTTACAAGCTTCTGTTTGCATTGCTGCAAGTAACAAGGGTCAAATCTTGGAAGTCGATTATAACCTCAGTGAACACCATTCTATGTATACCTACTAAGACTGGATGAATCTACGGAACAAAAAAAATGGTATCGAGAAAGACCAGCACTCGACCAGGAACAATGAGCAACTCGAAGAAAAAACTGGCAATAAAAGCATGTGGGCACTCTTTTCTAAAGGCAATAACTACATATAGAGCCCACAGTATCACATTGTGAAATAATAGATGTCAAAATTCATACATACAAACATACATTTACTCAAGCCTTTTCACCTCCGGGGTAGGCAGAGATAAGGGAACATTGTGGTATGGTAGAATATGTAATGAACAAGATAGAGAAAGGGATGCTTACAAGGTTCGGACACGTAGAGGAGATTAACGAAACAAATTTATGAGGCGGGGGCTACTGGGCAACCCGGTATAGGTTGACCTAGGCGTATGCCAATCAGATCGAGGACGTTTTGAAGAAAGGCCAGATCAGAAGTACCCGTAAACGGTGTGCATGTATGAAAACAATTATGAAAGTGTAAGAAGCGAAAGGCGTATGCCAGGATCGTAGCAAGTGGAAAGATGTTGTCTCTGCCTACCCCAATGGAAAAGAGGCGTGACTGTATATATGTATGGTAGGCAATGCAAGTAACAGACCAATGTTTTTCAATGTAGCCTAAATGTATTCACATTTAGGCTACATTGAAAAACTTTCCAAATAAAATAAACGATACCGTATAATGCCGGTAGGACATATCAACTCGACACAATTTGCGACCCGAGCGGCGTTTTTAAACAGTACACAAAAACTGTCACGGTGTTCCCTAGCGGGTACAGTGACAATTGGGTACTAAAATACTGCCAACTCCCCGAGGGCCATATTTGCCCTTTGTATGAACACACTTTTGTTTAAGTTTCACCGTTTGTCACACGAGTATAGGGTTATCTTCGAAATAATCTCAAAGGGTGTATGTTATGCCCTAAAAACTTATTGTGAATGTAAAAAAAAACTAACAAAAATTGTGTTTTTATAGTCCATAGGCTCGCGTTTGACCACTATCTGGCCTGTTGGTAAGATAAGATGTAGTCGATGATAGAGCACGCGTACCTAGAAGCTAGAAGCACTCTAGACTTGAAGACTTCCTTAAAGCTAAACAATCTGTGTGGAATGCCATGCCTGAGTATGTCAGACTCAGGTGGGCATTCCACACACATTGTTTGTGTTTTCTCTGTTTTTAATTGAATACGGTAGTTCAGTGTTTGAAAGTTGGCCTTACAATTAAGAGGTCTGGTATTCGAATCCTGGCGATTAGGCTACCGATATAAATCCACTCCTAACACAAGCTATTAAGTATAGCTTGATGGGTTAGAGGGAATATTAATAAATTTGGTTAATAATATACTTTATTAGCTGTTTCCCTTTATCCATGGGAACCTATCCCCGGGATAAAAAACTTATGTGTTTTTCTAGACTATAGTCTATCCCTGTACCAAATTTCAGCCAGATCCGTTCAGCCGTTAGAGCGTGAACGAGTAACAAACATCCATCCATTCATCCAAACTCTCATAGTCTCAGTGTGTATGGGAGCCTACAAAGTTTTTAGGAAGTCAACGTACCTGTTAGCCATAACACCTTTTGTTTCGTGCGGAAATTCCCTCGGATACCCCCCCAGCCGGCCAGCGGGTGCGGTTATTATGTCGAGCTTGAACCGACTAAAACCGCACGCCGTCTCGGGTCTACAGACGCGTGTAAGGTTGCCCATAGAGCATATCCCTCGCACCCCGACTAGCCATAATACCTGCTAATTAAGCCGAATAGCCGATATATAGGCGAGGTGAAGTCAAATTGACGTGTCCTAAATACATATAAAAAATAAAAAAAAAGCCAATCAAAACAAGGAGCGAAGCAAGAACTAGGAAATCCCTAGGAAGGTGATGATGATGACCATATAAATCACAATATAATCCATTAGAAGCTTGTTTGAAGAAAATTACATATTTCGGTGGCATCTATTTCGCCACCGAAATATGTACTATAATTACCTATTGTCAGTCGTTCACCCTTCTCAGACTACACGAAGAAGACACGCCCACACTTGGAATATGTCCCAAATTATCCAAAGATTATCATAAGTTTGGGACGATAGAATGAAATGGTCCGACATGTATGCACCCAAAAATAATCCTTAATGTCATCGACTAAAGGCTATCCTAACATGCCGCTATGTGTTATGCTATTTTGAACCTTATTTAAGGGAAATAAGAGTACTTTGTGTGGATAGCGTAAGTGTTTTTGTGAAGGGTACAGCTCTTGTGTGGCTAGGAAGTCAGCTAAAATAAGTTTTTTTTTTACAGAAAATACCTATAAAAAACGAGTAATGTAACATTAGGTGGCATTAGGTACCTTATTTTTTTTTTTCGTGCGAAAATCCCCTCGGGTACCCCCCGCCGGCCAGCGGGGGCGGTTATGTCGGGCTTGACCATAGAGCATATCCCTCGCACCCCGATGGCATTAGGTACCTATATTACAATGTAATAAATTTGATTCTATGGATATGGTATGGTATGGTATGGTTTCGCGAGCTGGTATCCGCAACTCCGCGACAAGGCGCGGTTTTTGCGTGAGGGTGGGCATTTCATTCGATCCACCCCAACTCATTGAAGAACGCCAGCAGGCTATTCACGCTGCTGGCGATCCTGTATTTCCGAAGTACTTAACCCTGTATGGGGCGATTATAGGGCAGTGTAGGAGCACGTGTGCCGCTGTTTCTTCCTCTCTCATGCAGGCTCTGCAGAGAGGGCTGTCGATGATTCCTAAAATAAAAAGGTGTTTATTGACGAGCCGTGCCCCGTGATGGCAGCTGTGGCCGTGCGCAGTTGCCGTTTGGTCAGTTGTCGAAGACGCCTGGTCAGTCTATTTTCAAGCACGGGGAGTGCTTCCCTCGCCTGTCTGCAAACTTCCAGATTTATGTGATGTGCCATTAGGTTTAATAGCTTAAAACCCCGGTCTTAAAATAGCAAATAAAATATTCTTTCTTTCTTTCCAGTATCAAACACTAGATTTTAAATACCTAAATCGTTTTAGATTGTAATTGTAATAGTTTTAGTTTGTTTTTACACTATTCTAATTGCGTGCTTATATCACTTCTGCACTATTTAATATACGCGCGTGTGATTAAACGGCAATGCGAACGTGACTTGTAGTTTATTTGCTAATTTAATTTTTTTGGATAATAATTTATTATTTTTGTTAGAAATACGTAAAACCAAGCGTTTTGTAATATCGTTCCAATAAGAAAAACCATGGTGAATTTTATGACAGTTTTTCGGTAAAGCTAAATTTATAATACATAACACCACTGTTGGTGTAATGTATTATAAATTTAGCTTGTGCACGCAATACTTTTTAAATATTGAAATAATAAGGTATGGACTAAAACATAATGATTAAATGTTGTATTAAGTAACTCTCAAAGTAAAGTATCAGTAGTTTAGTGGTTAAGGAATCGGCTTTACAATTGAGATGTCCCGTGGTCGAATCCTGGCCACTACACTAATTAGCCATACCGACGTGATCCCACTGCTAACACAACACTAGCAATTTAGCTTCACTGGAGGGGTTAGAGGGAATATTAGTATAATTTCGATTACTAATATTCTTTGGACAAAAAAATACTAGGCAAGTCTTTGCTATCGGACTCTCGCTTATAGCACCCCGCTCACCTCGGAGCCCCACTCTGCTACAAATTTGGCCACTTGTCCAAATCACAATGTAGCCCTACAAATCACTATTATAGGAATATAATTTACTTGGTATCCACTTGCAACTTACTGTATCAGTAATCTAGGGAGGGGAAACATCGATAAAATGTAATTAAATTATTATTTGTAATTGAAATGGGGAGTTGCGATGTAGATACTGATGTTTTTGATGGTGCAATTTACACTAATCTTTTTCGTTGTTTCATTTTTATTTTAACTGACAAGCTTTTTTAGAAATGTGCTGTGTGGGGCCCGAAAAGTCCGAAATAAGCTAAATAAAAATGGGTTGCTAATCTCGGCCTTCAAGGTAAACGCCTCGGGTGCAACCAGTATCATCGCTAAAATGGTGATAATGATCACCAATTTACGAAAATAAAATAAGACTACTTTCGCAGAACTTTATGCAGAGGAAGAGTACATTTTTTTTCGTGTGGAAATCCCCTCGAGTGCCCCCTCGCCGGCCAGCGGGAGAGGTTATGACCTCGGGCTTGAACCGACTAAAACTGCACGCCATCTCGGATCTTCAGATCTGGTGTAAGGTTGCCCATTTCCCACGCACCCCGACCGACCGTGGGCCATCCGGTTTTAAGATGGCCCACTCGGGTTTGGGAACTACGGTGGCCCCGTCTTGCCCCGGTACCCGGTATTTGGTTTGCCACATCGGGGAGAAGGGTGAGAATCCGGCCCAATCGAGTTGCTTCGGTCTAATCGGCCTAACTTCGAAATCAGTCTTCTTCCCGATTTGCATAGAAATTTAAAAAAACGACGTAATAATCATTACCTACCATTTGTTTTATTGTGATAATACGGTATGAAATTGAAACGAGAAGTGAAACTAAACACATGGCAGCAAAATCGATGTTGCAGAAATGCTAGAAACTAAATTACTCGTAAAGGTTATACATATTACAGTTATTTTGCTTAAAGACTATATAATTTTAAAACTTCATCGAAGAAAAAAGAAAAACATTACTATATAATTTTAAATATTTTAGCTGAATGTTTCGAAAAAATCTTATGTGAATATTAATTTTTATCTGAGTAGTTGAGTTTTAAAACAAAACTCTTTTAACGGATTCTATCTTATGAGTGAAGTACTGTAGCACATAGGCTATTGTCTTTTCCAGGAATAGGTTCCTGTGGGTCGCGGGAACGGGGTCAGTATTAATCGATATAATCATGTCACAGCACTATACAAAGACATACCGATTCCCCTTCACTTGACGTGTGTCACTAGTTATTGTTCCTCCTCACTTGAATTAGATGTTATTTAATTTGAAATTCCAAATTTGAATACTGATTCATATTAAAAATATGCCAACGTACATGTTACAGGAAAGTTATGAGACCTGGGAATTGTACACAATTACTAGGAAATATATGCAATTCCGAGCATATTTAGGAAATGTGTAAAATTATTATTTACAGATTCTGTAATACAAACCTTTCCTAGGAAACGCCGTCAACCCTCGCCATCGGTATTAGCTCAACACATTCCAAGTTACTGACCAACTTAACTTTAAAACTTTACAAATAATAATAAACATAAATTGACAAATATTAAATTTGTTCTCTGAAGATTACAAAAATATTTATGTATAAACTAGCTGACCCGGCAGACTTCGTACTGCCTCAATCAATAACAACTTCCATATTTATTCACCTTTTAAACCTACTCTGGACCTCCACAAATAATTCAAGACCATAATTAACCAAATCGGTCCAGCCGTTCTCGAGTTTTAGCGAGACTAACGAACAGCAATTCATTTTTATATATAGAGAAGATTAGTTTTTTTTATGTAAAAATCGTTTGTAAATTCAGAAGAGTTCAGCAGAAGCGACTGTACATCAAAATCTTAAGCAATCTATACTTAATCCGATGTCAAATAGATCCATGTTTCGAAATTCCAGTAAAATAATTTTACATAACATAACATAACTTCACGCCTGTATCCCCGAAGGGGTAGGCAGAGGTGTATTACACACCCACGATTCGCCAGTTATGTTAAGGTCCCAATGTAATAGAGGGCGAGCCAATTGCCATCTACCGGGCACATTATTAAGCGAGCTATAATTAACATTTATTAATGCACACATAACTACGCAAAGTCAGAGGTGTGTGCCCGGGGCGACTGGGGATCGAACTCGAGACCTCGTCTCAGCAGTCCGTTACGTACGCCACTGGGCTATCGTTATGTACTGGATAAGTAGTTTATTTTCTGGAGATGCGTGACAGACTCGATACTTACTTATATGATAAATTTGAGCTCGATTTCGATAAGAGTTGCAGCGTTGAATCAATGAATTATTCGTCTAAGCCAAGCTGTACGGTTTACGTACACGCAATATTATTTTGCTGAAGTCGCAGCCTAGTTTGCGCTCTTCATTTTATATAAATTTTTATCTACACCCATGCTATAAATCCTCTATAAAAGATTCTGAAACAGTTAGCTTATTGCCAACATTAATACATCCAATGTCATAATAACCATAATATCATCCGAACGGGTGTTATAATGTTGTATGAAATTTCATAATAACACTCCTTTCGCTTTTTCAATCTCTTCCGCGCAAAGGGTTACTCATCAGACAGCCAAATTCTTACCGCCCGATGCGTGGAATCTGTATGAGTTTCAAAAAAAGAACTGTCATGCACGCGCGTTGCATTGCACCACCACAGCGGCGGCGGCGCGCCGTAAAAAAAAATTAAAGCTTATTCGTTCGAATTCGAATTCCCGCTATTTTTCTTCGCTATTATTTTTGCAAATTGTTTTGTTTACTTACTATTTTATAGAGGACACATCATGGGTGTAGATAAAGTCTTGTATGCAACTGTATAATTAGGTATTAAAACACTCATGTGATACTATTATCACACTCAGCTTCGCTTCGTGTTATAAACCCACATTCATGTTTTAATACCCCTCATTATACCACAGTTGCATAAATAACTATATTATAAAGTCAGTTGAACATTAGCAGCCATATAGCTATTAAACCACGGATTAGCATCCAACCTTACTCATGTGTAACAAATAAATTAAATACGTGGGACACTCAGAAAGTTTTGCGAAAATAAAAAAAAGTGTTCTATAGGTAAATATTTTTTTATTAAATCTTTTCAAAGTACTCTCCACCAGCCTCTATACAAAGTGTCATGCGTTTGAACCAGTTTTCAAAACACTTTTTCCAATCCGCCGCAGATACCTCGTTTACAGCCTGCTCAAACGTTGACAGCGCATCTTCCGGCGACGAAAATTGTATCCCTTTGAGCTGATTTTTTATTTTCGGGAATAAAAAGAAGTCGCACGGTGCAAGGTCAGGGCTGTAAGGAGGGTGACCTAGGAGTTTAACCGGAGTGCTGTCCAGGAAGTCCCTCGTTTTAAGCGCGGTGTGTGCGGGCGCGTTGTCATGGTGGAGTAGTATCCCGCGGAGCCCTGTGTTTGCTCGCTTGTAGCTCACTACAGAGAAAACTTCTGCCAAGCATTTGGTAGTGTACCATTCAGCGTTGATGCTTCTTTGATTTCGTAAAGGGATTGATAACAAGTAGCCAGACAAATTGAAAAAACTCGCGATCAAAATCTTCCCTCCGCTTCTAGATCGCTTCACTTTGGTAGGTGTTGAGTCGTTTTGAAACACCCAAACCGTCGACTGGCGTTTTGTTTCTGGATCATACTGATAAATCCACGACTCATCACCTGTAATGATGTCATAAACACGCCGAGACGCGCCTGCTTCAAACTTGTTTATCATATCACGACACCATTCCACCCGGGCCTGCTTCTTAGCATCGGTGAGATTGTGCGGCACCCAGCGTGAAACTATCCTTCTCACACGAAGATGCACGTGTAGAATCTCGTGAAGGCTTCCCGATCCAATCTGAAGAATGTGCTGAATCTCTTGATATGTGACTCGTCTATTATCTTGGATTAAATTTTTCACTGCTAGCACGTTTTCTTCCGTAACAGCCGTCAAAGGGCGACCAATTCTTTCTTCATCCTCCAAAGTCAGTCGACCGCGCTTGAATTCGTTATACCAACGATACACGGTCGCCTTGGAAGGGCCTTCATCCATGAATGCCATTTGAAGTCTATCGTACGATTCGTCTGGTTTCAGGCGACACTTGAAATCGTAGAAAATCATAGCGCGAAAATGTTCCCGACGCAGATCCATTTTTCAATGAGACACAATAATTGAAATTATCTTGCAAAAAATGCAGAGAGAAATTTTGAAATTGGAACGTACCTACTGATTTTTACTCATAAATAATCATATTTTAGAAATAGATTATAACTGACCAGTCTCTCATATATAAAAACTTTTTCTCGCAATACTTTCTGAGTGGCCTGGTATCTTATAATCGGTGGTTTTCGTCGTAGTCAAGCGATATATCGTTTCCTAGGAATAGTTTTCGCACAACATTTGCGGGTTAAAGTATAACAGTTCAAAATATATACTTAATTACTTACTGCATTTAATTTCTTTCACAAAATTTCAAGTTCATAACACGATACTGGAATACTCTATCTGCACACGAGTTTCCTTCTTCTTACAATCACGGGTTCTTTAAGCGGGGCGTGAAAAAGCATGGTCTAGGTAGGAACCACCATTTTAGGACCATCAGCATCAGGAATGGTGGCTCGTGTCTTCTGGACTTCAACCCAGTTTCTTACCATCCAGCGGGGTGCAGTCAATTGACAGACAGAATATTAAAAAAAGCTATTACAGTAAACTAATCTAGCTGCACTTAAAAGCAATTAAATGCAAAATTTAT